>OZ018415.1:19316281-19916281 GCA_963969595.1 Neckera pumila | reverse complement strand
GACCCCGAAAGATAGAGACCCTTAAAGATAGAGGCTTTAAATTGACCCCCTGAGATGTTTACATGGAAACCTACGACATTGCACTTGCATTATATGTCAAAGATGTATAAGAAAGTACCTTCAAGATATTAGGCAAATTCTTCTTTTATGTAATTAAATGTGTAGTACCATTTTTTTTCACACACATTATAAGTGATGAAAATATTATTTCAATTTGTTTTTTAAGAAAGTTACATAAAATATTTCTATCAATGAAATTTGTATAACAAAAACACAAATTGTTGGGTTGCATTGCTTTGCGATCTTAGCAATGAACATGCCAAATTGTTGTCAATGTGAATTTTTTTTTTTTTTTAAATTTGCACAATTTAATAATGTTCCTACTTGAAATATACTGAAAATAGTCTAACTTGATGAATTAGTGTTACATGCATTCATACTATACTATATGCTATTGTCATTTCCAAACACTCACCTAGATGGCAAAACAATTATTTATTCAAGGTGCCACATAAACTTTAATCCCTGAATGCCCAAGGCCTTTTTTGAGCTTCCTAAAATTTGCTTTAAATTGAACAAAAGGTCAGTACTTTGATAAATTTCAATTTTTTTGAATTGTAACCGTACAAATTCAAACTAGACATGTTAGCAATTCCGGAAAAGAAAACACAACAATATTACTTATGGATTGAAAAATTATAATGTTTGATCATGAGGGTGTTAAAATTGTGAAAGGGATTTGAAGTCTTTCCATCCTCTTTCTATATGTCAAATCTAAAATTGAGGTCACCAAAAAATATGAGGTTAAAGGGCATGACATACATACCCCCAATTAATTTACAACTTCCCAAAATCCACTCTACAACTTTTTTAAAGGAATTTTTAATGTGATCTAGTATATTTGAGGCTCATTCCAAGAGCCTTTAACACTAAAGAATCAACATTTGCAACAGACATCCTTGCACAAAATCTTGAATAGAAAAATCATAATCATTCACTTTGAAAATCGGATTTTTGATACTAAAAGTAGGCCGAGGCACCAAATTCTGGTGTCTACAAATTCTGGTGCCTCATGTTCACGATAAGCAGATTTTGGAGACATGCCTGTCCTCACGTTCTCGAGGGTTAGGGTTTAGGGTTTTAGGGTTCCAGGACTCACCCCACGAGGACGCTCCACCAGTTGATTTCACAACAGCCTGCTTCTAAAGCTCCATTGCACAGCTCAATTGCGTCTCCGTGTCATCTGGTCACAAGGATTTCAGCTTTAGGGTTCCGTTTTCAATTAATTTTTTTCCGGCCATGGACGAAGAGGATGTGGATGCGATTCCAGGACATACTGGCCATCACGTGACGAAGCGATTCCGAAAGAACAAGTTTGCCGTTGCAGTATTTGATGAGAACGCTCGCCAGTACGCCGTCACTTCCGTCTTCTTTTTCTTGTCTCTAGTTAATTAACTGTATGAGTGAATTGTCGTTTTTGTGAAGGACATTCTTGGTCAAAACCAATGTCTGGGGTTTGCGGGAAAACATGATGTGGTGCAGAGTGATAATTTTTATTTTCTGCAAGTGAGTAGTGGCGTGCGGATTGTAGTTTTCGTTTGCAGCGAGGCTCTGGAAGTCAATTTTCGCATGAGAAGTGGTTTCATTGTCGTCGTTATCGTTTGCAGGGACTACTTGACTGGATTCCGTAAAAGAAAGAATAAAAGGCGGAAAGTTGCAGCTCAGCAGAATGAAGTTAAGGATAGGCAACGACGACTTCAGGAGAGGAAGGAAGTAAGCTTCTGCTCTTGCCATCTTGTGTGAAGGAGATGTGTACTCTGCAATCAGAATCCTTTGTTTATTTAGCCCTAACTGCAGGGTTACAGGAAAAACAGAGTATTCGTGTCCTCACGATTTCGTTTTAAAATTTGCCATCGACTGCATCTTTTTCGATTTTGTTTTGGAAGTACAAATCCAATTGAAAATCGTCAGAAAAAATTCAAATTAGTACTGAACTAGTAATTGAAGAACAGGAATTTTCCTTTCTAGTTCGTTCTTCAGTGACACTGCCTTGAATTTATGAATCTTGGGTTCATGGGACCGACGATATGACGAAATTCAGTAGTTTGGAGAGGTTCTGATGTATGGCATATTGTGTCTTGTATTGATTGGATGCTTTATTGCAGATAAGAGAAGCAAAGAAAGCTGCTTTACTTGAGCAGAAGGCAAAGCCAGCTGAAGATGTCGAAGAGGGGAATGAGACTGAAGCCGAAGAGTCAGAGGTCGCAGAAGACGATGCTTCAAATATTGCTGGTGTGTGTCTACAATAACTATCACGTTTGTCTGAAGTGGAATGTTAGGGTTATCATCATGTTGGTCTCCTTTTTTAATTCATTTCCTATGTCAAATTGGTCATGAGGAATCGGATCTTTTCGAGCGTATGATTTCTGCTCGTTTTAGAATTTGGTGGTACCTGGTTTCTGATCTGCCAGCTTCAGCTTGCAATAGATGATTAATCTGATTGGGATTCAAGGAATGTTTCTATTTGTGCTATGTTACGGGTTTTATCTTCATCTTTTGATTTTATTCATGCAATCTCATAATTTGCGTTGACCTGATGATTTCAGGGACCACAACCTATGATGATGGGGACACGACTATAGTTGTGACAACTTGTAGCTTAGATCCTGAAGATGATGAAGAAGAGAACCTCCAGGAGGTACCAAACCAAATCCTGAAGCCCAAGACTGTATTAGGTAAGAGAGCGTCTGTGCCACTGGGTGCTACACAACCGAAGAAAGCCAAGTCGGTGAACAAGCCCAAGAAAATAGTCTCTGAGAAAAGAATAAAGAAGCTCTCCAGGCGAGAGAAGTCGGTCCCAAAGAATCAGAGATCAAAGAAGGGTGGAAAGAGGAGAAAGTAATTTTTTTTTAAATTTCATTTTATGATATTCTTGAAATGCAAGCACTCCAAAACACCAGTGCTTGCGAGAATAGACGCCTGGTATGCTCATCACTGTAGTCGTGTTCGAAATTACTATGTAAAGCATTTGTGGCCATGAATTTTGTATATAAACTATTCCAATTTTGGCTTAATTGTTACTGGCTCAAGTTCATCGGTTCATGTACAAGAAAGCAAGTTGACGACAACATGGCATACGAGGGCATCTGTTGAACGAAATTTCCAGTTGGCCTTGTAGCTTCACTGTGGAATCCAAATTTCTGTACTTAGAATAAATATAAAATCGGCGTCCGCGTTGTAGTTATGGTTTGGACGTTTCGACATGGTGTCCGTCTTAGTTCGGCTGACACTCCATGCCAGTTTCTCAGCGCAGGGATGAGCGTGCGATTCCTTGGTTGCGAGCTGTTGGTGCCAAGCTAGGTTGTGGGAAGAATAGCTAGCCCTAACCACATCAAATATGACCCACGTTTCGGACACCACAAGAAACCGGGAAATTGTTCTGATTACCAGTTTCTTGGAAATGACTTCTCCAAACCGTCGACAGCTTTTGAGTTTTAGGTCCTGAATTTTCTTTGGAGCTCTAGGTGAGACTATACATCTTATTGATATTCGCAGGCCTGGCATCCCTGGAAGCTAGCTGGAGGATTAATAATTTTCTAGGAAACTTTGATAGAATATGGAGAGGGATGCATTTATCATAGCTCCAGCTCCTCGTCATATTACACGCCATTGATACTGCATGTCTGTCCTAGCGACGTGAACGGTGCCCACTTTCAAGTTTCTTGTACAACTCAGTTGGTTGTTGCTTCGGATGTGCGGACTTTTCTGGGAGCTTGGTCATGGTGAAGAAGTGAAGGACAATGGGACAGGGAATGAGTGCCAAACTCGAATCAAGAGCTAGCATCATGTTGGACCTTGTGTTGCAGTCAAGGGTGCTGTTCTGGGAACGGCACCTCCCCCACATAGTAGGGGTTGTCACGCATCCTAGGAGAATGAAATTTCTTCAAAGTCAGAGAAATTCCAGAGGAAAAGGAGGAGCCAATGGCGAGCCTTCTTGCTTGGAGGATGTGTGACACCCCTTTCTGGTGCTTGGATGAATTCTCGGAGAAATGGTTTACTACATCAACGACAGTGAAATTCCAGAGAGGTGGTGGAGAGGTGAAATTCCAGCAAAGTGGTGAAATCCCAACAATGGAGGGGTGAAAACCGGAGCACAAGGCAAAAAAATTCTCAGAGAAAATTGTTTCAACCACTTTCTTCACCTGCGGAGGAGAAGAAAGTGTGCCTGGAATTCTCAGAGAATTGGACCTCCGTCAGTCCCGCGCAGCCACTCTTCCTGCGCCAAGTGCCAATTCTCCGAGAATTCCAGAGAGGTTGAAGGATGCGTGACAACCCCTACTTGTTGTTTTTGTTTTTGGAAGCACTGTCTGCCATCTAGAGAAAATCCAGGGAACTACTTCCGTACTTCGTTGCTGGGGTTCTCCAGGTGAGCTACTGCAGGTCATGTTCGTGAGGCGAGTAGTTTGCTGGGTTGTGGCCTTCTGAAACAGAATGGCAGTAAATATTGATGGAAGACTGGAGGAGCCTAAGTCTTGTTTTTGTTATGCAACACACCTGAGTGTGCGAGTGTAGATGTACGAGCCTACGGTAACCTTTTTATGCAAAAGAATTGTCCAGTAATTGACAAAGAAAACTGCTACCGTGGTTTGAAACCGCACCTGCTGCTTCGGCTCGAACCTACATACACCATCAATAGAAAGTTTCGTGCATCTGTGACCAGGCAAGTGTTACTGCTTAGAAGGTGGCTACACCCAAAATCGCACCCTGCCTTGAACCTCCATCGTCTCCTGGTGTACATCTCCAAAATCAAAATGTATGAATGTTGAAGAAACGATTTTAGAACATGTACCAAAAAAAACTTTCACCCTTCATAACTTTTGTATATGGTATCCAAACACCGCATTTTTTGAGGCACCCAAAATCGCACCCTCCCAAAAAACTGCCATCATCACCCAATGGCACATCTCCAAATTGATATGTACTTGTGTTGAAGAAACAATTTTAGAACCTCTACAAAAAAAACTTTGGCCCTTCTTGACTTTTGCATAAAGTATCCAAATGCTGCGTTCTTTGATGCGTTGGAGCCTCCTTTCACTTGCCAACAAGAAAATCAATGAGAATTTGATCAGTCTATAATGATAGTAACTAGGCACAGTAGCAAAAATGTGGCGGTTTGGGTGTTGCCCATCTTATTGTCCAAAATCACTGCAAAAGCGGGTTGTAAATCCGGTACTCAAATAATACATTCTCTTACACTTACAGTGTACGTTTGTTTCATACACCAAAGTAAGTACACTTCCTGTACCCAACTTGAGAAGTACGGTACTCTTCTACTACTAAGCTTAACATCTACAAAACTCGACTTCCCTACTCCCAACAACAAGTCCTTAGTTTTCTGTCATAACCCAACCACTTGGAATTCGCCCATTTCAGAAAACACAGCACTCCAATGAGTTATCACACAATTTGAGTGTCCTGTGAGTGAAACGAATTCTCAAGCTTTGCCGGGAATTTGATTTAAGGAGCCTCATTGTTGTGAGAGTTGTTTCCAGGATCCGAGCCTTTCTCTTTCTCCTTTTCCAGAGCCATTCTGGAGAGGTTGGCAAACGCAGATGGTTTGGCTGTTGCTTTCGTGGGAGGAGCTTCATTGGCATTGGGTGGAGTAGAGCTTTGCTTGCTTGCTGAAGTAGGTTTCTTGTTTGTGATTATCAGCGGCGATGGACGAATCTCAACAGCGTGAGAATCATCTGAAAAAAAGAAGAGAAAGAAACATGGAATTAATAATTAATAATAAAAGTAAAAAGAAGTGCATTCGAGGACCCTCATAAATTTAAAAAAAACTCTACCAAGCAGATTTTAAGTTACAAAAAAAGTCTCCAATGACAAATGATCTCGTTGATCTTTGAATCATTATACACGACGGTCATCTATACTAACTACTCAAGATTGAATTCAATCTACACTATACTATAGATGATTCAAATGCTATAGGATGCACTAATTGTATTACATCACATTCTTGGACTAGAATCAATTAATAAAAATAATTTGACAATTTGTTTTAATTTGAACTATGTTCATTACTTCTAAACAAAGTAACCACATTGATGTCCTCCAAAATTCGTTGAAATTCAAGCAATGAGTGTGAGGAGTCTTGCAATATTCAAACAAGTAATCAACTTGAATTAATTTGCATAGTCATAGGTTTAGAAGGTTGGTTGATTACCTTGATGTGGGTGGGGATGAGGGTGAGGATGGGCATGACCTGGATGTGGATGTGGGTGTCCTTGCTCGGAGACAAGCTTATGATGGGGAGGAAGTTCAATGTCTTTGGCATGCTCATGTCCATGTCCATCTTGGGTCGTTTTCAAGCCTACAATGCCCTTCAAACGGTGGGATAATCGTACGGACCTGGATTTGGGTTGCTTCTTCTTTGCCGCGTTCTCACGCCAACCTTGGATGGCATTCACGGTATGCTCGGAGTTGAACACGGTGAACCTAATGGTGGTTCCCATCTGTCATCATCATCACAAGGTTATAACATCAAATTTACTAAAAACATACAAGGGATAAAAAACTAAAAATTAAAAAAAAATTGCACACCAAGTGTAAATTTGTATCAAGTGTTTTTTTGCAAAACAATGACCATCAAAGATATTGGAAATGGGGGTGGACATATGTGTTCTCCCTTTTCCATGTTTGAAATACAATTGAAGGGCATGTCGATAGAATGAAATAATGGCTGCACTTTATAACAAGTTTGTGCATTTACCTATTCCGGAGTATATTAAGTGTATAGTGCCAAGACTTTTTGTCGCAATTTTATCTATTTGGATAGTTACATATTTATCCTTACATATTTTCATCCAGAATTTAGAAGCACTCTTGAATGAGTTAAAATATAAAATCCAATTTGACAATCTACAGAAAATACTATGTTTGTGTTATTGTTGCAAATGGTGCCCTATTTACTCAGTAAATAATATGCACAAATTGCAGAAAATAATGAAAAAAAATTGACATCACTAAACTTCGTCTATTTGGGGGAAAAGATGGCTCACCTGGCTGACGAGAGCATACAGAGGAAGAGTACTGGCACTACAAAGTATTTGTACAAAGACCCTGTATAATCAAATCACCCAATGAGCTTCCTTTACTAATAATATATCTTATATAGCTATCTATGCATTTCAAAATCAACTAAACCTATTAAGGTCATATAATTTTGAGAAATTTATATTTTTGAAAATTTGGGTTTGTGTATTTTTAAACAAACACTATTTTTATTGGCTCTGTCTTCTAGACAAAGCCTATGGCTTTGACTTTGGTTTCTGAATTCCAATTTTCCAAATCCTATCTACAATTGCATTCACACTGTACAACACAATTAGGGTTTGGTTAGAGTGGGAATGTTGGGGATCTGCCTTATCAATAAATAAATATTGTTGTTTACCTAGGACAGAGCCTCACTGTTATGCTGTTCTTGTTTATTTTTATTTTTTTTTGGGGGGGGGGAGATTTCCCAAAAAAAATTGGCATCTATTTTAAAACATTTCTCCTAAACCCAGCATTTACTTACAATTTACCAAAGAAATACAAAGCCCATGATATCAGAGTCAATTAAGAGCCTACCCCATTCCAAGGCGGACAATGATCATCCATTTCTTCCCCACCAGGCATGAATTGAATCCATATGTAAACTGCAAAACAACAAATTGAAAATGAATCAAGGTTTTACAAAGAGAAGAGAAGCTTTAGCAAAGATACTAATTAGATGATTGTAAGATTGGCTACATTATTAAAGGGTTATTTTTGATAACCATTAATTTTTAAAATCCTTGAAATTAAAACAAATTTACTATGCCTATTGATTTTTAGCAAAAATGGTAGAGTTTGCTCACCAATGCCCAGAAGAAGAAAGCAAGCTCAAAGGCATTCTGCAAAAATGAACAATCAAGTCAACTTGGTGAGAAATCTTAAAACTATTCTATATTAGAGTTTATATTAGAGTTAATCGTAAAGTGAACCCCAATTAAGGGGTGTCATCAGAGGAAGGTCCAACTAAAAATAGCACAAGAGAAACACAATACCAAACTCCATCAGACGACATTTGGGTGCTTCAAGGATTTTTGTCTTGTATTTTTCTCAAATTCCAGCTCTTGGTCCCTCATTGCACACACTTTACGATTAACTCTATTTATTGTTTGATTTGTAATAAAACAATGCAATATGGGATGGCAATCAAAAAATTATTCAACAATGAGCCAAGAACTTCTCCAAAAGTCATCAATTTTTGTAATTAATTTTGTTGATCTAATATGTATCAAATCACCATCATGCAATCGGCCCATAGCTTCTCACTCTTCTTCCACTAAGTAATCTAAAATTTTAGAACCCAAAATAGTATTCTTCTAACTATAAAAACCAATTTGTTAAAATTCTCACCTCTAACATAGACAAAAATATTTGCCTTTCCTTATCAATAAAAAAAAAACAATTGATATGAATAATGTTATGCTTGAACTGTTGCATACCAACCCTTTTTTTTTGGCACCATTGCACCATTTCAAAATATATCTCCACTTTACAGCATATAAAAGCAGACTTTTTTGGGCAAGAAATTTCCATTTCTATCTAAAATGTGGATGAAGTTGCCAAATTTTGATCAAACAAGCGTGTGAATATAATTGAAAAGTGTTTTTTGTCCAAAAGATATATGAATGTAGAAATGCAGGGCTTCACCAAACTTCAAGTGATCACCTTGCCGGCACTTTCTTGAAAAAAAACCTAAAAAATTAAAAAATTAAAAACTTTTGTTGCATGTACCTGAAAGAGGATGAAGTGAATGAGTTTGATGAGGACACGTGGTCTTCTAAACCAAAACAAGTCATCCCGGGGCTTTATTGGATGGACCACTACGGCTTCATCCGCTTTCTTAAAATCATCATCCATGTCATCCAATGTTGACATGTCTATCTTCTCCACCCCTCCTCGGATTTCAATGGCCAGCTCCAAAATGACATGCTGCAGCTTGGCTCCCACAATCAACACTAACTGCAAGCACAATCACAAATTGCGCACTCGTTAACAATTGTATAACAAACAAATGCTACCAAGAAAAGTTTAAAAAAAAATCAAAAAATCATGTCCTACTCAAACGGAGTTTGCAACACAAAAAAGGGTTATTCAAGTTGTACAGTTTCATTGAAAAGTTGTTTGGATGTCATTACTATCAAGGTTTAGCAAAAACAAATGAATGAAAAATTGAACATGACAAATGAAACCATGATATAGTTTGCATTTGATTTAAGAGATTATACTTATTAAGCCAGCGCTCGAAGTGTGTTTTGGAAGTTCATCAACTATAATCATCAACTATTGACTTCTATAGTTTTCTAGTTCAAGTTCAAGTTAAGGTGGAAGTATGTTTTGGAAGTTCAACTATGATCATCAACTATTGGCTTCCCTGGTTTTGTATTTCTAGTTCAAGTTAGCAATGCATGATCATTTTGATCTCAAATGTTTTTGGAGCTCGCACTGGTAGGAATGAACACAATCCAGAAGTAGGACTTCCAAAACTATGATCATCAACTATTGGCTTCTACGGTTTTGTATTTCTAGTTCAAGTTAGCAATGCATGATCATTTTGATCTCAAATGTTTTTGGAGCTCGCACTGGTAGGAATGAACACAATCCAGAAGTAGGACTTCCAAAACTATGATTATCAACTATTGGCTTCTACGGTTTTGTATTTCTAGTTCAAGTTAGCAATGCATGATCATTTTGATCTCAAATGTTTTTGGAGCTCACAATTGTAGGAATGAATGCAATCCAGAAGTAGGTGTACCAGCCTGCAATTCAAAGATCAGCCAAAGAATAAGAATAAAGGGTAGACGTAGATAAAAGCAAATTGATACGCAAATTGATAGATAAATCCAATGAAAAGAAATTTAACATTAGCATGTATTAAGTTTTAGTTGTAGAGAGAGAAGAGGAACAAACCGTTGATATCCATGAGTAAGAAAATACAAACAAACGCCCATAGATAAGCACTGTGTGCACACAAGAAGAAAAGTTACTTAACTGGTACCTGGATCCAAGTATTAGATAAATACAAGAAAAGAAGTCTACGATTTAAACCTCATGTGTTTAAAAATAATTTTGAAGTGCAAAGAATGGGGATTTCTATCCTTTCAATTAACTTTTTTTTAACCTACACAAACAATGTTCTTGACTCAATCTAAAGATGTCAAAGATTTTCCATCTTTTAAGTTACACTTTCCACAACATGAACCATCCAAATGGTCATTTTTAAAATCACTCATCCTTTGTCCTTGAAAGACTTAACTTAACTTACAACCACCCAAAGCTTTTATCTATCTATCAATCCATCAAGCCAGAGATGGTTTCGTTTCAAGACCTGATGCCCACAACACGTTTGAAGTCTTCCTCCATTGTTCGTCGAATGTAGCTATGAAAGTCGTAACTAGCACCCAGATCATGAGCCTAGTATTGCCACAAGTTGCAACAATTCATTTTCAACAACTCATTTTCCACAAATCAAAATGAAATCAACATAAACAAAAAATAAATAGTAAACAACAACAACTTCACAGCAATAAAAGCACTACAATAAATGGAAAGTTTCATATCCATTTGGTGAAGAACCAAATGTTACATTCCACTGATTGCACTCATATAACCAGATCATCCAAATCCAAATCTAAGAACATTTACTATCCAATTTTCAAATTTCCAGCAAGCGGATTGCAATTTTTCAAAGCCAAAACAGATCTCACTTACTGCAATGAAGTTCATACGGAAACACAAGTAGTCTGGTTTGTAGATGGGCTTTCCGAATTGCCGAAAGAAGCTGTACTGCATTCACATTGATAGTTTTATTTTCAGTTGTGTCTCCTTAACAAAGATATGTAATACTGGTGTAACTCCTATAGCTACTTGTAATTATAAGAGGAACCCAATATGAATAGGCCCTTAATACACGCCAACCTATAAACAGGTTGGAGTTATTTCTTTCTCTATTTTGTCAGTTGTCCACATTCACCCTGAAATTTACAAAGAATAGGTTTGGAATTTGTTTGAGGAATTCACTTCCAAGATTTTGCAAAAGACATGCAAGATGTTCGAAAGTAACATTTGTAATGACTTTCACAATAGAGTTAATAGAGTTAATTGTAAAGTGTGTGCAATGAGGGACTAGTAGCCGGAGTTTGAAAAAAACACAAGACAAAACTCCTTGAAGCATCCAAACTTGGTCTGAAGGACTTTGGTGTTGTGTTTCTTTTGTACTATTCTTAGTTAAACCTTCCTTTGACACCCCTTCTACAAACTGAGGTTCACTTTAAGATTACCTCTAATAAATTAAGAAGTTTAGAACTGAATGCAAGAATATTCTTCAAAACGAATAGTGTATTGTGGAATATTTCAATAATATTATGAAAGTATTATGAATTACTCTCATGAGGTACCCCAATAATTATCCCTTGTGTTAGTGCATTTCTGTTGCCTTCAAAAGACAAAGAGTGACTTCCAATCCAAAGGTTTAAGAATCTGAACTTACAACATAGGCGTCAAGATTTAAACCAGTTCGGGACTGGTGCAAGAATTTGAATTTGATTCGGCCTTCCGTGAAGTTTTCACCCGCCTTGTGGTGGTCACTCTTGAGCTCAGCTTTGTGCTGCTCGTTCTTATGGTGCTTTGTCCTAAGGGCTGCACACAACCAAAAACAAATAAATAAACAAAGACCACAAGATAGTCTACAAGAACAAAAAATACATATTCCTTTTAACAGACTCTCTATTCCTTGAGACCCAGATCGCCATAATATTATTCAATTCTCTGAAAGGACTTTCTAATTTTTTTTCTCTCTTGTTGTAGATTCTAGTTGTGAATTGGGTCAGCCTGACTCACTCCTTGGGGCAACTTGAGTTCAGTGATTTTTCTTTACCTTCGTCTGCAGCTATTGATCCCTCTCGGCGAGCTTGAGTCTCCCACTTCTTCCAGCTGTGCACCTGATCACATCAAAGCTTTGATTCACGTCAAAAATCAAATATGCAAAGCCATGTCAAAATGAAAAATGACAAGAGACGATTATGATGGGGAGAAAACAAAACCATGTAAATGAAAGACTTGGATTTGGAAGAAGAAGAAGAAGAAGATGATCTTACTTCGGCCAAGCCCACAAGAACAGTGAAGCAACTGTACAAGACGTGAATGATAGCCAAGACGAAGATGAATATGTGCAGCTGGTGGAGACCTTCGACAGAAATCACGGGCACTTTGCCCTGCAACAACAACAACCCAGGTTCAGCAAAGATACCACAACCTTAACCATGGAATGCGACAACCATTGGAATCAAACTACACATTTCACCATTCATTCATTGCTGGAAATGAAATTTCTTAGGTTTCTTTCTCGCACGTCCTCTTAGATATAAAGAGTTCACGAAACCGAGATGTACAGGAGGTTGCACTCGAAGAAATCCGCACATTGTGAAATATGGATTTGGTGTTCAAACCCTAAAGCTAAGACACTTCGGGTGAGTCAATTCTAGTGACTTGACCTAGAGCGAAAACCTTCAGCTTCACTGATTTATCCTCAATTCAAGTGAATGTGACACAACTCTCCCAAAGTAATACTGTTTTAAATCAGTGCAGGCTGAAACACTGAAATCTTCCTCCTGAAACACTGAAATCTTCCTAGAAATTAATTAATGCAGTGACACTACTTTTGCGCTCTGAATAACAGGAGAAATCAGAGTACACTCGAACCTTTTTTTATTTTACCAAGCGGGGTCCCAACATTTTGATTATGCCATAGTTTGAACGTGAGACAAGTGTGATGCAATCAATGATAGAGTAACAAGTGTGCAGGATATTCTAGAATGTCATTTAACTAGAGAAGGTCGTAATAAATAAAGAGGTTTGAGTTGCGGGCTTCATCGTTTTGTAACAAAGAGGTTTGAGTGGAATAGATCTAGAGTTTGAGTTCATCTGTTTGTGACAGAGGTCAGTCCCTTGTTGTCAGCTTAAAAATGAGGCATGGATTGTAAGTCGTGTTACCGCTGAGCAATGGTTTATGGTGGTCGCCTCCGTAGCAAACAAGCGCCGACGCGCGGCTGCTGGCGCTTCAGCCGCTGGCTCTTCCGCAGGAGCTTCATATCTGCAGGGCAACATTCGGTGGGCCAGCCGCTCTGGCATACAAATGGAAGCCACTTTGGGCTGGAAGACGGTGAGCAGCAGGGAAATGAACCCCAGCAACATCAGCTCTGCAAAAACAGACACATTTTGATCCCTCAATGAAATTTCAAATTTCCCCAAAAAGAAAAAGAGGCCAATGTCCACCCATCATTGAATAGTCCTGCACTTTTGATCCATCGAAAAATAAAAAATAAAAAAAACGATTGGTGTCCATCATTGAATAGGCCTCCACTATTGAGACAATGATGGATTCAGTCATGCGAAAGGAGAGACAAGATAAATGACCAATGTAGAAACTGTCCATTGATCAATGTAGCAGATGAGAAGGAAACACAGACCGACATCGCAAAACTCGACTACCAAAACAGCCTCTTCGAGATTTGGCAGACTTACCGTTCTTGATCTGCTCGAGAGTGTGAAACAATTCTTTTTTGTCCTTCTTCTTGAAATACTGCAATACAGATCCACACACACACACAACAATTCCACTTCAATCCTTCAATTGCAATTCAATAGAAGCGTACACAGAAATGATTGTTCACAGTCAA
Organism: Neckera pumila; assembly: GCA_963969595.1. NCBI lineage: Eukaryota > Viridiplantae > Streptophyta > Bryopsida > Hypnales > Neckeraceae > Neckera > Neckera pumila. Next base: position 19,902,512 of record OZ018415.1, on the reverse strand, counting down.
ATTTCAGAATTGGCAGGCGACAATAGTGGCGATGAAGATGACACTGCACTGCACGAAAGTAATCTAAATGGAGGCTTATAATCTGGGTACCATAATCTGCAGTGATAGCCATTGAAGCGATAACCAATATACATCCTCTATTCTCATACTCAGTCTCGCAAGATGTTCTCGCTTCACCCACAATCGTAGGATCTCACTGAGATCATGCTAGGTAACTCAAATCTACACCCTGGTGACATGTGGAAAATGGACAAGTACTATTTCAACCACCAAGCTCCAGATTTGAGTTTCACGTACTTAGTTACGGAATGAAAATCGTAGCTATGGCAAACAAGTTGGCTATGGAAAGAACAATCCGAGTGGATTGGCAACAAAACTAAAAAGCTTGACTGTCTCACCTTGCCGAGCCGGTGGATGCCTCGCTCCAACAACAGAGACGCTACTACAAACACCGTGCACACAACTGCTACTACCCATGACGGCGTCTGCTCCAAAGAAAGCTCCTCTTCTTCACCACTCGCCATCGCCAACAATCCTCTTCTCGCAAAACTCAAGCTATTCAATCAAAAACTCACGCAAAACTCAGTCTCTGCACCCAAAGTTCAAGCTCTTCAAGCCAAGTTCAGGCTCTTCAAGCTAATCTTGAGGTCTCCAAGCCCAGCTCAAGGTCTTCACAGTGTCTTCAACCCAAGCTCGCTCGCTCGCTCGCTCAAAGTTTGTCTCCCTGCACTCCCCCGAAGACCTTCACAGCAATCCACCAAAGAGCTTCCTTCCATTCCTTTCCTCATTGCCTACGTACATCCTCCCACCCCCAAAAACATTGCCTCAGTCTGAGCGACGTACATCCACACAGACCCCAAAAGTTCGCAGCTTCCAATTCCAACCTCTCGTTGACGAAGCTAGCTTACACACCATACCTCGGAACAAATCTCACCCACTTTCCAAAGTCGATCCGAAGCATACCTCGGAACAAATCTCACTCCCTAAATTTCCAAAGTCGATCGAACGTCCAACAATATCTAAGAACTCACTCCGTAAAGTTCTGTATCCCGGCCAAGTCTCGTGCCGGCCTTGGTCACTACTACTGTTGTACTATTGTACTTGTGGCTTGTGGATTTGGATCCATCATTGGCATTTGAGCATTCTCCGGGTGGCGCAAGACGCGTGGTGCAACTGATCGAACCCAGTTTCAAACATCAAAGGTTTGGCCGCGGTTACTGTACAATTTCTTGTACTTTTTGGGACACGGATTTTGGGTATGCGTTAAGTTCATGTACATTTGAAGCAGTTGAGGAGATGCATTTGCCTGGGCCGGTGTCGTCAATGTGTCAGAAAGAAAGCCTTTTTTTTTTCTTGTAGGAGTTGTAGCCTATCTCCAGAAAGAAACGGAAACCCAAGGGCGACTGGGACCGACCCTTGGTGGCTGGATTTGCGGCGTCTTTGCTGCTGGGACGGGAATCGTTTTGCCCTGGATTCGCGTACTGGAGGGACTCCTTCCGTTGTCTACAGGAGCACTTGAGGAGGAGCCTTGGCTTGCTGCTGTCCACGTGTCGTTGTGGTTCCCAACGAATGGGGGCCAATGCAGGAAGGGCAGCTGGCTGGTTGGGGAGTGATAGTTTGGATGTAATTTTTGTGGGAATATTTGGGAATATATTCGGTATATTTTCTATGAATGAAATCGTTGTAGGGGACAATTTATCTTGAGATCATTCTATCAATGGTTCTTTTGAATGAGTGGATAAGTTTTGGGTGGGTTTGCTTTCTATATTCCATAGATGCTTTCAATGTTGTGCCATTGTCACAGCCAGAACAAAAGTAAAAGTAATTTTCTAATTTTTTGATCCATAAATACTTCGAAATTCAATAACTTCCGCATCGTAGTTCCAAACGCCACAAAGCAAAGCTCTTGCACCCGTCCTTGCCAAGGGCTTTCCGAGGTACCTAAGCACGTGGCCAAGGGACGCATGATCTGAGAGATCTCAGCGTAATAAATAAACAAACAAAAACAAAATGCATGTCTTCAAGGAATAGATGGATGAAAAAAATAGAGCTAGGAACCAGGGATTTAGGGGCAGACGGAATATACTAGCTACAATTAGACTGATGAAGCAATTTTACATCTATGGATGATTTTTTTATTTTTTTTTTGGAGATGGGAGAGGAGGGAGATGCAAAACGGACAAAAAAATGTTTATTTGTCCCAAAGTGTGTGCATTCATTGAAAAAGAAGCTATACCATCCTAATATTGTGCTCAAATTTTTTTTAACTTATTTGAGTTGGAAAGAAATCCTTGGGAGAGATCTAAAGGTGATGGTTGGGTCCTTGGAATAGAAATGGTTTTGAATGCATTGGATCTCCAGTTTGGAGTGAAAAACAATAAGCTTTGCATGAATATTAGCTATTCTAAGGACCAGCTTTTGTATGGAATTGGGACAGTGAGTCTATTTTTTATGGAGTCTCCATCCCCCCATTAATTGATGGGCTTCACTAGCCTTGACTCCACATGGAAGCCAATCATAAGAAACTTTGAGAAGCTACATTCTTTTGAAATGCAAGATAGCAATACAAAGTCTCTATACTATACTTTAGTGGGGAGATTAGTGGCAAATTTTTTACCATGATCTTACCTAATTTTTGAACTGGCTCCCTTCCTTTATAGTAGAAAGAAATAGAAAAAAAAAATGGTTGAAGTCACCCAAAACATGTCAAAAGTTAATTCACAAATTTGTCAAATGTTGAATGAATTTTGCTAAATCCAAATCATTTTATATTTGAAAGCATATCATAGTCGGATGGATGAGGAAAATAGATAATTTCTTTGACCCACACGTTCCAAGGTGCGTATCATGCTACCAAATAACTTTTTTTTATACACATTTTTTCACCCATTGGCTACTACCAAAAGATGTTGGCTATTTTTTGCAAAGAATTTTTTTTTTTTTTAGTCAAAGTAGCCAGATTCTTGCTGGGTTTTTTTGAACTAGTAGCCATGTGGCTGGTGGTCTTGTAGTTTGCCCTTGCAATGAAATTCCGTTTCATTTGTTTCAAAAAAAAAAAAAAAAAAAAAAAAGCCAAATCTAATATAGGTATCACCTACTTTTTATATAGATATCACCCCAAGTTTCACCCAAGCATCACTATCCCCTGAAAAGAGAGGAACACTTCCTGCTCAATTAATTAGCCCCCCCCCCCCTCCCCCCCCCTAAATTAAGAGCCATTGATCGTTTTTGAAAAAAAATAAAAACACCCCCTTCCTTGCTGTTGATCCTGATACGAATATTATGATACCATATATATATCGTATGGATAAGGATATGGAAAACAGATACGGATTATCCCATATCGATTGGTAAACAACTTCGTTTTCAAAAATACAAGACTGAGAGGGTACTGGGATTTTGAGATTTTGAGATTTTCCGATCAAATTATTTTTCAGAACCCCCCCCAAAATAAAATGAGGGGTTTTGAAAAAATAATTTGATCTGGAACTTGTTCCTCACTATCTGTTCAAAATACAGGTACAACTCACTATGTCTTGAAGAAATAGTTAGCTACTTCTCCAAAATGATTAAAAAAATCACTATTACCAAGCACAGACACCCCCAAAAAATTAATTAATTACTGCTGTACCTGTGATGTACTGCAAAAGGAAACCCCTGGGAGACTCTCAGGCGCCGGTAACAACTAAAGGGGTTTGAATATTCTTGGGGGGGGGTGCACGTGGAAATGGTCGTGGGCGGAGGAATGGGGGCGACTATTCAGGGAAAGGTAGGTGCACCTATTCCCAACGCTTGTAAGTTGATGTGGCAGTGGCACGTGCTTTCTTTTTCTAAGGTACAGTTAAAAATACAATTAAATTGGAGGTACAATTAAATTAAATTGGGTTGTCAGTGCTAAAGCTAAGGTAGAAGCACCTAATTCGGACACTTGTTTTGATCTACAGATCTTGAAGGTAGCTACAAAATTAAATGATATACGCTTGCTAGGAAATGGTTTAGAAAACCAAGAAAATTGGTTTCATATTTTTCCGAGCTTATATGAATATAATATGAATTTTTGAAAACAACTCCCTACATGCACCTACTATGGACACTAGACTAACACCAAAGTGGACACACAAACATCTGAAAGAGACACACTTTAATCTTGGATCACTCATAGGTGGTTGGCCAACAGAAGAACCTCCATCATGATAGTCACAACTTCTTGGAACCACACTTGTTCACTTTGGGTTCCCACATGTCTTCTTTTATAGGTATCCAAAAATGAATCGAGTCCAAATTGGGTGCTTCTACCTTACTAGCACGACGTTACTAAACCTGTTAGTCTCACAGTCTCACGAAGTGGGACCAGCAGGGTGAAACAATAAGAATTTATCTTAGGTGAAAATAAGGTAGGAGGTCCATAACGCGCCCACTTAAGAATTGAACTGAATTTCGGGGAGGGAAAACTTCTTGAAATATTTTTCAATAAACTTTCCTTCAAAGACAAATGAAATTGGCATCCAACACAAGTCATTTCATATTTTTTTGGAGCTTTGTGGAATTAGTTATGAATTTTTGAAGTTCAAATTTTCGGCGTTTCAGAAGGCTCTAAAATCAAGCACCTCTTCAAATGTTCATTGCTTATACATTGAAAAAAAAGCAACATGTATAAGTAGTGAACATTGAGGAGGTGCACAATTTTAGAGCTTGAACAGTTAAAGAACCTCCTACCTTACAGGAGTTTTTTACTTTTCATACATGAATTTTTTTGCAAATTTTGAATTTATATTTGCAATTAGAGGCCCTAAATTAGTTAGGGAGGTGTACATCAAAGAACCAATATGGCACAAAGTAGGAGGCCTTTTTTTTTACATTTATCCCGCAATTCACCCTGTTAGTTCCACTTTGTGAGACAGGTTTAACATCCTCCAAGCTACTGATCCAACTCTATAAGCATCTTCTTCCGTTAACACTTGGAGAAGTGGATGGATATTGGAGTTTTAAATGTACCAACTGTGAACATTTCAATATGGTTATACTTTTAGAGCATATTCCTTTCCACTTTCATTAAATTTCATAATTAAAAAGATATATGATTATTCCAATCTTATTTTATGAATTAAATACATGCATTAAAAGTTTGTTCATTTAAAATCCTACAGTTGAATGACTCCAATAAGACATTAGAGTTAATTGTAAAGTGAACCCCAGTTTTTAGAAGGAGTGTCAAAAGAAGGTTTAATTAGGAATAGTACAAAAGAAATACAATACCAAACTCCAACATATCAAATTGCTTGGTTTGGGTGCTTCAAGGAGTTTTGCCCTAATGAATTTCTCAAACTCCAGTTCTTTGTTCTTCTCTCATTCCCTCATTGCACACTTTGTATGATTAACTCTATTATGTGGGACACTTAAATTACATACCTTCTTTAGAAGAGAAATTTTATTTTGCTTCATAATGAAGTTTTTATATAAGTCCAAAAATATGAATCTAAATGTTTTGGGTGTGTTTTGCTCTTCTCTTTCATGGAAAATTGATGGAAGAATGTACAATCTCTATTCATAAGAGCCGAAGGTTGCTTTAAGCCACCTATTTTTAGCACTTCAAAAATTCAAAAATTATTCATATAACGTCCAAAAAATTATGTAGGATGAGAATCAAAAATCTTTTCTTGACCTAATAAGATTCAAACAATAATTAGGCAATTTATTTAAATAAGAACTATACTCAATTGTTTATTTGAACTAATTTAGGTGTAGCCATGTTAAATGCATTTTCTTCTTGTCTTTCAAGCAAAGTGATTGCAAAATGTTTCAAAATGTCTAATGTTTCTGGATCATTGTTAAGTTAGTATTTTTTCTCTATCATTTTGGAGAAGTAGCTAGTTGTTTCTTCAATACTCTTGTAATACTAAATTGGGCGATACTTGGTGATATCAATATCAAAAGTAAGTGATATTTAGATAAAGTTTACTATTGGTCTTAAAACACAACAGTAAATAATTTAGCTATTTTGATCAAAAGAAATGAAATTTTCTTTTAAAAAAAGAATAGCCAACATCTTTTGGATTTAGCCAATTGGCATAAAATTGTGCATTTAACCCCTAAAGTCCCAAAGTTCCTTTAGGGGACACTTGGGATTTTGGATAGACTTATTTAACCTCAATTTTTGACATGATTTTTTGCAATTTTTTTATAAAGATGGAAAATCACATTAGCTTTCTAAAAAAATAACTTTTTTTTCAATCAATGCCCATGAGCAAAAATTATGCCACCCTCTGTCCAAAAAGCAATTTGTCAATAAATAAATAAAACTTGAACTTTTTTTTCTTTTTTCTTTCAGAGATTTTATATTTTTTCTACATCTGAAGCTTTGATTCATTTGATTTGGACTAATAATGAGAAAATTACAAACAATCTTATTTTTTGGGCAACCTAAGCATCTTCTTGAAAACACCACTTGTAGAATTCATTTTTTAATGCAATTTTTTGCATTTTTTCAAAAAAAAATGTTTGACAAAATTAACTCTATTTGCAAAAAGAATCTCACCATTGGAATTATTGTGTTTTAATGCCATGTTAGAGCTATTAATGATTTATTATTTTGTTCAATCTTGGACCTATTTCTACTTAATAATTTTTTAATGAATGAAAATTAAATGTTTTTGTTTTGAAAATTTGTCCCCAATTTTGAACTCAAATCTTCAATATAAAAAATTTTAACCTCAAACTCAGTAGTGCAAAAAATTTTAAATAAGAAAATTCAAAGCCAAAAAATCTAGTCACGGAATTGCAAAAAATACTGTTTTCTTCACTTTAAATGCGGATAGATTATAATATATACGGTCAAAGTTTGAAATATTCTACTACACATTTTTATATTAGTCTAATACAAGATCCTATGGTTAGATATGCAAAAATAAAGAAAATTTGAAAAGTTTTGCACTTTGCAATAAAAACAACAGTTTTGAATCGTTTTCAAGCCAAAAAATGCCTTGGGACTTTAGGGGTTTAAAAACGTTGATCACTACTTAAAATGACACTCTAAGCTTATGACATCCCTCTACACACACACCTTAACCCCTAAAGGACCAAACTGCATTTTTTAGCAACGTAGCGATTTTGGGCAGCTCACTACAAAAGGACTTTTCATTATTTTTCTTTGAAATTTTTGCAAAACATGTGGATAAGGTTTTTCTTTAAAGCCTAACAATTTTCATAACTTTTGACGACATGGTTAAGAGTTACTATATAATATGTAGTTTATTTTTAAGATTGGACAATTTGGCAGGTTAAAAAATCACTTTTTTCATAAACAAAAATTGAAAATTGGTTTTCTAGATTTATATACATGTAGAGAGCTTTGAATCATTCCATTTTGATTAATGACATAAAACTTATGAGGAGTTTTAGTTTGCGGCAATTATGGATTCTCTACTCTAAAATAAACCTTGAAGTCCTTCGTTTAATTCAATTTTCAATATTTTCAATATGAAAAAAAATAAAATCATAGGATGTAGATTGTTTACTTAAACATTACAACTATTGGGATTGGCATTTTTCAATTCTATAACTAAATTCTTAACAATTCTGTATTTTGAATCCTTCTATTTTTTTCTACTTACTATTTTTTTCCTATATGTTGTACAATTCCAAATGATTTGAACATTCTCAAACATGTAGTCAACTTGGTAGGAAAAAGAATCCAAAGAAGAAACACCAATTTGAACAATTTTTTTATACAAATGTGACCTTGTGAAATACAAATGCCTTGTTTTTTGCAGGGCCAAAAGAAGGATTTTTGTTAATTCAAACATTGATATCTTGCAATCCACATGGTGGAAATTTTTGAATTTCTTTTCACATCTTCTCAAACCAACGCACTATAACATCTCTACAGTTGCATGTGTCCAAAAATGTCTTTTTTTTTTTGTAAAATTTGATACTTGCACTAGAAATGGAAGTTTCGGAGCGTTTTTGGTGAAAACATAGTCAAGAAGCTTTTAAGGGTTAAACTTCACTTACCACCGTGCACCAACTTGCCAAGCAACTCGTCAACATGCACTTAACCCTTCAAAGTTCAGTGAATGCCAAATCCCAGGCTCACCAAACTATGCATAGAAAGGACTAAGTTTTTCAACGTGAATTTTCAACACAGATTTCCCTTGGCCCTCCACGTGGCAACCACACAGCGTTCTAGAATTACTATACACCAATAAAATTCCATGTAAGTGACCTGATGAATCAGGTCTAAATTTAGGAGGACGTTAAATCGTGCCTTCGAAGGTGGACCCTCATAACATTCAGTAGCTCTACAGTGATGGTGTGGTGTATTCCACACCCCAATAGTGCTTCATCAGTAGTTATTGATGAATTAGACATATGGATATACTGCTGAATGTTATGTTGCGAGCTGAATTTACCCCCAAAAACGCAGGAATTTTTATTTGCCACAAAGTGTTTTTTTTGCAAACTCTGAATTCTTATTTGCAATCAAAGACCCCAAATTAGAAAGGAGAGGTCTACAAGACATTCTAGGCATGACATAAAATAGGGGGCATTTTTTACATTTATCCTGGGGAACTTAGACTTCACCTTGCTGGTCCCACTTTTGAAGGCACAATTTAGTATCCTTCCTAAATTTACTCAAACGGATGTACGCACTCTTCTTTAACCCTTACCTCTAAAGGACCAAGGTGATTTTCCTATCAAAAGCCACTCAAAACTATCATTTCTATTGCAAAGAGAAAAGAACATTCTTTTTTTGCATATCCAACCGTAAGATCTTATACTTGATTAGTATATGAATATGTGGAAGAAATCTTAGAAACTTTGACCATAGAGATTGTAAGATATATGCATTTAAAGTGAAGAAAACAAATTTTTTAGCACCTTGCTTGACTAGATTTTTTGGCTTTGAATCTTTTTAGTTCAAATTTTTTTGCACTATTGATTTTAATTTTCTAATTGTTTATATTAAGTAGTTGAGTTGCAAATCTACAAAAAAATTTAGGAAGAAACACTCTTAATTTTTACTCATTAAAAAATTGTCAAGTAGAAATGGGTTTAAGATTGAAGAAAAAACTAAATTGTTAATAGATTTTAGATGGAACTAAATCACAATAATCCCAACAATAAGATTGTTCTAGCAAGAAAACCTAAACTTGTCTAACAAATTTTTTTGAAAAATTCTAAAAATTGCATTCAAAAATGAATTCTACAAGTAATTTTTTCAAAAAGATGCTTAGATTGCCGAAAAAACTAAGATTGTCTATAATTTTCTCTTTATTAGTCCAAAGTGAATGAAACAAAGCTTCACATGTAGACAAAACTATAATCTTTGAGAAAAAATTTGGAAAAAATTTATTTTGACTTTCTGTGATTTTTTTGTGCTGCCCGTCAAACTCCATTTTTGCTTATTGTGCCATACCTTTTGGTCCTGGGCATCAATTAAAATAAAATTTATATATTCACAAAGCTCATGCAAAAGTACACAACCTCAAAAATCACTAAAAATATCACTAAAAACTGAGACAGTAGGAACTTGCCCAGACCCAAATTGTCCCTCGAGGAGACAAATGGTCCTTTAGGGGTTAACCCCTAAAAGATCTAGTCAAGCAAGGTGCTAAAAAATTTGTTTTCTTCACTTTAAATGCATATATCTTACAATCTCTATGGTCAAAGTTTCTAAGATTTCTTCCACATATTCATATACTAGTCAAATATAAGATCTTACGGTTGGATATGCAAAAAAGAATGTTCTTTTCTCTTTGCAATAGAAATGATAGTTTTGAGTGGCTTTTGATAGGAAAATCACCTTGGATCTTTAGGGGTTAAAAGACGGAGTCTGTGACCATGTGGGAAAAAATTAAAGTCCTCTACCCTAGATGCTTTATTTTGTCATTGAAAAATGAATGGAATTTTTGTTTAGAAATTAAATTGTATGTCTACTATAAGGCCTAAAAAATTTCAGATTTTTTTGAGAAAATTTGAAGTTAATATGAATTTTTGAATAAAATGAAAAAAAATTCATTCAATTTAATATAGTATATGCTTTGAAAAAAATCTGATTTTTTTTTGTGTAGCTATATATTATAGTTTAGAGCATTATGGTGCAAATCTTTTTTAGTGTGTTTTTCTAAAAGTAGAACATTATCACTTCATGGTTATAGGTCCAACGTTCAAATTCCAATAAAACATCAAATTTAGGAATTTTTCAAATTTTCAAATTGGAATAGAACTTAGACTTGATAAACCTAGCTTGAATAATTGACTCAAATTCAAAAAAGCTAGTGGGAGAAGGTCTCATTGAGGAATGTTCAAATCTTTTTGTCCCTAACTTTGTACTAGGATATGCTATAAACTGTCATTTAAAAAAATCACAATTAAACTTAAAAAATGATGTATATGACTTGTATTAAATTCAATGATGTTGATTTATAATGCTACACAAAATAATAAATGTATGACTTTTAATTATTTTTTGTATTGATAAATACTATATAATCTACTCTCTAGCACCAATAGCCTTACTTGGCTAAGACTTGATAATGGCAAACCAAGACAAGTTATGAAAATCTATTTTAAGAAAGATTTAGCAAACTAAATCATTTGCACAAACGATGTTGATCTGAAGTTGCTCTTCATGCCATTGCTTGGTTTTCCATTACTTGAGGTAATATCTATGCATACAACTTTAGTCCTTATTTGCTAGTATATCTCATGATAATGCTAATAATAGAATTTTTCATGATGTGGATTTAGGTATATCTCATTATTTATGGTGTGGTAATTTGCAATCCAAGCATGTACATCACGCTAAAAGATGAAAAGCAGATTCTACATCTTCTAATTTTCATTGAATTTTCAAGTGGAGATTCACCTATGGGCAAACAATGAAGGAAAAAAAAATTCTAATTTGATCACATTGGTCTTACAAAGATTTCAATATTGTTTGCATATCTTCTATATGAAGATAAGTTTAAAGTCACACAATTATAAGTGTAGAATTTTTACATTTTTTTACATTGAAAAACCTTGATACAAAAGTATTTTTACATTTTTCAGCCTTAGTGTCCTTCAAGGATTACTATGAATTAACCCTTAAATGCCCAAGGCATTTTTTAAGCTTCTTGGAATTTGCTGTAAATTGAACAAAGAGACAACTTTTTGATAAATTTAATCAATTTTTAAAAATTATATCCAAATAAATTGAAACTAGACATGTTAAAGATCACATGGGAAAAGAAAACACAACAATATCTCTCATTGATTGAAAAACTAGAATGTTTGATTATGAGGGTGCTAACACTATGAAAGTGATTTGAAGTCTTTCAATCTTCTTTTCACAAGTCAAATCTAAAAAATTGATCATCAAAGAAATATGAGGCTAAAGGACATAACATGCATAACTCCAATCAATTTACGGCTTCTCAAAATCTACTCTACAATTTTTTTTTAATGAATTTCTAATGTGATTGTTCCACCAAGATCTAGTGTCAATTTGAGACTCATTTACAAAATCCCTCAGTACTAAAAATTTAAGATTTGCAATGGACAATCTTGCAACACTGAATATCTTAACCCCTAAAGGTTTTTGACTATGTTTTCACCAAATATGCTCTAAAACTGCCATTTCTAATACTAGTGCCAAATTTTAGAAAAAAAACATTTTTGGACACATGCAACTGTAGGATCTTGTAGTAAACTTGTTTAAGAAGATGTGGAAAAATTTCAGAATTTTCCACCATGTGGATTGCAAGATAATAGCGTTTGAATTGACAAAAATCCTTTTTTTGTCCCTGCAAAAAAACGGGCAGCTGTCCTTCACAAAGTCACATTTGTATGAAAAAATGTCCAAAATGGTTGTTACTCTTTGGATTCATTTTCCTAGACAAGTTGGATACATGCTTGAAAAAAATTCAAATCATTTGGAATTGTACAACATATAGGAAAAAAATAGTAAGTAGGAAGAGGTAGAGAATGATTCAAAACACTAAATTGTTAAGAATTTATTTATGGAATTGAAAAATGCCAATCCCAACGGTTGTAATGTTGTAATGAACAATCTACATCCAATGTTTTTATTTTTTTTCAAAAATACTGAAAATTGAGTGAAATAAAGGACTTCAAAGCTTATTTTAGAGTTGAGATTCCGTAACTACCCTCAAACTAAGAATCCTCATAACTTTTGACTTATAGATCCAAATGGAACGATTCAAAGATTTTCGCGTACATATAAATCTAAAGAACCAATTTCAAATTTTTATTTTTCTTAAAAGTGATTTTTGAAGAAGTTTTTTTTGTTGCCTGGGCTGCCCGCCGAGCAATGAAAATGATATATCATGCAATAACTTTTTAATCATGTAGTCAAAAGTTATGAAAATTGTTGGGCCTTAAAGATACTCCTTGGGAAAATGTTGTGTGAAAGTTTGAAAGAAAAAAATAAAAACTCCGCTTGTAGTGAGCTGCCCCCAAAAGCTATGTTCTCAAAAAAGCATGTTCAGGGCTTTAGGGGTTAACCTCTAAAGGACCAAGGTGATTTTCATATCAAAAACCACTCAAAACTATCATTTATGAGGTAGAGCCACCCATAACCATCCAAATAAGGAATTCCAACATGATCTAGAGTAGTGAAGGCAAAACAAATATTTTTCAGAGGTACATCAATAGAAATGACAAGGATTGCAAAAAAATTGGTAATTTTATTGCTTGAACTGAAATTACGAGGAACTTTGGAAGGCAAAAAGTGCTCCAGACCCATGGCCAACCACTGGACTCTTCCAATTCCGGTCATTCAATAACTTTTTTCCTAATCATTATTTCCTACTTTCTTTCTCACAATTTGGGACATGTATCATGTATTTATTAGTTCCAACCTTGAAAAGGAAAAAAAAAGCCATCCTAAGCTTGGTAAAAAATACGTGCACCTATAGGTTGGGAATGAGGCATTGGTTGGAATAGGTGGCTCTACCTTACTGCAAAGAGAAAAGAACTTTAAAAATTGTAAGATCTTATACTTGACTAGTATATGAACACGTGGAAGAAATTTCAGAAACCATTACAAAAAATGTGAGGCCTCAACAAGGCCGCTAAGCCTGCCCCCCCCCCCCCCCCCCCCCCCCCCCCCCGTGGTGATGTTATGGGAAAAAAAAATTGAAAATTGAAAATGTGACGTGGTTGCATTTCAACGACGTTAGCACTGTTAGTGTTGTTAGCGCCACGTCACATGAAAAAAAATTAATATCTCTCTCTCTCTCTCTATATATATATATAGTTGTTGTTGTTTTTTGTTTTTTTTTCCGTAGTTGCACCCCGTGGGTGCCAAAAATCACGCACTCGTAGTCTTATTGAGGCTTGAATTCTTTTGTAATGTTTGACCATAGAGATTGTAAGATATATGCATTTAAAGTGAAGAAAACAAATTTTTTTGCACCTTGCTTGACTAGATTTTTGGGCTTTGAATCTTTTTAGTTCAAATTTTTTGCACTATTGATTTTGATTTTCTACTTTTTTATGTTAAGTAGTTGACTTGAGAATCTACAAAAAAAATTTAGGAAAAAAAGAATTTAATTTCTTCACTCATTAAAAAATTGTTAAATGGAGGTGGATTTAAGATTGAAGAAAAAACTAAATTGTTAATAGATTCTAGATGGAATTGAATCACAATAATTCCAACAATAAGATTGTTCTAGCAAGAAAATCTAACCTTGTCTAACAATTTTTTTGAAAAACTCTAAAAATTGCACTCAAAAATAAATTCTATAATTTCTTTTTTCAAAAAGATGCTTAGATTGCCGAGAAAACTAAGATTGTCCATAATTTTCTCATTATTAGTCCAAATTGAATTAAATAAAGCTTCACATGTTAATCAAAATATTATCTTTGAAAAAGAAGGTTGAAAAAAAATTATCTTGACTTTCTGTGATTTTTTTTGTGCTAGCCGCTAAACTCCATTTTTGCTTATCGTGCCATTACTTTTGGTCCCGGGCATCAATTAAAATATAAGTTATATATTCACAAAGTTCTTGCAAAAATACATAACCTCAAAAAATCCCAAAAAATATCACTAAGAACTGAGATAGTATGAACTTGCCCAAACCCAAATTGTTCCTCGCGGGAACAAAGGGTCCTTTAGGGGTTTAATAGACAAATCATAATCATTCATTTTCACAATCAGATTTTTGATCCTAGAACTAGACTTGAAAAAGAACTTTTCAAGAATATAAATTAATAAACTATTAAAAATAATATCTTTGTAAGGTTTTATTTAACTTCAATGTATTTCTAGCACAAGTCCCGATCCCAAAAGGAGGTGGCTTTATCTGGTCTATATGGCATAACACAGTCGCAGTTCATTCCTAGAGAGCAAGAATCACCCTAGGCATTGATACTAACTGTAATTGGTGTGACTTAGGACTTATAGAAACATCTACGCCTAGGTTTTATGTTTGCCCCAAAGCATATGAAATATGGGACTACATCCAATCAATTTTGCTTCAACTTTTGAAGACAATGCATTGCAAGGGCCATATAAGGTAACTGCACCTTAAATCACACAATTAAGCAATTCAGCATGGTTTCCACTATTATATTGGAATTTTTTTTTGTGGGATCTTGTTGGTAGCAAAAGGGGATTCTAGATTCTCTTAGAATGCATTTTTTGGACTCCATGTGAATAAACTATGAATTTTCAAAGTGCTAAAAATAGGTGCACCTAAAAGCAATCATAGAGTCATATGAATAGTGGGAGTACATTTTAGGCAAGAATATTTGTTGTGCAATTTTAGGAACCATGTGATTTTAGGTGTAGTTACCTTAGAAGATTTTACCACACTCAATATTTTTTTGAATCCTTAATACCCATGCGCTTTTCCAATCTCAGAACTATTTGGACCCTACGAAGAGGCTCTTCCCTTAGCCTATATGGATTGCGTGCAACCACAAGGTATTTTCACAGAGCCAATGGCCACCAAATTTTTTTCAAGAGACTATGTGGAATGCTTTACTTGACTCAGGACAGACGGCCCAATTCAAAGCTCAGCTTAGTGTTCATCGTCAACCCCGCTCACAAAGACAACATCTGGTCCAAATTTGACAATATTTGCCGCCTCAAATTGTCGGTCTTAGCAATTAGAAACAGTGACTATCATTTGGACTCTGAGGGACCCTCCCTCTTTACTTAGTCTCTTTCAGTTGTCATTTTTTGTTGCTCATTTCCAGTCTCGCGGCTTGGTTGTTTTTGGTTTGGTGTTTCTTAATGCAATGGTTTTCTTCATTTGTAAATATTAAAAAAAAATTTAATATTGTCGATACCAGAATTTGGTGCCTCATGCAATGAATTTAGCGGTTAATTTTGAACAATTTTCACGGCTGCTAACCACGAGCAACTTTAGTTGTTTCAGTAGCATCAACATTAGAGGTAGTCATAGCTTCCTCGCTGGAGCCTCAACCTTCGCGGAATGGAGAGGTGGCGTTTCCGCATTTGCTCTCCCTAGCTTGCACGGTGCCCATTCAGTGAAGGTTGAGAATGCTCAACCTTCTCCTCCGTAGAATAAGGTTGAGTATGAAGAAGTTTACCCGACGGCTATTTTAAGGTAAGGGCCAACAACTTGATCTCTTGTTGCTTCGAGACGGGCTCCTCGAGAACCTAACCGCTAAACTTAGTACCTCTCCAATCTCGTTCTCCGCAATCTTGAAGAAGGGGTGTCACACCTTCTTCATGGAGAGTGGGCTCTCATTAGCTCCACTTTCTTCTCCACATTGTCTCAAACTTCATGGGAGCGAGAAGGTGTGACTACCCCTATTAGGTCAACTCGGAGTTCCCAGAAGTCACGGAACATTGCGTTGTGGACCTCCCTTGTCCGTTGCAGAGGTCCCATTTTGGACGGTGAAAGCTCAGTCAATTGCAATTTGCAACACCTGGCTGTCACTCAGTTCCGTCGGCTCAAATCCATTCGTTTGTGAAGCACTTCGCAAATGGCATTCCATTCCATTCATTCATTGCAGCCAATTGATAATAAAAACTCACTTACTTTATCCAGCTTTTAATTTCTGAGACGGAACTTCCGCTGTTGGCTGGAGGTTGCAGCATTGGAGGCCGGGATAGACGGACTGAGAGTTCGAACAGATGGATGGATTGGATATTCACATGAGATTCGGCCAGGGAGGACTGACCCCTCTATTGCCCCATTGAAAGGGTAAATGTAAAAACTGCCCCCTATTTTGTGTCATTTATATTTTGTATTTCTTCACTCATCCTAACTAATTCGGGGCCTCTGATTGCAAATATGAATTCAGAAATTGCTAATTTTATCAAATGTGGCAAATAAAGAAATTTTAGTGTTTTCTGCAAGGGTAAATCTTGGGGTAATAGAGGGGTCAGTTCTCCCTGGCCATGAAATTCCACCTCTTGCAATGAACTATGTACCACAAATGTACCACTAGTGACGGACGAAGGGTTCTTTCAGTTCGGAGTTATCCCCCAAAAGTGGTAAGGAATCAGTTTTAATTTAGGGTAATGCTCTCAGAGGAGGGCATTGCGCCAAATAATCAGCCGACGAGGAGGGCGGAGTCCGACGAGGAGGGTCAATTATTAGGCACAATGTCCGACAATAAGGGTATTGTCCGCCGTAAATCACGACTGAAAGAGGAGATAAAATCGGATAAAACGATGAGCCGGATGAAAAATCCGTAATCCCTGATTACGCAATTTTGCCCCTGTAATCGGGGATTACGGCACAGAAGCTTCCCGCCGATTGAACGGGATGGGAACCAGGAGTGGTTTACGTGATGCCAAAAATGACTTGAAACCTGCAGGAGTGGAGGGTGCCACTGGCGCGGCAAGGACAGAGGTACGCTACACAGTAGAGCTCCGGTGGTGCAAGCACAGTATGGTACAGCCTTTCGTACAGTAGTACTGGCCAATGCTGAGCATTCCGATACTGTACATATGACTGTTTGGTTTTACATCTCAACTTGAAAGGTTGAGCACTGGAGCCCAATTGAGGTGGGGTGGGGTTCTCATTTATTTTGGGCAGTGCAGAAAGCGATCTTCAGTGGAGTGACGACGCTATTTACAATAGAACCTCTCTAATCCAATACTCTCTAAACCAATAAATTGCTGTCAGGAAGTATTGATTGCCACTCCCAACTTAACAATATGAACCACATACAAACATCATGACCCTCCCTAATGTAATAACCTAAACTCTAGTGCAATGTGTCAAAAGGGTCCCAATTCTATTACTTTAGAGAGGGTCTACTGTAGTATAATGCAAGAGTTGTGTACCTGGATTTTGATATAAGGTGAGAAATATGTTGAGTAATACAATGTGCATGTACATTAATTTATGGATCTAACTCCGCTTGTAAATAATCCATAGAAGATATCATGGTCCCCTCCTAAGTGACTAAATACTGTAGAATCTCTTCCTTGGCAAAGATATGTAGTCTTGGAGTCACTTATTTTACCTTTGGGGAGTCACAAGATGAATTCTTTTAATTTATCTAATCTCAAATAGAGATTGGAATCTCTTCTATCTTTAGGGTGGGCATGCGAGTGTGGGATGATGATGATACCAAATGCTCACTCTACAATAATCATATATATTCATAATAAAAGAAGGGAAATAGACATTAGAGAAAATTTCAGGCCTCCGAATGGCTGCTCCACAGGCCTCCGAAGTACCATGAAATAGTATTTTTTGAGGCTGAAAAATTATTTTTTCCCTATTTTCGCGAAGCTGAAACTGCAATGACAATGGCATAGGAACCTAGATTTTCGAATAAAACATTAAAAAAAAATTAAAAAATATCTTTAAGAATATTATTAAAAAAAAAATACGAAATTTGACTACTCCAGGGGACTTTTCGAGAATTGACAAGCCAAGCTTGAAATAGCTTGGCATGTCAATCTCGAGCAACCCTGCAAAGGGCTATTTTTTTTCTCTAATGACTCCCCATGCTTGCTTGCTATGGTGCCATTCAATTGCCTCTAAGGTGGAGGCAACCATTTCCGTTTATATAACTATCCGCTTTTTGAGTGTAGAGTTCCCTTGAAGTGTCCCAAAAAGTACCTTGAAATTGTCCCCATGCTTAAATGTGATTGGTGGAAGTTGATTTTTCAAATTGCCTTGTCAAAATCAAGACAACTTTATTGAAGTGAGGTTTGGGGTGCCCTAGGGAGTTCCCAAGGGAGTTCTACTTTGAAAATTCATAGATATTAGATGCCTTATCTAGAAATTTTAATTCTTTTTAAATTCAAGATATTTAATTGTCAATACTGCAAGAGTGGTTTTTTAAAACCAAAAGGTGCCTCCAAATATGCTGGATTGCTTAAATGCACAAGAATGGGTGCTTCCACCTTAGTAAGTGGGGCAATACTGTCCAAGTTGCCGGCTCACACGACGTGACTTATTTATTAATTTCCTACGCTTGGAATTCCAAGGTTTAGCCGTAGCCTGACGATGTTGCCCCCTTGGCAAGGTCTTCATCGTGAATTTGTGACGGAACTGGAATCAGAAATGCAAGGACCTTCGATCTAGCTACTTCCTTCTACGGAAATCAGATTATGACTGCTTTCAGATTTCAGTGAGGGCAACAACGATTGAAGCAGCCAACAAGTAGAGACATTCCAGGAGAATTCGATCCCCGGTTGGGCATGACGATTCCGCTTAATTCGTCTGAAGAAACTCCAGGAAAGCGGACATGCGCCTAGCTTGAGAGGTGCGACGATCGAGGACAACCGGTCATTGGGGATTGGGGATGCGTCGTGAACGTTGTGCAGGGGTGAGCTAGCGTCAAATAATTTGGTTGGAGTAGTGAGCAAACGTGGTCAATATGTTCTAGCTCGCCTGAACTAGATCACTCAGAGATGGTCCCCCAGCCTGCAGTAGCTGGGTGTCAGTGGAGCCAGGCAGCTTGGAGGTGTCGTGGGTGCACAATCGGGACAAGGTCACCACAATTGCACGATTAAATGATTCAATGGTGTGGGCAAAGACAGTTCTACGTCTCACCTTCGTGTTTGCGTTCCTTTTCTCCACTGCAACTGCAGACACGCAATTCTCTTTCGATTTCCCTTCTTTCGCGCCTGAATCTCAGGACGATTTCTTGACATTCAGAGATGCTGCATACGGTGTCGCCAATAGTTCCTACATCATCAACGCAGGTGCCAGGACGCCTGCTTCCAGAGGTTCTTTTGGAGCTCTGTTTTATGGGAAAGCGGTCCACATTCAAAATGGAGCAACTGGGAGAGTGGCTTCCTTCAGCACCTCTTTCTCCTTCACGTTCACCAAGCACGGCTTGCCTTGGGATTACAGTAAAGAAGCCTTGCAATGGTTTGGATTCAGCTTTGCCATGACCACTACATTAGAGGTTAGTGGACGCAAGTGGATACCGATACGAACTGAAACCGATGCATTCACTCCTCCAGGCTTTCAAGTGAATTTTGAGACTAATTATATTCCCGATCTCAAGCGGAGGCTCAGCAACAACTTCATCCGGGTTGGGAAAAATCTTGAATATGAATACGATCTGGAGGCGTACACACACAACCTTTGTGGCAATGACACGTATTGCTCGTATTTCTCCAATGGGAGAGTACTGACGGCTTGGATTGATTTCAATAGCTCATCTCAGACACTAGAAATCAGGATGGCAGACGAATCAGATCCCAAACCTTGGCAACCACTGTTGATCATTTCCAATTACAAATTTCCGAAGTTCGTTGGAGATGAAGTGTACCTCTCATTCTGGGGAAACTCGGATGTCCACCGTTTGGAAGAGCATGAGCTCTTGTCCTGGAGCTTCTCCAGCACCGGGATATCAGAGTCGAAGCTCCAAATGATGCTTCACTATTTGAGGTCAAGAACCTGGGTTAGCGCAACCACTGGCGGAGTTCTATTTGGAACGCTTGCTGCTTCGGTGATTCTCTGGTGCATCTTCACGCCATCCACCAATCACACTGCTTTAGGGTATTCGACAGGACCACGTGTGTTTTCATATAATGAGCTCCGCAAGGCAACCCAGAACTTCCATGATAGAAATCTGCTTGGACGTGGCGCATCAGGAGTTGTTTACAAAGGCTCTTTCGAAGGTGAAAACTCTTTCGAAGTTTATGTAGAATTAGTCTTTTCATTGACTTTTGATCATCCATCTTAGGAAGATACCATTAACTCCAAAGAAGGAGAGACCATTGACCTGTCCACTTTTCCAGACACCAAAGTTCCTCTCTTGAGTATGCTCTACAATTTTGCAACAAAGGTAGGAGGTTTAAAAACAGTTTGACAAGCTCTAAAAGCACTCGCTAAAGCAGAAGTGAAGCAGAGTGAACAAATTAAACGGTAGACACTTTTAGAGGTCCCTATTACTTTCACTTTATATTAAAAACAATTCAAATAAGTTTAAATTTTCTCAAAAAATATTGAATTTTATCTTCTTACTTCTAATAGAGGACATATAATTACATCTCTTGGAAAATAAATACAAGAAATTTCATTCATATTTATAGTTACAGCTTGCAAAATAGGAATATGTGGAGAGAAGAATTTCAAGGTTGGACATTGAGTGGTCAAAGGTTTGTCCTTTAATCAATCATGTATAGATTTAAGCTCTGTCTATGAAGGTTAATGTAGGTCTCTTTGTGAATCGCAATTTGGTGGGGTGTTTTATGCTACATGTATTCCTAGTATGCATTCACAATAAATCCTCAAGGTACTCAGATTTTCTTATTTCAAATTCCAAAGTGCCTTGGAATTAAAAGTAGACGTGATGTTGCTAGTGTTCTAAATTATGTAAATAGAGTTAAAGTTAGATTTTTTTCAAAGAATACACAACATAAAGCCCACCAGAGTACCCTCACCATGGAGGATGTCTTCTTCTAGTTTTTGATATCCTACCCATGCAATCGCCCTTTGAAATATTTTCATTCTATTAATTATTTAGAAAGGAGCTTCAACTAATTTTAGAGAGCCCATTTTGGAAAAAGTTAATTCTATATTTAGAGCATGTACCATAAATTTGACATATCCTAAATCCTAGTATTGCATTGTCTATTTTGTGCATATTCGTCTTTAATGTGTTATAGTTAAGATGCTACAAATGCACTAGTTTAGGTATGAAACTCAAAAAATAGGTGTCCAAAATTTTTAGGGAATAAGATACTAGTATGGACATGTCCTTTTCTAAGATTGCTTTGAGAAAAAAAAATCCAAAAATGCAAGAAAATTCCAAAGTTCAAGTTTTTGAAAGATTGTCAGTTTATGATTTCATTTTTAGAGTTCTCATAGCTTAAAAATACCCCATAGGTATCTTACCTCTGAGTTACACATGCAATCTTCCTTAGCTGCATACAATTCAAGTCTTATGAAAGAGTCTTGAACTAATAAATCCATATTTGGCCTAGGTGGTGGTGTTTTGGTTGCTGTGAAACAAATCAATATATTGGAAGATAAGCAAGCTCAAACCCTCTTCCATGCCGAAGTAGCAAGTTTAGGCCAAATTCGACATCGAAATGTGGTGCGCCTATATGGATGGTGTCAAGAAAAAGGCAAATTGTTGTTGGTGTATGAGTATTTGCCCAATGGAACTCTCAATGATTGGCTTTACAAAAATGGGAGCCAAGAAGTCCTATCTCTGAAAATGCGGCATTCCATTTTTGAAGAGGTGGGTGCAGCCCTAGGATACTTGCATGGGGATTGTGTGAGTTGTATTTTACACCGAGACATCAAATCTAGTAATGTGTTGTTGGATGCGGATTTCAAAGCCTACATTGGAGACTTTGGACTTGCTCGTTTGATAGATCACCACAAGTTGGGCAAGACCACTTTGGCAGCAGGCACATTTGGCTATATGGCTCCTGAGTTGCTATACACGGGCAAGGCAACAAAAGAATCGGATGTTTATAGTTTTGGCATCTTGATGTTGGAAGTGGTGTGTGGAATGCATCCTTTGAATTTGCAGACAATAGAACCTGAGGATCTTCTATTGTTGTCCATGGTTTGGCGAGCCCATGAAGGTGGGTCACTCTTTAGTATGGCGGATCCAAAAATGCTTGGGATTTTTGAACCATCAAGCGATTTTGCACTTGTTTCTCATGAAAGATTTAAGGTTCATGCCTCGCCATCACATTCTTCCAATTTGGATTGTAGCACTACTTCAGAATCCATAGTTGAGGATGTGGATCTAGAAATCCAAAGGGCAATGGTTGTGAGTTTGCTTCAATTGGGACTCTTTTGTTGCCTTCCTAATCCCAAGGCTCGACCTTCTATGGGAGAAGTGAATAGACTATTGCACCGGATTCGAGACATAGAGTATGAGTCTCCCATTATAACGATACTAATACCGTCATTGCCAGCCACTAAGCCATTGGGGAATTATGATTCATTGGATTTCTCACCTAGTAGCGGCTCTAGCTTGAGCTCTTCCACTGCACCTTCTCCTACTTCATTGGTCTAGGTTTCCTAACAATGGTTTTATTTCTTGAAGGCAGTGATGGTGATTGGTACCAACCAATCTTTTTAATACAAGGACATAACTGAATTATTTTTCATATAGTTCAGTCTTAGGTTGATCCTAAGTTTGTCCAATATGCAATTCAATGTTACGTCTCATTTGTATAATTTTACTTTCTTTATCATAGGGTATTGAGACTTCAAAAGTTTCTCCGCTATTAAACCTCAAAGTCATTCACAATCTATATACTCCATTTTGCATGTGCATATGGATAATTGCATGTTTGGGTACTCAAAGTTCCATCATGCCCTTCAGGTGCATAACATGTTGGATATGCACTAGTTTACATTCAATGAAGCTAGAAAGCTGAGCAGGAAACTAGATTCTCGTTGAAAATTATTTTTGAGACTAAAAATTGGACAATTTTTGTAGAATATTTGAAAACATTTTGAGATTTTTCTAATTTTACAAAATAAATTGTACCTATGATTGTGGATTGCAAGATGTCCTAAGTTTGTGAAAAATTTTACAAATTTCTAATATGAAAACTTGAACCTAGTTCTCCTGTGGTCTATCCGGCAGTCATTTTTACAATACAAACAATGAAAGGAAATGAAAACTCTAAGAATCGCCACAATGAATCCCTAAACCGATGTTGGATTTTTTTAAGATAAATTAAAAGAACAAAACTAACTATTGCAATCATTGAATGTGCCTTTATTCACAAATTTTTTGGTCATGATGTATTGGTATATTTGTTTTTTGATAAAGAAGGTGCTCTAACTATGAATCACATCCACTTAATGGGTCATTGCAAGAATTACCTTCCGTTTTTGTTCTACTTTGGCCGATTTCAGCCATTTTTTTAAGAGTACTATAAAAATAGAAAAACATTTTTTACAAAATATGAGAAATATGAGAAATGTATACACCTACAAGAAGAAGACACCCTATGAAGGAAAAGCAAAAAAAGTTCTCTAAATAGGAGAACTAGAAAAGTGCATAATCACAAGAAAATACATACTTTAACATTTTAATTTGTAAAAAATAGGAAAAGTAATTTTTGAAAAAAATTGAAAAACAACATTTGAGAAGACTTCATGGTGAAGAGATTTCACCAAAAAAATGATCCTAAAACCATCTTCAATGTTCAGAATTGCATGCGCAAGGGAGCCCTCTTTGCATGGACGTAGAGGATATAGAATAAAATATTTGTTAATGCCCCTTGGTAGAAACATGAGTTCCTACTATGGAAATAGACCATAGAATTTTCAGCTCCAAATCATTAAATTTGGAGACTCCTTACATAGTAAACCCCCTAAAACTCAAAACATGACAAATTAGTTTAAATGATTTTTAAATATAAAATGATTTTTGAATTTTTTTGAAGAATATGAGTTATGATTAAACTCATAAGAAGAATCTCCACTAAAAATTTCAAGCTCATATGATTCATGCTTCTAAAGTTATTGCAAAATGAAGATTCAACATTGCGTTTGTGACAATGTTTCAGTATTGGTCTTTCATGCAATCACCCTAATGCAATGCAATGAAATATTTAAGTACAAAGTGAACGAAATCATAAAAAACAAGAATCAAGTAGTGTCTCTTTTTCTCTAATTTTAATCGAAATTCATAAATATGAGGTACAAAAAGGGATAACCTCTGTATTCACCTTTCACAAGAAGTTAGAATTAGGATATAATAATGAACTACTATGTTCCTTCAAAAGTCACTTTCAAGAATATATTTAAGCTCATTGAAGCTTACTCTAGGTCGACATGCATGAAAAGATCAACTCTTGCATCAAGGCTAAATGTCACTGAAAAAATATATATAATACAGTATTTGCAATTCATCCATTGGCCTCTCTTCTTTAATGCCTTTGTTAGCATTTGTTAGAAATAAGCACAAGAATATTTTAGAAATGATCCCATAGTCAATACATATTGGTATACTATATCATTTTGAATTGTAAATATGTTGATGCAAAGTACTATTGATATCATATAGCTAACTATTTAAATATATATTTCTTGATTTTAGATAGACTTTGAATGTAATAGAATGGGACTCAAGAAGTTTAGGCAATTTTTTCATGATCTTTAGCATTTGTTTTAAATTCAATGCATATGGTGGATTAAAAGTATTTTAGCTAAAATGGATGAACTTGGACGGACTTTGATGCAGCTAAATGGTTTGCTAAATGATCTAGATGGACTTTGATGTGAAGTTGGATATGCTTGAATTTAGATAATTTGAGACCACCTCAAACTATAAAGACTAATATAGGCTAATTTTTCAGTCAATTAGATTTATCATAGTCACTTTGACTTTCTTGGACTCATTTGAGTCCAATTAGGTTCAATGTGGCTCACATTGAATTCTGTCTAGTCACTTCTTTTAAGGGAAAGAAAATGATCATGTTCATAACTACAATTTTATTGCGTGAAAAAACCCATCTTTAGTCTTAACCGTCTCTCAAAGAATCTTATCAATCCTACAAATATAAAGCATCTAAGTACATTGTCCAATCAAATTTTTGTTTTGAAATTGTGACAAGTGGACTGTTAAGATTGAAGTTTGTTGACAAGTTGATTATTAATATTGAAGTTTGTTGTTGAATATTTTTGAGTTACATAATAAATATATTATTTAAATGGATATAAGTCAATCATTTCTACTTCCTACAATGCCTTCAATTTTCAAATAGATTACATTTGGTTATCATGGCTAAAAATTCTTTATAAGGTGGCTTCAATTTTATTCTCCATTCACTTAAGCTCACTTTTTAATTTCTTCTAAGTTAATTCAACCTTTAAATATCTTTTTACGTTTCTAAAACAAATGATCTACATTCTAATCCACCCATCCAAATACACCGAAGGACATGTAAAGAGTCAATTAATGTTAGCTTTGTTAGCAAAGTTGAGGTTAAAGCCATAATGAAGAATTCATTTTCATCATCCTTACCTCTTCCAAGATGACTATAGGCTAATCAACATCCTCTATTAGGAAATATACATGAGCATCATTTTCAAGAAAAATGGTTATTTTCATCTAATAGAAAGTAATATTAAAAAGAATCATCTAGTAGAAAATAATTGTTTCATCTATTCAATTTTAAATGAATACTTGTTGGCACCAGTATGTATTGTTTTGGCCACAAAGATACCAAATTTTCATAAAACAAAAATTTAACTTTTTAAAATAGAACTTATAAATCTTTGGAGCCCACAAATAATATCCATTGGCACTCATAGTTATCACTTTTTTAACAACTTCTTTATGAATTTTTTTCTCTTTTTGGCACTCTAGAGTCTTACTTTAACCTGAACTGGAGCCAAAAAATTCATTAATATGTGTTAAATAATTAAAATTTAATTAGAATTTAAAATAAAATTTCTCATCTCCAACCTTTCAAAGAAGGGAACGTGCCCATATTGACAAGCTACTTTGGAATCCTTACAAATGGTTGCAATATTTTTGTAAGGATTTCCATTGGTTCAAAAGAAATTTACAAAAGAAAAGTGGCATTGCAAACAAAAATTTCAAAAATCAATATACTTTACCTTCAAATACTAATGTTGCAAGAGAAGATGTTGCAAGTGCCAAATAGTATCCTTTGAGACTTAGAACCAACAACATTTTTCAAGATAAATATTTAAATACTTAAATATATAATTCGAAGATAAGTTGTTATTAAATAATGAGCTTCATAAAAAACTTCTCGATGTTGACAAGGTTTCCCTACAAGGCTTGGAGTCCTTCAATATTGTTTTCCAAAACATAATAAACAAAAACATCATAAATGTAAAAACTTTAAACCCAAATTTCCAAAATTGGAAAGATCTATTAAAAAATGCAACTTAGAACAATATTTTAATGATGAATCACAAACAAAAGTTGTAAAATACAATTTATAGATCACATCCATATGGTTGGATCAACAAATACACAAATCAATATTTTTCAATAAAATTTAGAACCAAAAATTGAAAACTCCTTCTAAAATTGCTTGTAGATTGAATATTTATGATTTTTTTTTAAAAATTCTACAAGTTTAAAATGTTGAGTTTTAATCATAGTGATTTCTTAAGATTTTGGTTTTATTTTTTGACTCAAATCATTTTTGAAGGGTCATTCTTTGCACTAAAAAAGTTACTTTTTGAGGCCAGACCTACCAATATATTTTGAATTATTGAATATTTGCAAAGCAAAATCTTTATAATCCATATTGCACAAATGTTAAAGAACTAATACAAAAATCTTTAAACAAAATTGAGGGATGAAAAAATGCATTTGTGATGTATTTCCGTTCATTCATTGTTCAAAATTTGCACTCATGTTTTTAAGGGGTTAAAACTTGTTGTGGGAATCTTGGATCATGGAAAGCCTATCAATACCAACAAGGGTCCTAAATGGCCCAAAGTCCTACAACAATTTTTGAAAAAATTAAAAAAAGTTAAAAAAAAGTTAAAAATATTTTTGAAACTTGCAACTATAGCTTAGACCTTGTAGGATTATCATCAAAAGAAATATCATCATTATAAGTCCTTGATAACAAATACAACTTTCATAAATAATAATTGGTTTTATATTTTAATTATTTATTTCAAAACAACACTCACTTTACTAAAAGGAAACTCTCATTAGCATTTATTTTAGAAAAAGTGACAATGTTGGTACGAATTCTCCCTTCATTCATGCTTTGAATGCAATTTGGAATGTTATGAAGGCTACTATCTTATGGCAAAATTGGCATTCTAGATGCAAAATAATTATTCATTACAGACTGGTTGAATTATCAACTCTATTAGAATCTGCCTCATTGTTTGGAGGGATACAATTTATGTGAATATGGCTAGGAAAAATCACAACCTTAGCTTCATTGATGCATGTGGTGATGACCACCATGCCATTATCAATACCTTAAATGAGGCTGTTTGTTTGTTTGTTTGTTTGTTTGTTTGTTTGTTTGTTTGTTTTGTTTTGTTTTGTTTGTAGCATGGACAACTTCCTGATCGTGCGTCCCCCGGCCGCGTGCTTGGTACCGTTGGAAAGCTCTCACCGAGGAGGGGTGCACCGGCTTGGTTTTGTGGCATTTGGAGTGGTGGTGCAAAAGTTATTGAATTTCAAAGTATTTATTGATTAAAAAATTAGAAAATTATTTTTACTTTGATTTTGGTGGCGTTCTTGGTATTGGGAGTGGAACCGGGAGTAGAATTGGGAGTAGAATCGGAAGTAGAACCAGGAGTGGAACCGGGAGTAGAATTGGGAGTAGAATCGGAAGTAGAACCAGGAGTGGAACCGGGAGTAGATGAAAATTGGGCCAATGGCACAGGGCCACACTAGTTCAAATTGAATTTAGCAATATTTGGTGTTCAAACAGGGTATTCTATACTAGCAGGCTTTATACCTTTAGGCGGAAATTCTCTCCTCGAGGGTTGCTAAAGTGTGAGCAGGCAGCAAAGAACATTGAGCAATGAGCAATTGCATTTGAGCGGTAAAATTATTATTATTATATTTTTTAGGTTTCAAAATTATCTTTAATTCTACATTTAGATATGAAGTTTAAGAAAAAAAATTAATTTTGGATATAAATCATTTATTTCATTCATTGCTTTAGATGGATGAAGATGATGATGGATGAATGTAAACAAAAGTTGGTGGATGAAAAAAAATCCAGCGCTGAACTTTTTGTATTAAATGAAGTCAATTGCATCATAAAGCATCTAATTTAGAGATGGATAAAGCAAAATTATCTGATATAAATGCAAGTGATGTAAATTGTTTGCACTGTGATGTACACATATCAACCTTGTGTAGGGTTCTAAGAGCCTTTTTGGTTTTGAGAAGGCTCTTACAAAGACAATAATCATCTTACATACCACATTCACAAGGAATCTTTAAGAGACTCTTCCATCCAAACGAGGCTCATAGGGAGACAATAATAAAGAATAAGGATGGTTATTCTTATCTTCAAATTCTGACAAGCCTTCTTTGGGTACCAAGGAGCCTTCCTTACAAGAGTCCTTTGGCACCAAAAAAACTCCTCGGATTCGAGGAGCCTTCCTTGGGTTCCAAAGTCTTTTTTGAAAGAGCCCTTTGGCACCAAGGAAGGGCTCCTCAGAATCCAAGGAGCCTTCTTTGGATTTCAAGGAGCCTTCTTTGGGTTCCAAGGAGCCTTCTTTAGATTCCAAAGAGCCTTCCTTGATCCGAAGAGCCTTCTTTGGGTTCTAAGGAGCCTTCTTTAGATTCCAAAGAGCCTTCCTTGATCCGAAGAGCCTTCTTTGGGTTCCGAGGAGCCTTCCTTGTAAGTCCTTTGGCACCAAGAAGAGCTCCTCGGATCCGAAGAGCCTTCTTTGGGTTCCAAAAAATCTTTTTTGAAAGAACCCATTAGCACCCAAGAAGGGTCAGAATTTGGTCTATGAAGTCAATGTTCTTAAAATGAAAGGTTCTGAAATTAAAAAAAATTAACCCCTAAAGGACAGAACACCATTTTTTGGCAACATAGCAATTTTGGGCAGCTCACTACGAATGGAGTTTTTATTTTTTTTCTTTGAAAATTTCACAAAACATGTGCCCAAGGAGTAGCTTTAAGGTCCAAAAAATTTCATAACTTTTGAGTACACGATTAAAAAGTTATTGCGTGATATGTGATTTTTGTTACTCGGCGGGCAGCTCGGGCAGCTCAAAAAACTTCTTTAAAGATCAGTTTTTTCGAAAATGAAAAGTTGGAAGTGTTCCTAGAGAAATATTTAAGAGTCGAAAAGTTTGAATCACTTCATTTTATTTAATGAAGTGAGAGTTATTAGAAATTCTAATTTGTGGGTAGGTTTGGAATCCAGAGACTCCATACCTACCCACAAACTGGAATTTTTGAATTTATAAAAAATTTGAAATTCAACATGTTGCCTTCTGTGAGTTTAGAAGACACAAAACAAAATTTGTGCACTCCTTGTAAAGAGTGTTTTTCATAGTATTAAGAATGCAACCAGAGGACGTACAATTCCAGATATCTCACCACCACAAACAAACAAACAAACAAATAAACAAACAACCTCATTTAAGAATATATTTTTAATATTTGTTACTATACATGTCATTAGCACATAGTGTTGACAAATCGATGGACTACTTTCTTATATTTTCATTGATTAGATTTTATTCTTTATTATATAGCAAATGAATCTATTCCTCATGAAGGATAGCACAATAGAGGCCATGATTTGTGTGAATTCATTTATTTAGGTTTCAGTAAGAAGACATACTACCAAGGCTTGTTTTTATTTCATTGATTTCTAATTCGCCAAAGGTATTCTTCTATTTTTGTTGTGTGACAAATTCAATATGAACAATACATGCAACATAGAGGATTCAAATAGTCAAATTATAATAACTGAATTATTTTTGCTTTATATCCACTCAAATTGGATGAACCTATTTCTTGCACGATTTTAGGTCCTTGACACTCACGGTCACAAGTCCTCACTTTTCAAAACTCTAAAATTTTAAAAAAATTATATGGAATCCCCATTCTATGCACTATGTTCAGCACTCTACGCTCAGCGGTAGCATTTCCTGTTTTGTATTGAAGTTGCACTATTTGCACTAAGATTTGTACTAGCATATATATTCTTTTTTTCCACAGATGATTTATAACCTTAAAAAAAAATAGAAGATAAATCCGACCTTACAATTTGTATAAAATAAACATTGACAAAAAAAAAAGTAAAAATTATATTTTTTTAAACCCTTAAAGTTGCATCTAAGATTTTGAATTTGAAAGTTGAATATATAATTTCAAAGAAATCTTCAATTCGTATGAACTAATTGATAAACAAAATTATTTTATATGTAAAAAAATTAAAATTAGAAATCTAAAAATTATCACAATAGTTTTTATTGAAAAGTCTAAATT
Source organism: Neckera pumila (assembly GCA_963969595.1). Taxonomy (NCBI): domain Eukaryota; kingdom Viridiplantae; phylum Streptophyta; class Bryopsida; order Hypnales; family Neckeraceae; genus Neckera; species Neckera pumila. Next base: position 19,872,151 of record OZ018415.1, on the reverse strand, counting down.
TAGGATGCATGACGCATTGTGCCATAGGACTCTTTTGGCTCAAATTTCCTATTTTGAGTACTTGAATATTATTTAAAGTTCATTTTTGAGTGGTCAAAATTTTAAAGTCCATAGGCCTAGGTCGATTTTTTGCTCCCAAAATTGTCTTCTACCTCAAATTTGATGTGCATTTATGGTGGGCATTTTATAGGTTTATCAAAGTAGTACATTTTTGTGCTTCTTGCACAAGATAAAGGGTGGTTATAAGTGCAATATTGAATTAGAAATTGCATAATCAAAGGTTGGGATTTGAAAAGAAAATTGATTGAAAGTATCAAGCTAAGGGATTTGAATTCCTCATGTAATAGTTAGTGGTGAGAAACCTTAGCTTTATATATGAAATCAAAGATTTTTTTGAAACTTATATGACATGAGGTGTCTACTTAGTAACTAGTGAACAAAGAAGACAATTTTTTTGTAAAGTAATAACTAATTAGTATAGTGAACTTGACATATACTTATTATATACAACAAAACCAACTTGACCTTGTAGCACTAGAAACAACATTTTAGTGATTCTTTAACAATTGGTCATTTTAAATATCACCTTTTTGCTTTTGGCGATTGTGACAAAAAAAAATGGTTTATCCTAGTGTGTAAACACTCTTTGCAGATAAGTTTTATCTGTTTGTTTTTCCTCAAAGATAAAATCACATGTCTTCCATGAGTGAGAAACTTACAAATGTTTTCAATAGAATGAATCTGTTTTTATTTTTAGAAAAATAGATGAAAAAAAATCATTCCATTTACTAAATAGACATGATACAGTTTGAAAATTTCACAAGAGATGAATGCTATAGTATAGAAAATCATTGTTTCAGTTTTTGTATCCTTTCATATTTCAAAATATGATTATTGACTTTTAATTTGAATGTACTAAAATATACCTTAGGAATTTATTTAAATAAAGTAGGAATTTGATTTGGGATACTTCACGGATTTATTTGTGTAGCATAGAGACTTGACTTGGGATACTTCATCTTTTGAATAACTTGCTCAAAGCAAGCAAAATCATTTTAAAAGGGTCAAAATCAAAGTTGTCCAGTCAAACACGACGACACGACATCTAACACAACTTTCAAGACATCTAGTAGACCCCTTATTTGTCTAGTAAAGTCAACTTTATGGTTGATTTTCAAAAGAATTACCCTCCATTTATCTAAACCCACGTGGATGCCATATGGCATCCACATGGCACTTCAAAGGGTGCATGCGAGTACAATTGCCGGTGGGTCAACCTCTAGTGGACAACTTTAGGTAGGGCAACCTCTTATAAGGCAATTGAAATTGGGCCAGAGATCATGTGCATATGGACCAAAGGACAGCAATAGGTGGTCCAAGGGGTGACAATCAGAAGGCAAAAGGAAACTTTGGGTTTCCATTGGGTAGTATGGGGTTGGATAAAGGGCGACTTTGATCTTGAAGTGGGCAAAGAATAAGTGGGGATGGGCAAAGGTTTATGTGTGTGTGTGAATAAAGTGCATGCTTGTAGGGGAGCTTGCAAAGGGACAACCACGGGGAGAAGAAAGCCCAATCTCCTTCAAAAAAGAAAAAATTGCAAAACATAAAAGGAGTTGTTTATACATGGATTGCACCCTTCATTTTTATCTTAAAATCAATGTGTTGAACACTAAATAATTACTATAAATCTTAAAAAATTACAAATAATAAAAGAGAAAGTACTTATTTTGATCTCCATCCTTTATTTTTTATTTGAATATCAACATGATAAGTAATTCATTATTAGGAGGACTCTTTGAGGTTTGCAAACAGAAATAGGGAGGTTCTTACTTAAACTTCTATCCAATATTTTTAATTTAAATGAGTATGACAAATGATATTTGAATAAGGTGAGTTTTAAAAATTGTGAAAAGATATGGGAAGGGTCATATTTAAATCTTTATCCTTTATTTTTTTATTTATAAGTCAAAGTGACAAATAATCTTGTCAAGGAGGAATTTAGAAGAATCACAAAAAATAAATAGTGAAGTTTATACTTAAATATTTCTCTTATTTTCTATTTTTAATTCAACGTAAAAAACAATACATGAGTGGGATGATTATTTGAGATGTGCAAAAAATAAACTGGTAAGTTCTTATTTAAACCTTCAACGATACTAATGTGTGAGCATGAAAATGAGGGCATGTGAACCTTGAGCATATATATAATTAGATATCATACAACCATTGAAGGTATTTATGATATAAATACCTATAGTACATATATCTCTAACATACTTACACTATAATTCATGAAAAGATTTTATTATACAGACACCTATAACACATATGTATAGTCTTTTAGGCTCATGGGCTCATGCTCCTAGGCTCACATAATAGCATCCCTTGTTGCACCTTCACCTTTTATATTTAGCTTTTAGACCAATTGATCAACATGACAAATAATTCAAGATTAGGAGGACTCTTTGAAAAAATAAATAAACAGGAAAAGCTCTTATTTAATTTTCATCCTTTATTTTTATTTATAAAATCAAAGTGAACAATAATTCATAGTGAGATGGAATCTTGGAGAATTGCAAATAATAAATAGGGACGTTTTTACTTAAATTTCCACTCTTTATCTTTATTAAATCAACGTGATAAATAATACTTCAAAAGAATGATTATTTGAGAATTCCAAAATATAAAAGCAGAAGTTCTTACTTGAATATCCATCCATTAGTTTTTATTTATAAATCAAAATGATGAAGAATTCATAATAAGAAAGAGTCTTGGAAAATAATTTAAAAAAAAAGTTTCTACTGAAATCTCCACATTTTATTTTTCATTCTTAAAATCAATACAACAAATGATTTATGATTACAAAAATACTTTGAGAATAGCCAAACATTAAAAGGAGAATTTCTTATTTAAATCCCCATCTTTTTTATTTTTAAATCAGTGTGACAAATAATACATGAGTAGGATGATTCTTTAAGAATCGCAAAAATTAATGGACAAATTCTTAGTTAAAATTTCCACGCTTTCAGAATAATCAACTATAAAAAATTTCACTTCATTTGCAGAAAGCCCCCTAAAATTGGTTGGTGGGTAGTGTATGGGACTCTAAATTATTTGCCTTCCAAGCAATGGATTCCTAATCAAGATTTTTGATAAATTTTTAACTAAATGAGTCTAAGTGGAAATGGGGCAATGCCCCTAAATTATCCAACTATTTATCCTACATCTCAAAATCACCTTAATATATGGTTTAGAAATTTATGGCAACCTCCTAGACCAAAATCTCAACAAAACCCTGTAATTGGGATCCAAAATGGGCTAAATGGGGTTGTAAAAATTAATTACAGCAGACCACATTCACCCAAAATGCCTAATTCAATCCATGCATTGACATTGTGCACCTTACCAAAGTCTCTAGATCCATTAAAAAAACATTCACCCACTCATTTTAGGCAATCAAAATAGTACTCCCATTTGATCACTTAACCCCTAAAGGACCAACATGCGTTTTTTGACTATATAGAAATTTTGGGCAGGTACGTGTGACTAGAGATTTCTATATTTTTGGCCCAAATTGTAATAGAAGGTGGAGATAAAAAATATCTTTCATGATAAACAAAATCTCATGACATTTGAAAATATGAGTAAAAAATTATGGCCTAAAACGTTATTTTTTATTGTAAATGGGCACTTTGGGCAAATAAGAAAAATCACTTTTTAAAAACAAAAATTTGAAATTGATTTTCTAGATTTATATATACATGGAAAGCTTTGAACCATTCTATTTTGATTAGTGAATCAAAATTTATGAGGATTTTTTGTTTGCGGGTAGTTATGGATTCTCTATTCTAAAATAAACTTTGAAGTCCTTTATCTTACTCAATTTTCAATATTTTTTGAAAAAAAAAATCACAGCATTTAGATTGTTTATTATAACATTGCAACCACTAGGATTGGCATTTTCAATTCTATAATTAAATTCTTAACAATTTTGTATTTTGAATCATTATCTACTACTGTCTATTTACTATTTTTTTTCCTATATGTTGTACAATTTCAGATGATGTAAAAATTTCAAGCATGTGGACAACTTGTCTAGGAAAAAAAATCCAAAGAAGCACCATCATTTTGAACATTTTCTCACAAAAAAGTGATCTTGTGAAGTGTAACTACCCTATTTTTGTAGGACCAAAAAAAATGATTTCAGTGAATTTGAGTGCTCATATCTTGCAATCCACATGGTGGAAATTGGTGGAAATTTTTTATAGTTTTATCACATGTTCTCAAGTTTGCATACTACAAGATTCTATAATTACATGTGTCAAAAAAAGTTTTTTTTCAAAATTTGATAGTTATTCTAAAAATGGCAATTTTTGAGCATTTTTGGTGAAAATATAGTCATGGAACTTTAGGGGCTAAGCATCCAAATCTTGATTTTAGTCCAATTTGGGTAGCGCTTCTGTGCTTGTCCTAAAATTCCAAAAAAACAATTCACTACTCATTCAATTTTTTAGACCCTAAAATCATGCAATTTGAGTAAGCTTCTTGGAATTCTCAGTAAGCTTCTTGGAAGAATTTGGTGTCACTCACTCTAAGAGCCCTACTTTTTGACTGTGAGAGATGGCCTCCATTCTTCCTATTTCGCGTTCTGAGATTGCGTGAAGGCAAGTGCTCGCACAAAAAAATACCTTCATTTTATTAGTTTGAATCAAAACTACGCTCTTAAAAGTACGCACAGGTTGTTGTTGTCCTTTTTGACGTACTATAGAATGGGAGTGCTTGTGGTCATTTTGTACAAGGTCTACGGGAGGGACATTTTGTGAGGTTGTTTGTGAATTTCATTAGGAGGAGTAGAAGATTTTTGGCTGCGTGCGATAGTGAAGGAAAGACACTTAGGGTTGGAAATGTTGCCAAGATGTCGCTTCAAAGACAACCTGCTTTTTACCATGACATGAAGCCTCTAACACCTTCGTCGCACTTGCAAGTGGAAGCCAAATTCATTCGTCAATGGGCAGCTAATTGTGGTACAAGTGCACCTTAGGTGAATTCTTGGACTTTTGCACCTGCCATGGATGCTACAATTGCAAATTCCTCCTAGGACTTATAGGAAGGTGGGAGTTGATGACTGCAGTTGGCATCAATACTTATTTTGGAGACACATTCCACACATTGTAGGGTGGAAGGAGCAACTATGGGAAGACGACCCACGTGGATTTGGGGAGCAATTCAATTGCATAATCTAGTCCACACTCTTCCCAGATCCACCTTCTATATTCAATGGGACGCATGAAGAAGGCCTGGCGGGGAGAAACTCAGTTGGGAAAGTTGTTGAAATTGTTGACAACTTCATCTTATTGTAGATTTTTTTTGCAATTTTATATTCAACTTTGGAAGTCAAATCTTAGATTCAATTTTAAAGACTTTATGAATTATTTTATCTTATTTTATTTTTTCAAATTTTATTTTATGCATATTGTGTGGTCAGATTTTAATTGCAATTCATTTTTTGAAGGTTATGAAATATCTAAGAAAAATAGGTGTAAATATGCTAGTATAGGTTTTAGTGCAAAAGTACAGTCTTGATGTAAAACTAATGCATATTGAGCAAAATAGAGCATAGAGAGTGAAAGATAATGAGGTTTGACATCACAAAATTTTCTTGAAGTTTCACTGCTCTTTCATAAAAATAAAAAATTTCGCAAATGAAATGTCACATCGAATTGCATATTGGACCAACTCAAAATCAACCTAAAATTGAATTGGATAAAATGCAATTCAATTATGCCCTTGAAGTAAAATAACTAGTTGGTATCAATCAACGTCGCCTTCACCTTTATGAAGTAGAATCATTAAAAGGAAACCGCGACTAGTGAACTAGGATAAGGTGCAACGGAAGTATTCAAGATAGAGCTACTAGGTGAGAAATCCAATGAATCATAAAGCCCAAATGGCTTGGTGCCTAACAATAATGGCATTAGTATTGTTGTGATTATAGACAATTCATACTTTATGTCTCAAATTTGGTGCAATAATCTATTCACTTCTTCCATAGAAGGTCGAGCCTTGGTATTGTCAAGGCAATAAAAGAATTCCAATTGAAGCAAACTAACAACCATTATCCGTTGGCCGGATTTTGGGTCCACATCCACATCCACTATGGATTCTGAGGCAATGCTGAATTCCAAATTAGAAGAATGTGATGGCAAGACAAGAACTTGTAATCTTTCATCGGAAACATGCATAAATCCACTCGATGGTTCAAAAGTCCCAAGCATTCTTAAATCCAATGTACCAAAGAGTGACCTATCTTCTTGAGCTCACCAAACCATGGACAACAATCCTCATGTTCTGTTGTCCAAAAATCCAAGTGACACCTACCACACACCACTTCCAATACCAAGATGGGCCAAAACTATAGGCATCTGATTTTTTTGTTGCTTTGCTTGCATATGGCAATTTAAGAGCCATATAGCCAAATGTGCCTACCGCCAAAGTGGTCTTGCTAACTTATGGTGATCTATCAAACGAGCAAGTCTAAAGTCTCCAATGTAAGCTTTGAAACCTGCATTACTAGAATTGATGTCTCAGTGCAAAATACAACTCAAGCAACCCTCATGCAAGTATTCTAGGACTGTATTCATTTTTTCAAGAATAGATTGCCGCATTTTCAAAGAAAAGACTTCTTGGCTCCCATTTTTGTAAAGCCAATCATTGAGAGTCCATTGGGCAAGTGTTCATATACCAATTTAACCATTTGCCTTTTTCTTGACACCATCAATACAATGTGAAAGCTCACCACATTTTGATGTCAAATTTGGCCAAGACTTGCCACTTTGGCATAGAAGAGGGCTTAAACTTGTTTATCTTCCAACATATTGATTTGTTACACAACAAATAAAACACCATCACCTGGCCAAACATGGATTCAATAGTTCAAATTTCTTTCATAAAGAATTGAATTGTACGTATCTCAGGAAGATTACATAGAATTTCGTTGTAAGATAGCTGTAGAGTATTTTCAAGGTACCAGTATCTTAAAATGAAATAACAAATTGACAATCTTGCAAAACTTTGAACTTTGGGATTTTTCTCTATTTTTTTGATTTGTCTTTTTTCTCAAGCTTTCTTCAAAGTGGACATGTGTATACTAGTATTTTAATCCTTAAAACTTTTGTACATTTTATTTCAAAATTTCATGTTTAAACTGGTGCATTTATAACATGTCACACTAAAAACAAATATACACAACATTAGAGAAAAAATGAGCCCTCCGGAGGGCTGCTCCACAGTCCTTCAGAGGACCCTGAAATTTAGTTTTAGGGGGCAAAAAAATGCTGATTTTCCCTATTTCCGCGCAGCAGCTTCTACTGTGACAATGTCACAAGAAGCCAATTTTGCAAATAAAAAATTAATTAATTAATTAATTAAATTTTTAATCGCAAAATAAAAATTAAAAATAAAAAAAAACAGAAAAAAAAGTACAAAAGTTGACTGTTTCAGCGAGCAGTCATCCAAGTTGACTGCTCACCAACAACCATTTTGTGATTGCAGGCCAAGCTTGAAATAGCTTGGCCATGTCAATCTAGAGCAGCCCTCCGAAGGGCTACTCTTTTTCTAATGAATAGACAATGCTATACTAGGATTTAGGGGGTGTCAATTTTATAGTTCATGATCTAGACATAGAACTACCTTATTCCAAAATGGGCACTCTAAAATTAGTTGAGGCTTCACTCTAAACAATTAATATAGTGAAAACATTTCAAATTGCAATTGCATTAAATGAGTAGGGCTTTGGAATCTAGGAAATGTAAATCTTTATGTTGAAGGTACTCTTGTAGTCCTGTATTATTTGGTCTTTGAAAAATTCTAATTTTGAATACCAACAACACCACAACCACTTCTAATTCAGAGGCACATTGGAACTTCTGTTGAAATCGGAAAATCTATGCAACTTGTAAAGTTGTCTTCTCCACATGTTCCTTTTTTGCAACTAATGTGAATGAAATTTTGTTCTATTTATTACTTGGAGATGTAATCAGGTTAAATGTCATCTATGAGTTACAAGAATTCAAATTCTTTTTACCAAATTTGAAATTGCTTTGAAATTTTTAACATAAAGGGAAATGAACTCTTATCAAATACAAAATTTGCTTAAGAAATTTGAAAACTTCTCTATAAGTGTACATTAAACTGCAAAAACATTTATCATGTCATTCAAAAATAAAAAATATTAGTAGTCTTTGGTAATAGGTCCAAAGCTCAAATAGCAATGTAATATTCAAATTTAGTAATTTTTCAACATTTCAAACTAGAGTGGAAACTAAAAATGGTAAGCTTCATTTCTTTGGTTTGTTATAAATTCAAAAACATTCATTTTTATGGCTTAAATTCAAATTAAAAGAAAAGAGTAGAAATTGCCAAAACACACTACAAGGTGATCTACAAATTTGCCATTTTTTTATGTAAGAGAGTCAAAAAATATCACAAAGAGAATGTAAAACAACATTTGTTGAAGTTAAGTTCAAAGATTTCCCAAAAGATTCAGATGAAAAAACATTCTTTTACATCCATGACTCCATGGGGCTTTCATAAGATCATCTAAAGGACACAAAACATCCTCTCAAGCATTCCAAAGTTAATCCAAAATGCTTTAGAGGATATTTTGTATCCTTTGATTGATGTCAAAGAGGCATGAAGGATGGAAAAAGAAATTTCATCCAATTTTTTGGAAGAGTCTTAGCATCCAATTTCAATAGATTGTTTTGGATGGTCCTTGGTAGTTAACTTTCCTACATAAAAAATTGGCAAGCCCATGGATCACTATAAAGAATATTTAGCAAGTTATAGTCTTTTTTTAGGATCAAAATTTAAGCCAAAAAATAATTGTTTTGTATTTGACTCTCCTACGTAATAGATTGGCAAATCCATGGATCACTATAAAGTATATTTTGGCAAGTTCTACTCCTTTTTTTAATCTAAATTTTAGCCAAAAAATGATTGTACTGTATTTGATCCCAACTAATAATATAAAGTTTGAGAAATCTAATTTTTATACTAGTTTGAAAACTAAAAGGATTTCCAAATTTAAATATTTGATTGCTATTTGAACTTTGGTCCTATTATTGTGGAGTGCTAATTTTCTAAATTTAGAACAATAAGGTAAAATTTTTGCACCAGGATGTTCTATACTGCCAGAACATGTGTACTTGTGGAAAAAGTTTCAAGTTTTATGAGAATATTTTGTACTCTAATGTTTAATATCTATTTTTGCACTTTTTATTCAAAATTCATAATAATTTTATAATTTAACAAAAAAATTGAAATTTTTATGACACATAGAAGATATGTAATCACATCTTTCAAAAAAAATGCATCCACATGTAAGTTAGGAGGTCCATGAAGCAAACTTTTACTAGCTAATTTTCAATTTTGAAGAATTCGACTTATTGAAGTATTTTTCAATAAATTTTCCTTGATGGCATTTAATCCAAGTCATTTCATTATTTTTTAGATAGGTCTTTGTGGAATTAGTTATGAATTTTGAAGTGGAATCACTAAGGACTCTAAAAGCATCTACCTCCTAGTATGCTCATTGTTAGTACATTGATGAATACAATTAGTACACTTATGAAAACAATATATACCTCTTGCATTAGAAAATGCTTTTAGAGCTTGAATTGCTTTAGGACTAATCCTCCTACTTTAGTTGCACAATGGAATCATTCAAAGAGAGGAACTTTGAAGTTTGAAAAAGTCCTCACTTGTCCATCCTTCCACGGTTAATGGCATCTCCCTAAGATGGATGTTCAAAAGTCAATGACAAGTCTAATTCTACATAAACTTCAAAAGAATTCTCACCTTCAAAAGAGCCTTTGAAAACAACTCTTGATCTGCCACATCCAAGCAGATTTCTTTCATCGAAGTTTTGGATTGCCTTGAGGAGCTCATTATACAAAAAGACATGTGATCCTGATAAGATTTTCTATGAGCTAGTTTGGGCTAATATTTTTTGCAATTGAACATTTTCATACAAGAAAACGGTCCTCCTAAGCCTTGAAATTTTCTCTAATGCCAAACGGCCCGAGCCAGAGTAATTAGATTGTCATCCAATGTTGAAGGCAACAAGTTGCAAGTGCCAGCCACTAAGGTACTTATGTAACCATTAATTGCCATTAATGGCAATTGAGCATACTTTCTATTCAATATTTATAGGCATCAATTTTGACATAGAGTTTTCTAAATTAACAAAAGAGCATACTCACTATTTACTATTCATAGGCATCAATTTTAACATTTTTTTTTTTTTTAAGTTAATAAAAGAGAAATTGACTCCTAATGATGCTTACTATGGTGCCATTCAATTGCTTATAAGTATACATGGTAACATTGTCCTAGTTACCGGCTCACAAAATGTGAGGCATGGGTACATGCATTGTTGTAAGGTGTTGGAAATTAAATGGTTAATTGTGGGCACATATATTGTTTGTTGTATGATGTTGGAAATTAAATGCTTTGGGCACTCCTAGCAGCGGTTAACCACTAACTTAGGGCCCCTTTACATAACGGTAGAGAAGTACACTAGTTGGTCAAAAAGTTTTGGCCAATTAAAACATCACTATTTGAAGCAACCAATGGAATGTTGGACAAGATGGAAAGATAATAAAATAATGCCCTCAGAAGTCAAGATTGATTATAGTGTTAACACCAAGCGGAAAAGTCTTCTAAACAACTTCACAAACTAACTCCTAAAGAGGACCACGGGGTCATCCAAATTTCCAAATTGTGAAGATCTATTATAAAATGCAACTAAGAATAATATTTTAATGATGACTCTCAAACAATAAATGTAAGATATGATTTATAGATCACATCCATATGATTTAATCAACAAATACACAAAGCAATATTTTACAATAAAATAAGTAGCCAAAAATTGAAAATTCCTTCTAAAATCAATTGTAGATTGAAAATTTATGATTTTAACAAGAATTTTTCTATAAGTTCAAAATACTGAGTTCTTGTCATAGTGATTTTTGAAGATTATAATATTAATTTTTTATTCAAGTCATTTTTGAAGGGTCATTTTTTAACCTCAAAAAGTTACTTTTTGAGGTTAGAGTTACCAATATCCTTTGAATTATAGAATATTTGCGAAACAAAATTTTCATATTCTATACCATACAAATGTTAAAGAGTTAAATCAAAAATCTTAAAAATAAATTGATGGATGAAAAAATATATTTTGGTGAGTTTGGGATTGTATCCGTTCATTCATTGTTCAAAATCTGCACTTAATATCCTTAAGAGGTTAAAGTCCACTGGCCCCAACTTCAACAAGAAGGTAGTTTTGATTGTTTATAGTAGAAACTATAAACCCCTAATGGTCCCCATAGATATATTTTGTGCATTTTGGGGGTGTAGTGAACTTTGTGAAGCTGTAACTTTTGCATCCAGTGTCAAACTTTAATAAATAAAAAACTATTTAAAAAAAATGCATCTACTTGTCTAGTTTGTGTGGTAAAATTTTATGATCAATCAATATGTATTGTATTTTTAGAAATCATTTAAGTGAAAAGGAAACAATTTTAGTTTACCTAAGCACAATTTGATGGCTGCAACTTTGGGGCATATTTCTCCTTCATTCAATGTCTGGTGAAGAATGAATTTCATGATTTTTCAATTGCAAATACTACAAAAATGTTTTTTTTGAAAGAGGTGCCTCCATCTATATTTATTATTCTTCCTTATTTTGACGTTTTGGGTGTTCCTTAGCTTACCCACCTTTGCTTAAGGCCTTTTTTGATCTTCTTAAAATTTATTCTAAGTTAAACACAGAGTCAACATTTTGATAAGTTTAATGAATTTTTTGAATTCTAACCATGCAGATTCAAACTAGACATAGTTAAGATTACATAGGAAAAGCAATACAACAATATCACTTATAGATTGAAAGATTATAATGTTTGATCATGAAGCTGTTAAAATTGTGAAAGTGATTATAAGTCTTTGAATTCTCATTCTACATGTTAAATCTAAAATAGAAGTCACCAAAAGGAGGTTAAAGTGCATAATATGTATAATTACAATCAATTTTTATCTTTACAAAACCTACTCTACATTTTTTAACCCCCTTACATTACATTGTCCCCTCAAGGAGTAAAATAGATTTTGGATCGGCTCAGATGGTCTCAATATTCATTGTGATTTTCCGGAACTTTTTGTGAAGATAGAAAAACACATTAGCTTCCTAGGAATATAATTTTTCTTTCAATCAATGCCCGGGACCAAGAATTATGCCACCTTAAGTCTAAATTTTAGTTCAGTGGGTAGTAAAAATCCTTACAAAAACTTAAGATAATTTTTTTTATAAAATTCATTACTCATAGATTGTATTTTTTTTTATATAGGGAGCTTTGATTTATTAAATTTGGATTTTTTATGTGAAAGTCATGGACAATCTTGTTTTTCAGGCAATCAAAGCATCTTCTAGCTTGAAAAAATAACTTGTAGGATTCATTTATGAACTCAATATACACAATTTTCCAAAACAACAAATTTCACAAGATTAACCTCTAAAGTTTCATGACTATGTAATCACCAAAAACGCTCCAAAACTGCCATTTCCAATACAACTACCAAATTTTTGGAAAAAAACAATTTTTGACACATGTAACCATAGGATCTTGTAGTATGATATTTTGAAAACATGTGGTAAAAATTTCAGAAAATTCCACCGTGTGGATCATAAGATATAAGCATTCAAAGTCTCAACAACCATTTTTTCAATCCTGCAAAAAACTGGGCAGCTGCACTTTGCAAGCTCACTTTTCAATGAAAAAATGCCGATAAAGGTGGTGCGTCTTTGAATTCAGTTTCCTAAACAAGTTGTCTATATGCTTGAAAAATTTCACATCATTTGGAATTGTACAACATAAAGGAAAAAAATAGTAAGTAGAAAAAAGTAGAAAATGATTCAAAATACTAAATTGTTAAAAATTTAATCATGGAATTTAAAAATGTCAATCCCAATGGTTGTAATGTTGTAATAATCAATCTACATCCTATGGTTTTATTTTTTTCCAAAACTATTGAGAATTGAGTTAAATAAACAACTTCAAAGTTTTATTAGAGTATACAATCCATAATTGCCAGCAAACCCAAAACCCTCATAACTTTTGACTCATTGATTGAAATGGAATGACTCAAATCTTTTAAGTTTACATAAATGTAGAGAACCAATTTCAAAAAAAAAATTCTAAAAAAAATGATTTTTTCTGATTTGCCCAAATTGCCCAGTTACAAAAAAAAGTAACATATTAGGTCACAACTTTTGACTTGTATTTTGAAATGTCATGAAACTTGGTACACATGAAGATATTCCTTGCCTCCACCTTCTATTAAAATTCTAGCCTCAAATATGGATATCTCTAGTCACACGTACTTGCCCAAAATTTCTATACGGCCACAAAACGCGTATTGGTCCTTTAGGGGTTAAGATCTCTTGCTAGAACAATCTCACTATTGAGATTCGTATATTTCATTTCCATCTTAGGGTTGTTATCATTATAGTTTTCCCTTCAATCTTGAACCTCATTCTACTTAATAATTTTTAATGAGTGAAAATCGTTATTTTCCTTTTAATTTTTTTTCTAGACTCTCAACTCAATTCTACAACATAAAAAAATAAAAACTTCAAACCAATAGTGCAAAATTTTAAGTTAAAAGATTCAAAGCCCTAAAGTCTAGTCAATCAAGGTGCCAAAAAACTTGTTTTATTCATTGTATATGCAAATATCTTGCAACCTACGTGATCAAAGTTTATAAAATTCCTTCCACATATTCTTACAAAATCTTTTGGTAGAAGATGAAAAAAATTATTAAAAGTAATTTGCTCCTTGCAATAGAAATGGCAGTTTTGAATGCTTTTTTGATGGAAAAAATCCTTGGGACTTAGGCACTAAAATAAATCTCGAATGTGATTTTTTCTCCAAGAATTTTTTCTTGTGTATTTGAGGCTAATTTTAAAAAGCTCTGAATACTAAAAAAGCAAGATTTGAAATGGACACCCTTGTATGAAATCTTTAATAGAAAAATCACAAACATTCATTTTTGTGCCATAAAGTAGATCAAAGTCCTTACATTCTAATTCCAAATCCATCATGATGAAAGAACTTGCCAGAGAGGCAACAATGTATACCCAGCGTCGCATGCCCATCGTCCAGAGAGGAGAAGAGACTCAATTTTTTTTTTTAAATTGGCATAAATTACAAAGGTTCAACTTGTGGCCCCTAAAGATAAAGTGATTGACTCCAAGACTACATATCTCTCTTAAAGGTATTTTAAGTTAAGTCCTAGATATGTTTTTTAGTTTGTTTTCTTTAAAATATCCTATTTTTAATTATGCAATTTCTAACTTAGTATTGTATTGAATACCAACCTTTCTTTTGTAGTGGATGCACTAAAATGTGCTATTTTGAATTTTTTTTAAATGCACATTGAAATTGAGGTAGAAGATAATTTATAGAGTAGAGAGTCTATCTAGGCTATTTGACTATCCAAAATTGAAATTTAAAAAAATCTTCATACTTAATTTTGATTGCTCAAAATAGAAAAATTTACACTAAAAGAGTGCTTTGCCAAAGTGCATCATGCACACTAAATTTAGATCTTTTCTTGAAAATTATTGTGATAATTTTTGGTTCTTTAATTATAGGATTTTACAAATGAAATAATTTTGTTCTTCAAGTTCATAATATTTGAGGACTTTTTTGAAATTTTGTGTTCATTTTTGAAAGTCAAAAATTCAAAATCTTAGATTCACTTTTAACCTAAAGGACCAATATGCATTTTTTGGCCGTATAGAATCTTGGGGCAAGTACGTACAGCTAAAGATTCCCATATTTTTGGCTGAAAATTTAATAGAAGGTGGGGGCAAGGAATATCTTTCAAATGCACCAAATTTCATGACATTTGGAAATACAAGTAAAAAATTATGACCTAATCTATTACTTTTTTCGTAAATGGGCAGTCCGGGCAGATAAAAAAAATCACTTTTTTTAAAAACAAAAATTTCAAATTGGTTTTCTAGAGTTATATATAGGTAAAAAGCTTTGAATCATCCCATTTTGATCAATGAGTCAAAAGTTATGAAGATTTTAAGTTTGCAGGCAATTATGAATTCTCTACTCTAAAATAAACTTTGAAGTCTTTTATCTTACTCAATTTTCAATATTTTTAAAAAATAAATAAAACCCTAGAATGTAGATTATTTACTACAACATTGCAACCATTGCGATTAGCATTTTTCAATTCCATAATTAAATTCTTGACAATTTTGTATTTTGAATCATTCTCTACTACTATCTACTTACTATTTTTTCCCTATATTTTGTACAATTCCAAATGAAGTAAAAGTTTTCAAGCATGTAGCCAACTTATCTAGGAAAATGAACCCAAAGAAGCACCATCATTTTGGACATTTTTTCATTGAAAATTGAGCTTGTGAAGTGTTGCTGCCATGTTTTTTGCAGGACAAAAAAAATGGTTTTAGTGAATTTGAATGCTTATATCTTGCAATGCACGTGGTGGAAATTCTTGAAATTTTTAACATATATTTTCAAGTCACCATACTACAAGATCCTATAGCTACATATGTCAAATTTTTTTTTCTTTCAAAAATTGGATACTTGTATTAAAAATGGCAGTTTTTGAGCGTTTTTGGTGAGAACATAGTCATGGAACTTTAGGGGTTAAAGGATAAAAAAGATACTCCTTTTGTCCAAAAATAATCTTCTTAAATTTTTGTTCCAAACTGATTTCTCTATTGTACTTTGTAGCGTTGCAGATTTATCATATTTGGTTTTTGATTGCTATTTAGGACCAATAAGATAACTCCGAGTAGTAATTCCTTTTCCATCCATGCAAATATCAATAAAAAGAAAATTGAAAAAAACAGAAGGGGTCAATCACTTAATCAACACTATTTGTCCTTATTTTTTTGTATCTCTTTGACTCTTGCCCAATTGAAGGAAAAGAAGCCTAGAGGGGTTTAATAGAGGTTCCTATATAGTCTTAGGTCTATACTAACTGCCCATAAAAATACATTGTCACACTCAACAACTAGGTGCCCACCAAGGTTCTTTGAAAATGCCTCCCAAATTCTACATTTCAGTACTCTATAACTACACTTTGAAAAGGGATTTGAAACTCAAAGTTTCTAGGATGATAAGAATGCACCAAGTCTATTTACAACGCAAAACGGGTTTAAAAAATAATATACTCATCATTAATTCAAACCAATTGGTTCAATAAAAATTTCATTTTGAGATAGAGGAGGTATATTTTTCACTTTTTCCTCTTGTCAATGTTTATTTTATGCAAATTGTGGAGTCAAATTTATCATCAATTTTTTGGAAAGGTTACAAATCATCTGTGGAAAAAAGGGATAAATACGAGAGGACAAGTTTTAGTGCAAATAGTGCAATTTTAGTGCAAAACTAGTGCACATTGAGCATGCTATGCACTCCAAGGGCATGATGGGACTTGCGTACCTTAGTATCACTGAGAAACCCGTGTCTTATATAATATTTGCATAATTCTAGAGAACGGATTTTAGTGGACATTCAATAAAACAACTTGTATTTTTATGGCAATAATAATGTCTAATGTAAAACTGGATGTTACATTGGAGGTTATTACTGACATAAAAACACAAGTTGTTTTTATTGGATGCCCACTAAAATTTGTTCCCTAAAATCATGAAAACATTACATAAGACACATGGTTCTTATAGTGTATGCAACTATTCATACACACATGTAAAATGGAGAAAATAGAGTGAAAGAATTTGAGGTTTAACAATGTAGATTTTTTTAAAGTCTCAATGTCCCTAGATGTATGATGCTAGGATGTGAGTATAGAAATGTGAGCATATGAACCTTGAATCTAGATAAAAGTAGATATCCTACAATTATTGAAGGTGCTTATAACATAGGATTGTTAGCGTGCAAGCTTATGAGCGGGGATTTGATAGAAATCACGCAATGCAAAAGTGGAAAGAAAACTAAATGACGCCCAAGATGTAGCCATAAAACACACAAATCCAATTATAATGAAAATCAATACATAATAGTTTGGCTCATGAGATATCTCAATCTCATGAGTCTAAGTCGTAGTGGATTCAGTCGTGGAATCCACCATTGTAGATAACCCAAAAGTTTCTCTATTCTCGGATGCTAACCTATTTATAAACTCTAAAACGTTAAGAACATATGATCCTTTTTTGCGCTTTGGTTTAGAGCAACCAAATCCCGCAAATGCTGATGCCATTTGCTCGGCATATTCTATAACTATTGAAGGTGTTCATAACATAAACATCTATAACATAGGTACCTTATAATCATAGAAGGTGTTTTATAATATAGACATCTATAATAGGGATTTCTAGACTTCTAGGCTCACAGGCTCATAAGTTTAGACTCACATACTAGCAACCCTACCTCATGATCGAGAAAGCAAAATCATACAAATAAAATTTCACATGGAATTGTACATTGGACCAACTCAACATCAACCTAAGTAAGGCCGAAGTGAATGAAACCTAGATCAATGAAGTAGGAGAAGGTGCAATGGAAGTGCTCAAGATAGAGCCACTCGGTGAGAGTTCCAATGAATCATAAAGCCCAAGTGGCTTGGTAGTTGGCAATGAAGGCATTAGTACCGTCGTGATGGGAGACTCATGTTCTATGTCTCGAATCTGGTGCAATAGTCTATTCACTTCTCCCATAGAAGGTCGAGCCTTGGGATTGGGAAGGCAACAAAAGAGTCCCAATTGAAGCAAACTCACAACCATTGCCCTTTGGATTTCTGGATCCACATCCGTAACCAAGGATTTTGAAGTAGTGCTGCAATCCAAATTGGAAGAATATGATGGCGAGACATGAACTTGTAATCTTTCATTGGAAATAGGTACAAAACCGCTTGAATGTTCAAAAGTTCCAAGCACTCTTGGATCCGCCATACTAAAGAGTGAACCACCTTCATGGGCTCGCCAAACCATGGACAACAATAGAAGATCCTCAGGTTCTGTTGTCTGCAATTCCAAAGGATGCTTTCCACACACCACTTCCAATACCAAGATGCCAAAACTATAGACATCCGATTCTTTTGTTGCCTTGCCCGTATGTGGCAACTCAGGAGCCATGTAGCCAAATGTGCCTGCTGCCAAAGTGGTCTTGCCCAACTTGTGGTGATCTATCAAACGAGCAAGTCCAAAGTCTCCAATGTAGGCTTTGAAATCCGCATCCAACAACACATTACTAGATTTGATGTCTCGGTGTAAAACACAACTCACGCAATCCCCATGCAAGTATCCTAGGGCTGCACCCACCTCTTCAAGAATGGAATGCCGCATTTTCAAAGATAGAAGTTCTTGGCTCCCATTTTTATAAAGCCAATCTTCAAGAGTTCCATTGGGCAAATATTCATACACCAACAACAATTTGCCTTTTTCTTGACACCATCCATACAGGCTCACCACATTTCGATGTCGAATTTGGCCTAAACTTGCTACTTCGGCATGGAAGAGGGTTTGAGCTTGTTTATCTTCCAACATATTGATTTGTTTCACAGCAACCAAAACACCACCACCTGGCCAAACATAGATTCAACAATTCAAACCTCTTCTACAAAAAATTAAATTGTATGCATCTTAAAAAGAATGTATACAACTTAGAGGTAAGCTACCCATAATGGGGTCTTTTCAAGCTCTGAGAACTCTATAAATGAAATCACAAACTGACTATCTCTCAAAATTTGAGCTTTGGAATTTTCTTGCATTTTTTGGATTTTATTTTTTCTCAAGCCTTCTTCAAAATGAACGTGTCTATACTAGTACTTTACTCTGTAAATATTTTGAAAATTTTGGACACCCTATTTTTTGAGCTTCATACCTAAACCAGTGGATTTGTAACATGTTACAACACACTAAAGACAAATATGCACAAAATAGACAATGCTATAAGGATTTAGCGGATGTCAAATTTATAGTACATGCTCTAAATACAAAATACTTTTTTATAAAAGTTGGCACTCTAAAATTAGTTGAAGCTTCATTTTTAAACAACTAATAGAGTGAAATATTTCAAACGGCAATTGTTTTTAATGTTAAGCTAGAGAAAGAGAATAATCTTCATAGTGAGGGTAGTTTTGTGGGCTCCATGTTGTTTATTCTTTGTGAAAAGTCTAACTTTTATCATATTTTCAAAACATTGCATTATAAGAATTCTAAACCCTGCAGAAGGTTGTGAGACATTTTATTTTTGGCCCCCTCGAGGTGCAAATCCAGAAAAAATAAAAATATATTTCAAAAAACAAAAAATAAAATATAAAAAAATAGCAAAAAAGTAATCAATGGCGCTGACGTGGAACTAGTACACTAAAAATGATATTTAGTGTTGGCAACACTAATTACGAACCTTGACACTAAATATCATAAGTAAGTAACACTAAATCTAATTTCTAACACTAAATATGCTCTATGGTAAATCTGAAATCTGAAAAGGTTTACATTTAGTGTTAGAACACGTTAAAAAAATCAACTTGCAAAGGAAAAGATTGAAGAAAAGTAAAATTGAAGACAAGTAAAATGGTTGGTAGGGGGGTAAAACACTAAATGTCATACTACACTAAATATCATTTTTAGTGTAGTGCTATGTCATATTCCAATTTAAAACAATTTTAAAATAATTTTTGCCAATATTTTTTCTATAATTGCACCGCTGCCATTCAAAACTTGTGGCCTCTTTCAAGCTTGAATTTTTTTGTAATGAATACCAACGCCATCACAACCACTTCTAATTCTAAGGCACATCAGAGCTTGAAATTGTGAAACTTGTCCATCTAAAGGATTAGTCTTCTAGGAGTATATGTAGCATGAAAACAACCCATACCAAATTGTAACTACTTTAACTTTTTGGACGGAGCTTCAATCTATACATGATTGATTGCTTAACCCTCAAAGAACAAGTCATTGACCACTATGTACAACCTTGAAATTCCTCTCTCCACATATTCCTATTTTTGCAAGTATATATGAATGAATTTTTTTTTGTATTTATTTATCAGAGATGTTTTTACATGTCTTCCATAAATTGAAAGAATTCAAACATTAATGAGAAAATTGAAAATTATTGCAAATTTTGAATTTAAAAAAAAAAATTAGCAAATACAAAATTTACTGAAAAAATCTGAAAATTTCTCCATTTTAGGTGTACATTATATTGCAAAATGCCTTGGTGCAAAAATATTTACCATGTCATTCTAAAATACAAAAGCCAACAATGCTTGGTAATAGGTCTAAAATTCAAATAGCATTAAAATATTTACATTTAGGAGTCCTCTTTGAAATCATTCAAAGGACATAAAACATCTTCTCATGTGTTCTAAAGTTATCCAAAACTATCGAAGAGGACATTTTGTATCCTCGGTTTAATTTCAAAAAGTCTTAAAAGATGAAAAAAAAAATTTCTTATCCAATGATTGGAAGGTAGTCTTTGAACCTAATTGGTGTTGGATGGTCTTTCCCGATGATATTTTTTGACTTTTGTATATAAACAATTGGCAAATCCATCGATCATTATTTAGTGTATTTTGGTAACTTCTACTCCTTCTAGATCTGAATATAAGCCACAAAAATGATTGTTTGTACTTGATCCCAAGTAATAAAGCTAAGGAAGTCTAGTTTCTGCACCATTTTGAAATTTAAGGACAAAAAAATTTAAATATTTTATTGCTATTTGAAATTTGGGCTACTACCATAGTACCATAGAGTGTTAGTATTAGAAGAAGAATGCGGATTGAGGAGGGCCTCAAGTTCTTGGATAGCAGGAAAAATCAGTGAAATGTAAAGATCGAATTGTACGAGACAATTTAATGAGATGATAATTTTTTTAATTTTTTTCCAAAATGAAAAAAAACATTATGTTCAACTGTATAGGAACTTTGCCACATCATAAATCTCATGTGACGTGGACATTGCTACATTAGAAAATATTATTTTATTATTATATATATATATATATATATATATATATATATATATATATATATATATATATATATATATATATATTATTAATTAATATTTTGACCAACAATGTGTTGGTTCATAGCTTGCGGAACAACCCTGAATTGGCCCTCCCACGGTTCCATTTCTCTTTAATGTTATTTTAATTTAAAAAAGGTGCAACAAATATTTTGCTCCATAATGTTCTACACTATAATATCCACATTCAAAAAAAGTTTCAAATTCTTTGAGCATACCTTGTACTCTTAAAATTGATATGAACTTTTTTCACTTTTTGTTCAAAATTTATTATAATTTCAAATTTTCATGAAATTTTTTAAAATTCTTATGACTCGTAGAAGACATGTAATTACATCTAATAAGAAAGAATTCAATCTATTGTAAGGTAGGAGGTCTATAAAGCAACCTTTAACCAAATAATTTGCAATTTTGAAGAATTCAACTTCTTCAGATATATTTTAGTATTCAGTAAATTTTCCTTGATAATCAATGGCATTTAATCCAAGTCGTTTCATTACTTTTGGACCTGCGTGAAATTAGTTATGAATTCTGAAGCGGGAATCACAAAATGGCTCTAAAAGTATCTGCATCCTAATATGTTTACTGTGAAAGCAATGTGAACCTCTGCTTTAGCGAGTGCTTTTAGAGCTTGATCTGTTTTAATCCCTAATGGACCAAGGCCCTTTTTTTTGCCAAAAAGCACGCAAAACTGCCATTTCTATAGCAAAAAGTAAAAAAACTTGAAAAATATTTTTTTTTCACATCTAACCGTAGAATCTTACACCTAACTAATATAAGAGTGTGTGGAAAAAATTTCAGAATTTTTGACCGCATAAAAGCCACAAATTGCAAGATATCTGCGTTTAAAGTGAAGAAAACTAAAATTTCAACACATTGCGGGACTAGATTTTCTGAGTTTGAACATTTTCAACTTAAAATTTTTGCAGTACAGAGTTTTGAGCTTTAAATCTTTATAGTGGAGAATTGAGTTAAAAGTCTACGAAAAAAAAAATTCAAAAAATCTTAATTATTATTCTTTAAAAATTTGTTGAATAGAAGTAGGTACAAGATAGAAGGAAAATCTAAAATATTCATATATTTTAGATGGAATTAAAATGCACTAATCCTAATAGTGAGATTGTTCTAGAAATAATGTAAACCATGTAATAAAAAAAAAAATGAAAATTTTGAAAAATTGCATTCAGAAATATATCCTACAAGTTAATTTTTTAAGAAGATGCTCTAATTGCACCCAAAACAAGAATGTTCATAACTTTCTCATAACAAATCCAAATGAAACGAATCAAAGCTTTCCAAATAGACAAAAATATAATCTATGAGAAGAAAAATATTACAAGAAAAATTCAAATTTTTGTCCATTTTTTTTTGCTGCCCGGGTTGCCTACAGTCCCCTGTTTTGAGCTTATTTGGTCATAACTTTTTTTCCCGAGCACCGATTTAAAAAAAATTATATTCTCACAAAGCTTATCAATTTTTCTATCTTCCAAAAAAGTTTCAAAAAATCACGACAAAATTTTAACCCGTAGGTACTTGCCCAAAAACGCATTTATCCCCCGAACGGACAATGGTCCTTTATGGGTTAAACCTCCTACCTTTGTTGCAAAATTGGAGAGAGGAACTCAAAGAGAGGAACTCTGAAGTCTGGAAGAGTAATCACTGGTCTGTCCTTAATGAGATGGATGTTCAAAAGTCGATGACCAGTCTAGTTCTACGGAAACTCCAGTTCTCACCTGCGAAAGAGCCTTTGTAAACAACTCCTGATGCGCCACGTCCAAGCAGATTTCTATCATCGAAGTTCTGGGTTGCCTTGCGGAGCTCATTATAAGAAAAGACCCGTGGTCCTGTGGAATACCTTAAAGCAGTATAATTGGTGGATGGCGTGAAGATGCACCAGAGAATCACCGAAGCAGCAAGCGTTCCAAATAGAACTCCGCCAGTGGTTACGCTAACCCAGGTTCTTGACCTCAAATAGTGAAGCAGCATTTGGAGCTTCGACTCTGATATCCCGGTGATGAAGAAGCTCCAGGACAAGAGCTCATGCTCTTCCAGACGGTGGACATCTGAGTTTCCCCAGAACGAGAGGTACACTTCATCTCCAAAGCACTTCGGATATTTGTAATTGGAAATGATCAACAGTGGTTGCGTAGGTTTGGGATCTGGTGCGTCTGCCATCCTGACTTCTAGTGTCTGAGATGAGCCATCGAAATCAATCCAAGCCGTCAGTATTCTCCCATTGGAGAAATACGAGCAATGCGTGTCATTGCCACAAAGGTTGTGTGTGTACGCCTCCAGATCGTATTCATATTCAAGATTTTTCGCAACCCGGATGAAGTTGTTGCTGAGCCTCCGCTTGAGATTCGGAAGATAATTTGACTCGAAATTCACTTGAAAGCCTGGAGGAGTGAATACATCGGTTTGAGTTCGCATCGGTATCCACTTGCATCCGCCAACCTCTAACGTAGTGGTCATGGCAAAGCTGAATCCGATCCCTTGCAAGGCTTCTTTACTGTAATCCCAAGGCAAGCCGTGCTTGGTGAACGTGAAGGAGAAAGAGGTGCCGAAGGAAGCCACTCTCCCAGTTGCTCCATTTTGAATGCGGACCGCATCCCCATAAAACAGAGCTCCAAAAGAACCTCTGGAAGCAGGCGTCCTGGCACCTGCGTTGATGATGTAGGAACGATTGGCGACATCGTATTCAGCATCTCTAAATGTCAAGAAGTCGTCCCGAGATTCAGGCGCGAATGAAGGGAAATCGAAAGAGAATGGCGTGTCTGCAGTTGCAGTGGAGAGAAGGAACGCAAACACGAAGGTGAGACGTAGAACTGTCTTTGCCCACACCATTGAATCAGTCAATCGTGCAATTGTGGTCCGTGACCTTCTCTCGATGTTGCTCCCACGACACCTCCAAGCTGCCTGGCTCCACTGGCACCCAGCTCCTGCAGGCTGGGGGACCATCTCTGATTCAGGCGATAACATATTGATCACGTTTGCTCGCTATTCCAACCAAGTTAATTGACCCCTGCACAACGTTCCCGACGCATCCCCAATCCCCAGTGACCGGTTGTCCTCGATCGTCGCACCTTTTAAGCTAGGTGCATGTCCGCTTTCCTGGAGTTTCTTCAGACGAATAAAGTGGAATCGTGATGCCCAACCGGGGAATCGAATTCTCCTGGAGTGTCTCTTCTTGTTGGCTGCTTCAATCGTTGTTGCCCTCAACTCTTAAAGCAGTCACAATCTGATTTTCGTGGCATGAAGTACTTAGATCGAAGGTCCTTGCATTTCTGATCCCAGTTCCGTTACGATTAAAGAACTTGCCTGGGGGGCAACATCGTGACCACGTTGGACAGGTGGTGAACTCAGGCTGCGGCAACCCCAAATCTTTGAATTTCCAAGAGCGTACGAGAATAAAGTACGCCACGTCGTGTGAGCCGGCAACTTGGACAGCTAGTATTATATTACCGCACTTGCAGAATTCGTGGCAATGGAATGGCACCATAGCAAGCAACGTGGGGAGTCCACTTCCCTTCTCTTACTGTGAATTTACTTGAATACTTTAGAGCGAGCACTTGGTATGATCATCATCCCACACTCGCATGCCCACCGTCAGGAGAAGAGAAGAGTGACCACGTTGGTGGCGTGGGGAACTCATGGCTGCGGCTGCCCAAATCTTTGAATTTCCAAGAGCGCACGAGAATAAAGCAGGCCACGTCGTATGAGCCGGCAACCTGGACTTGCAGGGTCGAGCTTATAGTTATATGACGAGCCTCTTGCGGAGGTAAAGCCCAGGGTGAATGTAAAAAGAAGATCCCCTATTTTGTGCTGTCTTTGTTCAATTGTCAACACCTCTCCTAGCTAATTTGGGCCCTCTAATTGCAGATATGAACTCAGAATTTGTAAATTTTATCATGCGTAGCAAAGAAAACGTTTCTGCGTTTTAAAATGGGGGGCAAAACGGCCTCCGCAAGAGGCTCATCATACAACTATTACCACATTTGCAATATTCAAGGCAATTGAAGCCGGTTGGGAGCCTATTTCCCTTCTTTAACAGAACACTAAACTTGTCCTATGAAGTGGACCCTGCAGTGAGAATTTATTGCCGGGAGAAAACGCAAGGATTTTTTGCCACACGTGAAAAAATATGTAAATTCTGAATTCATATTTGAAATTAGAGACCCCAAATATGCTGGGAGAGGTGTAGGAAATAGAATTAGGCATGCATTTAAGTTGATTTTACAATTTTTGGATGGTTGTTGCTACTTTAATTTAAGGTGGACACATTTTCCTAAATCCTTGCCTTAACCTCCAAATCCTAAATTTTCAACCTTGTATATCAAGATTTGTTGCATGTGAGAGATGTATTTTTTGATGAAGTTTGTGCTTTATGGTTAGGGTTTAGGGTCAAAATGGAGTGGCAAAAAACTTTATAATGTGTATTTACAATTTTTGAGAAGCATCAATATTTTGACTAGTGCTTATTAGGGTAATTTGAGATGCCACGACATAGTTATTAATGTTCATGCCAACTTTAGAATAAAAGTCAGATGCTAATTTATTAGTGCATTGTAATAAAAAAAAAACTTATGTACCCTAGCATGCAAACACCCATATGAATAAAAGAATGTTTATTTTTCAAAGATGAAATCACAAGTTTTCCATGAGTATCCATATTTTCAAATTTCTTAAATAGAATGATTTTGTCTTAAATTATTAGAAGAAAAATAAAAATAAAATCATTTTGTTTACCAAAAAATCCATAACTTTAGTCTGTTTGTTGGTATTCAACCTTTGTTGAAAAAATGTTTTTGTATGGAAAAAGTATGGAAAAGCATCCAAATTATTTAATTCTGTAAGGACAAGTTGGTCTCTGCAAAAATCTTGCTTTTTGGTACAGTGTGCTTGATCTACAATGCAAAAAATCAAAAGCACTCATTCAAAAATAAACTACTATAGAAGGTCTCTTCTTTTTTGTGCAAAATTCCAAAGATAAACAATCGCACTTTCTGTCCTACATGCAAAGATTCTTTGTCATTCATCGGACATTTAGTGTCCACGGTAGTGTTATTGGGTTAAGGAAGTGGAATTGTTTATCTGGACAAGAATTATAACATGTAGGGAGAGAAATAATTCCAATCCATACCTTGAAGACATGCTATTTGTTTGTTTTGTTTGTTTGTTACGTTGAGATCTCCCGGACCGTGCATCCCCCAGCCGCATGCTTGGTATTGTTGGAAAGCCCTTGGCAAGGAGGGGTGCACGGGCTTTGTTTCGTGGAGTTTGGAGCTACGGTGCAGAAGTTCTTGAATTTCAAACTATTTATGGATCAAAAATTAGAAAATCGTTTTTACTTTTTATTTTGACTATGGCAACTGCACAGGGCACGCGAGTTCACTTTGAAACTAGTATAATTTGAGAGTTTGTTTGTTCACTTGGTCCCACAATATTGTACACAAGATAATATATGTGACATAGGAACTACATACCTATGTTAGAGGGTAGATTGTATACTATACTAAACCTTATTGTTTTGGTAAATTTTACTTACTTAGTTTTAGAGGATGTAAATCTAGTTTCATGTATGCAATTTTTTTGGTTCTGGTGTATATTCTTGGCAATACTTGTTCATTGTTTTTTTATAATATTATTGGATTGTTGAGTGACTTCTTATTTGGATAATATTATTTGATTGTAAGGTTTTTGTTTAAACATTTTAACTTGGTGTTTGTATCTATCATGAGGGTTGCTATTATGTGAGCCTAGGATCATGAGCCCATGAGCCTAGAAGACTATACACCTATGCTATAGGTGTCTATATTATAGAAATCCTCCATGATTATAGTGTAATTATAGTATAGATATCTATATTATAGGTGTGTATATTATAAATAACTTTAATGGTTGTAGGATGTTTACTTATACATATTCTCAAGGCTCACATGCTCGCATTTTCATACTCACAAACTAGCATTGTTGATTACCTTCTAATACATGGCAATTGAATGAAACACTTGTTCTATTATTTATCAGAATTTGTTACACCTCTTTAGATGATTTGTTTTGGCCATAACTTTGTGTTATAACTCCAAAAGATTCATGATTTGATAGTTAAGGTGCTCACATCTATTATACTTTTTGGCTAATTATTTTCCATTTAATTTTTTTTAATATCTAAAAATATTTCTTGGCTAAATGTCACACTAACCACTTTGGAAGGTTTTAGAGCTATTTTTGTCCTAATAAATCAAATTTGAAGTTGAAATTTAGAACTTATGGTCTTCTAGTAGATTAGTAGCTATTTTATGAAGGAATCCTAACTGAAGTAATTAATTATATATTGTACAGGAACCAACAAATTGAATTTTTTTTTTGCATACAATTTGAAAATGGAAAAAATTATTTGGATGGTTCTTTCTGTGAATGACCATCTCTAGAGAGCTGCATTTATTTTATTTTTAAAATCATCTTCCTTTTTTCTACAAATTTAAACTTCAAAATGTCTATTTTCTTGAGACTTTGGTAGAAAATTATCCTATGCTTTATATTACTAGGATAAAATCATTTTAAAGTTTTTTACATTTGTCAAATTTGTTTTGTTCTTTTGAATTGATTTTCTAATTTTAAAGTACTCCAAAAAAATATCATGAGCATTGTATATAGACAACAAAATCAACAAGTGTTTATGAATGACCTTGTAGATGTGTTAGCAAAGTGATTTGGGGATCAAATCTTTGGGAGATTATTGTGTGTATGAAGCTTTGGTGAAAGTACTAGTGGTAGGAATACATCATAGTGTTTGTTTTTATGATAGTTATAAGGGCTTTATCCTTGTAAACTATTTTACTAATAAGCGGCTATAGTTGTGATAATATGGTATGCCAAACCAAGATAAGATTAATTTTTTGTATTAGTTTATGATTTTAGGTTTGGATTATAGTTATATAATCTATATTTGGGGAGATGTAAGCTTGATAAACTCATTAATAAGTTTATTTTTTGGACGACATTTTGTATATGTCATGGTGGGAGTTCTTTTGTGTAGATAGTGGCAAATGTTTTTTTAAGATGACTTTAGCCCAAGCAAAAGATTTAGAGAAGTTTGTGCATATTACCAAGTTTCATAGATTTGATGGAGCTTGGCCTAATGCGCACATGTCTAACTAGAATATGGTTTTGTGATTTTGTGAAGTTACTTTAGAAGAAGGTTTGTAGTTAGAAAGGTATAAGGTGGAACCACCCATTTCCAATCAGGGGCAATGCCCAACCGCTGGTGCCCCTATTTCCAAACAAGACTTGTAATGTGTTTTTAACTCTTTTTTAAGGTTTGAACTAATAAGATCATAACATATGTCCTAAAAGTATGTAGAAAGTAGCAAGAAAGTAGAAAGTAGGAAGCTAGTTCTTGAGTGATTGGAATTAGAAGACTGTAGAGATTGGCAATTGGTTCGGAATACTTTTTGGCTCCCAAAATTCATAGTAATTTCAATTTTGCGAATAAAATCATGAAAAATTTGCAGTCCCAATATTTTCTATCTTTCTACATGGGAAAAATTTTCCTTGCCGCATACAGCTCATCATGTGCTCCAAAATCCCTTAAGTGATTGGTTATGGGTGGTTCCATCTTAGGTACATTGGCTCTTTTCAAAAGGCAAATTAACTCGAAAAGGACCGGCATGCATTTTTTGGTTGTATAGAAATTTTGGGCACGTACGTGTGACTAGAGAATTTTATATTTTAGGCTGAAATTTTAATAGAAGGTGGGTGCAAAGAATATCTTTCATATGCACTAAATTTCATGACAATTGAAAATGTGAGTCAAAAGTTATGGCCTAATATGTTACCTTTTTTGTAATTGCACTAGTAGAAAACCGGGCCCAATCTGTTGTTTTGGTTGCGTTGATCATCAACAGATTTTTGTTCATGGTCACATTTTTCAGAAATGAAAATTTGAAATTGGTTTTCTAGAGTTATATATAGGTAAAAAGCTTTGAATCATCCCATTCTAATCAATGAGTCAAAAGTTATGAAGACTTTAAGTTTGCTGGCAATTATGAATTCTCTACTCTAAAATAAACTTTGAAGTCTTTTATCTTACTCAATTTTCAATATTTAAAAAAATAAACAAAATCCTAGGATGTAGATTATTTACTACAACATTGCAACCATTGCGATTAGCATTTTTCAATTCCATAATTAAATTCTTGACAATTTTGTATTTTGAATCATTCTCTACTACTATCTACTTATGAATTTTTTCCTATATGTTGTACAATTCCAAATGAAGTGAAAATTTTCAAGCATGTAGCCAACTTATCTAGGAAAATGAATCCAAAGAAGCACCATCATTTTGGACACTTTTTCATCAAAAAGTGAACTTGTAAAGTGCTGTTGTCCACGTGGTGGAATTTATTGAAAATATTACTCGGCATATGTTTTGAAGTCAGCATACTACAAGATCCTATGGTTACATGCGCCAAAAGAAGTTTTTTTTCAAAAATTTGGTATTTGTACTACAAATTGCAGTTTTCGAGCATTTTTGGTGAAAACATAGTCATGGAACTTTAGAAGTTAATGTGCAGTCAATGAATGTTCATGGTGTTGGTTATAGGCATGCAACCATGGATTTAATGGGGCATTGCAAGGGTGGATGTTAGAGCACTAGTTTCAACATATATTGGGGTTTATTTTTGTTGAGCATGGTTTCCTTAACCCCTAAAGTTCCATGATTGTATTCTCACCGAAAACGCTCCAAAACTGCCATTTTTAGTACAAGTATACTATTTTTTTTTTAAAAATATAATTACGAAATTGTAGGATCTTATAGTATACTGACTTCAGAAATGTGGTAAGAATTTCAAAAATTTCCACCTTGTGGATTGCAAGATATAAGCATTCAAATTTACTAAAACCATTTTTTGGGCCCTCTGAAAAACAGGGTAGCAGCACTTCACAAGCTCACTTCTTGATGAAAGAATGTCCAAAATGATGGTACTCTTGTAAATTCTTTTTTCTAGATAAGTTGGCTACATGCCTAAAAAATTTCACTTCATTTGGAATTGTACAACATATAGAAAAAAACAGTAAGTAGATATTAGTAGAGAATGATTCAAAATACTAAATTGCCAAAGAAATTATATATAGAATTGAAAAATGTTAATTATAATGTTTGCAATGTTGTAATAAACAATCTACATTCTCTGATTTTATTTTTTCAAAAAATATTGAAAATTGAGAAAGATAAAGGACTTCAAAGTTTATTTTAGGATACAGAATCTATAATTGCCAGCAAACTAAAAGTCTTTATAACTTTTGACTCATTGACCAAAATGGGATGATTCAAAGCTTTCAACCTATATATAATTCTAGAAAACCAATTTCAAATTTCGTTTTAAAAAAAAGTCACTTTTTTTATCTGCCTAGACTGCCCAATAACAAAAAAAGGAATATATTAGGCCATAACTTTTGACTCACATTTCCAAATGTCATGACATTTAGTGCATATGAAAGATATTCCTTGCGCCCACCTTCTTTAGAAATTTCAGCCTAAAATATGAAAATCTCTAGTCACACGTACCTGCCCAAAATTTCTATACAGTCAATAAACGCATGTTGGTCCTTTAGGGGTTAAAATTACGTATCATTGTTGATCAAGTCACAACATGAGCTCATACAAACATGATTATAATTATATTCTTGAGCATGAGATAATGCTCAAGCTAGCATTTCATTGAATTGGTGGTGTGAAACTTTTCAGTGAAATTCAACCTTGAAAAGATGAAACCTATCTCTAAGGTACTTTGTTAGAAATAATCTGATTTTTGAACCAAACAATGTATTCTTCATTTCTACAATAATCTTGAATATCATCCATTGGTCATTTTTTGGCCTCAACATCCTTCCTAGGTTGAAATGATTGAAACATCAACATGTATCAAAACTTAATTAAGGACTCTTGATATTTTTTTTAGGTCTTGGTGCATGAGAGCTTCCTCACCCGTTTGGCATAATGGATGACTTGTTAAATATGGCTGGCAAAATTGCCCCACCCGTTTAACAAATTGGATGGCATGTTAAGCGGGAGTGCCTCTCAAATGCCTCCGGCTTGCAAATGGGTGTCATTTTGCCAACCAAAGCTTGGCTTGCAAACAACGTACAACAAGGAATCCTGCAATTTCCCCAACAAATGGCTTACTGAGGTGAATTTGTAATCGCGTACAATGTTACCGAATCGTAGTAATATCGATGAACGTAGAAGCTGCGCAACTTGGATTCATTCCATTTCCTGCGATTCACGTTCTTTGCAAATTGCCGATGCAATTGAGAATTCATGATGCAATTGAGAATGGATCAAGCTGTTGGTGTGAAAAATTCTGGAAATTGCGAAAATGCATTATCCGAATTATTGCTCTACCTGGTCAACAACAGTTGCAACTCCTTCTGCAATCCTATGTAATTTATAAACTTCCTGCGCACTGAGTAGTTTTGTTGAGGGTTCAATACAAATTACGGCCGACTGATGCATTTAGCCTTGATGGTTGGCCTGTTAATAGGTTGCCAATGGATCAGCCCGGCTTGCAAAGCAGATGATTGGGATTTTGCCAGCCAATTCCCCACCCGCATTTTGCAACCCGGGTGGGGATGCTCTAATGAAAGCAAATGCATCAAAAGGACAAAAATCCAGAAACCGTCTTGAATAATTAGCAGTATAGAAACTGACCACCAACAAAAATACGGCAATAGTGAAATCTCTCACAAAAATCCTCCCATGTAAAATGTCCCATTGAGCCCCTAAGGTAAACGAACCTAATTTTGTTCACTACCCAATTCCATCATCCTAATTTTGGCCCCAATTTTGTCTAGAAAAACATCCTAATCCGTTCATTTTCTGACAAAATTAAACCAATACATTAAACGCAAACAAGGGGTAATATGTCAATCTTTTATTGGTGAGTATTTAAGTGCCATTAGATACATGGAAAGGATTTATGACTCCACTCTGTGGGCGGTTTGGTGGTTTTGTAATTTCAGAAACTCACACAAATTACAAGTTTAATCAGAAAATTATTGGTCCAGTTGGGTTCATTCGTGAAACAAGCACCCACCTCTAGAAAATATGTGCCTCTCAGAGTTGGCCCCAAGACTGAGGGACCCTGGAGTCCAGGGGTAGCAAGCAGCTATTGTAACAATACCCCAGAAGAATGCAACAATTCAGAAGCTTGCTGCCCCGGTTGTCTGCCTTCGGAGTCTCTGCATTGACAATTGTGACACCAGTTGTTGACAATTGGGTCCTCAAAACAGCTGCGACAAACCCGTTCAGTCCCTATGTAATTTAGCACTCCTTGAAAGTTACTCTCAGATTCATTTCTGAGACGGACAGCAAGGTCGAAACTCTACTATTTTGAACATGATGATGTGAATTGAATATCATACTAGCAAGCTAGTAGCCGAGTATGGACTTTGATGCAAACACCGAGTGTCTAGCTTTTGGGCACACTTAGCTATTCTCTGGTTGTTGGAAGAACTGAACACGCATACGGTGTTGAAAAAGACTAAAGAAATCTTTGAATGCTCTCTCCTATCAAGACGTGTCTGAACTGTGCTGCAAGGAACTCCATTCCTCAAACGGTCATGCCTATTGTAGAACTACCAGAACGAAGCTCCTACATTCAAAACAAGCAACTTCGCTGTGAGAGGCTCTCACCTGTAGCACTGGGTTGCTTGTCGAGTGAGGTCCTCCCCAAATCTCCTCCCATATAGCTGTCAATGCAATGGGTAATGTCTTTCATTCGTACATTCTTGATAAACTCTGATGACATCCAGAGAACTCCACAATGAAACCCTAAAACATGATGAAACCTTTTTGGTACCGGGGTTCATTCTAATTCATATATCGTTTCAAAACGTGAGAAGGACTATTGAAGTTTCGCAGGCCCAACCTTTTAGCAACCAGTTATGTACACAAAATCACACATGGGACTACTGATGCAAACCGACAGGGCGCACCGCTTCCTGAAATTTTTTCACTCCTACCGACGACGCTTCACCAATCCCTCTTCTCCTCTTCCATCGCATCCTGCATCCCTTCAAGACTCCGCCTCGTGTGCAGAATCGCCACTTCAAACACTCAAAACTCAAGGGAAGCACAGTATCATTCTTTGCTCGAGGAAAGATCTAATTCAACTGGCAGAGATCGCAATTTTGTGCGACACACCGGCAGCCAGATACTCATGAGCGGAATTTGATCCTGAAGGAACTTTAAGAGAGATTCAGCATGTTGACAGATTTTCCCGATTTCGCAGACCCCGGGTGCCTGTTCATGGCGCCTCTGATTGTCCTCTTCATTGTTTGCTGCCTGGACTCGCACAACAGGCTCTTCTTCTCACATGAGGGCTACTGATGTGGGGTAGGTGATGCGACCACCCGCCCGCATGGCTTGGAACAGGGTTCCGGGAGTTCAAGAATAGAGTTCGATGCCATGGAGAACGAAAGGACTAAACTCGCGGGGAGGAAAAAATCTGACCTAATTGTTGTGAACAGATTGTAAACTACTTGATCAATTAGGTTTTTGAGTTCCTCTATATTAATTGCCAGCATTTTGGTTGAATCTTCCTGTATTGCGTAACTCTATAAAAGCATGAACACGATTTGAACATTGTGACGAAATTCGAGGGAAACTTAACAGTCTCTAACCCTAACACTGAATCCAGCCTCGTTGTATTGAAACAACAGAAAACCTAAACTTAACACGCAGGAAAATTCTCAGAAAAGAATCTGACCTAATAGGCGCGAACTTGTACAACAGATTGTACTTTACTTCAATCAATCAGGTTGTGAATACCTGTGTTCCGATCTCCCGTATTTCAGTTGAAAGTTCCTGTGTTTTTCATGACTTCATCGTGAAACATTGTGACGAAATTCTGTCGAAACTTAATTCTCCCTAACCCCAATAATCCCGCCTCTTTGAGTGAACCGCTTTTTCTGGAAAAAATATCACAGAGAACGATGAGTTTAAATCTGCTTCTACCAGAATTTGCAAAAGCGGGGTGAACAGAAACCTCTGTGAACCCTAAACTGAGGGACTTAAATCTCCAGGCACATCGCCATTAATGCAAGAAAAAAATCTTCGGGGTTCAAAACTCGCAAAAAACACCGAAAACTGAAGAGGAAGAATCATCGATCTCATCCAAACAATCTGCAAACACAGGCACTACTCACCGAAACGCGCAAACGTCTTGTGATATTCAAAGACGAAGATATCATCCATCTATTTCTCTATTCATTCATTATTCTAAAGGACTACAGGCCATGGTTCGTAAAGGCACGGGCAGATATCATCCATCTCATTCGTTTTTCATTCATCCTAAGGACCTTATCCAGAGACTTCAGCAATGCGTGAAGCTTCTACTTTCGCGTCGCTCTTGCTCTCACTTACTCGGGAATTCTTCAGGTTGCAGCGATGGCGTCCACGGCAACTTTCGCTGCTGCTGTGGCCTTGCCTTCCGCTCTCGCATCTTCAGTCTCTTCCTCCCGCGTGACCGTTTCCAGAGCTTCGCCTTGCGCGGTCTGTCTCCTCCTCTCGCACATTTCGAATGCTGGCATGGTCTTGTTTGTGGTTCTAGGTTTTCTCGTTTATAGTGCTTGGAGTTCAATTGATCTTGCTCTAGTAGAATATTTTGTAATGTAGACGGTAAGAATGATTCTTGGTCTCTGAAGTCTGTTTCTGCAGGTCGGGCTGTTGGCATTCATTGTGCTTTCTTGTGTAAAATCTTATACAGGAGTCATGTTTTTTTTGTCTCGTAAGGCGGTTTCTGTAGGTCGTACTCTTGGCATACATTGCGCTTTCTTATATAAAATCTTTCGGACTAATTGAGCTTTCTTGATTGGAAACTGTTATAATGTACACAGTAGTAATGGTCGTTTGGTCTCGCAAGTCGGTTTCTGTAGGTCGGGCTCGTGTGATTTGGTATTCTTTGTGCGCAGTTTTGGTGTGGTGACGGTATGATGGAAGCGGATGAATATTTCTCGGGAAAGCATAAATTTCGGTTGGAATTTGTATTTAAGAGGCGCAGGAGTTTCCGGCTGCTGATTTTTGAGTGAAGTTGGCTTGTGATCGTCTTGTTTGCCTGGTAAACGTAGCGCTGTAACGGAACAGGGATACTGGTCGTGTGAAGCTTTTCTGATTGGTGATGCCTCCGAGTGTTGAGCTCAAACGAAGTGAAGAATTACAAGCCGAGTACCTCGCCGTGATAAAAGAAGGCAGAATTGCCTGACAAATCAAAATTTGATGTATTTTCAAGTCTCTTCTAAATCCGAATTTCGGTACTGTAGGTTCATTTGTCGACATTCGAGGGGTTGAGGACCGATGGCGTGGTAGGCAGCGCAAGAGCGGTATTTCAATCTGCCGCTCAGACTTCAGCTGCTCCTAATTTCCCAAGGCTCACAGTGAGGGCATCAGTTGCTGCTGAAGCACCTCTGGTATGTTGCAACTCTCGTGAATACCGTCAGTGCTTCTCTTGCGCCTGCAATTTTCTGTCCTATCTTATTAAGTTGCTAGACAATCTAATCTACTCGTCTTTATGCCAATCAGACCGCAACGAAGCAAAAGATTCGTATCAAGCTTCGTTCATACTGGGTTAACTTGATCGAGCAAGCATGCCAGCAAATCTTGGAAGCTGCACGGAACTCCGACGCGAAGACCATGGGACCAGTTCCTCTGCCCACCAAGAAGCGGGTGTACTGTGTGTTGAGGTCACCTCATGTCAACAAGGATTCTCGTGAGCATTTTGAGATTAGGACACACAGGCGACTTATTGATCTTGAGAATCCCAATGCTCAAACCATCGACGCTTTGATGCAGCTCGACCTGCCAGCTGGTGTTGACGTAGAAGTAAAGCTGTCATAAATTATCAGAGAATTTTTTTGGATTAATGACTTCAATTGTTGTACACGAAAGGATCTTCATTAGCTTGCTCAAAATATGTACCTGCTATTCCTTCCTTTCGTATATCAATTTGACCTCAGAATGATAAGGTTAGAGTACAATTTTTTGTCACTCTTTGTCTACTCTGTTTACTTTATGATATGAGATAGGCACTCCAAGAGACTACGTTACCATGAAGTGATTATCTTTTCTTTCTCGGGAGCGAGTATTTCCGACATAACGAATCCTCTGTTTTCAAGTGTTTCATGTGCTTGTCTTGTATTTGCGCTTTAGACCTAAGGTCCGGAAAGTGTTTGCTTTAACCATCTGAAAGGAAATGATACGAGCATAGTTTTCTCTTCTGGGAATCAGTCAGTAGAGCTTATGTGGGATGAACCCAAACTCAGGACTTCCAGGGATTGACTTAGTTAGAACCTTTATCTACTGCATCTGTGTTTCTTCATTGAATGTACTGTTAGCTTTTTACTCCACCTTAGAGCCGTCAATCTTTGTCATAGAAACTTTGTTGATACGTCTTGATGCAACTTAGGTTGTGTACCGGTACCAGCGCTGCTATGGACAAAGAACCCGTTGCAGTAATGTGAATACTAAATTTTCATGTATTCGTTCCCTTGGAAATTTGACAAGTAGGTAGCCAGAAACCAGCTGTTATCTTTTTCATCATTGAAGCTCTGTTCAAATGCTACATCCACAGTTCCGGACTTGGGCACGGCATTGGAATGGGAAGCGTCATGATGCCACCCAACCTTTGGGCTCCTGTGCATATGCTCGCGGCCCTCGCGTCATCTCTGCGGCGCGGTCCTCGTCCTCAATTATACCGACGCTCATGGATTGGCGTACGTTTAGAGAAGAATTCAAGCAATTTGATGATCTTTTAGGCTTCCGAGTAGCTGCAAGCATGCGTCACCCGGTTTAGAATTTATTCAATAATCTAATGAAACAACACTAGGTCACACTAGGAAACAACATTAGGTCATAGAAATTTGTCGCATATTCTGCAGCAACGATCTTGAATTTTGTTATCGTATTGAAAGAAGCGAAGCCGCCACATATAGTTGTACAGTTTCGGCACAAGAATTGGCCATATTCTACTTTCTATTCCCTGTTGTATTTGGTCATTGCGTGAGTAGGTAAGATGGCCTAAATTGTGAAAATGGCATGGATCTTGTGGAAGTTATATTGTGTGAATCATGTGAGCTGAGCAGACGCTTGTTTGAATGATTGTGTTCTTTGAATAAAATATATCCCTCAAACAAACACAATTGCGTATATCCTAAATATGGCCACCTGCTAAGTTGCAAATTGCACATTTTCTAGCATTTTGGAGCACAATACAATTTGACGCATTTAGCAATACATGAAAATCAGGGCAATCTATTGTTTCTCCTCTCTTTCTTACAATCTTGGTTTGAAAGTACAATGACTGCAAACCCAAATGCAGCTCAAAAAGTTGCGTAGGGGTAGAATCACTTTTAGGGCATAAAACAGGGACGATTCTGGCTTGTAAGTAGAAGAGCCTTGCAATGAAGCTCAAAAAGTTGCATAGAATAGAATCAGCTCTAGGGCATCAAGAGTAGAATCTAGAGCTTTGGGTTCACTCCTAGAAGAGCAGGTTCAAAATGGTGGTAGATGTAGGTGGTAGATACAAAAAATAAGCAAAGATTGAATGAAACTATTTGGCTTTCAAAGAAAGAGTGTGAAGAGCAAAGATAGATTTAGCAACAGCCACCTTCTTGAAAGCCTGTTGGGAGGCTACTGTGGAGGTTGCCACAATGTCAGACAACAAGGGCATGTGGATGAGCATTATCATGGCTGCTGCAGCTATGGCTACCATAGCTACCGCAGTGGTAATGTGGCAGAGAATGCAGAGAAGTCTCCCAATGCAGACTCACAACCAAGCGTTAAGACTTTTGTATGAGTTTCAGCATGCAGCAGCTACACCATTGCATGTTTTGCGACAAATCGCGGAACACATGGCCATGGAAATGCAAGCAAGCCTCATGACGGAGGGCAAGAGCAACCTTCTCATGCTGCCTACGTTTGTAGAAAATCTTCCGGATGGGTGAGCTTTGGTCATTTATTGAGAGAATCACATTTGTGTGCGTCCATGTCACTTGAGATTCGTCTAGATTGTTTGAATTGTTTGTGCATTTGGAGAGTTCACAATTGATTTGTCCATATTAAGGAAAAAGACTTTATTTGTACCACAATTTAATAGTTGTCTTATTTGTACCACAATTCAAAAGGCTCCTAATTATTTCACTCTACATCAATAGTCTACATTTCAAGTTTTTGAAAGTACTTTACAAATATATAGTGACTATAAAGTACCAATAGTCGAATGATACAAATAGGGTCTCTTAGCTTATATTAAGGTTTGTTGTATAGAAAGGAGTAGGCAAGTAGCTAGCTAACTTGGTGATTTGTGATTTTAGGTTATTTGTTGTTGTACGACTATTTGCAATCTTTTAATTTTCAAACCCTAAATCTAGAAATATAGAGGAAATTCATCAAGAGGGGCAAATGCACTCAATTTTCAAACTTGTAGTTTGGAGGTTAAATTGAGTATTGTCATGTGGATTTCTTTCTCGAGCCATAGAGCCTTCAAGAAGACCATTGTATAGTCCTCCTTCCAATATTAACTTTGAGAGTAAGAGACCTATCTCCAAGGTACTTTGCCAAACATGATCTAATATTTGAACCAATAGTTGCATTTTGCATTTCTATAGTAATCTTGAAAATCATCCATCAACTCTTTTTTGGCCTCATTGTCCATCTTGCGTTAAAGAACATGATTGATCTTTTTCAAGGCTATATTGCCCAAGAAAAAATCTTGATTGCTATTGCTTGGAACATGCAAAAACAATGGTAAAGACAATGACAACTACAAATTGAAGGTTTGAATTTTTTATTTTTGCAGAAGTGAGGAAGGCTTATTCTATGCTTTAGATTTGGGTGGTTCAAACTTTCGTGTTTTGCGTTGCCTACTTGGGGGTAGAGATGACAGAGTATTGAAACAAGAGTATGAAGAGGTCCCCATTCCCAAAGCCCTAATGTTGGGTACAAGTGAGGTATGACGTCCTGCAAGTGCAATCAATTGAATGATTTTCATATAATTGATAGAGTTACTTTGTAAAGGTATTAAGGGTGATTCTCACTACCTATGTCCATGTAACGTGAGTTAAGTGTAGCATGGGTGTACCTTTAAGAAAATTCATTTCTTGTTGAAATGTCTTGATTCTACTTGCAAATGACTTCTCTCAAACTTTTCAATCTCTGAAAAATATGTGAGTTGACAAATAGCTTCTCCAAGGTACCCAGATGACAAATCTGCTTGGTAATAGGCATGTTTACCTCATATCTTCTCTTCAGACCCACAGAGGAGGGAATCCATTTGGTTAACAATATTATGTCTGGAGTGCATTGTTATGTGTGTAGCTATGCGATGAAATTACACGCTTTTGGGTATAGGCTTACCTTAGTTTGTGCGGGGATAAACCTGTGTTCCTCTTCTTCATACTATTGACATTGCTTTTAATGTGAGAAAAATATTGATTAGGGCTACTGATGAATGTACATCTGTCCTTGAAAATCTTACGCTGATGCCGGTGCAAATTGATGAACGGTGAAGAAAG
This sequence comes from Neckera pumila, assembly GCA_963969595.1. Taxonomy (NCBI): domain Eukaryota; kingdom Viridiplantae; phylum Streptophyta; class Bryopsida; order Hypnales; family Neckeraceae; genus Neckera; species Neckera pumila. The sequence goes on along the minus strand of OZ018415.1, from coordinate 19,832,475 downwards.
TCTCTAGACCTAAAGGCCAAGTGCTGGCGGGTTAAGTTGTGCAGGAGCTTTTTGACTTCATAGCCAAGAGACTGGTGGACTTTGTGAAGCGAGAGGGAGAGGAGTATAGACCTCGTAACAGGAGTCAACAAACAGTTCGTGAACTGGGACTAACGTTTTCATTTCCTGTCAAGCAAACATCAGTGAATTCCGGCATCCTCATCCAGTGGAGCAAGGGATTCAAAATTGCAGATGGGGTAAGCATTTCATACACAACAATTATCATTGACCAATTTCCAATGCATGATGCGATTCTAGGCTCCAAAAACTTGTGGCATTCATCTGCACAAAGCTCTAGCGAAACTAGGACTCATCAGTAGAATTTTGTTTCATCCCATGCACCCCTAGAAAGTGCCAAAGTTGTGTCCAAATTCCATCTATTTAACGATATTAGCTTTTAATTCTTCACTGCGACGCACGCTTGCATGCTTACTTGGGAGAGGCTATGAGAAGCATCTGAAGCTGGATGGTTGTGGGGCGTTGTAGTGCAGGTTGGAGCAGATGTGGTAGCGTTGTTGCAAAATGCAATCAACCGCCAGCATGGGCCTAAGATTGAGGTGGTTGTGCTGGTATGACTCCAATTACCACTAGCGCTAGAAAACAGGATCCGAATCAACAATGTTTAGTTGATTCGGATGTCTTGATTTGGACATTTTTGAACATAATTGTGTTGGTTCAGACGTCTTGTTTAGGGCCCTGTTTTCTACTAGTGTTCCTATGCTTGAAACATGAATCTCGACGTCTTATTTTTGGTACTTTTTGGTGTGTCCAACTGTCTACCAGCTGCACCTGTGGAAAGAATTGATTGACATTTGCATGAAAAAGTCTCCTCGTGTAGGTAAATGACACGGTGGGCACTTTGGCGGGTGGACGCTACTGGAACGAGGATGTGATGGTGGGGATGATTCTCGGGACAGGCACCAATGCTTGCTATGTGGAGCGAGATCTGCCGAGCCATGTCCCCTCCAGAACGGGCGAGATGGTCTCACTCTCGCCAACGCTCTCACTAAAATATTTCATTGACAGCTCTTCTTCACTCCTGCAATGACTGTGATGGCAGCACTATCCTGTTTTTAAAACACTGTTAATTACTGTTAGACTTAGTCCAGATGAAATGAATTATAAATCAATTTAAGCTCTTCTTTTCCCTATTTTCATGGAATTCCAAGCCACAGTGTCTAAACGAAAACCTCTTAATTCTTTGTTATAATGGCATCATTCGTGTGCCATGTAACTTAGATGCCCCAAGCATGTGCAGTCTTGCTTATTTATTCCTTCAGTGTTACAATCACTTGATCAAGGCCTCAAGTAGGACCATGACAGGCTTCCACTTTCTTGCCTCAGTACCTCGAACTTTTCCTCTAAAGCAACTCACTTCCAGTTGACTGTATTTGAAGGTGCAGAATTGCAATTTGAGTTTGGCATTGCACTCTGACTGAGAGGGGTATCTTTACAGTGTTTAATGGAATCCAGGTTATCAACATGGAATGGGGTGGATTCTGGTCGTCACATCTACCCCGCACTTACGCCGATGAGCAGATTGACAATGAGAGTGTCAACCCAGGTCAGGCGGTAAGTAACCAATCCCTTGGCACCAGGTTCAGTTTTCAACACTTCAAAAATTCAGAGTTTATTCATGTGTTTGTCAAAAATGAATTCTCAGAGAATTGAGAATACCCTGTTGACTTCCAACAAATGAACTACAAAAACTATTGCAATGTTGCAAGAATAGGAACCGGCAAGTTCAACGATTTTTAGTACAACAATGTTCAACAATTTTTTGGTTCAACGATGTTCAACCATTGTTCCCTTGAAGGGATTCAAATCTTCAGATTTGAGTTTGTGCAGAGGTATGAGAAAATGATTGGTGGCATGTACTTGGGAGAGATTGTCCGTCGAGTGTTGTTGAGGATAGCAAGGGAGGCTTCCTTGTTTGGCGATCAAGGAGTCCCGCCAAAATTGAGGGAGCCCTTCATCTTGATGTAATTCACACTCACTCGATCAAGCTCTATAATTTATTCTACGTGGATTGTGTCACTATTTGTGCAGTTATGGCAATCTCACGCGCTAGTATCTTATAAAGAGATTTCGGATCAAATTATGATCGTTTTGACTCTTGCAGAACTCCAGAGATGTCCAAAATGCATGGTGATGAGTCTGCAGACCTGCGAGTTGTGGCCAAAATTTTGAGGGACGTCTTTGGGGTGAGTCTTACGTAACCAAAGAACAGTAGATCATGTTTAGTACAGTACAGTAGTGGGGTACAGCTCATTTACAAATTTTTCAATCAGGCTTCACTACAAAGTTCAACAACTTTAGGAAGCTCTAGCATGCTAAAAAATGAACCAATTTTGAAACAACAAAAATTGCGTTGGAATTGTGATGAAGTGCACTTCAACCTCATAACAAGTGAAAAATGAATAAATTTCAAATCATACAACAATTTTGAACTATCTACTATTTCATAGAGAACTGTTGGAAGATAGTCAAAGATTTTTTTGCAATGGGGTGAAGAACAAGTAAGAAATCATACAAGCAATTCAAGTGGTATGAGATTAAGTATCTCTAGAGAAATTGTGAAGGCTCATTTCTTATATGTACCATTGAATGCAAGTTTTAATTTTCATAAATGTTGGCAAAACTCCTTTTGTGATTTTCAATTACATATGTGTGTAATGATGATAAAGTAGACTTTAGTGTGATTTCAATGCAATTCAAAATTTGAAATTCCGTTCATTTTTTAGCACACATGGGCCTCCTAAAGTTGTCCTAATCTCAAGAGGATTCAAAAATTTGTAAATGAGCTATACTCCACTATACAATAGTGCTTATAAGATTGAGGGTTGATTCACTCTATACCCTAAGTCCAAATCCCACCAAATTCTCAAAATGTGATTGATGGGGAGTTGAAAATTGGCAGTTAGAGCTTCATATTATGTATGAAAGCCTCGGCATACTTAGAAATGCCTATTTGGCAACGCTTTTTGAAAGTTCTAGCATCAAAGAAGTAAGACTTGGAGTTGAAGTTGATTTTAGCAAAAATGAAGACCCAACTCAATCTCCAAGTCCCAACTACAATTTTGTATATAATATAAAAAGAATATTGCTAAATCAACCATCTTGTTAAATTAAAATTTAGAACTTGAGTTGGAACTTTAACCTTCACACTAGGATGCTTCAAGTTTCATATGTAATAATCTCTATTTTTTTCACCTTCTACAACCAAAGGAAGTTGCAATTGGGATTCAGCTTTGAACCAAGATTTGTAGGATCAGAACTAGGAATATAGTATGAAGCGACCTGAGATGATATTGTTATGATATCATTTACCATATCTCTAACTTTGTTAAAACTAAAGCAAAAGTCTTATTGTGGCCATGCATCCAATTGTGGAGCCATCTAAAGTAGTATGATCATTCATATACCCTTTGTCATTGCATATATTTAGATAGTTTATCAAATTGACAAAAATGTTGTATAAAAATAATGGTAGATAATGTTAGAAATCATATTTATTTTGGTTAGTTCATCTTTGGAAAATAAATAAATAATTTTGTAGTTTGACAAATCCTAAATTGATAGCTTCTTATTAATGTCATTAATGGAGATTCTGCTTGTTCTTGTAGGTGCTAATGTGGCTCTATTAAGTCTCTATACATTTACAATGATAATCCAAAAGCATTCTTTAAGATTGATGAATAATAAATGTGCATTCTACAAATTCTTGTCATTATTCAAAGTTGAGTACAATTTTTTCTATAGTTCATTGCTATAATTTGCAATAGAACAAAATTGAATAAAGGAATAGAGGTCTATTTTGTTTTAGGTTCCATTTTGGATTTCTCACTGGCCTCATTGAAGGATCCCATTATAGGCATGCATTAGGTAATAGCTATAAAATCATCACTCTTAAATAAAATAATGAGACTGGGGACAACAATGAAATGTCAACATGGCGCATTCCAAAATTTAAGTGATAGTAATAGGTTGATTTAACTTGGTCACTTAATAAGATAACATTTAATTGTGATTATTTGGAAAACTTTCTCGTCTAGATTTGTGTCTAAAATGTGCAATTTCTATTCATGAGAGCCTAAGGTTGATTTTTAGCGATGATTATTTTCACAAAATTCTAAATTAGTATTCATAAAGAGTTCTGAAATGCACTCTGAGAGAGTCTAGAATCCCCTTTTAACTATCAGTGAGACCCAATAAAAAAAATTTAGTTCAATAATAAGAACACTCAATCTTTTAAATTTAGACAATTTAGGTGTTATTGCTATTATTATTCCATTAGCGTTATATAAATATTTTGCCAACAATATATGAATGGGGCTACCCTTACAAAATCTACCTTTTCTTGGAATTCGAGGGTGATTCTGTTCAAAGCTTCACAACAAATCCATACAGTGTTAGAAAAATATGATTCCAAATCTATTCCTTATCATTTTTACTAACCCTTTAGTCCTCCAACATCCGCAATCCATGGTGACGAACCAAGAGGTTTCATGGCCTTTTCTCACTACAAAACTTCTCATTCATCAGTGCTAGATTTTTAAAAAGCCAACCCTAGATTCTCATGAGTATTGGGAATACATATCAGGCAAGAATCTAAAGCAGTTGGTTCTAAAAAGAAGTCGGTTTCAGATGTAAATCCCTTATCAGCAGGCATTCCAACCTTAAGTTACTCTTGAAAGAGTTCATCATATGAGAAACATGCTGACCCGCTGCTACGTACATGTTGCACAAAATCAGATTCAGAAAACCGATTTGCCGTCGCGGAGGATCGTGCACGACGTGTGCAGCATCGTGACCATGCGCAGTGCGAGACTGGCGGCAGCCGGCATTGTGGGCATTTTGAAGAAACTTGGGGGTGACACATGGGACACCTTCGGGCAAAGCGGGACGTTGAGAACCATCAACCGTCACTCCCGGGTGGCAAACCCCAAGTTACGGACGGGGAAGATTGTGGTGGCCATGGACGGAGGGCTGTACGAGCATTACACCCAGTACCGCATCTACATGCAAGCGGCTGTGAATGAGCTTCTGAGTGAAGCGAGTGCCAAGCGCTTGGTGATCCAGTTGTCCAAAGATGGGTCGGGGATTGGAGCCACCATTCTTGCAGCCTGTCATTCCAGTTACCGGTGAGGGCTAGCTGCGCGCCATTGATCAGTTTGTGCCGTTATTTGATCCTTCCATTGCTTGGTCATGGAATTTATGAACATCAACGCTACAGCAATAGTGGGCTTTGATTGTTCATGTTTTTCTTCCATGAACAATTAGTCTTTCGGGAGATAACATACGACCCTGTATATACTACGGGAGGATGGACTCACACTAGTAGAAACTGTACCTTGAATCAGCAGGTTGAAGTCACTTTCGACGACCTGATTCAAACAAAATCAGCAAAAATTTGTTGATTTCGACAGTATCAGTCACTTTGGACGCTTCAATTCGGACGTTTGTTCTGCTAGTGCTGATCACCACATCCATGGCTTGTTCATACCTTTCTTAGGCGTTGCTATTTGTTGTGCGTATAATGTCAAGCTATTCCCTTTGATCCTCACATGGTAGAATTGTCTTCTGGTATAGATAGTCTTCTGGGCAATATCTGATGAGATTGTGCCGTGCCTGAGTGGTCTCATAGTGGACCTGGTGACAAGTACTGACAGTGTTGGTAGTTCACAATGTGAACTCAGAGCAGGGGAGAGTTTCTGCAGTAGGAGGTTTTGGTACGTATTTGCAAGTAGACTAAGCTTAACTTAGGTCTTAGGTTTTATGGAAATGGTATCATGTATAGCAGTTACTTCTGTCACGCATGCTTCAGGTCTCAAGCCTGACATGTGAACACACAAAGTTTGACTGTGTAAGGTTTAATTGGATGCCTTTAGTGACACTAGACAGTTGCCCATTTTGTTGTGATTTGAATTGAATGAGCACTGGCAAGTCGTGACTTGGATTGGAAAGTCAAGATAGTCTATTAACCTTGGATTAAGGGAGCCGACCCATTTCCAGCCACTACCCATTTCCAGCCAGTAGACTGTTCTGTTTCCGATCAGCAGGTTACTGACACGTCATTAATTACGGCATGCAGCTATGGCGCATTATGATTGGCAATCAGCCCTTGGTCGACAATAGAGAGGCCTATTGATCAAGAATAGGTCGAATAGAATCTTGAGCTAAAAAATTCATAATAATTATGTTTTGAGAAATAAAAATCTGAAAAATTATGGAAACCTTGTTATTTCAATTTCCTCATATGGGAAAATTCCTCCCTTCAAGAACCCAACTCTGCAAATATGCGTAATTGCTTAAATGGTCGACAATAGGTAGAATCCCTTAAATGTAGTTTCTGATCCAATTTGAAATTTTGAAAAATTTCCAAAAGTGAACATTTTACCACCATTTTAACTTTGTATCTATTACCAAAGTCTACTGACTTTATAATTATATAATAATTTGGAGGTTTGATGATGGTTTGCACCACAATATAAACCTTTGGTACACTTCTCAGATTTTTTAAACTTATATTGTATTTGCTATGAATTTTTTCTGGGATATGACATTTCTATCATTTATAGAAGACATGTGGTTATATCTTTGAAATATATCAATAAAAAGTCTTCACTCATCTTTTGCAATAAAATGGGAGCATACAAAGTAAACGGATTAAAAGTTCAATTGCTTGATCATAGGCTTGGCATTTTAGGGTGAAGATCTACTTGGAGGATACCGTAGAGAAGAATGTTAACATTTGTGACATAAGAAATAGCAACTTCAATCTAATACAATGTGTCATTAACTAAATTTAGTTTGGAAAATTCACTATCACCACTCCTAATACCAAGTGAGAACAAATTTTTAAACTAGGAAATTTGCTCTTGCAATTTCATTCATAGATCAAGTCCATTTGTAGAACTTAGAAAATATTGTAAAAGACCTTTAGCTTCAATTTAGCTCTTGAGTGTCTAAATTAAATTTGAAAAGTCTATTTTAGAAGTTGATACATTGCATTTGGAATAAATGGTTATTTCAATGCACTGAACATGTCAATCATAAGGAAGTTATCCAAATATATTTGTACACAACTTGAGAAAGTCTTGGGATGTAGTATATAGAATGTACATATAAAGAACTTGCAATCAAAGAGGATTGAAAGTATAAAATGTGCGTGTAAAGAACTAGCTATGAGAGAAGATTGAATGTAAGCAATATTACCAACATTTTTAACTTATTTTTGTTGTTCAAATTTTAAGGATGATTGATATCCTATTTCAATTGAATTCTTTTGTTACCACTTTTGAGGCTATATAAGTAATTGTTGATGGATTGATGCATTAATATCAAGAAATCATTGCAAAAATGTGTAGTGGAGTATAAAGCTCAAGATAAAATAGATAATTTAATGCAATTACAATTTCAATATTAATAAAAGAGTACACAAATTGTGGAAGGACTATTACAAATCTATGCCACCTACAACATTTATAAACTTGTTTACTTATTAATTTGTTGTAGTTTATGGAGAAGAAATGTCAAAAACTAAGGGACACTCAAGGTAGACTATAGCTACAACACACTTACGCATACCTCAATGCATTTTAAATCAACCATTGAAGTCCACAATTTATGCATGTTATATTCCACCTCAATTCATTGAAATTTGATTTGATGGTAGAAGTAGAATTCTTGATCTACAAGTAGAGTCTAATGTACATATATCTATTATTATCTCTTTTTCAATTGTGTCTTGTATCTATACCAATCCAATATTTGTGTATTGATATAATATTGAATGAGAGTTAATAAAAGCCGTAGTTGAAAAATAATAATGGGAAAGGCATACTTTAGATAACACCCAATAAATGGACCTTGGAAGACTAGTCCAAATTTTTTAGAATAGATCAATATACAATCAAAATTATGCTTGCATTGCATGTGCATAATTAATCAATTTACCTTGTGACTAAGGCTACTACATTAAAATTGTCCAAATAAACATTTAAGCATGATTTCTACTATTAAACTATCTAAAATTTTGCCGGGTCTTGGTGCGATTTATAATATGATTTTTTCAATTTTCAAACATGCATTTTTTAGACTTTTTGTGAATAAATTATTCATTTCCAAAGTACAAATTTTAGATGATTGTATCCAAAACTAATTCAAAGCTCTTATAAATAGAAAGTGTACATATAATGTATGAATTTATAGAAGTTTTGTAACAGATTTTAAATGACTATATTCACTAGTGGACACTTTGATAAATAGAGTCATTTAAAATAGAGCTTCAATTATTGAAATTTTCCTCTTGATAGAGGTATGTAAGGTACACCAACCCAATTCCATCCACTTCTTAATTTTGGACCCTACTTTTGGCCCCAATTTTGACTAAAAAAACATTCAAACTCGTCTAGAAAAATATCCAAGACAGTCCATTCAAGATTTTGACAAAATTAGTGCATTAATGCAAAACTAGATAACATGTAAATCCTTCATTGGTGACTACTTAAGTGCCATCAGATACATAGAATGGCAATTATGGGTTGTTTATGAGACATTTATGACTCCATTGTTTGGATGCTTTTGTAATTTTACAATAAATCACTTCAAATTTCACAAAAATTACAATTTTAAGCGGAAAATTATAATTCTACTTGGGTCTGATTTGTGAAACAAGCACATATCTCCGAAAAATACGTTCCCCTCCTGAAATTGCTCTCAAGATATCCAATTTCCAAATCAGGGTGTGATAGGCTTATTTACCTTAGTCTAGGTGTTATATATTCTTGGCCTTCAATACTTCACATGGGATCCAAGACAAATAACTTTTTACTTTATTACCAACTACAAGTCCATAGCTAGGTTTGAGTTATTGATTTTTTGGATATAGTTCCTAACTTCTATGATTAATCAATCAAGTTTTTTGTTGGTAGTAAAAGGAAATTCTACATTTTCATAGCATACATTATTGGAAACCTAGCTTGTGAAAAAACTATAAGTTTTCAGGTGATGGAAACATATGACATTATGACTACAAAATCTACCCTAGCCTTGGAAGAACGTTGAGGCCAATGGATAACCTTCAAGGTTCATATAGAAATGAAGAATACACCTATTGTTCCAAAAATTAGATCATTTTGATTTGACTACCTTGGTGACATGCAATGTTTTTTTTAGGCATTGAAATGCTTAAAAACACCAAAAATAATTAGAAAGCACCAAGTCTTTAGGAAAAATTTGAAGAAAAATTGGGCAATGATGCCAAGTTGTTCCAATTTATGAAAATAATTTGGATGAAATTGCCAATTTTAAATGAAAGTCATCCAAATATGTGGATGAAAAAATAATTCTACTCAAATATAGATGAAAATTAAAATATTTGGCTAAAGTAGAGCCACCCATAATCAACTGAATAAGCAATTCTAACATGATTAGGAGTAGTGCACGGCAAAAAAAAAAATTTAGAGGTGCATCAATAGAAAGGACGGAGATTGAATTTTTTTTGGTAATTTTATTACTTGAACTGAAATTAATAAGAAATTTTGAGAGGCAAAAAGTGCTCTGCACCCAAGGGCAATGTCTAAAATGGGTGGCTCAGAAAGCAATCCTTTAAAGTCTAGGCCTTTTTGATGAATTTTCCATGCCCGAAAATATTTTTCCTTATTTTTCACTTGAAGAAAAAATGATGTGGAATCTAACACAAGTGGTTTCATATTTTTTGGAGCAAATATGAATTATTTATGACTCTCCAAAGAATTATGTAGTAGGCACCTAGTCTTGATTATAGGCTTTGCAAAACCCACTCATGTGCAGTCTGAAACAACATTAGAGGAAATTTGGAGCCTTTAGAGGGCTGTTTTAGGCCCGTTCCCCAATCTAGCCCGATTTTGTGAACAACAATACGAGCTGTTTGATTTTTTTTTTCCAAATATCATTTTAAGCAAAAAAGAATTTTGAAAATGACGTAGCACGGTCTCGGCCACATTAGTCAACAGTTATCATGCATTCTTACAGTTTAGGAACGCAGGATAACTTGCAATCTTCCAAAGGCCCCAAATCCCTTCTAATGGATATGGTTTGACCAAAAATAAACTTTGTTGCATTCAAAAAGTAATACATAAGGTTCCTAAATGCAACCTTCACTAAACTTAAACGGATCTTACATTCTTTTAACATTTATAAGAAGGAATTTGGAAAAATTAAGTGGGCACATGTTGGCTTTAAAATGGACCTTTCCTGGCTCTTATTCTATCCATTGGCGAAGTATGAAGCAATATATGACAAACTTCAATTGTGCTCTTACATTGTTGGCAGTTCATTTTACAACCACTTAGTGTCCATTTCAAAGCTCCCTACAAGGCCGTTTGAAGAAGAGGGTCGCTTTTGGAGCCACCTACCTTAGATTTTTTCAATTCCAATCATTCAAGGATAATTTTTCCTACTCATTATTGTCTACTTTCTTTCTCACAATTTGGAACATGTTTCATGACCAATCTTGAAAAGGAAAAAAAATCATCCTAAGCTTCAAAAAATCTAGTACAACCTTGGTTGGAGATAACTACACTTATAGGTTGGATATGGGTCACTGGTCAAAAATGGGTTGCTTTATGGCTTTTACCTTACATCATTTTTTTGTATATTGCCAGTTTAACACTTCTTCAAAAAACAAAAAAACACACCTAGCATTTGGAAAAATTTCAAGCCTCCAGGGGGCTATTCCACAGCCTTCCAAGATACCCTGAAATTTGATTTTTTTGATTGGAAAAATCATTTTATCCCTATTCCCACCCACCTGAAATTGTAGTGGCAGTGGCGCAAGAATCGACTTTTAAGAGTTTAAAATTAAAATTAAATAATAATAATAATAATAATAATAATAATAATAATAATAATAATAATCAATAACCCCTAAAAGCCCAAGTGTCCCTGGGAGGGTTTTTTGGTACTTCGGGCAAGCTCATGTGACCTCAATTTTTTGCATGATTTTCTGAAACTTTTTTGGGAGATAGGAAATCACATTAGCTTCGCGGGAAGATAAATTTCATCAAATTCCAACTTATCCTCCAAAAGTTATGAGCATTTGAAAATTAATTTCAGTTCGGGAATCTGCTGCCCCTCAAGAATCTGACTTTGACTCCCAAGGGGGCAGCAGAGGTGGCAAGAGAGGAGAGGTGGCAAGAGATGGCAAGAGAGGCTATTGTTGTGCCTATTGGGAGGTCACATGAGGCTTTAGGAGCTTGTAGATGTTAGAGATTTTGACATTTTTCAAATTTTTTTTTTTCCTACTTCTAAAATACAACTGCAGCTTTCAATCCACCATTCAAATTTTATAGATCACCAAGTGTGTGATGGGAATTTTTTTTTGAAAATGGCCTAGTGTATTGTCATTTCTTGGGACATAGTGGCAAATTTTATTTTTTTTGAATATCGGGATTGTCTTAAATTGCCTTGAAAATTGGCATGCACATGCCTAAGATGTTTCCCCATAAGGAAAAATTAGAAATTGGAGGTCTATAGTGGAAAAAAATTCAGCAAGTGGCGGTCAAAGGCATCTGAAATTTTTGGGCACAGTGGGAAAAAAACAAACAGACTTTGAATGCAAATATCTCCCAATCTGTATGGTCAAACCTCACAAAATTTTTACCACATGTTTTCAAACAAGCTAACTACAAGATCCAATGGTTATATTTCCAAAAAATCAATTTTTCAAACTTTTTTAATGAATGCTCTAGAAATGGTAGTTTTGGGTGTTTTTTGAGGTAGAAAAGGCCTTGAGCTCTTAGGGGTTAAATTTAAAAAAAAAAAATTGCATCTATTTCGGCAAGATTCAGCTTGGCTGACTGCTTAGTGCGACACTTTTCTAAAGTGACAGACCAAGCTTTGAAATAACTCTAGAGCAACCCTTTGGAGGGCTGAAATTTTGTATAATGTAAGGTAACAGGTCCAGGAATTGCCCATTTAAGAGCTGAAGGTGAATTTTGGAGAGGCAAAGCTTCTTGATATAATTTTCAGTAAATTTTCCTTGAAAGACAAGAGGAATTGACATCTAACCCAAGTCGTTTCATATTTTTTGGAGCTTTCTAGAATTAGTTATGAAATTTTGAAGTTGAAGTGGCATAGGGCTCTAAAATCGCCCACCCCCTAAAATGTACACTGTTTGTACATTGCTAAAGGCTATGAAAAAGCAACATGTACAAGCTGCATACATTTGAGTAGGGTGGGCGATTTCAGAGCCTGTGCAATTTCAGAGCCACTTACCTTAAGTCGTGACAGGTCTCCTTTCAGGGCGAAACTCTCATCGATGGAACCAGGCTTGTCCAGTCGTCTAGGATACAAAACGTGCAACTCGTAAGGTCCGAAACGAGCAACTTGTGGGGTTGCGGTTGATTTTGGGTCTAGTAGTACCGGTGACCCTGAAAACTTCCTGACACTCATACTGTAAAGACTGGGCCTCTGGCCCTTACGTTAAATGGACGACGAAGTCACCCACACTTCACCGTCCGTCCGCATGCCTGAGTCCTGAAGTCGATCAGTCTGTCACTTGCAGACAAATACTTATTGTATACTATTATCAAAGGTTGTGCAGCAGAACGTACTGTACTAATTAGTTTACAGACCTCCAAAGTCCATTAAAGAGTGCCTCAGTGCCTGTTCCAGTCATCCAGTGCGCTTTACTTCCTGGCTCCAATTAACCACGTTGTCCGGCCCTTTCATGAGCGGGCTGCCGGCCCAGCTAGCTGCATACATGCTAGCTCGTGCTAGCCCACGAGGTAGCAATAATTAACAACGTTGCGACTTGGGAAATCTCTGAAAACCTCAGGCATTACTTAAAATACAGACATTCTCACGGGCTCCTGCTTGTGCTATAGCAACAATCGTCGTCTCCTGCGCATACTAACTCAAGCTAGCTTTCTGTCGTTCCGACCCACTCTCCCAGTGATGTGCTTGACGTGCAGATCAGGAAACGGGCTCTTGTAGTCGGGGTGAAGTGCTAGCCAGTCAGCCAAGCAGTACTTCAGTTAGTTCCACAGCTATATACCTCTCACGATTTTTGATTTGTGTTTGTATGTGGGACAGTGTACGTATCTGTTTCACGCAGGTGTGGAAATCGGCTCGGTCTTTGCCTCAGACAGTATGTAAGCAACAGCAAAAGCCACAGCTAACTTGACAGATCTTCGTTGGAGTCTCTCTTGCAGATTGGAGCCTCGGATCTGTACGTTCGCCTCAAGCCTCACTAAAACTTTGCATTAGCGCGCAGGTCTACTGCTCACTTGCACTCACTCGCCCACAAATATATGTATACCGAAGGACTCCACTTCAACCTACTAGCCTCTCCTCGTCCGCGCGTGCCTTGCTCGGTGAGTATTTCAGCGAAGTCAACTCTTTCAAAAGATTTCCTTATTAGTTATACATGAAAATTGGATACTGATAGTTCTAAAGATTAAACGTCCTCTACTTCGTTAAATAGCGCTTTTATTAACTATGGACCTCTTACCGTAGCACTAGAGCATTGTGCACCACAAACTTGCAATGTTGGCGATCTGAAACTCGACATTTTAACATATGTGACCTAAGCTCCCAGCTCTCAATTGCAACCTGCGGGCATGTGCAGATGTACGGAAGTCGATAAGTACGTACAGTAGAGAATTTATGTACGTAACTGAAAAATTGGTAAAGTTATTTGTATGTTGTGCCTGTACTTTTGAAACTAGTACGTGGCTGTTTTATCCTAGTAGGACATGCGACATTTATTTACCATTATTTTCACTCGATCTATTTGTGATAAATTGAAATAAGTGTGAGCGGAAATATTACTGTACTGAACATGATGCTATATTACAGTATATAAAATTAGCGACACTAGTTTATCTTCACTGACAGTGTAAACTAGAGCAGCTGAAGCTTTGGGCTAAAGTAAACAGCCTAAGATAGATACTTCATCTTAACTGTCTCTTTGCCTGTATCTGTTGGTCAGGTACTCAAAGTTACGTACCTGGTATGGCCAATGTGGTTTAGGCCTTAAAGTGGTTGACCAATTCACAGTCGCAAGTCCCGTCTCCAAATGTTGCTCCCTAGACGTTTTAAAACATTAGGTCAATGTTAATTATGTTAATTATCTCAAGTATTAACGTTATTTTGCAAGACAATTCAATGATATAAAATGGTACATAATTGGATTACTTCTGCTCTATGTCTGTCCCTGTCCGTTTTGTTACCTGGATCTGATAGTTTGTTGTGGTTGTGAATTTGGAATTTCAGATTTTGACCATAAGAAGGGAATGGAGTCTAGATCTTTGAAGGTTTTCCTAATAGATCCTTCATTGAGATAATCAATAGCTTTGGTAAACAATAGCCGATTGTTTCCGTTTTGTAATCATTGCCATTCTCATTAAAATAGCAATTAAATGGCAATCATTTCAAGAAATTCACCTTTCCAAGACATATGTATGTATGAACTCTCAGATGTGTAAGGTCCTATTTTCAGAGCTTTGTGAACTTGAATGTGTCAATTTTGGTATTCCGAAAAACAAGCCATTTAAATAAAAATGACAATTAAACATCGCTTTTTCAACATCTGAGTACCTGAATGTATAAAGAGGATTGTACAGACACCATGTTGATGGAATTACACTGGTCTAGTCATGAGTGTCACAATTGTCCTGTTTGGGTTCGTCAAATACATCTTGAACTCAGCACTTGCAGTTCGGTGTTGCTCACCATGCATGTATGTTGGTATTGTGCATGCATGTACAGATCAATCAAGGATTTCAAAGTAGAGCTTGCATTCAGTCATCTTCTCCAATCACGAGCCCAGGAGGCTCTGTTTCCGCAGCAAAATGGCTGGGCCGTCTTCTGAAGCCGGTTACCTGAATATTGGAAGTGCTAAAACTTCAAGCCACCCAGTAATCGAACCTGAAATTGAAGCTGTTGAGGCTACCAGAGACTCGGATGAGGGTTGTGGTTTGAAGAGGAAAGAATGTGACGAGATTATGGAGCACTCGAAGGACAATCCTGGGTTGGTTGTCAAATCTTTGGGTCCGAAGGAGCGAATTCTGTTGCATGTAGCAGTCATGGACGGCGAGACCAAGAAACCAAAGCCACCAGCTTCCAAAAGCACTGACAAGGGATTCAGCGAGGCTGCAGATGATTCTGGTTGGTATCTTGCCCTGGTAAAGAGGGATTGCAAAGCCCTCATGTCCTTGTTGCAAGCAAATCCGTATCTAGTGGCGCAAACGGGTCCAAAAGGGTGGACGGTTCTGCATGCTGCTGCTGCCATGGGCTGCTTATCACTTATAGGCCAATTATGGGATTTATTCGAGGACGAGCGCGATGGGATGTCCGGAGTGAGGGTTCGTTTATTTGACTTGGTCAGAGCAAAGTGTGGTACATTTGAAGCGGAAGCTAAGGACATAGCCTACCTTACTTGTCCTAGTCATGTTTGCGAGAGTCTGAGTAGTAATTATAAATGGGGGCTTCATGATTTCGAAGAGTTGTCAGGATCGGGTTCGGATGCACTCTTAAGGGATAAAATAATTGAGATTATGCAGGGGGAGCCCTCGAAGAAAGCCTTTAAAAGCCTGAAATCGCACTATCAGCAAGATGTGAGTTACAACTTTGTACTTGAGCGCAAAGAGCTGCAGTTTCACTATGCTTGCGGAAGGTTGTGGTGTCGCGATACAGCAAAGCACTACGTGAAGACTGTTATAGGTGGATGCCAGGAGCTGGGGCCATCTGAATCTGTCGAGGTCTTGACGTGCCTTTTTCAACTTCACAATGCACAAGGCCAAACCCCGCTCCATGCGGCTTGTCGTGGCTTCCCATTCATACATTGGTACATAGGCATCTCTAAGCTTTTGGAGTTGGTGCCTCAAGGCGATGCTTTTAAAAAGTGCCTGAATGCAAAGGATGTGAGGGGCTGGACCAGCTTACACTATGTTACTGCCACCAAACGACATGGGTCACTGGACGCATTTTTTGAAGGATGAGCGGATAGATGTGAACGCACGGACAACTGAAGAGTATATATTTACTCGGATGCCTAAGGACTATAATATATCAAAAAAAGTTGGCATGACGGCCTTGCATCTGGCTATTTTACACAATGATGTAGAAAGTGTGAAACTTCTTCTCCAGTGCCCTCGCACGGATGTAAATGCCCTGTTTCAAAGATACATTGTGTGTGGTTATGAAAGGATCAGGCCTGGTGATGATGAGGACATTCAAGAAAGAAGATCGTATTGGTCGCCTTTACAATTGGCTGCAATTATGGGTCTATCGGATATAGTGAGAGCATTACTTGAGTTGAAGGTATGCTCCATCCTATTCTCGCAGAAAAACCATGCATGTGTCCCCACTTCTTGAAAGTTTTAAATAGGATACAGAAAAACTCATCTCTTATACAAATGTGTTAAAATTTTCTAACTTATTTTTAGTTTTAAAGTGTGAATGAAGAGATATAGAACATAGATTTTGTTTTGATAAAAGTATTGAACAAAATGTATTATTTGTGAAGGCATTGATGTATTTGGCCCAAGAAATTACAAGTTTAATTTGACAACTTAAATTGTAAGTTGTTGTAGAAAGAATGAATCCCAAATCCAAAGTTGCATGTGAGGATGTTAAGGCAATGAGTTTGTTTACCAAAATGTTGGACAAAATGCAAAGTAGGTTGGTTGAAGGCCCAAAACATGATTGGACAAGGTATGGAGGGTCGTTGCATGAATGACCTTCTGTTTTTGTTCCACTTTGGCCGTTTTCAGCTATTTTTTTGGGAGTACTATAAAAATAGAAAAACATTTTTAAATAAATATGAAAAATATGAGAAATGTATATACTTATAAGTAGAAGATACCCTATGAAGGAAAAGCAAAAAAAAATTCTTTAAATAGGAGAACTAGAAAAGTGCAGAATCGCAAGAAAATACATACTTTAACATTTTAATTTGTAAAAAATAGGAAAAGTAATTTAAAAAAAACCTAAAAAATGCCATTTGAGAAGACTTCATGGTAAAGAGATTTTACCAAATAAATGATCCCAAAACCATCTTCAATGTTTAGAATTGCATGCGTAAGGGAGCCCTCTTTGCATGGACATAGAGGATTTAAAATGAATTATTTTTTAATGCCCCTTTGTAGAAATATGAGTTCCTACTATGGGAATAGACCATAGAAATTTCAGCTCCAAATCATTAAATTTGAGGACTCCTTACGTAGTAAAAACCCTAAAACTCAAAACGTGACAAATTAGCTTAAATGATTTTTAAATATAAAATGATTTTTGAAAATTTCTGAAAAATATGAGATATGACAAAAATCATAAGAAGATTCTCCACTAAAAATTTCAAGTGTATACAAGTCATGCTTCTAAAGTTATTGCAAAATGAAGCTTTGGCACTATGTTTGTGACAATGTTTCAGTACCGGTCTTTCATGCAATTACCCTGGAGTAAAATTCCACCTCAATTAAGAAGTCAATAGAATGAGGTCAATTTGATTTTTGGAAGTGAATATTTACATACCTCAAAAACAACTATTTGTCATTTGAACTAAATTTAGCTTCTCGTCCCCTTTCATAAATAAATTAATTTGTATTAATATTAGCATAAAAAAAAACACTTACTAAATTTGAAGTATGATTGGTTGATGAGCAAGAAACTCTAGGTGGACTCCATTCTTTTGGCTACATGTTTGCATGATTTCACAATATCTACATTTTTAATCCAAAGTCACTTTGGCAGTGTATTTGAATAAAAGAGGGTGAAAGCATAAAGCATTTGATGATTTTGTTGCTTTTTTTTTATGTAAGCAAGGACAAATTGGACCTCTAGGAAAAAAATGAAAAAGTAAAGAAAAGAGAAAATTAACTATAACTCCAAAAGTATTATATACTCAAAAATCCATTTCTTACATTTTCAATTTTTTCTTACAAGTTCTTTGATATTTATGCAGCTTTGTGACATTTATGATGATGGAAAGCTTCAAAATCCATTCTTGGAGCCCCCCTTGCTAAGAACGGATTACGATATAAGAAGAGGTATAGAATATACAAAGAAATGCTTCCGAAGAGTATCAGCCCTACTTCTTGCATCTGCATCAGGAAATCCCGATACTCTACGTTTATTCTTAGACAATCAAATGTTTGATCCATTGGTTAAATTTGAAGGGGCCACAGCTCTACACTATGCAACAAATGCAATGATGCCAAAAGCAAAACAAGCTTATGAATCAAACAAGGTTGGTCGTTTCCTTCTCCTTTCAGATCTTGGAGATTTGGATTTTGACACTTGTAGATATGAGGAAGAATTGGAAGATATAAAATTGACTCCTACATCATACTTTGGAAGGCAAGCTTGTATCACTATGCTATTGCAAGCTGGTGTTGACATCTGGGAGAAAGACAACCAAAATAGATTTGCAGAACCGGGACCCCAAGCTCCAGAGGAAGCACATCTTTGGTGGCACGAAAAGATTGCACGAGAAACATTCGATGCCAAAAAAAGCCTCAATGATGCTGCTAATGCAATTTCAGTTGTTGCAACCTTAGTTGCAACCGCTTCTTTTGTGGGGCCATTGCAACCACCACTTGGGTATGGAGCAGATTCAATGGAAGGTGGAATACAAGACACCCACTTGTCCATTAGAGTTTTCATAGTGAGCAACATTTTGTCTTTTTATCTTGCAGTTGCATCCATCATGTTTGCAATTGTACCATCTCTTCCAATGCCTCAAGAAGGGATATATGCGGAGTGGCAACGTACACGGAGGACTGTTGGTGTGGCGATATTTTTCCTTCTTATGTCAGTTCTCAGTGTGCTTATTTCCTTTGGAGCTGCATCAAACTCCGTTGTTTCAGAAGATTATTCTTGGCAACATCTTGGCCTCTCATTCTATCCTACATTATTGGGTGGATTTATATGCATATTAGGCATTAGTTTGTTTTTCTTAAGATTGTTGAGGTTGGTATGCAATAGAAATGCCAAGATTAGATATTTGTACAAAAGCTTTGTTAAATTCTAGGTGTTGTTTATGACTATGGTTTCATTGGGAATATATCAATTGGAGATTTACTCTTATGTCTGCAACTTGATTCATTGTTATTAAATGGCGCTTTTTTTATTTAAATTTGATGCATTTCCAAGGCAGAAGTAACTCGTATAGTTTATATGTGCAAGAAATTCTATTGTGGAGAATCCACATCTATACTTACATTGAATAGGTGGGTGAAAGCAACAAACACATTAGAGGGGATTCGAGGGCCTTGGAAGACCATTTCAGGCCCGTTCCCCAATCTGGCTAGATTCAATGAACGGCGGTATGGGCGTGTCAGAAAAAAAAATTTCAAAATTTCAAAAAGAAATTCAAAATATTCAAAAAACAAATTACCAAAATATAATTTTAAGCCTATTTTTTTTTTTTCCAAAAATGACGTAGTAGTCGCTATACCACTTCAGCCAGCTGTGGCAATTGCATTCCCGTAGTCTGGGAATGCAAGGGATCTCACAGTCTTCCAAGATCCCCAAATCCCCTCTAATGTACAAGGGTAAGTGCAAGAAATCTAAATGTCCTATTTTTTGTCCCCTTGACCTTGACATGTGGGTTTTTGCTCATAACTTTTGTATTATTTGTCTATTTTCTATGAAATTTAAATAGTTGGTACATGTAGTTGTAGATGTTAAGTAGTTTTTTGTTTTTTTAAATTATTTTACTAATTTTAAACAACCCCTGATTGGATGTCTACTTTGGCAATTTTGGGATTTTAGTACTATGTTTGACCAAAATATGAGAATTTGAAGCTCAAAATTGGGATGTAAGGGCTTCTACTAAAGTACTAAAGTTAGACAAGCTCACAAATAGAAAAATTGTCCATCTTCCACATGTGCTCAAAGTGCACTACCTTTGCGTAAACACAAAGAACACAAGAGAATCTTTAAGATAAAAATGGTTGAAAAAGAGAATCTTCAAGTTAAGAAGAAAAAAATTGAACTTTTTTTTTGAATCTTCTTAAAGAAAAGATTCAAAAACCTTTGAATCTTTGAATCCTCTAAAGTCAAATATCAAAGTGTTCAACTCTTGGCACTTTCCATAGACCTTATTTTGTTCATAACCTTTAAAGATAAATTTTTTTAGTCTGATTTTTTAGAGACATACTATTTGCAATGCTTTACAAATTATCCATATTTTAATTTATTAAAAAAATATATTCCAAAAATCACAGTACTCACCAAAATAGGTCGTTTGAGCCCAAAACGGCAAGTGTTTCTTACAACGACCGACTATTCTTTGTAATATGTTGTGTGACCAACTCTTGTATGCAACCATAATTTTGGGGGCGTGGAGTCAATGTTTTCAAAATTAACATTGGAAACGTGTTATACAATTTCAAATGTGTTCTACATTTTTTGAAGTTTAAAAAATATGTGGTATTTAAATTTTTTTTATTTTATTTTATAGAAAATCGGTTTGACACTTTTTAGTACTCCGGAATATCCAAAACAATGAATTCAACTTGCAAATTTTGTGAGAAGACTCTTCTACTAAGATTATATCTATTTATTGAGGGATTTCTAAAAAATCTCCTTGTCCACTATATTTAGATACAAAGAAGGTTTTCTAACTCATGTAGTTCTACACATTCAAATAGTTTTTATATAATTTTATTGGTTGCGTTTCATCTCAATAAAGTTTATAGAAATTTTCTATTTTTGTTTCATATTTTTAAGAGTTTTTACTATTTTCTAACAATTTAAGCATGAGAGCATCTTTTAGAGAGAAATCTTCCAACAATTTGTTTTATGCATAAAATATTGGAGATTAGTTTTCTTATGTCCAGAATTTTGACAATAAAATATTTATAGTGTTCTTTCAATTATCCATATCTTGATTTTTTTTTAAATATTCTTTTCCAAAAGCTCATAATACTCCTAATAATACAATATGGGTTATATAGCCAAATGCAAGCAAAATGAGCACGTGTTTTGTACGTTCACTCAAATAGGTGTTTGCTAGAAACACTTTTACTATTTAATTATTCAATCTTTGTGATTGTCTCTATGGATTTTTAAAATTAGAGATCACATTTCTTACCATGTTCTTTAAATGTCAAAGCTAGGCAACGAAGCCAATGGATTTGTTATTTTGTGTATATTTAAGAATTTTGACATTTATAGGTTTAGGTTTTACCTCAAGAAGATCAAGTTTCAAATAATTTTTTGAATATGATAATATAATAGTTATAAAATTTCAAGAAAATAAATAACAACATTAAATTTATTTTAGAATTTTTATTCAAAATATCAACAAGTCTATTTGAAAATCATCTATTTTAATTTTCAACTTCAAATTTTTTAATTAGGTATTCAAAATACTCTTCATTTTTGAAATGCAAATGTGATATGCTTTTGAAAGTTAATAATTTTACAGAATCCAAATTAGAAATGATTCACAATTAATGTTGAAACCTCTAAAAGGACATTTTTGTCCTTAGAATTATTTTTGGGAGGCCTCAAGGATGAAAAATAAGTACTCCGTAATATTTATCCAAAGTTTCATAGAGGAGTCACTTGAACTCATTTTCAATTAACAGTGTTGAATTTTTCCTCCTTGCACAATATTTTAGGACTTTTTACATTAGAACATGGCACATCACTTATCACTTTGTAGTGTATTTTGGCAACATTTTGATCCATTCTCTTTATCTAAATTTTCATCATAAGATGATCTTTTATGAATTTGAATCCAACTAATAAAATAGAGATTACTATATCTAGTTTGCATTCCAGTTTAAAAACTTGAGATTCCTAGTATTCAATATTTTATTGCACTTTGAACTTTAGGCCTTTGACTATAGAGTACCGATTTTCTAACTTTAGAATGATGTGGTAAATTTATGGGCCTTGTAATGTTCCTCACTATAATACACACCTGTAGAAAGATTTTCAAAAATTTAAGCATTTTTTGGTATTTGATATGTTTTTTTCTCTTTTTAGTCTAACATTGATAGTAATTTCAAATTTTCACAATTAGTATAATTTCCTTACAACTTTTTGGAAGAGAGGTGATTACATTTTTCAAAAATAAATAAAAAGACATTTTATATATATAGTTAGTTAGTTGCAACATGAATAGAAAGACATCATTTATTTATATTGTTGAATGCACTACAAAGTGGTCTTTTGATAAACTTGAAAGTTTCCCGCGGTAAAGTAATGTACGATACATTGAATGCGGGTTGGCGGATTTTTTTTAGAAATTGGGACTGTTCAAGATACGTGACCATACAAACTATAATAGACCTTCAAGCTTTTAATATTGAAAAATTTTCATCCAAAAGAATACGTGTCACAATGCATCATGCATTCATATATACTAAATTTAGAGATTTAATTGATAGAAATTGAGATAATTCTATTGATGAGGGTATTTCAAAGGGATTTTATCCAAATATAAACTATTGAAACCTTTTCATTGCCGTTGACTTCTCTTTTACTATAAAGGTTGTAGATTTTAAAAATTCAATGGTATTCTTAAAAAAACACTTTTTATACAATTTCATAACCACATGAGTTATGAGCATTTAAAGTACGGGTATTATTCATATATGAATGACTTTATGGTATCCTATGATTTGCCTAATTTTCTAGTTTGATCCAATTAGTGGCAGGCTATGCTTAATTATAATTGGCACAAGGCTCTAATTTTGCCATAAAGGTAAGAGGTCCATAAAGCGCTCACTTAAGAATTGAAATTAAATTTTGGGGCGGTGAAACTTCTTGAAATATTTTTCAGTAAATTTTCCTTCAAAGACAAATGAAATTGGCATTCAACCCAAGTTGTTTCATATTTTTTGGAGCTTTGTGGAATTAGTTATGAATTTTTGAAGTTCAAATTTTTGAGGCTTTGGAGGGCTCTAAAATCGCCCACCTCCTCAAATGTTCACAGCTTGTACATTGCAAAAAGCAACATGTACAAGCAGTGAACATTGAGGAGGTGGGCGATTTTAGAGCCCGAGCGGTTTAAGAGCCTCCTACCTTAAATGTTAGGATTAACTTTATGAACATAACAATGATACAAACTGAATGAAAGAAACAATAAATGTATACTAGAATTTACAAAAGCGGCGCTTTTTGTGCACATTGCTATTACATGCACAAAAATTGAACTATGTCAAGTACTTAGGGTATAGGAGCCACATATATAATATTGATAATAGAAACTAGCCATATATTCAAATGGCAAGAATTCAAACACAATGACTATAATACAACATTTACAAACACAAATCTTGTTATGTTAAAAGAAACATAAAAACCTACTACCAAAAATCAAAAACCTAATTTTTTAAATGCACGCAAATTTTTTTAGCCACTCCATCTGCAAAACCGCATATACTACACAAAATATAGAACAAAAACTACATAATCTAGATATAGGAAGGAGGGGCAATCCATGCCTAATTCATTGGGGATGGCATTGCAATATGAGTGCCACTAAAAATTCTATCACCCAAATCTAAGCTGAAGATTGAAATAATTGAAATAATTGAAACACTTGGCAGCTAAGACCAAATACATTGAAGATCGAAGAAACTAATCAAAAGAAAAGGCAATGAAATTGCCTTCTATTCTATGCATGGGAGAGCTATGGCGTGCAAATTTGGTCATCTTAACAAAAGCAATAGTCAAGGTGATGTAAACAAATCTTAAAGCCTTGGGTCTTCAAGGTCAAATGAATTTTCACAATGACACAAATAAACTAAGCCCACCAACAAAAAAAAATGGTACTAAATTACACCACCCTAATTATTTCTATTTTTTTCCAAATACTCATGATTATAATGCACTTTATGTCAATCAATCACATTTTTTGAATAAAAGGATCCTATATTTTTCGAGAAACCATATAATTTTTACTTCAAAACATTTGATGAGCATCCAACATTAGTCCTCACACAGATTTATAATACCTACTTAGTAGTGCCCCTCTTGGAGTGGCACTCCAATTTTAGTATATTGATAGGATTGTGGTGATGGCAGTTTCGAGCATCATCTATGGATGTACAACATTTTTACTCAACAAATGAGGTTGAGCTGCAGCTTGTGCAAGTCTTGATAATGTCATTAGGAAAAAAAGCCCTCCGGAGGGCTGCTCTAGATTGATATGGCCAAGCTACTTTAAGCTTGGCTTGCAATCTCAAAATGGCTGCTGGTGAGTACTCAGCTTGGTTGACTGCTCGTCGAAACTGTCAACTGTCATACTTTTTTTTTTAAAGTTTATTTTTATTTATTTTTAAATACTTTTTAAATATATATATATATATGTATTTTTTTATTTTTTTATTTGCGAATTTTGGTTCCTGCGCCATTGTCACAACAGAAACTATTGCGCAGAAATAGGACAAAAAAACATTTTTTAGCCCCCAAAACTCAATTTTAGGGTCCTCTGGAGTGTTATGGAGCAGCCTTCCAGAGGCTTGAAATTTTTCCTAATGCTTTATTATGGCAAATATTGTTTGGACACCACAAAATTGAAAAAATTGTTGTGTGGGAGGGTGCATTTTGTTGTGCCAAAGAATTTGAAAACCATACATCTAATGTTGCAACTCCCCTATAGTATATTTTAGAATGCACTAGATCAAAACTTGAGAGAAAGTAGGGTCCATGCATAGTACATTTGGGACATTGTGGTAGTTGATGCGCCTCATTGATGATGCTCTTAGGCATTTCAAGCCATTCCAAGTTTCCTTAGTTTGCATAGTCATAGCAAATCCGGTCCGTGTGCAATTTGCTCGGGTGGTGAGGGTGAAAATGGGCACAATGTTTTTGCAATTTTTGACAAAAAATAAGACAAAACACCGAATGGGCACCTTTGCATGATTGAAAACAAGCATTTGGGTGTCTCCATGGACAAGAAGATTCCACATACCCACTTGCATTGTCCTTTCGGGGACAAGTGGGAATTTTGTGCAGGTAATTATGGGCTGAAGTTTTGTCTTGATTTTTTGAGACTTTTTTTGAAAATAGAAAAATTGATTGGCTTCGTGTAAATGTAATTTTTTTCAATCAGTGCTTGGGAACAAAGTTATGCTCAAAACAATGGAAGGGGTGGGAGTTTAGTAGAAAACATTTCAAAAATTCTGATTTTATTTTTTTTCATCATAGATTATAATTTTTTCTACATGGAAAGCTTTTATTCATTCCATTTGGATTTGTTATGAGAAAGTTATGGACAATCTTGTTTTCCAAGCAATTAGAGCATCTTCTTGAGAAAATAACTTGTAGGATTCATTTCTGAATGCAAGTTTTACGATTAAAAAAAATAAAATTAAACATGGTTTAGTTTGCTTGCTAGAACAATCCGACTATTAGGATTAGTGCATTTTAAATCCATTTTAGAGATACTAATAATTTAAATTTTCCTTCTAATTTGTACCTATTTCTTCTTAACAATTTTTTTAAGTATGAAAATTAAGTTTTTTGAATTTTTTTTCCAAGATTCTCAACTCAATTCTCCACCATAAAGATTTAAAGTTCAAAACTCTTTAGTGCAAAAGATTAAAGTTAAGAAGTTCAAAGTCAAGTAATCTAGTCCCGCAACGTACTAAAAAGTTGTATTTTTTTCACTTTAAATGCAAGTATCTTGCAATTTGTGCAGTCAAAAATCCTAAATTTTTTTCCATACATTCTCATACTATTTACAATGACAAACGAAACTAAGTATTAATCTGAAACATTTTCATTCAAACAACCATACCATAAGCATCAATGGACAAAGTCCAAAGTGTATATACAAAAGTTGTAGTGAGTGACATACTAAACATTACCATGGAAGTTTGAAGCAAAAATTAGTTGTGATTTGAAAGTAAATCAATTTCAAAATTAGCCATGTCTAGTACTCAATTTTGTTCAATATGATTTGAAATTACTTTGTTATTGTCAATTTTTTTTTAGAACTCCGAAAAAACCTTTTGTGCCTTGGCATGTTGGTATACATCATTTCAGATTGTTGTATGCAAAAATTGAAGGAAATTGCCATTTAAAGAATTTAAAACATCAATAGTTTGATGAACATGCAAATGATGTTGGTTCTCGCAATATTTGAATTTTTTTTTGGAATTGAGAGCATGGATGGCATTAGCCATTGTTGAGAGTGTATAGGTTGCAATATGGACCATTGTTACTTCTTAATGCCCTTGCATTTGAAATATTTGTTGAGTTGGACATTGCATTCAATTTATATTTCATAGCTGTATGATGTGTTTTTAAATTCAATTTCTTTGTCCAAAGACTAGAGTTCATGATGAACATAATTGATCCAACAAATACCCAAAAAACTAAATATTAATATCAATATTGTCAAAAAATTAAAAATTGCCAAAAATTACATTAACGTTCATCAATTTGGCAATTTTTGATGATATTGACAATGATATTTTAATTATTTGGGGATTTGTTGGATCAATTATGTGCATTATGAACTCTAGTCTTTGGACAAAGAAATTGAATTAAAAAACACATCATACAGCTATGAATATAAATTGAATGTAATGTCCAATTCAACAAATATTCAAATGCAAAGGCATTAAGAAGTAACAATGGTCCATATTGCAACCTATACACTCTCAACAATGGCTAATGCCATCCATGCTCTCAATTCCAAAAAAAAATTCAAATATTGCGAGAACCAACATCATTTGCATGTTCATCAAACTATTGATGTTTTAAATTCTATAAATGGCAATTTCCTTCAATTTTTGCATACAACAATTTGAAATGATGTATACCAACATGCCAAGGCACAAAAGGTTTTTTGGAGTTCTTAAAAAAAATTGACAATAATAAAGTAATTTCAAATCATGTTGAACAAAATTGAGTACTAGACATGGCTAACTTTGAAATTGATTTACTTTCAAATCACAACTAATTTTTTCTTCAAACTTCCATGGTAACATTTAGTATGTCATACACTACAACTTTTGTATATACACTTTTGGACTTTGTCCATTGATGCTTATGATATGGTTGTTTGAATGAAAATGTTTCAAATTAGTACTTAGTTTTGTTTGTCACTGTAGGTGTAAGATCCTATTGTTAGATGTGCATAAAAAATAGTTTCAAATTTTTTGACTCTTTGCTATAGAAATGGCAATTTTGAATGATTTTTGGCAGAAAAAAGGCCTTGGTCCTTTAGGAATTAAGGGTTTTCAAGGATATGGCTTCTTTTCTTTTGGCTTATGGAATTTTTTGATTTGATTGCCGCTAGGTCAATGTCAGTTAAGGTTAGTACATCCCAAACTGCACCTTGCCTAGCACCGCCATCATCACTTTGTGGACATCTCTAAAATCAATATGTATGTAAGTTGAAGAATCGATTTTAGAACATCTACCAAAAGAAAACTTTTGACCCTTCATAATTTTTGCATACGATATCCAAATGTCATATTCTTTGGTACGTTGGAACCTCCTTCCCTTGCCAATAAGAACATTTGAAAATTTGACTAGTCTAATAATAATGATTAGGTATTGTAGCAAAAAGTGGCAGTTTTAGGATGCCCATTTTAGAATTGGTGTGATAGTTGGTCGAAATGAGAGCATCTGGAAATGGAGAGATTTCAACAACTTCTATGGACAATGTGTCTTATTCAAACTGGTAATGATTTGGATGCATTGTTGCTTAATTGTTTTCACAATTGTATGAGATGTATGGCCAAAGAGGATTGACCCCCTTATTGCCCAACAATGGTAAATGTAAAAATTGCCCCCTATTTTGTGTTGTGCA
This sequence comes from Neckera pumila, assembly GCA_963969595.1. Classification (NCBI taxonomy): domain Eukaryota; kingdom Viridiplantae; phylum Streptophyta; class Bryopsida; order Hypnales; family Neckeraceae; genus Neckera; species Neckera pumila. The sequence continues at coordinate 19,804,661 of OZ018415.1, read as the reverse complement.
AATTTTGTATTTCTTCACATCTCCTATCTAATTTGGAGCTTTTGACTCCAAATATGAAATCATAATTTGCAAATTTCATTATGGGTGACAAATAAAAAATTCCAAGGTTTGCCCTAGGGGTAAACCATAGGGCAACAAGGGGTCACTCCTGCAGCCTAACATGTACTAGTTGTACTGCCTCCATTTAGGCAATACTTTTAACCCCTAAAGGACCATTGTCCCTTTGGGGGACAAATGGGATTTCGGGCAGGTACCTACGGGCTGAATTTTTGTCGCGGTTTTTTGAAACTTTTTTGGAGATAGAAAAAGTGATAAGCTTTGTGGGAATACGGTTTTTTTTCAATCGGTGCCTGGAAACAAAAGTTATACCCAAATAAGCTCAAAATACGGGAGAGGTGGCAGCAAAAAAAATTTGCAAAAAATTTAATTTAATTTTTCTAATTTTTTTTCCTTATAGTTTATATATTTGCCTATTTGAAAAGCTTTGATTCATTTCATTTGGATTTTTTATAAGAAAGTTATGGACAATCTTGTTTTTCAAGCAATTAGAGCATCTTCTTGAAAAAAATAACTTGTAGGATTCATTTTGGAATGCAATTTTTGCAATTTTTCAAAAAAAAAAGTTCTATATGGTTTAGTTTTTGTGCTAGAACAATCTCACAATTGGGATTAGTGTATTTTAATTCCATCTAAAAGATATTAATATTTTAGATTTTCCTTCTATCTTGTACCTATTTCTATTTAACAATTTTTTTAAGAATGAAAATTAAGCTTTTTTGAATTTCTTTTTTTTTCCTAGACTTTCAACTCAATTCTCCATTAGAAAGATTTAAAGCTCAAAACTTTGTAGTGCAAAACATTTAAGTTCAAAGTCAAAAAATCTAGTCCCCCAATGTGTTGAAAATCTTGTTTTTTTCACTTTGAACGCAGATATCTTGCAATTTGTGCGGTTGAAAATTCTGAAATTTTATCCACACATTCCCATAATAGTTAGGTATAAGAACCTATGACTAGGTGTGCAAAAAAAACAATTTTTAAATTTTTTTACTCTTTGCTCTAGAAATGGCAGTTTTAAGAGTTTTTGGGCAAAAAAAAAGCCTTGGTCCTTTAGGGGTTAACCTTGAATTACCAACTCAAATTAGGGTTGTGAATGAGAGCCAAAAATCCTTTCCTAACCCGCTTGTTTAGAACTTAGACTCATAGTCAACATTTCATGTGCATAGCAAGAGGAATGACAAAGAAGAGGTGAAAGTTGATTCTTTGTGCTTCTCTTACTTACAATTGGATTTATACTATCTTGTTATCAAAACAAAAGATATAAGCAATGTCTCTTGCTTTAGGTTTAACTCCTAAAATATTGCGGTGTTTTGAAGTCTAAGATTGCTTAAAAATACTTGTACCAAAAGCAAGGCTAAATTTAATCTTCATCTAAAATTTATTATTCTCTAACAAATTCAACCATAGGATCTTTTATTTAATCCTTAGAAAATTCATAATTGCTTGCAAACTAAAACTCCTCATATTTTCATCTCATTATTCAAAATAGAATGATTCAAAGTTTTCCATGTGTATATATTCAAGAAAATCAATTTCAAATTTTTGTTTTTGGAAAATGTGATTTTTTTATCTACCAAGACTGCTTGACTGAGGAAAAAAACTATATATTATACAATAACTTTCTAATTATGTAGTCAAAGTTACAAAAATTGTTAGGCCTTAAAAAAAAACTTGTCTCCATATTGTGTGAAAATTTCAAAGAAAAACTAAAAAGTTTATTCGTAGTGAGCTACCCAAAATTACTATGTTGCCAAAATACACAGCTTGATCCTTAGTGGTTAACTTATTCAAATACATCTTCCCAAAATTTTAGAGTAAGAATCTCCTCCAAGTGCAAGTTTAGTATCCCTAAACTTCAGAAAGTAGACTTTTCTAACCCTTCCTAATAGTGAAGTTTTGTCTTTCAACTTTACTAAAAAAAAGAAGGTTGTGCAAAATTTCATTGTACAATTTAGCCTATATGTTGGAAAATGGGTTGATTTTTGTATTAAAAATTTAAACAATGCTTTGTGATATTAACCTTCAAAAGAATTATATACTGAAAGGTGGTTAATCTAAAAAATAAATATATGGTGATGAAAGAGAAAACTAGACCGCTAAGAAGTATTACGAAAAATTTGTAATCATTAATCTCAATGGTGAAAATTCTCTAGTAATAGTAGGAATCATTTTTCTTCCTTTATTTAGAAAATTTTAGAATTGAATTCAAAAAACAACTTTTATAATTGTTTTATTCCTTTATTATCTATAGAATAAAAATCTTCATACCTTTCATCTCATTAATAAAAATTGAATGGCTCAAATGGGTCATTGCATGAATGACCTTCCGTTTTTGTTCTACTTTGGCCATTTTCAGCCATTTTTTTTGGTAGTACTATAAAAATAAAAAAACATTTTTAAAAAAATATGAAAAATATGAAAAATGTATACACTTATAAGAAGAAGATACCTTATGAAGGAAAAGCAAAAAAAAATTCTTTAAATAGGAGAACTAGAAAAGTGCAGAATCGCAAGAAAATACACACTTTAATATTTTAATTTGTAAAAAATAGAAAAAGTAGTTTTTAAAAAAATTGAAAAATTCCATTTGAGAAGACTTCATGGCAAAGAGATTTCACCCAATAAAATGATCCTAAAACCATCTTCCGTGTTCAAAATTGCATGCGCAAGGAAGCCCTCTTTGCATGGACGTGGAGGATATAAAATAAAATATTTTTTAATGCCCCTTGGTAGAAATATGAGTTCCTACTATGGGAATAGACCATAGAATTTTCAGCTCCAAATCATTAAATTTGGGGACTCCTTACGTAGTAAAAAACCTAAAACTCAAAACGTGACAAATTAGTTTAAATGATTTTTTAATATAAAATGATTTTTGAATTTTTTTGAAAAATATGAGATATGACAACAATCATAAGAAGACTCTCCACTAAAAATTTCAAGTTCGTACAAGTTATGGTTCAAAAGTTATTGCAAAATGAAGCTTCAGCACTATGTTTGTGACAATGTTTCAGTATTGGTCTTTCATGCAATCATCCAAATGTTTTTGAGTAGGTATGAATTTGTATAATTAAATAGAATTAATTAATATTATTTTATTATATAATTTTTTGTTGCTTAATTTGACATTTAAATGAATAAAATAAACTTACAACTTTTGCAATATTTATTGGATTGACGTGAAACAAAGCTCTACATGTAGATTAGGATTATTAGCTTGCTCCCAACCTAAAGATTTCATTCAAAAATTCCAAATTATGAAGTCAATGGAGCCTAATCAAATTTATAAAAAATCCAAAATGGTCTCCTTAATCTTTAAGGAGTTAGCAAAGTAAATGTCATTTCTAGATCTTCTTTCTTGAAAATAGACTTTTTACTTTGTTACTTATAGTGTTCATTTCATGAATGATCCATGGTTTTATTTATGTCTATAAGATTCTGTTCTACAAGTATTAAGTGTTGTCTATACTTGGAATGTTCAAAGTTTGAGGAAATTGATACAAAGCCTACAATAGAAACTCCCTAAGTTGATCCTCTATAAGCTAAGAAACCTTTGTAAGGTAATTTTGTCAAGCCAATCTCGGGCTCGTCCCCATAACAAAGCGGTTGTGATTATAAATGACCCTCCATAACTAATAAACCTCCCTAATGTAATCTTGTCAGACCATTTGAATCCGGACCGGGATTGATTAGTTTAGAGAGATTCTATTGTATAATTTTTACATGTAGGGTGTTTACATACTAGAGTAGACAAGTTTTTTTTGTCAGGATGCACTAAATTGCAACTTAAGAAATTAGAAATTATCACAATTGTTCTCAATGAAGTCTTATAATTTGGTGTACATGATGTACCATGACAAAGAACCATTCTGGTGTAAATTTTCCAAATCAAGCACTTGAAGATTATTTTAAATTTCTTAATTGGGATGATCAAATCACCTAGAAGCCTTTCTCCTCCAAAAATTGTCTTCTTCTTCAAGTTCATGTTCAATGTGCATTTCCACAATTGAAATAATTGTGTTTTTCAAGTTTATATCATTTAAAGATTTAAAAAAGAATCATGTTCAACTTTGATGATTGAAGTCTTAGATTCAATTTTTAAGGGTTTACAAAAGCATATACAAAAATATTTTCAATGTTTATTTTAAACAAGTTTGGAGAGTGGATTTGTCTTGAAGTTTTTGTTTAAGGTTATAAATTATATGTGGAGAAAAGGGCAAATTTGATATGGTGGTCCAAATTTTAGTGCAAATAGCACAGTTTTGATGTTGCACCACTGCAAATCAAGCATGTAAAGCACCCCCAATGCATGATGGGTTTTTATGTAGGGGAAGCAACCCATTCCTGATTGACGCCCCATTGTGGCTATGTATATTGTTTTCTTTCCGTGAAGGAGGAGATGACCAATAATTAATTATGGCATGATTCCCAAGGCAATTGTGGCAATTTCAGATTGCCTCCAAGAATCTCAAGATTGCAACCAACCCTTGGTGGATTTTGCAATCAGCCCATGGTTGGAAAGTCTCTATGATCAGAATGGATAGTACAGAATCTTCAACTAAAAAATTCATAGTAAATACGTTTTGAGAAATAAAAATCTGAAAAATTATGGAAACCTTCCAAATTCTATTTTTATGCCCAAGAAAATTTCCCCACTAAAGAAATCCGCCCTGTAGATATGCAAAATTCCCTAATCCCTAAAGGACCAAAGTCCCCTTGGAGGACATTTGGGATTTCGGACAGGCCCGCGTGGCCTCAAATTCTGACCTGATTTTTTGAAACTTTTATGAAAGATAGGAAATCACAGTAGCTTTCTAAAGTTATAATGTTTTTTCAAGAGGTGCCCCGGAGCAAAAGTTATGACATCCTAAAGCATCAAAGCAGTTCGTCGGGCAAAAAAAAAAAAGTAGAAAAATGTTTGTTTTTGTTTTTGTTTTTTGTTTTTTCTCAAAGATCATATTTTTGTGTACATTTGAAGTTTTGATTCATTCTATTTGGACTAATAATGAGAAAGTTATGGACAATCTTGTTTTTCAGGCAATTTAAGCATCTTCTTCAAAAAACAACTTAATGGAATTCATTTTTGAATGCAATTTTCAAATTTTTTTTTGACAAGGTCAAGTTTGTTTGCAAGAACAATCTCACCATTGGGGTTATGTTGTTTTAATTCCACCTAAGAGCTATTAACAATTTAGTGTTTTGTTCAATTTTGGACCTAGTTCTACTTAACAATTTTTTTAAATGTGAAAATCAAGGTTTGACATTCTGAAATGTTTTTCCCCGACTCTCAACTCAAATATTCAACATAAAAAATTTTAACTTTGTGGTGTATAGTGCAAAACAAATCCACAAATGGCCGTCCAAGTCATCTGAATTGCAGAAAACAGTTCAAAAAAACTTCTTTTTCCAACTTCAAATGCTAATATCTTCCAGTCCGTATGGTCAAACTTCATGAAATTTTTACCACATGATCTAAGACAAGTGAAGTACAAGACTCTATGGTTGGATTCTTAAAAAAAAAAAAATTTGGTTTCTTGAATGATTGCAGCAGAAATGGCAATTTTCAGTGGTTTCAGAGCCAGAAAATGCCTTGGTCCTTTCGGGGTTAAGTGACTGGAAATGGGTTGCCTCCCCTACCGTAATGTGTAATTATTCTATAATGAGCTTCAAATTGCTACAAGAGACTCATCCTGCCAAAAAGTTATAAGGAGTATTAGAGGTAGATCTTTGACATGATGGCATTCTTATGGGATTGGTATATAGGCTTGCTAATTATAACTCCAACTGTTGAGTACTTTAAAATTATAATTTGACATTTCTACACTTGAAAGTGAATTCAAATGTACTTTGAATAGGTACCAAAAATCTCAAATTTAGAAATTGGATGAAAAAATAAACCACTTCATAAGCACATAAAAGGCAAAAATTATAGAGGTGTTGGCAAATCGTGCTTATCAATGCAAAATTTGGACAATTGCCTCGCGCAATGGCCAAATTTGGAGTGCAAAGAGCTTTGTTAACTACAATTTGTCAACTCCTCTATAGTTTTTTCTTTTAGCTAACTTTGCAATGCTTTTTTTTCCTTGTCCAATGTTTAAATTTAAGTTTTGTTGAACCTATGCAAAGTTTTTCTAAATGCTCTTCCATTGATAAAAATTTCAACTTCCATTGATAAACTAGTCAAAAGTTAGAAGTTCATTTAGGAGGGCACATCCTAGAGTAGACTAGAGACGCTCTAATTATTGCATACTTAACCTCCAAAGGCCCAAGGCCTTTTTTCTGCCAAAAAATAGTCAAAATTGCCATTTCTATAGCAAAGAGTAATAAAATTTGAAAATTGTTTTTGTGGGACATCTAACCATAGGATCACACCTAATTAGTATGAGAATGTGTGGAAAAAATTTCAGAATTTTTGACCGCACATATTGCAAGATATTTGCGTTTAAAGTGACAAAAAATATTTTTTCAACACATTGTGGGGCTAGATTATTTGACTTTGAACTTGTTTAACTGTAAAGTTTTGCACTACAAAATTTTGAGCTTTAAATCTTTATGGTGGAGAATTCATTTGGGAGTCTAGGGGAAAAAAGATTTCAGAAAAACTTAATTTCAAGCTTTAAAAAATTGGTAAGTAGAAATAGGTATAAGATAGAAGGAATATCTAAATTATTAACATCTCTAAAATGGAATTAAAATGCACTAATTTCAATGGTGAGATTGTTCTATCAAGCAAACTAAACTATGTATTAGATAACCGACGAGCCGCGGTAGCGGCGAGTAGGTTATCAGACACAACCAGTTGTTCACTTTTCGATCACAACCTTTGATCTCTGTGATCCAAGGGTGGAGGAAGCAAGTTGAGAGGAGAGAAGGTTATGAGTTGCATCTTGTAATGGCAATGGTGATGGGTTGCCAATGGGACGGTGCCACGTGAGTGTTGAAAACTCAACAACCGGTTATGTGAATTTTTTTAATTGTAAAAATTGCATTCATAAATGAATCCTACATATTTTGTTTTCAAAAATATGCTCTAATTGCTCAAAAACCAAGATTGTCCATAGCTTTCTCATTACAAATCCAAATGGAATGAATTAAAGCTTTCCAGATAGGCAAAAATATAATCTATGAGAAAAAAAATTAAGAAAAAAATTCAAATTTTTAGAATTTATTTTTTGTTGCCCCCCCCCCCCCCCCCCTCCCCCCCGCTTCTTCTAAGTTCTGAGCTTTTTGGAACATAACTTTTGTTCCCGAGTACTTATTGAAAGAAAAATTATATTCTCCAAAGCTAATCAATTTTTCTATCTTCAAAAAATTTCAAAAAATCAAGACAAAAATTCAGCCCGTAGGTACCTGCTTGAGATTCCTATTTGTCATCAAAAGGGATAATAGGCCTTTAGGGGTTAACCCTTAAAGGTCAAGCCTATGACCATTGATTTCAAGCCTCTATGTCCATCACTCTGTTTGCTGCCATTTTGCAACTAGATATAAATAAAAAAAATTAAACTTATTTTCAAAGATGAATTCATATGTCTAATACAAGTTACAGAGTTTTCAAATTTCTTTTGGAAAACTTGAAATTACTGTGAATGTTTTAAGAAAAACAAAAGTTGCTACATCATGATCAACTTAGTGATAAATCCTTGTTTCTAAACAACAAATTATTATGATGTAGTTCTATATTTCATGTGAACTTTGTCAAAACAATACAAAGGTTTGAACTGAATCCTTTAATGCCCGGTGAGCTGAGTATGTATGTATTGTAAATTGTATGGCTTCTAACATTGTTTAGGGTTTAAGCATCTTCTTCTTTAGTCTTGTAATACTACATGTGCCATTTTGAGGCGCTTGGATGACAATCACATGACCTCGATGGGAATTGGAAGCATTTTTTCATTCAATTTTTTTTGTTGGCTTTTCATGGTGGGTTATGAAGAGTATGCAATTGAGTTTTCAATCTTGCCAGTATTGGTCTTTACAGAAAAGAGAGGTTAGTAAGAAAGATGGATCATAAAGTATGTTATTTTAGTGTATTTTGGGAAGTTGTTTTCTTTGTTTCAAATTTGAAATTCTCCATAAAAAGTGGTATTTTTTGAGTTTGAGGCCAACTAGTTAAACAAAGATCATCTACTCTAATTTCTTTATCAATTCAAATTTGGAAAAAAAAATCTAAAATTGAATATTTTATTGCAATTTGAACTTTGGGTGTATTTTCAATGTCTAATGAATTCTATTTATAAAATGATACAAAAAATGATGTTTACACTATGATGTTTTTCACTATAATATATATATATATATATATATATATATATATATATATATATATATATATATATGTAGTATATACACTATGATACATATATATAATAAAGTGAAATTTCTAGATTTTTTGCAATAGTTTTCTATTTCATATGATTTTTCTTCATTTCTTCTTCAAAAATTTTGAGAAAAAAGAATCTGCAAAAAATCTAAAATTTCATGCAGTAAAGAAGACATGTAACTTCATCTTTGTAATTCTAATAACCCCTAAAGAACCAAGCATCCGTTCAACGGACAAATGGGATTTTGGGCAGGTACCTACAGGCTGAATTTTTGTTTTGAATTTCTGAAACTTTTTTCAAAGATAGAAAAACTGATAAACTTCGTGGGAATATAATTTTTTTTTTCAATCGGTGCCCGGGAACAAAAATTATGCCCAAATGAGCTCAAAACAGGGGAGAGTGGGCAGCAAAAAAATTTTGCAAAAAATTTAATTTAATTTTCTTAAATTTTTTTTATCTTATAGATTATATTTTTGCCTATTTGAGAAGCTTTGATTCATTACATTTGGATTTTTATGATAAAGTTATGGACAATCTTGTTTTTCGGGTAATTAGAGCATCTTCTTGAAAAAATTAACTTGTAGGATTCATTTTGGAATGCAATTTTAATGATTTTTCAAAAAAAAAAGTTCCACATGGTTTAGTTTTTGTGCTAGAACAATCTCACCATTGGAATTGGTGCATTTTAATTCCATCTAAAAGATATTAATATTTTAGATTTTCCTTCTATCTTATATTATCTTCTACTTAACAATTTTTTTAAGAACAAAAATTAAATTTTTTTTAATTCCTTTTTTTTTCCTAGACTCTCAACTCAACTCTCCACTTGGAAGGTTTAAAGCTCAAAACTTAGTAGTGCAAAAGATTTAAGTTAAAAACGTTCAAAGTCAAAAAATCTAGTCCTGCAATGTAATGAAAAACTTGTTTGTTTCACTTCAAACGCAGATATCTTGCAATCTGAGCGGTCCAAAATTCTGAAATTTTTTCCACACATTTCCATATTAGTTAGGTATAATATCTTATGGTTAGATGTGCAAAAAAAACAATTTCTAGATTTTTTTACTCTTTGCTCTAGAAATGGCAGTTTTGAGAGTTTTTTGGCATCAAAAAGGCCCTGGTCCTTTAGGGGTTAACATGCAGTTGCTAAATGGGAGCATATAGAGTAATGGAATTTAACCTCTAACTCTATGGTTATTATAAGCCTCGTGTTTCAAGGTTAGAAAAGTCAATAACCCAATAATGAGGAAGTTTAGTGTCATTATTTAATTTATTGTAGTGTGTCCTTTGCCGTTGCCACAGTCAAAATAAAATTAAAAATAATTTTCTAATTTTCTAATTCATTAAAACTTTGAAGCTCAATAACTTTCACACCATAGGTCCAAATGCCACAAATCAAAGCCCGTGCACCTCTTTTTACTGAGAGCTTTCCAATGGTGCCAGTAACGCCTCCGAAAAATGCACGGTTTGGAAGATCTCATTGTAACAAACAAAATAAGACAAACAAAACAGACATTCAACCTAACTTAAGGTCATGGACAAAAAAATGGATGAAAAAATGTTTTTTTCCATCCTAGAATCTTTGATGAAGTGATCTGTTGTCATTATTAATTCAAATAGCCATTGTATTGGCAAATGGAAATACTATACTATACAATGGCCTACCAAAAAAATACATGATTTTGCCCTCAATTTGGAAAAGAAAGATCTCTTTATTGAAATTTGTTTTTTGCAAAGGAATTGAATCAACACGCTCTCATATAAAAAGTTAGTAATGGCAAGAAGAAAAAATACAAAAATCTAATTATAGTAAAGAAATATATTTATTTTCAAAGTAAGGACAAAAGCACCCCAAAATGAAAATCTCTCTTGAGGGAATTGTGAATTTTTTTTGGAGATGCTTATTGAAGGAAAGATGTATGTATGTATGTATGTTTCTTATATACTTTCGCAGTCAAATTTAAAAATTCATCACCAATGTTCTTCAATGAATTTTCATGCAAAGCCATGAAAATTAAATTAAAAAATTCACCAAAAATAGAATTTTGGTTTTCTGAAACTGAACTTTGGTATACTTGATTGGGATTGCATAAGATATCAATGTTGATTGTGCAAAACAAAAAATGTCAACTCTATTTTACATTATGCAAGAAAACTGAATGGTTCAAATGACCATCACTTATCTTTTTAATAGGCCAATGTACGGTACAGTGGCTATGAAGCACTTAATTGCCCAAAGTAAATTACTCAGAGTTCCAATGACTTCTAGAATGAGATTGTTCACCTCATTGGAATGAGGCGTTGGAGCCTTGTGAATCTGAAATTAGTGATTTTAAATTTTTGTACTTTTGGTACACAATGAAAACATTTAATTTCAAAGGCCAAAGAAATAGTACAAAATCAACATCACTTATCAATTTCCCAAGGATGGAAACAAAAACTCACGCAGACGGAGACTTAGAGCATCTCTTGCAGCCCTCCAAATAATTTGTTCCTTCAATCGAGATCTATCTAATTTATAAGGGATGGCCACTTGAATCCCCAACAATGCAACTCACTAAATATACTTCCAACCAATCACAAGTCACAGATCTTGCAAAAGCAATAAGTAAGCTATGAGAATTGCTAATCCCAAGAGAAAATATAGCATGTAGTGAACGCAAAGGTCTCCTTCAAATATGAATTATTTGGTGGGTGAAAGTAAAGGCTGAGCCTAACATACACTAGAATTGATTGCTTATCATCCAAAAATTAGAGGAGAGGGGATACTTGGAGGGCTACAGGAGATGCTCTTACTGTCCTACTTAACCTTCTTACCTACTCTGTAGCAAATAGCTTTGAATTGCTTCTAGCTACGGTCAAAGCAATCAAGGGCTCACTCTTGAGAGGCAGAGTCTTTCTTAATTTTGATGGGGTTTTTAGTCAAGGCTTTTTTTTCTAGCAAAATTTTGCCAAATTCGGTCAAATTTGGCCACTGTGGCTTTGTCCCTCCCAAACATGACCTGTGCAGTGAAGCCAAAGTGAGGGACACGGGTCCAGAAAACAAACTAGTCTTAGTCCAAGCAAATCTAACCCCTAAAGGACCAAGGCCTTTTTTTTTGCCAAAAAACTCTCAAAACTGCCATTTCTATAGCAAAGAGTAAAAAAATCTAAAAATTGTTTTTTTTGCACATCTAATCATAGGTTCTTATACCTAACTAGTATGGGAATGTGTGGAAAAAATTTCAGAATTTTGGACCGCTCAGATTGCAAGATATCTGCGTTTGAAGTGAAACAAACAAGTTTTTCAGTACATTGTAGGACTAGATTTTTTGACTTTGAACATTTTTAACTTAAATGTTTTGCACTACAAAATTTTGAGTTTTAAATCTATCTAATGGAGAATTGAATTGAGAGTCTAGGAAAAAAAAAGAAATTAAAAAAAGCTTGATTTTCATTCTTAAAAAAACTGTTAAATAGAAGTAGGTACAAGATAGAAGGAAAATCTAAAATATTAATATCTTTTAGATGGAATTAAAATGCACTAATCCCAATGGTGAGATTGCTCTAGCACAAAAACTAAACCATGTGGAACCTTTTTTTTTTGAAAAATCATTAAAATTGCATTCCAAAATGAATCCTACAATTTTTTTTTCCAAGAAGATGCTCTAATTGCCTGAAAAACAAGATTGTCCATAACTTTCTCATAAAAAATCCAAATGAAATGAATCAAAGCTTTCCAAATAGATAAAAATTTAATCTATAAGGAAAAAAAATCTAAAAAGAAAAATTTAATTTTTTGAAAATTATTTTTATGCTGCCCCTTCTCCTCTATTTTGAGCTTATTTGGGCATAACTATTGTTCCTAGGCACCGATTGAAAAAAAAATTATGTTCCCATGAAGCTTATCAGTTTTTCTTTCTCTTAAAAATGTTTCAAAAAATCATGACAAAAATTCAGCTCGTAGGTACCTATCCAAAATCCCATTTGTCCCCTAAACGGACAATGGTCCTTTAGGGGCTAAAGTAAAATAACAGGCTCTGAAATTGCACAGGCTCTAAAATCGCCCACCCTGCTCAAATGTTCATTGCTTGTACATGTTGCTTTTTCATAGCCTTCAGCAATTTATAAACAGTGTACATTTTAGAGGGTGGACGATTTTAGAGCCCTATGCCACTTCAACTTCAAAATTTCATTACTAAATCTAGAAAGCTCCAAAAAAGATGAAACAATTTGAATTAAATGCCAATTCCTCTTGTCTATCAAGAGAAATTTACCGAAAACTATTTCAAAACGTTTTGCTTTTCCAAAGTTTCACTTTAGCTCTTAAATGGGCGATTTTTGGACTTGTTACCTTATCGCCTGTTGAAGTCTTAACTGCAAGAGTTGATTGACTTCCTCAATTCCCTTGTCATTTTGGTATGGTTTTGCCATTTCAAGATAATGAAAGTCACATTATGACTATCTATCACTATAAGAGAATGGGGTGTTTTAAGTGAGTTTTTAAGTGTAGTCTTAGACACATAATTTTAAGTAATGACCTTTAATGAGATTTTCAGCAAAATTTTACTTAAAATATATGTGTCTTAAGTAAAATTTTGTTGAAAGTCTCCTTAAAGGTCATTATTTAACCCCTAAAGGCCCAAGGCCTTTTTTTTGCCAAAAAACACCCAGAACTGCCATTTTTATAGCCAAGTGTGAAAAAAAATTAAAAAAGTTTTTTTTGCACATCTAATCATAGGATCTTACACCTAACTAGTATAAAAATGTGTGGAAAAAATTTCAGAATTTTTGGTCGCACAAATTGCAAGATATCTACATTTAAAGTGAAAAAAAACAAAATTTTCAACACATTGTGGGGCTGGATTTTTTGACTTTGAACATTTTTAACTTAAAGTTTTTACACTACAGAGTTTTGAGCTTTAAATTTTTATAGTGGAGAATTGAGTTGACAATCTACCCCCCAAAAAAAAGAAATAAATAAAACTTAATTCTCATTATTGAAAAAAATTGTTAAGTAGAAGTAGGTACAAGATAAAAGGAAAATCTAAAATATTCATATATTTTAGATGGAATTAAAATTCACTAATCCCAATGGTCAGATTGTTCTAGCAAGTAAACTTAACCATGCAAAAAAAAAATTGAAAAATTTGAAAAATTGCATTCAGAAATGAATCCTACAAGTTATTTTTTTCAAAAAGATGCTCTAACTGCCTGAAAAACAAGAATGTCCATAACTTTCTCATAACAAATCCAAATGAAATGAATCAAAGCTTTTTAGGTAGAAAAAAAAAATAACCTATGAGGAAAAAATACTAAAAAAAAAAAAAAGTGCAAATTTTTTTTTTGCCCGCTGTCCCTTGTTTTGAGCTTATTTGGTCAGAACTTTTGTTCTTGGGCACTGATTGTGAAAAAATTATGTTCTTATGAAGCTAATCAGTTTTTCTACCTCCCAAAAAAGTTTCAAAAAATCAGGAAAAAATTTCAGCCCGTAGGTACCTGCCCGAAAACACATTTGTCCCTTGAAGGGACAATGGGCTTTTAGGGGTTAAAATCACATGTCTAGGACTATACTTAAAAACTCACTTAAAACACCCCTTTTTCTTGTAGTGTATATTGGTGGAACCAAGTAAGTTCATTTTGTAATTAAACCCTAGAATGTCAAGCTAATTACCATAGAAATCATCCTTTTTGGTAATGTGTGAATCATTTGCTTAAAAAATCCAAGAGCACCTATTGGAGATTAAACTATTGTGCAAGACCTCTCCTTTTCACACAAAATGAACATTTGCACTTCTATCTTACATTGGAGGATTCTTTGTCATCCATTGGACCCTTTTAGGCTATTGAATTGTTACATAGGATTAATCCTCATTTTGTTTTTAATCTTAAGTATACTTCAATAATCGTTTCAATTGTACCCATACTTAGGTGATGATGACATCTTCACTTGAGGTTTTCATGCAACAATAGTGTTCAAAATTGATTGGCTTTTGTAGTTGTAATCCATTTTTTATTTGTTGTGGAGTAACCATAAATTTGAATGCATACTTCTAGATGATATTAGGCACCAAAGTATGCATTGTTTGGTCAACAAAGTGACAAAGTTGATATTTTCAAACTTTGGAGTACTTTGTTTAGAGGCTGTAAGTGGTTGAAGGATCATTGGTGAGAAACTACTAGTTGATGAAATGGATTGCTCTAAGGTAGGCACATATAAATGCGCCATTGACCTTAAACCGCCATCTATACTTTATAAAGATTTCTAGAAGACGCCTTATGTATCTATAAGGAAGAAATGCTCTTAGAACCAAACTTTGTTCCTTTATAACTTTTGCAATAGTATCCAAATGTCGCATTCTTTGGCATGTTAGAACCTTCTTTTACTTAAGAAATATCAAAATTTGAACAACCTAATAATAGTAATTAGGCACAATAGCAATTAGTGGCGTTTGAGAGGGTCCCACCTTACTCCTAGAGGACCAAGTGTTTGTTCAACAGACAAATAGGATTTTGGGCAGGTACCTACAGGCTGAATTTTTGTCCGGATTTTTTGAATTTTTTTTGGAAAATAGAAAAAAAATATAACCTTTATAGGAATATAAATTTTTTCTCAATCAATGCTTGGGAAAAAAAGTTATGCCCAAAGAAATTCAAAACAAGAAAGAGAGAGAGGGCAACAAAAAAAATTGCAAAAATTAAGTAATTTTTTTTTTATTCTTTTTTCCCATGTATTACATTTTTTTTTGTCTGAAAAGCTTTGATTCATTCCATCTGGATTTGTTACGAGAAAGTTACAGACAATCTTATTTTTTGGGGCACTTAGAGCATCTTCCTGAAAAAAAAAATTGTAGGATTCAATTCTGAATGCAATTTTTATAATTTTTCAAAAAAATATTTCCACATGGTTTAATTATTTTGCTAGAAAATCTCACCATTGGGATTTGTGCATTTTAATTCCTTGTAAAAGATATTATTATTTAAGATTTTCCTTCTATCTTGTACCTACTTCTACTTAGCAATTTTTTTAAGTATGAAAATTAAATTTTTTTGAACTTTTTCTTTTCCTAGACTCTCAACTCAATTCTCCACCATGAAGTTTTAAAGCTCAAAACTTTGTAGTGCAAAAACTTTTAGCCAAAAAGGTTGGAAGTCATCTAGTCCCGCAATGTGCTGAAAAACTTGCTTTTTTTTAATTTTAAACGTTGATAACTTGCAATCTATGTGGTCAAAAATTCTGAAATTTTTTCCACACATTCTCATACTAGTTAGGTGTAAGATCCTACGGTTAGATGTGCAAAAAAAATAATTTTCAGTTTTTTTACTCTTTGCTATAAAAATGGCAGTTTTGAGTGTTTTTTGGCAGAAAAAAGACCTTGATCCTTTAATGGTTAAACAGGTAAAAAATTTCTTGTTTGGAAGGTAAGACTTTATTTTAAATGTGATGTCCATCTACTGAAGAATATGAATACAGTTTCTATCATGCTCTAATATTCTTAGCTCCTTTTTTTATGTCTGGAACTGCTACTTTTTGGTTGTGCTGTCACAATGTTGCATTTCAGGCTTGGTAGCAGAAAGAGAAGGCAACCTGAATTTCTTCTAGTGTTTCTAAATCTACTTCTGAGCTCAGTCAAGCAAGAGAGCAAGCTGCACTGATTCTGATAAGCTTTGCTACATGTCATGATGGTGATCGAGGGTTGTCGCTGAGCTTGCCAAAGCTGCACCTTGTCCGGCAGGATCGGCACCATCTTGACAGGGGCATTCATATTTCTGGAGAGGTTTTAGGCACCACCATCATCATCGCCATGTTTTCTTTGGTACAGTGTTTGCTACTCTGGAGCCATTTAAAAGTGGGCAGCCATGTGACTGGAGAAGGGCTGGTTCTGCAGAGCAGAAATTTGATGGTGGGATTACTATGCCATTTGAGTAACATAAACCTTTGAAAGATGAAATGGGTGTTTGGGTTGTGATAAGTAGTCTTGACAGGGTAGGGCGTTAAATCTGTCTCACGAAGTGGGACCAGTAGGATGAAAATGTAGGAATTGGGGGATAAATGTAAAAACAGAACCCTATTTTGTGTTGTGTTATTCCTATGTTCTTCACCCCTTAGCTAATTTGGGGCCTCTAATTGCAAATGTGAATTCATAATTTACATGAAAAATCATGTGTGAAAATTAAAAAAAAACTTGTTTTTTTCCAAGGGAAAATTCTTGCATTTTCACCCTGCTTATCCCACTTCGTGGAATGGGTTTAACCCCTAAAGTACCAACGTCACCTCGGGGGACACTTGGAATTTCGGCCAGGCTCGTGTGACTTGAAATTTTGACTTGAATTTTTGAATTTTTTTTAGAAGATACAGAATCACATTAGCTTTCTAAAAATATAATTTTTTTTCACTTGGTGCCTGGGAGTAAAAGTTATGCCATCTAAAGTCTTAAAAGCAGTTTGCTAGGCAAAACAAAAAAGCACTAAATTTTTTTTGTTTTTTCGTTTTAATTTTTTGGGAAAGAGTATGCTTTTGTCTACATTTGAATCTCAAGTTGACTCATTCTATTTGGACTAGTAATGATAAAATTATGGACAATCCTGTTTTTCGGGCAATCTATGCATCTTCTTCAAAAAACAACTTATACAACTCATCTTTGAATGCAATTTTCAAATCTTTTCAAATCTTCTTTTTTGATAAGGTGAAGTTTGTTTGCAGGAAGAGTCTCACTGTTGGGATTATGATTTTTCAATTCCATCTTAGAGCTATTAACAATTTAGTGTTTTGGTCAATCTCAGCCTACTTCTATTTAACAATTTTTTTGTATGTGAAAATCAAGTTTTGATATTCTGAATTTTTTCCCCCAACTCTCAACTCAAATGTTTACAAAAAAAGTCTTAAATTTATGGTCCGTAGTGCAAAATTTCCACAAATGGCAGTCAAATTCATCTGAAATTGCAGGCTAACATTCAAAAAAACTTATTTTTCCAACTTCAAATGCTAATATCTTCCAATCCGTGCAGTCAAACTTCATGTTTATTTTTGTTTTTTTGGATGGTCGCAACAGATATGGCAAATTTGAGTGGATTTGGAGCTAGAAAATGCCTTGGTATTTTAGAGGTTGACGTCTCATCTTGACAAGGACAATTTTGGAAGGATTGCTAATGGTTTGTCTATATATGTATTTGTATTTTGTGATCCATTTGAACATTACTAGTAGCATTGCTTTAGAGAAGAAGATGTCGAGCAAGCTTTCTTTTTGAAGATTGACGCAAGGTATAGACATCCAAAATCCCCCTCATCCAGTTGTAACTTCTATTGTTGGATAAGGTTGCACCTTGTTGCATGACTTTTTTAGTGTGGAATTGGGGTTGAAAAGTCACAATTTTATAACTTCAAGGAACACCACCATGCATTTTAAACACATGGCAAAACAGCAAAAGGTTCATTCCTTATTTTACAATTTTAAAGGATCCTTTTTGGTTACCATTGTAAGTTTGTAACCGTGTAGGGAGTTCAAAGAACCACATTAGAATCCAAATGGACAAGAGTAGTCCCCCTTAGGAACAACATTTGGAAGTTGAATGTTTTTTTGCTTTGACTACTTATAATGTGTCTTTATTTTACTGAAAACTGAGATGACCAAAATACATGTGATGATTGAGATGACCAAAATACATGTGATGAAACCTTTGATTTGCCATTCTATGGCTGAAATAAAATTGTAAATTTGATTAAATCATGGTATTGTACGTCGTGAAGGTTTGATTTGGCACGTGATATCCAAAATAGTTTCTTTTGTACGTGCAAAAGGGTTTCAAACAGTCAAAACTATTGGTGGTAGTGTATTATTTGTTGGTAATATTTCACTTGTAATATTCCAAACATTAAGGCATTCCAAAAATACTTAATTCTGTCTAAATCTGACCTTCACGTAGGGTATATGCAACGACCAAAAGGAACAACAATGGATCATCCTACCTTTTGTTGCTTCTTTTGCTTTGCAGACTTTGTTGATTAGAATGTACCCTCTAATTAGAAAATGTCCGGAGGTAGTTTTGTAGTTTCGACTCAAGATCTCGTAATTGGTAACTTTTCACTTTCTTTGTTGTGTGGGATGTACTGCAGTTGCTTATTGTCTTTTGTAATGTTGCTTTTTTTACTCATACCTCTGTTGGGCAAGGATACAGAGTCTCATGCAGTGTCTTCCTTGGTTGGAAGCAATTGTTAACATACAAACATTGTGGAATTTGTTACTTGATATTGGAAATCAATCCAATGCATTCATTACCCAATTTGCACCTAATTCAATGAATAAAACACCTAATTTCTTTTATTTGAACACTTGAAAGCAATGTTTGTGGTCTAGACTTTGAAATTTTTGAGATCGATTCACTAGCAAATGAAAATATGAACCTACATTGTTATGAAGCAGAGAATAAATTTAACCCCTAAAGGATTGGGGGTGCCAAAAACAATTTGTAGAAGCCACCTTATGGTCTTATAGTCCTTTAGGGGTTAAGCTACCTACAGTCTAAAGTTCTTTACATGTGCTTTGTCACATTGCAGATGATTGCATATAATGCAGTATATAATTAGAATATTGACAAGTTTGAAAAGAATTCTACACTAAATAGGGGTATTAAGGGGACTAAATAATTAAAGGGACTTTTCTTTAGAAATTGTACATGTTTAAAACAAGATGTACAACCCACGTAGACATTTATATAGTGTGGAATGTCAATTAATTAGCATGGGTCCCCTTAATAACCCTATTCAATGTACATTACTCTTGTGATTCCTATGATTCCAAGTACTTCTTTAACCCCTAAAGGACCAACATGCGTTTTTTGGCTGTATAGAAATTTTGGGTAGGTACGTGTGACTAGAGATATCCATATTTGAGGCTGAAATTTCAATAGAAGGTGGGGGCAAGGAATATCTTAATGTTTATCAAGTTTCATGACATTTTGAAATATAAATAAAAAGTTGTGACTTAATATGTTATTTTTTTTTGGACACTGGGCAGTTTGGGCAGATCAAGAAAAATCATTTTTTCCGAATTTTTTTTTTGAAATTGGTTCTCTACATTTATATGTACTTAAGAAGATTTGAGTCATTCCATTTCAATCAATGAGTCAAAAGGTATGAGGTTTTTTGAATTGCGGGCAGTAATGGATTCTCTACTCTAAAAAAACTTTAAAGTCGTTTATTTAACTCAATTTTCAATATTTTGGGAAAAAAATAAAATCCTAGGATGTAGATTGATCATTACAACATTACAACCATTGGGATTGGCATTTTTTAATTCCATGATTAAATTTTAAACAATTTAGTATTTTGAATCATTTTCTACTTCTTTCTACTTACTATTTTTTTCCTATATGTTGTACAATTTCAAATGATGTAAAATTTTTCAAGCATATAGACAATTTATTTAGGAAACTGAACTCAAAGAAGCACCACCTTTATTGGCATTTTTTCATTGAAAAGTGAGCTTGCAAAGTGCAGCTACCCGGTTTTTCGCAGGACTGAAAAAATGGTTTTGAAGACTTTGAATGCTTATATCTTATGATCCACCCGGTGGAATGTTCTGTAATTTTTACCACATGTTTTCAAAATATCATACTACAAGATCCTATGGTTATATGTGTCAAAAATTGTTTTTTTCCAAAAATTTGGTAGTTGTATTAGAAATGGCAATTTTGGAGCGTTTTTGGTGATTACATAGTCATGAAACTTTAGGGGTTAATGTGACTTTGACTTGCAACATTCTTATTACAACTTCTTTTTCTTAAAGTTTTGACAAGTTGGTCAAGCAACTTTACTTAAGGTAGCTACACCTAGATGTAGCTTTGGTTGCAAAAAAACCTGTGCAAATTCTTACCTAAAATATTTGCCTTGCCTAAAATGTGTGCTTTTTGAATATGAGAGTTTAGAATACACCTATAATGAGCGTTACCAAATATTCGTATTTTTTATATATAAGCTCAAAATATATATGCTAAGAGAGTCCAAAATCTTCTTTCAATATTATAATAGGAAATATGTTTGAGGTGCTTGTTTAGGCAATTATAGGGACAATACCCTTATTTGAAGTCTAAGATTCAAATTTTTGAATAGTAAAGAAGATATACAAAATTTATATGAAAATTAAAAGTGATCCTACTAGCAAAGCTACAAACTTGAAAATGCAATATTTATTGACTTTAACCAAAAGGGAGAAGGTTTTGCATTGACAAAAACAATATAGAATGTAGGAGAGTACAATCATGTGCTATTTCAATAGTAAGCCTATAGTACAAAATGTGCCTATATCTTATTGTAGCAATTCATTATTTATTTGAGAACATCTATACAATTGATGATTTTGTGACATTTTAAATTGAATATATTGTTTAATAATAAAAAATATGAAATCATATAATGATCTCATATATGACTTGGAATTTGACAATCATCAACAATTGTGCTTAGCAATACAAAACGATAATATCTCTAAATCTTATTGAACTTTCAGTTAATTGAAATGGAATAATGTTTATTATAAAACAAATTAATATCTATCAAACCACCAATATTTAAGAAATTGGGTAGATTCAATCCGTTTCTTTAAAAAAATACGTTTGATTGCTCAAAAATCAAGATTCTTTATGACTTTTGCATCAATGATCTAAATGGAATGAACAAAGCTTTCTTTGAGCATACAAATATATATATAAAAAATTAATTTACAAAAATTTATATTGACTTTTTGTAATTTTTTAAGGGTGCTTGAGCAATCGAGCTTGGTAATTTTTTACTTGGGAAAGCATAACTTTTGCTCATGGACGTTGATTGAAAGAAAAGCATTCATCCATAATGGTATTGTAATCAATTTTCCTATCTTAAATTGTTTTATAGATCTATGTCAAAAATTGAAAATGCAGGTATTTGTGCTAGAATTTTCATTTGCTCCAAAAGCAAATGAAGGTTACCTTTAGTGGTTAAAGACAGAGGGTTAAGAGCATCTTTTATAATCTGCCAAATGTTCATTTATACAAAACACCATGTCTAAAATTTGGTGAGTGAATAAGTTATATGCCTATTGTGAGCCCTCAAGTTAGCACTTTGGACTCTGGGTTTAATTTTTGCGATTTATGTTAATTTTTGGTCCTATTTTATGAAAATAGCATGAAATAAGTAGTTAAGAGGGATTTGGTAGAAGCATTAGAAGAAACTTGGACCCAAGAAGGGGCTGCCTCAATGGAACAAAGCTGGGCCAACTCAACTCACTACTACTCACTATTATAGTAATGATGACTAGTCAGGCAGTTGAATGATCCAAGATTGAACGAACACGATTTGTCAATGATCTGCCCATTTGAGGAAGTGCCCGCTTAGGTGGTTGCCAAAAGCCCGCCAAAGCAGTCGTGGGTTGATGAATGCTGATTTGTACTTCCTTTGGCAGTTTTTTGCATGCTGGCACCATGCGTCATGATCAACGGTTTCTTGATTCCTTTCATCCGGACTATTTTATTCTGGGACTGTTCCTTTGATCGAACTGTTTTGTTCTCGGACCTGTTCTCTTTTGGTTGAAGAATGAATTCATGATACTGTTAATTGAAGTGCTAAAGGAGTCTCTAGGTGGCTTCTCTTTACTGTAGGACTTTTACTCGTAGGTCAAAATCTCAGAAGTACCGTGAATTATCTCTGGAAATGCAATTCGAGCTTCTGAAATGAATAATGCAACAGTAGCTTTGATTTCACGTGGATAGCTTATTTCTGGTTGGACTTTGGATTGGATTGGTGCTGGTGGAAGCGCTTTGGATTGGATTGGTGGAACTGTGGAAGTGCAAGATCAGGTCAGATTATGAGCTCGAATTTGTTGGATTATTGAAGGTTTTGGACTTTTGTTGTTTGGTTCTGCAAATTGATCTGTCAACTCTAGGGTGGTATTGTATTTATATTCAAAAATGTATTTGGATCAAATTACTCTAGAATTTTTTTGTATTCATGTCACAGGTCAATGAGTGTTAGCTTGATGCATGAGTCTTCCGAGATACTTGTATCTTCATCTTCAATTCTGTCAAGTTGGTGCAATCCTTGACGCTAGAATATTTATACTGTAGTTTGTGTACAGTTCCTGAGAATGGGAGCATGGCTCTTAGGACAAATTTGCCGCTGTATAAAAGCACAGGCCTCGATTGATCCAAAATATGCACCTGTAATTCAACGAGGCAAGTTGCTCCATGAGCAACCATCGAGGTCTACTTTTCCAGCGAAGAGAAGTGCAGGAGATACTAATATAGACCTCTGGCTTGATGGAAGCATGTATCCTTTAGATCATTGTACTGGGAAACGTCCAAAATTTGATTTCGTGAAAGGCTTAATAGAGTTTGTCGGGGATGGTGAGAATGGCTTGTTCGGTTATGTGTATGGGCTACATTCACAAAGCTCAGAGAGTGTGCGGTTAGAATTTCGAGAAGAGATAGTAGCCTTGAGAGAACAAACTCAACAGCTACAAATACAGATAGATTTGCAGCGAAGTCAATTGCAAGATGCTGAGTTCTTCCAGAGCAAGATCCAAATACTGCAGTCAGAGAAGAGTTTATTAGAAGAGCGCTTGAATGTTTTGCAAATGGAGGTTCATGTTGGATATGATGAGAAGTTGGTGACTTGGAGCTTGACGTGGCACAGCAAACCAATGAATTAGAACGACAAAATTTGGTTACTAGTCATGGATTAGTAGTGCAATCAATTAAGGCGGAGCTTTCAAGATCCAAGGCTGAATTGAATCGTCTTGTCATGAAATTCAACAAATTAACGAAGACACCGTATGGATACCGAATGCTAGTCAGGCCACGTCGAGACTTGAGCAAACTTAAGCAGTCCGGGGGACATGCAAAGGCGCAAAAAAGATTGGCCAGGTGCTTGGTGGGGTCGAAGAGAGTAATGCAAGTGAAGGGAGATCATCTTGATTGTATGGTGATAAAGAATCTCAAGTTGCAAGTGGTCAGCTGTTTGGTAGTTTACTATCCAAAACAGAGGTCTCGGCTATGCTAGAAACCCCTAGAATGACATTTGCAGGGAAGAAGATGATCAACTATTACTTGGACAGAATAGGTGCAAATTTGGGTCCTGAGAAAATATTAGAGACATGCGACAGAAACGGAGTCACATGCGATGGGTACGGTGCAATATACAAAAATTTCAAGGGCGCAGTGCAGGCGGCTGGAAAGGGAATTCGACTTGGGTGTTTGCCAAACCCATATCACATTTCAAAGCTCAGAAGGGAGATGAATGGGAATCTCAAAGACTTGATTGGCAAGTCCTACAGCATTAACGACACTTTAGTTCTTCCTGGGGCAAAATCAAAGGAGTCGACCAAAGTTTCGTTGAACAACAAGAATTCTTTCTTCGTGGATGTGGAAACAGTTCAAAAGACCATGGTGGCACTTTATGGATTCACCCCAGAAGGTAATTGCTACATCCAGTCTCAAAGTTTTTGGCTTTTATAGGTAGCTGGATTCTCAAAAGATTCTTTGCGAAATAGTCATACATGCTAAATTGAACGATATTCTGATAAACTCACTAAGTAGCCTTACCATTCAGTTTGCCTCTGAGAATTGCTGAGATTGTTAGGTGGTATTCCAAGAAGTCTACATTAACTCACTTGAGCGCATGCATCCGAAGACGATGAGTCCTGCCTCAGAAGCCCAAACAGTCAGTACTTAGTACTCTTTAGTGATGCTTCACAAGCCCAGGAGGCGATCAAATTCTTCCAGCTACTTATTAGGAGATCAAACTCTAATCAATTTACTTGATCGTCATTCAAGCTATCTGGATCAAACTTTTACTAGATTTCCACATGGCTCAGCTCCTCTTTCTTGATTTCTTAAAAAATCACTGAACCTTAAATTCCACTTTGAGATATTCAACTAGGTAAGTAATGACAGCAAATAATAAGACGATGACTTGTGAGTCGTTGCCTGCTTGTTTTAAGAGATCAGGGAGGTACAAGATAGGACTCTGGCTTAATTTGATCTCTGGCCGTCTGGCGGGTTCAGCTAATTTGACGAAGAAGCAGGTTACGGTTTGCTAGCTTTCATAAAATATAAGTTGCTTGGTTTGATGTTCTGGAAAATGTGATTGGAAAGTTTAATGATTTCTTCAGTTTTTTAAGTGAACGGGAAGTGATAACTGAATGAAGTAGTTAAGAGGTGTTGGAAGCTTGCAATTAGGGCTTGTACAGGGAATTGACAACATATTAAGCTCTTTACATAACTAGTTATCATCAATTTTGTCGTACTGGTGCAAATTCATGATGTTCACACTATTTGATATGCAGGAGTATGAAAACTGAAATCTAAATTTTGTTGTATCAGTCTTGGGGATTTTGGAGCTTGAGCAATTCAATTCCACAATTTTGGGACACTGAATCACATTGATATAAGCAAATTGACGTTATGGTAGTTGATTAATTGAATGACATCAACATAAGCAAACTAACGTTATGGTAGTTGATTGCATGAGCATGCAGAACTATTAGGCCGGCAATATTAAATTCTTTATTCACTGGTGTGTTTTCCAGAATTACAGGGCGACCCCTTGATCTTTGTCCTTAAATTGGATGAGGCGGAAATAGTTCATGGACAGAAGTTAGAACGTCTGTCCATCACCATTATGAATCGTGCTTTGGACCGAGATATTGAGACAAACAGTCCTCGCTATTTCTCAGTGCAGTCTGAACGGGAGATCTGGCCAATAGCAAGCTTCCAAGTGCCAAAAGAATCTTACGAGGTGTTATCCTGGGTGTTCAAGAAATCAACAATTCCTGACTTGATATCAGCCCAAGAGGATGGACAACGACTGGAAGTACCAGGCATCGGTGAATTCAAAGTGCAGTGGCACTTAGACCATTAAGGTAATGTATGGTCTAAAGCATGGAGCGAATACATTACATACATGCATTTACTGCATGCAAGAACGATGTAAGCCAATTGTAACAACTGCTGCCCAAGCAATGCTAACAATGAGCAAGCGCACAAGCTCTTGGAGTGGCGGCCTTTTCTCCAACTACATCCATGCGAAATCAGTTCTGGGTGCACGGGGTCGGGGTAGATGGAAGCCCATTCTACAAATCCCCATGGATAGAGTTCATATATGCACGCTTCATGCTCTGAACCGTATAGTGGAGAAGATACTTCACCTCCATTTCATGTATATTTGGACCATTCGGGATAAGATCCAATAGAAAGAAGCGGTAGACGCAATGCAAGCAGTATTATCTTCAACAGGGGCACATGGCGGAAACGTACAAATATTCAAGGACAATGACCTCTCTGGGAAATCAAACAGCGTGCCTAACAAACCTTTGCTTAGTGGAGCGAATTGCTCAAAAATATTCAAGACAAGTCCCCTGCTTGGAGGATCCAACAAGCTGTGGAGAGACATAGTGAGTTCATCATGCAACTTCCAAGATGGAAGAACTACTAAAAGGACACAGATGGACATGTGGGCAGGATTGGACGACTTAAGACTATATTTCACAAAGCTAACTCTAGATGACAATGAAGTGCATCACTTTAAAGAGAAGGCAGAAGCTTGGGGACAATTATCTGTGCAGTGTTGGGGTGAACATCATGTTACACAATACATGATATGTTTTCTAACTTGACTCCTGTAACATTAAAATATGTGTGATATTGATGTCTGCAGATTTTTAATAAGCCTTCTTCTGAGTTAATTATTGAATTGATATTATCTTAACTTAATGACAATAGAAAGTAAAGGGGTGAGGCAACTCATAATCAGAACACTCTGTCTACCCAGTGAATCATAAGCTTACGGCAAGGGTAAGTTGCTTGCTTTGTCTTGCTTCATGCATGACAACTGAAGTAGCTTTGCGGTTTCAATTTGGCAACTAAAACTAAGTCAGTTTCACTATTGAAACCTGTCGGCATTTAAGGACGTGAGGCTTGAACGGAATGAACTTGAGCCAACCAACCAGGGCATCAGCTGACCAACATGTGAGGTGTGCAAGATTAAAATTCTCCTCTCTAGCGCACTTCAATCTCTAAAACTCATGACTCTATGCATCAATCTAAAACCAATAGAAAACAGAAGTATTCATACATGCTTTGGTTTGTAAAATTCTTATTGAATTCTTCATGAATTTGACTACTTGTATTTGAACTGTAACAGCATGTTATAGTTCGACATGCATGTTGGTTTGTCAATGAGTATGGGTCACTAGCCGTGTGGTCATGCCAAGGCATGGAAAAATCTCACCATGCGGCAAAGGCAGCCTATCACCGCCATACTCAACATGCAGGAGGCAAATTTCAAAAGAGTCCATTACTACAGGTTTATGAACACTGGTACCGCATAATCTAGCATTGTTTCAAAAACAAAAGTTTACACAACAGTGAAGAGTTTCATGACTTGACCGGTGATGCTGCTATACAAGCTAGGCATGAGCGATCAATATCCTCTAGTGCTGCTACCCATCATGCAGCATGGCGAGAAACTTGTACTTGTCAGGGATCACGTTGGGTTCCAAATTCTAAAGATCCGAGTGAAGATCCAGCAGCGGTAGATCACAAAGCAACAAATTTTGATGAACACCAAGCAACGATAAACTTTGAGGAATATGAAGCAAATTCAAACTTTTAAACTAGGTGTTACTTTTGAACTTTTAAACTAGGTATTAAATTCTAAGCCATCGGGGTGTGGAGCTTTCAATTGAATAGATGTTCAATCAATAGAAAGTTGCCATGTGGCCATGCTACTAAGTTCTGATCCTTCCCTATTCTTGATCTGATCAACTGAACCTGCTATTGGCTTCCTGCTACAATTGTGCTAGAAGCAGCTGTTTTCTCCGCTTGCTGCTATCGTTTCTGTTTGTCAAGACAACAATTCTGAATTATACAACTTGAATAGCATTAATTCTCAACAAAAATGGTGTGACTTCAAGTACGAAATAGCCCAAACTAAGTTGAGGGTCTTACTTACTCAGCGTCAATTAACTTGAAAGAATTCGAATCCGTTTTGGTGGTAGAACATCAGCAACGGTAAAATTTCTTTCATTGCGTTGATTCACCTGTCACATGCAACTCGCCTTTTAGAAGCTTTGTCATGTGCAACAGGGGCAACAAAGGCAGCAATAGACCTAGAATTAGACAGTATAAGAAATCAAGTTCACACACCTTTGTGGATGCTTGGCCATCTTGAATAATCCAAATACGGAAGTCTGTTGGGCAATCTGTGCCTAATGTGATGGTTATCTCTTGGCGCACATTTGACAACAGCCAGTTTCTTCCCACTTCAATATCAATTTGCCCATCTCCATATTCACATGTTATGTATACAACATCAATAGGACCAACTTGATCTATTTGTTGCCACTGATTATTAGGCTCGAGACGCTGGCGGTTGAACTGGAAATTTGTATACAACATAGACCTACTGATGTGGAATCTGAAAACAAGTGAATTCCAATCTACTTCACATTTGATAACATCGGTCCTTGCAGTAATTTTACTATCCCAGCCTTCGTCCATTAAGGAGGACATTAACTTCCGTGTCACATTTTTGAAAACAAAGAAAGTGCTAGTTTGACGAATATTCTCAGCACACGAGAAAAGATCAACCATCACCGTTACAGGCATAAACCACTGTAAGTGTGTTTGACGGCTGCCTGTTGTTGGTTTCATTGATGTTATGAAATCTAATCGCATTTTAGCTCCAAAAGACTCGGTGGTCGCCATGTCGGGGAGTGGCCAGATTGGATCGTCAAAGCTTGGTAACGGAATTGGCTTAAGACGGCCATGTGTCTGGTTACCTGTTCTAGTGTAGTAGAACGCGTTGTAAAGGAACAAACTGTCACGCAGGAGTTCTCTATGGCTACCGCCCCCTCGATAAGGTTCGCCTACCTCTTCATGAACTACCGTGATTATCCCCAACAAGCTTTTTGCATCAACCCAATCGACATATTCCAAAAGATATAGATCTGTCCAAAAATATCAACAGTATTAATAATTTATTTATTGTAGCACAAGTCCTCTTAGTTCCATCAAACCAGCAGGACAACATTTCCAATAACCGCTTCAAGTTAACTTGAAGATGAGCACCAATGTCAAACCAAGTTAGTTGTAATTTAAGGATCAGCTCAACTACTTCTCTAATTCTCGGCAAGTATTTATCTACGTGAAACTTGCTCGTAAGTAAGTATAAACAACCTGCATGCATTTGAAGTAAGATCAGTCTTGAAAGTAATCACGTACTATCTGGCTTCATTAACACTTAGTAGCACTGATGGTAAGTGCGAATGAAACAGCAAACAACTAACACAAATACAACGTGAGATCAGGAGTTTGATATTTGCATCAACTAATTTATTAGTATATTAACTGTTTTAAGTGATTCAATCAATCTTAAGACCAGAGTTATCGTCTTAGTAGTTCAGGCCTGCTCTTTATGTTCCGTGAGAGCAACTGCTGCGGCACTGAGAGTATATACTGTATGAGACTTCAGCTCACGGAGCAACAGCCAGCGCCCCATGAGTTGTGGGGACGAGTTCAAACTTCAGAGCTTCAAAAAGCTGATCGATCTTGAACTCCTCTTTCAATTAATTTAGATGCATTAATCATTGGCAGTCCTAGTCGTTAAAACGTAGGACTTCAATCGGCGCAATACCACTCACCTTAAACCTCTAGTTAATCTAAACAATACTAGTTTGTTGAAACATCCAGATCTGTAAGTCCAAATTCTCACGGACACTTGAAGCATCACAGTTCTAGCACTCTGGCATGGAGCTCTAGAGCACGCCATTGTAACGAATATGACTGTCTAGCTTCCATAATATAATCAGGATTATTAACAAAGCTTGACAAAGGACTTAAGTAATTGATGACTCGGAGTGCTTATTGTTGTCTGTGCTAGCAATCCCATGCATTGGCGGTTAGTTAAGGAAAAGCCTAATGTAAAAGCCCCTCTCAAATCACCTCCCTCGTTAGAAGAAAACTGTGTTGGAACCTAGGAAAAAACGTGGGATTGGTTTTGTTGAGTTCCTAGTTTCTAACGCAGATTTTTGCGTTCCAACTTGTTTCTGTGTTGCAATTCCAATGCAGAAATGCATTGGAACACAAAAATCTGCATTAGAAACTAGGAACTCAACAAAACCAATCCCACATGTTTTCCTAGGTTCCAACGCAGTTTTCTTCTAGTGCCTGTACTGTAAAACCTTATTGCACTAAATGTTTGACAACACCATCAATGTTGTTTTCTTAAAAACTTTGTAATGAATACCATCAGTTTCAGCAAAAAAAAATGTTTGATATAATTGCCATGAGTAAAGATTGAACTTACAATTTGCACCTCTCATCGGCAATGGAGCTTGCGGATCCAACTCGAGCTGCCTATACATATAGGCATGTTGGACTTTAACTTCAGAGACAACATTTGAACAAGAATTGAAGCGAAATTGCAAAATTCTGGCCTTATAAGCACCCTCAATTGAGTTGCCTCCATGCCTGACTGCATCCCGTGCGTGCCCTCCTCGTCTTCCAGGCGTAAGAATAACCCAAGAATTTATCTCAAACCGAGTTGGAACCCATTCCCCTGCTTCACCCTCAATGTACAGAATCACAGCTTGGACACTTGATCGGGGCCTCATCTGAGACAAACAACTAATTAAAATCTATACCCTTCAATCTATTACACTCACACAAGCCTCGCCTTGCAAAACTCCACTCTTCATTCCTTCGGAACTTCAAAGCTCTTCTCACAAATGGCAACTGACACTCCAAATTCAACAACCCAGTATCGAGCAACAACTTGCTTCATTGAACCAGCAATAAGCTTCCTGTCCAGAGTACAAGTTGATGGATGCCATAGTCCTATTTCAGTTCTCAGTAGTCAGACAGATTACAATTCACGATGATAGAAATTCATTTCCCTACACTGGGTGGGTGGTCTACCTCCACGGGTGTCAAATTAGCTTTAGCTTCCTTGACATTGCGAGCTAATTTTGTTCAGAAGCACACTATTTGCATGACATTAAAGAGAAGAAGAATGCACGAAATAAGGATTATCTTAAAAGAGCAGACCTTGCCTCATCGGAGGATTGACTCAAAAGTGGCGCGAGGGACTAACAAATGTTTGATAACTGATGAAGGGAACGAGTTCAAAAACTGGAGGGAACTTGATCTTGAAGAAGATGTACAGACCCGCTAATGGACAAACAACCATCAACTTGTCAAGCTTTGAGAAAGCTTAAGGACACAAAACCACCAAACGTCCGGCCAGTCATTATAGACCAGCACACGCCAGGGACCACTCACAGCCCACTCACTCGCCTCAATGCCTATGTGGACAGGCATTGTTTTGGGACGGGCATGCCATAGTAGTGACTGAAATAATAAGAACTCCCACAGCCATTGTGAGGGTCCAACTCTCTCCTAATAGTCCTTGCCAAGTTAGTGGGGAGTCTTTCTAAAATCATGGGAAGTACAAAATACCTTGTCTTTCCATATTTAGGTCCTAGTTGAGAGTCTGAGAGATTAGATTAGCCTTTCCGAGAGAAGTGAGAATTTGAGAGTTAGCCAGTCCTAGTGTCTAGTCCATGTGAAACTAAACCTACAAGCGGCACACAACAACCTAGCTAAGTATAAGAGTCTACTAATAGATTTCCAAGAGTCTAGAACCAATTCATAAAGGATTTGGATTAGTTGTGTTGAGTTGCAGGTAACTTAAAAATATCAAGTCAAAATGCAAAGTAGACAAAGGATGAGGTGATTGGAGCATATAGAAAGGTGCTTTTAGGATAAAAGCATGCTAAGAGGTCAACTTAGGAGTCGATCATCCATAACAAACCCAGGTACCAGAATAATTTCCCCCCTGGGTGGAAATTACTAAGGAGAATCTAATTTTAGTCTTTTTATAAATTGTATTATGGGAGATTTGATTTTGCCCTTAGCTTGTGGGAATCCTCAAAAGGTTTCTCCAAAAGTTTCTAGATTTTATAAAACTGCACGATGACTCCATAAAAAGTCAATCGCCTTTGAAATTGATGGTAAATTCATAGATCTTGTACAAATTGCGATAAAATCTCACAAAAAATTAAGATAGTGTTTTGTGTGTCCGATAAGTAACTTGTTAAATTTGAAGACTTTCCGATAGTCAGAAGTAGCAGAATCAACAACGACATCAAATTTAACAAGAATTTACAACTTGGCGGCGGGTTGACCGGCGCACTAGGAGTTCACGGTGTTCAAATGTTGCAAATGAAGAATGTTTTCTTGCTCCCACAAACCTTCCAAACAACCCTAGATAGTTAGATTCCTTGGGCAATGCAAATTCCGATAATTGGAGTTTTGACCTTTTCTTTGAATTTATCGTTAGTGGTTTTACGGGCAAAATTAGCCTAGAGGAAGGAAAGGATTTTCTAGACTAATATGGGTCTTTTGAATGCAATGGCACAATCGGTTTCAATTTCAAGTTGCTTTTTAAAAAGTAGAGAGGGTATAACTGTAGGTTTGACTTTTTTAGAGTAATTAGCGATAATTCTAAGTTAATTCACAAAATATCTTGGTTAGAAACGAAGGTTGGATTTAGTTAAGATCTCAAATCTTTCCTTAAAAAATCTTCTTTGAATAAACTAAGAATATTTAAAAATATCTTAGAATTAAAATGCATAATATCCTAGGATAAAATAAGTTAAAATCCTAAATATCTTTGGGAAAATCTAAGATTTTATTTAGACAAGATTTCCTTGCTAATTAAGATTTGTTCTAGATAAT
Organism: Neckera pumila; assembly: GCA_963969595.1. Taxonomy (NCBI): domain Eukaryota; kingdom Viridiplantae; phylum Streptophyta; class Bryopsida; order Hypnales; family Neckeraceae; genus Neckera; species Neckera pumila. The sequence continues at coordinate 19,772,538 of OZ018415.1, read as the reverse complement.
TTTTAGATTAAACTAAGATTATTTAGAAAATATCCTGGTAGATTAGGAATTATCTTAGGGTTAGTTAGGTTAGTTTTGGGGCAAAAGCATACAATTTCTTGTGGTAAATCAAGGTGGTGGGACTTTTTGAAAAGTATAAAAGTCCCCCTTCCGAGGTTTCTGCAAATCCTTTCTACTTACTGATACGTTGCCCAAAGTGTGGAAGACCCACACTTTGATTTCGCTTACCGACATTCTGTGGGAATTATCTATCGAGGCCAAGACACGACCATCTTTTGCTTTCTTTTGCTTTCAATTCAATTCTTGTAGTGGAGGGCTTGGTTAGACGACACGAAGTTCCCTTTAAACCAATAAACCACATTAAAATCCCCCGTGGTATGCCAATGTTGGAGGGGCCTCAATTCTCTGATCAAAACACAAACTTGCATTACATGACGTGCATTTGGAAAGTTGGGCTGGAGCTTTGACAGAGCACTACGGAAGATGGAAGTACAATTGTTTTGAAGGGGGAAATTGCTCACAAGGTGAAGAAGATCATAGAAGATGTCGATGAGACAAAGGATCCCAAAGTGTCGGAGATTTGGAAGAATGCTTGGAAATGGCAAATGGACACTGCAAAAGGAGGCTCTTTGCAAGCAGCATTGGCGTTGGCGGAGTTTGTAGAACTAATCATCAGCTTGAGGACCAAAGATGGTTCCAATTCGTAATTTACTTGAGTTATATATTTTCTAGGCATGCATTTTTAATATAATGAACTATTATTTTGGAAGTCTAAAGTCGATCGTTGCATTACATTATAAATGTAATCTGGATTCCCTAATGCTGAGGTATTGCAAAGGTAAGGATTTTGAGGAAAGCTTGTTAGCAAAGTATAGTCTTTTGCTACACTTGTGACGCACGCTGAGATTCTGATATTGATAACAACAGTATTCAAGATTTTTGGTATAAGTAGCAGGTTCAATTTTACTTGTGAGTGAAGGACCTCCTTGAAAATAATAATAATTTCAAGTTTAGCTACCACCTAGTATTGGGCATTGACTTTTCAAACTTTATATGTTCAGTCACAAGACTCGCAAATGTATCTCTGCCACCAGCATTAGACTCATGAATGGGTGTCCTATGAAACAGAAAGGTTGTCATATTCGTTAAAATGGCAAAATCTGTAAAAATTCCCAATTCAATTTTCAGATGCCCATCTGAGTCCTAAACCAATACCATCCCAATTTTTAGAGATTCTGGGCGCCAAATTTGTAACATTCATTTGCCCAGCAATAAACAAGCAGTTTTCAACAGAATAAATGAGCAGAGGCCACTGGTTTCCATGACCCAAAGACTTGCAAAGTAGCATCATATTGTTGTCTGGAGCAGTCCTTCCATCCTCTCAAGAGCTGTTAATAAGCAATCTTTTTATCTCCACCATGTCTTGTACACTTCATGAATATACTAATGAAGCTCTTTGTAGTTGGGGAATTTTCAAAAATTAATGGCTTTGAAAAACCATGTTCTTACAATGCCAATGTTTGCACAATGTACGGCTCACTTGCAAAAATTATAGCTCAAAAAGCCACTTCCTGTAGTCTCTTGAAATTTTTGCTTTTTGACAATTTGCTGTGAATAGTGTAAATAGAGACAAATTGACAAAGAGTTCACACAATAGAGTAGTAATATAGACAAATTGCCAGATTAGAAAGGATTTAGAAACACATAAAGGTTTAGGATGGCAAAAGGCAAGTTGACTCTATATTTTGGGTTTGAATAGTTGTCTCTAGTTTTGCATATAGCCAGGCAATTTGTCATTTTCTCTCTCTCTCTTTCTCGGTTATCAAATAGTTTTTGTCAAGTTTTTTTGTCTTCATGTACTTTGAACTTCTTCAATAATATAATATTTTTCATAAGCAATTTGTCTTATACGCTGTCATGTTGCAAATGCAGACATTATGTAGATTATGTATATATATATATATGATTTAGATAGATGTTAATATTTGTTGCATTATAAAGAAGTTGACATCATTTGAGGTGGCTTCATCTCATTCAATATTCTTCTTTGTGTTTTATTTAGATTATACTATGTCGAACTAGAGTTTTTTTTCCTAAGTCTCAAGAAATTGGGGTTCTAGTTTTTTTTTTACCTCTAGTAGATATATGTAGATTTTAGTTCTTTATTCCGTAGATAGAGTGGATAGAGTGAAGTTAAAGATAAGTTAAGATGGAGATTGAGTGGAAAAGTAAAAGATAAAGAGATAGAGTGAAGTTAGAGTGAAGTTTAGGTGAGAAAAAGGTGATTTTTTTTCATCTTCTCTCTCATTGTAAATTTTGAGAGGGGGGGATCCAAATGTTTGGAGGTTGTTGTTGTGTTATGTTCTGAGAGGGGGGGGGGGGTTCAATGAAAATTGGAGGAGTTGTGTATTATGATGTTGTGATTGGAAGAGGTCTTTTCTTGCTTGAATTGAAGTTGTGAGTGGAGATTTGTACTAGTTTGAGTGGAGGAAGGTCTGTTGCCTCCCAATTGAAGGGGCTGAGACTTTGACCAACCATAGAAGACGGACAGATTTTTATTTTACAATGAAATTTTGAGAAGTTGTAGAGAATTTTGTTAGCTTTTCAAATAGCTATCATTTGTTGTATTTGGAACATTCATGAGTGAGTTGTGAGTGTTGAAGTGAAGGAGGGTCTACTGCCCTCACTTTTAGAGGCCGAAACTTCGGGCAATCATAGATATTGGAGAGAGTATTTGAATGAATTGAAATTTAGTGAAAGTATAGAAAATTGTATTATCTTTACAAAGAGCTATCACTCATTCTATTTGGAGTTGTGGAGCATTGGTGGCGTTCATTCAAAGTTTAGCTTTGAAATTGAAGTTGGAGTGAAGATTTGAAGTTGGAGTTGGAGGAGAATTTGTGTGTTGTGGCTTGTGGCTTTTCTTTTATTGTAAACTTTTGTTGTTGCGGGCAGCTTGGGTTAAACCAATGCTTAACCTCGTTTTGTGTTTGTGGAGACGGTGGGATTTAATCACCCACATGGACAAATCTGTTTGTTCTCACGGTGAAAGCTAAAGCCTAGTTAGAGCTGGTCACCGGGAGTTTGAAGTTTAGGAGCCCATCATCCGGACGGCATCTCGTGTTATGCCGTCTCGTTTTACCCGTCCGAGGCCCGTGGTTCTTATTACCTACCTGACCGAATCCTGACCCGTTTAGAGCCAACACAGGATAGGCCAATGGAGAGGAGTTTGAAGGCCGAAGAACGAAGAGAAGATTGAAGACTAGAAGACTTGAAGATTATTTGAAGTCAATGACTAACTAGTTCCAGTTGCAGCCAAATACTTTGCGTATTCCCAAAGCACGCTCTTCTCAACACGACAACGCTTTAAATTTAGATCCAGTGATTGGACTAAATTGAGCATTTTATAATTCGCAATCAAGATCCAATGATTGAATCCTCTGAATTGTGAAATAAAAACAAATTGTCTTGAGAATCCAGTGATTGGATCTCTTTGTTTATTTGTACTTAATTGTATTCTTGGTGGTTGTGTATTGGTTGTGGAAATTATAAAACTATTAACTTCTTTGTTTTGATCCAATGAGTGGATCGTTGTACTTGACAATTTGTCAAATTCCATTACAATCCAGTGATCGGAAGGAACTGTTGTGAGAGAATTCGGTGTGTAAATTCTTGTGTAAAATTGTGCACCGACTTATCGTGATGAATTTGTGTTTGTTGGAATGATTTGAATAACAAATTGTCTGTGAAATAATGTGTGTGATTAGACTGCTGGAATTGTGGAACATGAATGATAGATTGAGTTATTGAAACTGTGTTGTGTGAATTGTGTGATTGTGATTACATGTTTAGACCAATTGATTGGATCAGTTTTGTGCCATGAGTGTGTAAGATGAATGGTCTTCATGTTACGGTGAGGAAATGGAGAGTAATTTACAATGATCAGAAGTCAATTTGTCTGTGAGCTTCTTGTGAATCGATTGAAGGAGACAAATTGACCAACCAGTTCGTCTAGCACTGGAGCTGCAACGACTGTGAGCAGAACGAGACAATTTGCCGGAGCCAAGGATGCAGTGTGGAAGATCAACTAACTTCCAGATAAGTTTTTGAATTATTCTAATTCGTAACTTTGTCCAATCGTCTTGTTAAATTAATTTATGTCTCAGTATAGTTCAAGTTGCTTCTTTTTTATGAATTGAATAGTTTTGAGATGAGTATTAGAGATTCAGTATAGGACTGGAGTTAAACAAATTGTTAAAATAATAAAGGTAAATCACAAAAGAAATAATGAGACCCAGTTACTAATATCTGGAAGAAACTCATGACAAGTTGTCTAAAATTCTAACAGTGAATCTAATCAGTGAGTTACGTTGTATATTTTAATTTGGCGTGTGCTGAAGTTGAAGATTAAAGAATCGGATACTGAATGAGCAGATTCAGGTGAGACAATTTGACATATTTTTGGGTGTTTGATGTATGAGATTAAATTGCCTTAACTTCACGTCTGTATGATTGAGTTATGTAGTGTGCTAGATTAAACAAATTGTCTGAATCTCTGGGTATTAGACTGGATCTTGAATTGGGGGATCTAATTAACAATTTGTCCTTGGTTTGGTAATATCATTGAAGCAATTCATTCACAGTGATTGTGTGTCACAGGACAAATAGTTGTAGTAGTCAAACTGGACAGTAGGTAAGGTATAGACAAATTGTCGTTGCAACCTGAGTATATTGAAAGCTGATTTGTTGACTGAGTTTAGAAGGAACAGATGATATTAAGTAAGTACAATTAATTAGATATTCTGTAGGATATAATGGAAGACAAATTGTCCTGAATGAGATTTAGGTTGGACTGTTGAGTAAGATAGATTTGGAAAATGCTGTGATTGATTGAGGTGTGTGTGTATGTGTATTTGATAAATTGTCTTGCTGTTATTGTTGTAAATTGTAATGCATCACACAGGCATCCCCCCTGCATTAGTATAGGGACAATTTGTTGTAGAGGACTAGAACTTTGTGATACTCATCTAAATTTGTAATTTGGCTAGCTAAGTAGTGACTGGACAAATTGTTTTGGTAAAAAAACTTCATAGTAATTAATGAATTTATATATATTATATATATGTGAAATGTTGCATTTAAAAGTCTAGATCATGCATGACAAATTGCTCTTATAAACCTGTCAAATTGTCTTGAACTACCCCTAGAATACTAGGCAGGACTGGGACAGCACTCATGTGTCCATAGCATTATTTAACGGATTGGCCACCAAATTCACCCTTGGATATAAGAGTGTTTTTAATTCATTTTCAAAGTAAAATTGTTGAGTAGATCCCATAACAATTTAACTTACAAGTGACTTCTAGCTGCAAAACATTAGACTATTTGACCATTCCATGTAAATTTTGGAACCCCTATACTTAGTCCTGGGTTTTGGAAAGTAGACAAAAACCTAGACTACACTTCCTTCTAGTAGAAAACTCATTATATATATGGTAGCCCTTCTAAATGCCCCTCAGAATACATTAGTACAAAAAAATCCAATCTGCATTAAGGGTTAACTCTTTAGTGGCACTCCTCTTGCAGAAGACAGGAAAGAGGAAGAAAACCTGGAAATGTTTAACCCCTAAAGGTCCAAGGCATTTTTTGGCTTCAAAACCACTAAAAAATGCCATTTATATTGTGATCACTAAAAAACCCACAAGAATGCTTTTTTTTTAGGAATCTAAACATAAGATCTTGTACTTCACTTGTCCTAGATCATGTGGTAAATTTTTCATGAATTTTGACCATACGAATTGAAAGATATTAGCGTTTGAAGTTGGAAAAAGAAGTTTTTTTTAACTATGGCCTGCAATGTCAGATGACTTTGACGGCCATTTGTAGATTTTTTTTGCATTAAACACCATAAATTTTAAGAGATTTATGTTGAACATTTGAGTTGGGAGTTGGGGAAAAAATTTCAAAATGTCAAAACTTGATTTTCACATATAAAAAAATTATTAAGTAGAAGTAGGTCCAAAATTCAATGAAACACTAAATCATTAATAGCTCTTAGGTGGAATTAAACACCATAATTCCAACGGTGGGATTGTTTCAAAAATTTGAAAAAGTTTGAAAATTGCATTCAAAAATAATTCTATAATGTGTGTTTTTTAAATGCTTAGATTGCCAAAAAAACAAGATTGTCTAAAACTTTTTCATTCTGAGTTTAAATAGAATGAATTAAAGCTTCAGATGTAGACAATAACATGATCTTTAAGAAGAATTTTTTTTTAAAAAAAAACACAATTTTATACATTTTTTTTCTTTGCCCGGCTAATTGCTTTTTTGACTTTGGGTGGCATAACTTTTGCTCCCGAGCACCGATTGAAAAAATTATATTTTTTGAAAGCTAATGTGATTTTCTATCTTTAAAAAAAGTTTCCAAAAATCAGGCCAAAATTTCAAGTTACACAAGTTTGCCCAAAATCCCAAGTATCCCACAAGGGGACTTTGGGTCTTTAGGGGTTTAGCTATGCTAATTAGAGCAAGAAGGGAACGGGAGACAAAGTAATCATATGATCTTCGGCTTTGTTGTCACTGCAATTGAACAGAAAAAAGATTACTCGAAAAGAATTAGCGAGTAGGGAGAATATAGTGTTTGACTTCAAAATATTGTAAGTTGACTGCCACGGGCAATGCTTGCGCTCTTCACGCCAATGCAATTTCAAGTGGCAAAGTAGGGCTGCAAAATTCTCAAAAAATATGGACTTCCAAATGTCTGGAATCTAAAGAAACTGATAGATCACAAAAACATTGCACCAATTCTCAGTAGACAGGCTTGCAATTTAGAGCACATCCTCATCTTGTAAAAAGAAGGGCTCTTCGGCTACTTGACCGACAACAAGAATCGGCAAGATCTTTGACTTATCTTTCTGACCATTTCCATTTTTAGGCTGCTCCAACGTACAGTACTAGTGCTACTAATGCAATTTTCCTTTAGATTTACGTCAAAGCAGCGCATGTAATACTGCTCAGTTTTCAATCTACACATTGAATACAAAGAAGAATGTTAGCAAAAGAATGTCATCCTAAAGGGAGCAGATCAAGGAATGTGCATGCATGTGCTGCCTTCTTCACATTGTTGTCCAAAGAACAACAGGGCCCAAGAGCACAAATGACTATAAGACATGGAAATCATGTACCACCAATTGTTTTCATCTGTGCCACCAAAAATCAGATTGATTGCTCCAATTCTCTTGCCAGTGTGTGTGGTCACCTATTGCAGCACTAATTTATTGCATAGGCCTGAACTGCCCAGTTCTCATGGAACTTGCTGTTGTCAACCTCCGTCTAAACCTCACCACGACAACTCCTTACTTGCAATTGTATTTATCCATCAGTTCCACGTATAACAGTTCCAATACTTCCAAAAATTTGTGCAACTCTGTTGCAGGTGTAGTTGTGATGTTCTATTTGAGGAATGGCTGGTGGGTTGATTGGCCACACAGACTTAGTAACACCAACATAGGAAGCTTGAATAATTTGATGCAAAATCAACCTGTGGGGCAAGCAACTGAGGCTGCCATTCCGTCTACATCAACCAAGGATTGCAAACTTGGCTTGAAAAGATGCATAAGACATGTGCTTAAGCAGAGTCCAATACCAAGCTTTGATCATATCGACTTGACATTGAATAAATTACATTTGATTTGATGACAAGAACGTGTGAAATTGTGAATTATAATTTGCAGTAAAAAATGGCATGCAATTCTCTAAATTGGCGATAGGAATGCCTCAATGAACCAACATCAAAATTTCCGGCATAAACTTATTGGTAGACTTGAAATTTGCTACTGCACACCAGGTCACACAATGTGATCGAATTGTGCTTTGCTCCCTACACGTTTTGTTCACGTGTAGGGTGCGTATAGTATCGTAGTTACTCATGAATATTATAAAAACATTCAACAAATATTTTGGCACCGTTGTGATGTCACCGTATGGACGACCTTGGCACAATTATTTGTAGCCCACAATGCCAAAAAAGAATTTGCAATACGCTTGGTATTTGCACCTTACCTCACAGGTCCACCAAAAAGTTTAGCATTTCCAGAGATGTCTTTGCTTTGCCACTTTTCCAAAAATATAGTTGTTGTATCCAAGGAAGGTCCTATCCGTTTTCTATAGACAACTCATCCAGCTTTCTCTTGAAGAAATGACAAATGAAAAACCGCAGTGCCTACGAGATTTTGCAGCTCAATTATGTGTATCTGGTCTAGAATATGGATGTCAATCTGCTAAGGGATTAAACGGTTGAACGCCAACAATTGTAGTGTATAGTAAGTACTGCATAGATTCACCAATAAAGTTAATTAATCCCTTTAGGATATTTTGAAATGGCATACATGAACAAATTTCAACATATTTTGAGGGAATTGATGTACAACCTCTATTTAGTAACCCTAAACCTTGTATTTATGAGGTGGGGTTTTTATACAACAATCATTTGTAAGTATGCTTCATTGTTCTAAAATCAAAAGCAATTTTAAGGAAAACAAACTCCAGCAAGAAATTTGTGACTACAGATGGGTGCTAGGTGCTCTATATACAAAGATTGTACTATACAAAGCCGAAGAAGAATGAAAAGTGAACATCAAATTGTTCATTGAACAATCTCATATGCTTGGTCTGACTCGTTTGTACCGGTTGCAGGTAATGTATAGACTAGAAGCACCAATTGCTAAGCACTTTCCGTAGCCCTTGTTTCTTTCCAAGAGTGACTAAATTATAAACAATTACAAAAACACCTTATTGCATTGTTGCAAATCTTCATCATAAAGTTCGAGGAAGTGGATTAAAGAATGCAAAATAAACCCGCCTTCCAATATACATCTTAAAAGGAGAATGTGGACCAAATTTGTTACAAAAAATTGAAAGATTCAAAATCCACGCTTGTTATAAAAGGAAGAATTTTAAACGTAGTTTCTTACAAAATGAATCCAAACATTGCTTTGTTCCAAAAAAGGAAAAAAATATTAACCCCTATACTACCAAAGTCCTCTTGGGGGTACTTGGGATTTTGGGCAGGCTCAAACGACCTTAATCTTTAACCTGATTTTTCAAAACTTTTTTTGAAGATAGCAAATCACATCAACTTTCTAATAATACAACTCTTTTTCCATCGGTGCCTGGGAGCAAAAGTTATGCCACATAAAGTCAAAAAAGCAGTTTGTCGGGAAGAAAAAAAAAAACTTTAAAAAATTGATTTTTTTTTTTAAAATTTCTCAAAGATCATGTTTTTGTCTACATTTGAAGCTTTGATTCATTCTATTTGGACTTAGAATGAGAAACTTATGGACAATCTTGTTTTTTGGGCAATCTAAGCATCTTCAAAAAAAAACTTATAGAACTCATTTCTGAATGCAATTTTCAAATCTTTTCAAAAACATTTTTTTGACAAAGTTGAATTTGTTTGCATGAACAATCCCACATTTGGGATTATGATGTTTTAATTCCACCTAAGAGCTATTAACAATTTAATGTTTTGTTCAATTTTGGACCTACTTCTATTTAATAATTTTTTAATATGTGAAAATCAAGTTTTGACATTTTGAAAAATTTTCTTCCAACTCTCAAGTCAAATGTTCAATACAAAAAATGTTAACTTTATGGTGTGTAGTGCAAAAAAAATCCACAAATGGGCGTCAAAGTCATTTGAAATTGCAGGCCATAGTTCAAAAGAGCTTCTTTTTCCAACTTCAAATGCTAATATCTTCCAATCGGTATGATCAAACTTCATGAAATTCTTACCACATGATTTAAAACAAGTGAAGTACAAGATCCTATGGATAGATTCTTAAAAGAACTTTTTTTTTGGTTTAAGGAGTGATTGCAGTAGGAATGGCAGCTTTTCAGTGGTTTTAGAGCCAGAAACTGCCTTGATATTTTAGGGGTTAAGTACCTAGGTTGTATAAAAAAAAAAAAACTAGCTTGTTACAAAAATACAAAATGAATAAATGCAAAGACACTATCTTCTTCCAAAAAAATGAAATCTTATTTGCTCATTCTCATGTACTCTTGTAGTTTGAATTTTTTCTAGACAACATGGCTGCTCCCTTTCCAGGGGAAACAACTATATCCGTTCTAAAAAAATATAAACTACAATCAATATTCTAGAAGAGTCTACTTGCAATTATTGCTCATTCTCATTTAATCTTATAGAACTTTTGAACTTTTTCTAGACGGCATGGCTACTACCTTATCGAGAGAAACAACAATACCCAATCTAATTTAATAAAAAATGCAAACTACAATCAATATTCTAGAAGATCCTATTTGCTCATTCACATATAATCTTGTAGTTTGAATGTTTTCTAGATGGCATGGCTGCTCCTTTTTCAAAGAATAACAATACCCGTTCTAAAAATATTCAAAGTACAACATTAAAAGAAATCCAATTGTAAAATATGGGTTGGAGAGGTTGTTTTTATAATGAAATTCATAGTTTGGCATGAATTTTCAAAAGGTATTATGGGACAATTTGAAGATGAGAGCTTGATTGCTCATTGTGAACCCCGTTAATTGTATTCAATACAAAACTTTTCTAACCTAAAACTAGTAGAAAACCAGTCCCGATCTGTTGTTTTGGTCGCGTTGATCATCAACAGATTTTTGTTCATAATCAAAGCAACCAAAACAACATATTAGGACCGATTTTCTACTAGTGTAATTAAGGCATAGTAGAATAAATTTTTACAAAAAACTTCTAACTGAGAAAAGTTTGTAAATCAAGCTAAATTTCATCTCCAAATTTTCTTTTGCAATTTTGAGTCTCCAATCAAAAATTTTAAACAGAATTCAAAGAATATATTTGAAAATGTCAAAAAAAATGTCCCTTCAAATACCTCTCTTAATTTTGTCCACAATATTTGATTGGAAACTCTAGATCTCAAACAAAATTTTTAAATATGAAAGTTAGCATGATTTTCCAACCTTTTTGAGTTCAAAATTTTTGAAAAAAATTGCTATGTCAAAATTAAGTTTGAAGTTCTACATTGAATACAATTCCTACCATAGTATTTTGTTTTCATTTTGGTTTAGTCTCTTTTTTTGATGCTCTCTTTTTAGTTTCTTATTTAATTCTAATATCATTTTTTACTTTTCTGGTATTTTTATTTTTATTTTTTCACCATTTTATCATTTGCCTAATGTGGTTACTTCATCAAATCTTGCTAAAAGTAATTTTAGATTAAAACCCCTATTTTTCCCTATAATTTTTGCTTTGTTTCTTTGTAATTGTAATTTTCATTTTTTCACCCTAAACTCCCAACGTTTCCATTGTTATCTAATGAAATACTCCCTAATTGAATACTAATACTTTTGGATCTGTAATTCATGCACTTTATTTATAATTCCCATTTTTTAAAAGGTAAAGAAAAATTGTGGTTCACAACATCCACAAAAAATATTGTTGGTTTTTTTAATGGTGCATTAGGCATGTGACTTTAGAAGCAGTTATGTAACTAGATGAAATTTCTTCCTTTCTAAATTTCCATTATCCCCTAAAGGACCAAACACCATTTTTTGGCAACATAGCAATTTTAGGCAGCTTACTACGAATGGAAATTTTACTTTTTTTCTTTGAAATTTTCACACAAAATGTGCCCAAGGAGTAGCTTCAATGTTCAACAACTTTCATAACTTTTGATTACATGGATAAAAAGTTATCGCATGATATGTAATTTTCAATCCTCAGCGGACAGCCCATGCAGCTCAAAAAAAATTCTTTAAAAATCACTTTTTGAAAAATGAAATTGTGAAATTGGTTTTTATAGATCTATATATACTTAGAAATCTTCAAATCATTCCATTTGGATTAATGAGTCAAAATTATGAGGAGTTTTAGTTTGAGGGTAGTTATAGAATCTCTACTCTAAAATAAAATTTGAAGTCCTTTATCTAACTCAATTTTTAATATTTTTGAAAAAAAATAAAAATAGTATGTGTAGAGTGTTTATTACAACATTACAACCATTGGGATTGGCCTTTTTTTTAATTCCATAACAAAACTCTTGACAATTTAGTAAACTGAGTCATTCTCAACCTCTTCCTACTTACTATTTTTTTCCTATATGTTGTACAATTCTAAACAATCTGAAATTTTTCAAGCATGTAGCCAACTTGCCTTGAAGAATGAATTCATAGGATAACCATTATTTTGGACATTTTTTCATACAAATGTGACCTTGTAAAGTTCAACTGCCCCGATTTTTGCAGGATAGAAAAAGGATTTTTTCAATTCAAATCTTAATATCTTGCAATCCACAAGGTGGAAAATTCTGAAATTTTTTCCACATTTTCTTAAACTAGTGTACTACAGGATATTATAGTTACATGTGTTCAAAAGGTGTTTTTTTTAACATTTGGTACTTGTATTAGAAATGGCAGTTTTGGAGCGGTTTTGGTGAAAACATAGTCAAAAACATTTAGGGGTTATCTTATTAAAAAATCCATCATAAATCTCAAGTAAGTGGATCGAAACATCCAATACAAACTAAACTGCCATCAGATCTCCTCTACAACAAAGTAGAGCACGTAGAGTAACTATTCCTAACAGCTCTTGCAGGTGGCCAAAGATGTGTGCATACTTTCAAAGCAGAGTACGCCTAACAAAAAGTCTTCTACAGGATAGAATTTATATTCACTGTAAATACTTTGAACATGTTCTTTACTTAGGCATAGGTTCTGCCCTTTCATTTCTTATTTTTATTTTTTAATCTCATAATTTGTTCCACAATTTTGCCAAGATGTTTATAATTTCATGTTTTGCCCAATATATAAGGGAATCATCACAAAAATGCGAAACAATGAAAACCAAGGCCCAGGCATGGTCTCCACATCCTAAAGGGGTTAAATAAAACATGCCAAGGTGTCCATCTCTAACTCAAAAGGCTATAGAAAAAACAAAGTCCAGATTGTGTAGCTTTGCTCTTGCTGAAGCTTATACAAGACAAAGACATACATGTACATTATAGAAAATTTCAACCCTCCGGAGGATTGCTCCAGAGTGACAAACCAATCTATTTTGAATCTTGGTCTGTCACTCTAGAAAAGTGCCGCAGTGAGCAATCAAATACTTTGAATTTTGCCAAAACAGTTATTTTATGGGTTTTTTTTTTCTTTAAATATTTTTTAAGATTAAATATATATGTTTTTTTATATTAATGTTTCTAAAACTCTTAAAACTTGGTTCCTTCACTATTGCCACTGCAATTTCAAGTGGGCAAGAATAGGAGAAAAATGATTTTTTCAGCCCAAAAGAAACAAATTTCAAGGTACCTTGGAGGGCTGCGGAGCAGCCCTCTGGAGGCCTGAAATTTTCTCTAATATCAGTCTGCTTCTATTCACATTCGCATGCCTAGCCATCAAGTAATAGCTTGCGTTGTCAAATATTGAGGGGCTCATTGAAAGTTCAAAATTTTCCTAATGCCTCTTAGGTTGGGTCTATGGTTTTACCCTAGAAGCTTGGATTTATGACCTGATTGATTTCAAGTCTCACTAGCAATCACTATATTTGCTACCATTTTCAACTAGATGCAAATGAAAAGTCTTATATTTATTTTTTCAGTGTTGAAAGCATATGTCTATTACAAGTAATAAAATTTTCAGATTATTTTAAGAAAACTTGAAATTAGTGTAAATTTTTCTTAAAAGATGAAGAATTAGAAAATCAACAAACCATGGTTATAGGCCCAAAGTTCATATTGCTACAAAATATTGAAATTTATAAATTTTTCAAATTTCCAATTGGAGTAGAACCTACACTTGATAAGCTTCATTTCATTAGTTGGATCCAAATTCAAAAAAATTCATTCGTGTGGCTAAAATTCACATCAAGAGTAACTAGCACAAAATGGCCAAAATACGCTACAAGGGTGATCTATGGATTAACCATCTCCTTCTCTAGAAAAGTCAATAATACTATAATGCGAGACATTGCAATACTATTCATTGAAAATGAAATTTGTTTTTTGTCCATCCTACAATCTTTGGTGAAGTTATCCATTGAACACTTTGTGCCTGTGAGGTCCTTCTACCTAAACCCTTAAGTACTTCGACGTTTACATTCTAGACAATGAATAGATTGAAACTAACGTTTTTTTCTGAACACTGCTTAAATGAAAGTCATCCTAATTTGTGCAAATCCTTTACCAAGTTGTTGTTCTCCCTAATGTTCTCCCTAATGGAAAATTTCTATTTGTATACCAAAATGGTCTTCCAAATTGTATTTTATAATGATTTTTCTTACATCACCAATACTAGAAAACATAAGGGACGTTTAGGAGTTAAAGGCTAATTAGAAATAGTTCAAAAGAAACTCAACACCAAACTCCATCTAACTTCCTACAATTCCGTTTCTTCAAAGAATTTTGCCGTGTGTTTTCTCTAACATTTTTATACTCTGAGCTCATAACATTCAATAGCAGTCATGTTGGCTGCCTTTCCCCAACAAAATGGTGTGGTATACTCCATACCATTTCATCCGCCAGATGAGATGATGTGGAATATTCCACACTATCAGTAGCTAATATACATACGTCATTTTGTCAAAGAATTGAAATAAGCCAGCTGGCCACAATTGTACAAGATAGATTAAGAACTAAAAAAAACCCAGAATTTTTCACCCCTAGAACCAAACACACAAAAACCAGCACTAAACCTATACATTATATATTTTGAAAACTCAAAATATAATTGATTTTTGTATAAATGCAAACAATGAACCAAACATTTAGCTTGCATTCATATAATAATCAATTATATTTTGAGTTTTTAAGTGAGAAGAGAAGCTATATATATACATTTGGGATGGTAAGAGGTAAAACAATCCATGTGGGATATATAAATTAGAATGAGCAGAAGCCTTAACCACTCATAGTTAAATAAAAAGTAGGAATTGTGTTTAAATATAATTTTAGACCTTATTTAGGCAAAGCAAAATAACTTTTTTCAAAACAATTTGAACTAAAAAAAGTTGGTAAATGAAGATTAGTTTCATCTCCAAAAATCCATTTGGTATTTTGAATCTCCAATCAAAAGTTATAGACAAATTTTAGAGAAGGGTTAGAAGGGACATTTTCCTTAACATATTTAAACATCCTCTCAATTTTGTCTATAATTTTTCATTGGAGGCTTGAAATATCAAACAGATTTTTGGAGATGAAACTTATCTTCATTTACCAAAAAAATTTGGTACAAAATTAAAAAAAAGCTAATTTACTATATCTAAATGAGGTCTAAAATTCTACTTTAAACGCAATTCTTACTTTTGACGTAACTATGAATGGTTGAGAAACTACAAATTCTAATTTATTTATCCTGTAAGTGGGTTGTTCTACCTCTGACCACCCCATGTGTATATAAAAACTTGTCTTCTCACATGAAAATCCAAAATAAAATATTGATGGCAAATGTTTCAATTGCTTTAGCGGATTACTCATTGGATTATTTGGATTTTTGGCAAACCATCTTTCTCTACAAATATTTGTTGATTTGTATGTTTGGTTCTAGAATTAACAAAAGAAAATAGAGCATACCATAATGTACTTCCATTGTCTTGGTACCAAAGTTTACATTAATGATGAGAGAATGAATTTTGTGGATGAGGACTCCAGAGAAGAAACGTCAACCCCTTGGAAGGGTATTGAATGTTATGCTCTGGTCCCCCATTTCAAGCACTTTGCGTTTACTCTATTGCTCTGGCTGACATTGTGGTTGTTGTAATTAATATCTTCAACAGGCAAGTAAAACTAGAGCACTAAGGGCATTGGATGTTTTGTAGCTTCTTTGAAGGGCTGTGAGTTCCCTGGACTGCCAGGGTCCGGAGAATAGCCTCGCAGTAGTCCGCAGCTGCTGCATGATGTGACCGAGCGATTGCCACGTCACCAAATAAAATAAAATAAAATAAAATAAAATCTGACAACGAACATTTCCGATCTGCCAAAGAAACAACGTCAGAGGAGTAGGTTTGAAACGGACCTTTAGAGTCCCCAAATCTCTTCTAATCTCAACATTCAAATATGGAATGTTTTTGCCAAGGCATGGTTGAACCCCATATTAGATGTTATTTCAGGCCTCTGGAAGACCGCAAGTTCTTTTGAGTTCCCAAACTATGGGAACTCTACCACATTAGCTGTCTGACATGGTTAGGCGATTGCCACGTCAAATAATAATATTCAATGAATTTTTCATTTAAAAAATTAAAAATTAAAAATATTTAAAAAAAAATCAAAACTTATTTTTTATTGTTTTTTTAATTTGGTAGCACTGCGCTGGTTTCTAGCAAAGGGAACAATCCCAAAACAGTCTTCAAGAGGCCTAAAAACACATCTAATGCTAACTTTACTTATTATATGGCAAATTTCATTAAAATGGTGGTATTCCATGTGCCATTTTCAGATCGTGCAGTTGAAATTGCAAAAGTGACATCTATGAAAGGTATACATTATAAACATCTAGGATAATTATAGACTTCAAAAATCTAGGAAAAATATAGATTTCGGATTGTGCAATCTAAAAAATTAGTAGTAGTATAGGTTTCAAATATTTAGGGATTATGTTGATTTTAGAAATCTAAAATAAATATAGATTTAACAATTCAGACTATGCGGTTTGAATTGTTAAGAGTGCCAAAAGTATTAGAATGGCGCCATTTTAATGACATTGGCCATCTATATAAGGTAGGCAAGCTGATTAATATCCTAACTAGCAATCTGAATATCTTTTGGCCAACTCCAAAGGTTTGAACTTGTTCCACAAATCAAACCCAAGTAGAATATAATTTTTTGATTAAAATTGTAATTCCTATGAACTTCTTAAGTAGTTTGATTTGAAATTACCAAACCACTTATATAGTGGAGTCATAAACATCCTCTAAACAATCCGTAACCAGCTTTTCATGTATCTAATGGTACCTAAGTATTCACCATTAAAAGATTGATATGTTAACCATTGTTGATATTAATGTAGTGATTTTGTCCAAAAATGAATAGATTTGGATGTTTTTTGGGACGGAATTGGGGGCAAAAGCAGGATGATAGAATTGGGTAGCAAACAAAATTGGTTTGGTCAATCTTAGTAGAAGGATATAAAGATACAAATTGCCTATTTGTATCATTGACTTTTCTTTGTATAGTACATAATGTAATTGACATTTTTGTCTTGTATAATTTAACTTTCAATTCTTACACAATCCCAATCAAGCATACCAAAACTCCATTTTGGGTAGAATAATTGTTTCATTTCATTTTCATGGTTTTACATGATAATTTGTTGAAAAACATTGATGATTAACTTTTTTTAATTCAATTGCATAGATATGTAGGAAACATCCATATGCACATCTTTCCTTCAATAAGCATTTTTGTTTCACAATTCCTTCCATAGAGGTTTCAATGTTGGCATGAAAATGCCAAAATTTTGGGAATAGATATATTTTTATTTTTATTAAATTTTTCTATTTGCTCTAATATTGTAACTAATTTCTTACATTTGAGCATGATGATACAATTTATTTGCTAAAATCTAGATAAATAAAAATACATATGTCTTTTAAAATTTGGCATTGTCACGCCAACATTGAAATCTCTATAGAGGAAATTGTGAAACTTTTTTGGAGATGTTTGTTGAAAAAAGGATGTGCGTATGGATTTTTCACCATACCTCCGCAATCAAATTAAAAAAATTTCATCACCAATGTTTTCAACAACTTACCATGTAAAACCATGAAAATGAAATGAAACAATTATTTTACCAAAAACAGAATTTTGATTTTTGGAAACTAAAATTTGGTATGCTTGATTTGGATTGCGTAAGAATTGAATGTTAATTGAGCAAAACAAAAACAGTCAACAACATTCTACATTATGCAAAGAAAACTAAATGGCACACATTACACTCATAACTCATAGAGATTGAGCAAATATAGTAGAACTTCTGTAAAGTGATAACCTCGGAACCAGGCTCAAGTCCCCATGCAAGCTCAAGTGGCCATGCAGGCTCAAGTCCACATGCAAGCTCAAGAAAAATTAAGGAAAATCTCTTATGTGGTATCCTTGGATTGGGTCAAGTGCACGACCAGGCATTCAATGCTCATCTCTTTAGAATTTCGAGAAGTCATTGCTTTAGAGAAGTTCTACTGTAGGCATCACATATCTTTTTTTTTTCCCTGCATCGTACAGGGCGTGGGATCCATGACCAAGTCCTACCAGCAAGGAGACGTGACTATCTCATCCACCAGTCTTGATGTCAGCTGCAAGGCATCTTTTAGTGTTTTTATTTCAGTTGTCGGAGTTTCTAATCGAATCATGAAGTCGCAACTTGCGCACAGATCTAGCTCGCGGACTGGATGTGTGGCAGACCAGCCTTCAGAAATCCACAAAATAATAATCCGTAATAACTTATATGACGCTGTCCGGACCTCCGGGCGAGAGATAGCCAACCTGCTCACGCAGTTAATCCTCTTGTGACTTTGGCTTTGCAGTTGTAATGCCGAGGAGCTCTCCAATATTGTCCCAGCAATCCTTTCCTCTCTAGCGCATACCAAGCTTTGAGTACGCAAATTTCAGCCCTCCCTCGTAGTGACGTTCTGGGCCTGCAGATCGTGTATGTATTCAGGTTGTAGAGCGAGGCTTGGTAGTCAGTTTTACTTGCAGAATGCAGACAGATACATCTCACGGTGTTTGTACCTTTGTGTCCAGACGAAATTGGGTCAGTGCTAGAACATGTGGAAATTTGCAGATGTGGAAGTTGGTTATTTCTTGCATCTAAGAAGTGTGTTCTACTGTGAAGGTCTTCATATTTGTCGCAGTGATTCAGCCTTTGACCCAGACTGGGAGTAAGCAGCACCAACAGCAAACTTGTCTCCTCCACACTTGGACTTCAACTTATTTCTATATACCGAAGGATTTGACTTGTGCTAGTGCGTTCCAGTGGTGGCGTGGTGTCCGCACCTTGTTTTGTGAGTATTTCAGCCAACTGTTGATTTGATGTTCTTGATACTTATGTTGTGGGATCAAATATTGGATCTAGTTAGTTTTATAGATTGAACGTCAAGTTCGTTAACTGGAAACTTTTCAAGAATCTGGCTTCTTTTCAAAAACGCCTGTCTAGAATTACCGACCTGATATAGATCTGTGGTTCCAGATCGACTGTCCCCTAGTTTTCGAGCATTGTGCAAGTCAATCTCTCAATTTTGGCGCTTTGAAACACGTCCTTTTAGATTAGTGTCACATCCGTTAAGTGGCAAGATTTTAAAGAACTTGTCACTTTTTCCAGTCACCTGTCTGTTATGTCAGTCCCGGTGGTTCCAGTTTCATATCTCAGAATGTGGCGATGTGAAACTCGAATCCCAGCGACTCAATTTGCAACCTGTGGGCAGTACAGTGGTACGTGTCTGATTTCGTGCGTGGGACTTTAATTTCTTATCATTAGTCACTTTATTAATTTTTGATAAACGGAATTGAGTGTGAGCCTAAATACTAAGGTAACCGACCCATTGCCAATCACTTAAGCAATTATGCATATTTACAGCATAGATTTTTTGAGTGCAAAAAATCTATGCTGTGTATGGAAGTAGAGTTTGGAAGGATTGCATATTTTTTCAAAATTTTATTACCAAAATTGTAATTACTATGAATTTTTTAGTGGAAGATTCTCTGAGACCTATAGCGGTGATATATACCTTTCTATTTCTGACCATAGGCTCATTGCAAAATCAACCAAGGATTGGTTACGATATTGATTGCTTTGCAACCAATCATATTGCGCCACGCTTGCTCCGGAAATTGAGCTACTAATTCACAGAAAAACAACAGTCTATATCACCAAAATGGGGGTAATCAGAAAGGGGTCGGCTACCTTATTATACTCCGTATTATATTGAGCATCTTAATGTTTACAAACTGAATAAATTTAGTGACACTTGTAAATCTTTACTAAATAAATATTTATGCCATATTTCCATTCATTTCCTTCTTAGCTCTAGAGTTTAACCCCTAAAGGCCTGTTGTCCCTTTGGGAGACAAATGCGTTTTCGGGCAGGTACCTACGGGCTGAAATTTTCTCCTGATTTTTTTAAACTTATTTGGGAGGTAGAAAGAATGATTAACTTCATGGAAATATAATTTTTTTCACAATAGGTGCATGGGAACAAAAGTTATGACCAAATAAGCTCAAAACAAGGGACGGCAGGCAGCCAAAAAAACTTGCACTTTTTCTTTTCTTTGGTATTTTTTTTCTCATAGATTATATTTTTGTCTATTTGGAAAGCTTTTATTCATTTCATTTGGATTTGTTATGAGAAAGTTATGAACATTCTTGTTTTGGGGGCAGTTAGAGCATCTTTTTGAAAAAAATAACTTGTAGGATTCATTTCTGAATGCAATTTTTCAAATTTTTCAAGTTTTTTTCTTGCATGGTTTACTTTATTTGCAAGAACAAACTTGCCATTGGAATTAGTGTATTTTAATTCCATCTAAAGTATATGAATATTTGAAGTTTTCCTTCTATCTTTTACCTACTTCTATTTAACAATTTTTTTAATAATAAAAATTCAGTTTTTTTGAATTTTTTTGGGGGGGTAGATTGTCAATTCAATTTTCCACTATAAACATTTAAAGCTCAAAACTCTGTAGTGTAAAAATATTAAGTTAAAAATGTTCAAAGTCAAAAACTCCAGTCCCATAATGTCTTGAAAAATTTGTTTTTTTCACTTTAAACATAGATATCTTGCAATCTATGAGGTCAAAAATTCTGAAATTTTTTCCACACATTCCCATACTAGTTAGGTGTAAGATCGTATGGTTAGATGGACAAAAAAATATTTTTAAATTTTTTCCACTCTTTGCTAAAAATATGGCAATTTTGGGTGTTTTTTGGCAGAAAAAAGACCTTGGGCCTTCAGGGATTAAAGTCTAGAACTCATATAGATTTTGGACCACTATTGGTGTAAACAAAAATGTGCCAAGTTTGTGGAATACCACCATTTTAATGAAAATTTGGTTAGAGGTATTGTTTGTTATCTCAAATAGTCGCTTTGTTTTGCATCAACATGCCAATTCAAAGATATAAATGGATTTCTTTTGCTCCACATCTGGCTTGATAGTTTGTTGTAGCTGCAAATTTGGATTTGAGATTTTGACCATAAGAAAGAGAATAGAATCTAGATCTTTAAGAGTTTTTTTGCATTAGGGGAGATTTGAGGCCTCCGGAAGATTGTTTTAGGATTATTTTACTTACTAGGAACTAGAGCCATGTTGTCAGAATTTTAAAAAATAAATTAATTTTAAAATTATTATTATTATTATTATTATTACTATTATTATTATTATTATTAATTATTTAAAGTTTAATTTTAATTTTAATTTACAATTTTACAATTTTTATTTTTTATTTTTTAAAATTTAATTGATTAATAATATCTGATGTGGCAGTCTCTCGATAATGTGAGATTGGTGATATGGCAGAGTTCTCTAAGTCCAAGAACTCGCAATCTTCTGAAAGCCTCAAAAATCCTCTAATGGCAGACCTAATCAATATTTCATGAAGGTGATATTTAACAAATTTGGCACTTCCACATTTTGACCATGTGGTCTAAATTCTATACTTGTCCTAGAAATGAATGGAAAAATGATGTATGGAATATCATGATTTTAACAAAATTTCTCATTTAAACGTCCTCTAGTTTGTTAACGAAGCAACATTTAAGAAACAATGGTGTTTTTTTAAGAAACCTATTTGGAACCTCAAATATATGTTTGTTCTGATGGTTCCAAGGTAAGAGGTCTATGAAGCGCTCAGGCTCTAAAAAGGGTCCTCTAACGTAGAGGTACATTTGTTTTTTCATTGTATCAACAATGTACAAACATTATACATTTCAAGAAGTGGACACTTTCAGTGACAACTGTGTTTAAACTTCAAAACTTCATAATTAATTCCACAAAGCTCCAAAAATTATGAAACAACTTGGGTTAGATGCCAATTTCATTTGCCTTTCAAGAACACTTTATTGAAAAAAATTTCAAGAAATCTAACCTCCCCAACTCATTAATTATCAGCTCTTGAATCATGGCGCTTTATGGATCTCCTACCTTAGATTCAGAGCATTGTGCACGACAGTCTTGCAATGTTGGTGATCTGAAACTGGACATTTTAACATGTATAAACTCCCAGCCACTCAATTTCAATCTGCGGGCAGGTGCGGATGTATGGAAGTTGCTAAGTACATTCAGTATAGTATTTATGTACGCAACTGGAAAATGGTGAGGTTTATGTGTATGATTTTTCATTTACTTTTGAAACTAGTAAATAGCTGTTTTATTTTAGTAGAGCGTGCAGTATGTATTAACCATTTCACTTTATTTGTGATAAATTGAAATTAGTGTAAGTTGAACATGATATTACTGTATTCAACATGATGCTATATATTACAGTATTGAACACGATACTCATATTGTAGTATGTAAAATTAGCGACACTAGTTTCTCTTCACTAAGAGCATCTCCTGCACCCCTCCAAAGAACCCCTCTCCTTTAATGTTTGGATGATAAGCAATCAATTGTAGTGTTTGTCAGGCTTCACCTTTACTTTCACACACCAAATAATCCATATTTGGTGAAGATCTTTATGGTCACTACATGCTATATTTTCTCTTGGGATTAGTAATTGTCATAGTTTACTTATTGCTTTTGCAAGATCTGTGACTTGTGATTGGTTGGAAGTATATTTAGTGAGTTGTACTATTGGGGATTCAAGTGACCATCCCCTTTAAATTAGACAGATCTCGATTGAAGGAACAAATTGTTTGGAGGACTGCAGAAGATGCTCTAACAATGTAAACTATTGCAGCTTAAGCTGTGGGCCAAAGTGATCAGCCTAAGATGATTGATGCGTAATAGATACTTTGTTTTAAATGTCCCTTTGTCTGTATCGATCTTTTGGTCAAATACTCAGAGTTACGTACCTGCTATGGCCAATGTTGGTTATTTGGATTTTAAGTAGGTGACCGACTGATAGTTGCAAGTATCGTCTCCAATTGTTGTTACCAGGACTATTTAACTCCTAGAGGTTCGTTGTGTATTTGGGGGACAAATGGGATTTTGGGTAGATACTTATAGTCTCAATTTTTGTCTTCATTTTTTGAATATTTTTTTAAGATAGAAAAATTGATTTGCTTCGTGGGATTTTTATTTTATTTTTCAATTGGTGCCTGGGAACAAAAGTTATGCTCAAATAAGCTCAAAACATGGGAGAGGGGTAGCAAAAAAAATTCAAAAATTTGAATTAAATTTTTTTTTCTCATAGATTATATTTTTGTCTACATAGGAAGCTTTGGTTCATTCCATTTGGATTTGTTATGTGAAAATTATGGACAATCTTGTTTTTTGGGCAATTAGAGAATCTTCTTGAAAATAACTTGTAGGATTCATTTATGAATGCAAGTTTTACAGTAGAAAAAAAATTCCATATAGTTTAGTTTGTTTGCTATAACAATCTCACCATTGGAATTAGTGCATTTTAATTCCATCTTAGAGATATGAATAATTTGGTTTTTCCTTCTATCTTGTACCTAGTTCTACTTAACAATTTTTTTTAAAGAATAAAAATTAAATTTTTTTGAAACTTATTCTAGATTCTTTCTAGAATGAGTTTTTCTAGATTCTCAACGCAATTCTCCACCATAAAGCTCAAAACTCTATATTGCAAAAAAGTAAAGTTAAGAAGGTTCAAAGTCAAATAATCTAATCCCTCAATGTGTCAAAAAAATTAGATTTTCACTTTAAATGTAGATATCTTGCAATCTGTGAGATCAAAATTTCTAAAAGAAATTCCACACATTCTTATACTAGTTAGGTATTAGGTATAAGATCCTGCGGATAGATGTGCAAAACAACACTTTTCAAATTTTTTTACTCTTCACTATAGAAATGGCAGTTTTAAATGTTTTTTGGCAGAAAAAAGGCCTTGGTCCTTTAGGGGTCAAGACATTAGCTCATGTTTGTTATCTCAAGTATTAACATTATTTTGCGTCAGCATGACAATTCAGTGCTATAGATGTTACGTAAATGGAGTACTTCTGCTCCGTATCCGTCCCTGTCCACTCTGTTGCCTGGATTTCGATAGTTGTGAATTTGGGATTCCAGATTTTGACCATAAGAAAGGGAATGGAGTCATGATCCTTGAGGATTCTCCTAATAGATCCTTAATTGAGATAATCAATAGTTTTCATAACCAATAGCTAATTGTTTCCGTTTCGTAATCATTGCCATTTAGTAGTGTTGCTCAACATGCATGCATGTTGGTATTGTGCATGAGCAGATCGATCAAGGATTTCAAAGTAGAGCCTGCATT
Organism: Neckera pumila; assembly: GCA_963969595.1. Taxonomy (NCBI): domain Eukaryota; kingdom Viridiplantae; phylum Streptophyta; class Bryopsida; order Hypnales; family Neckeraceae; genus Neckera; species Neckera pumila. The sequence continues at coordinate 19,748,145 of OZ018415.1, read as the reverse complement.
CAGTCATCTTCTCAGGTCATTAGCCCAGGAGACTTTGTTTCCACAGCAAAATGGCTGGGCCGTCTTCTGAAGCTGGTTACCTAAATACTGGAACTGCTGAAACTTCAAGCCACCCAGAAATTGAACCCGCAATTGAATCTGAGGCTACTGGAGACACCGAGGCTACTGGAGACTCCGAGGCTACTGGAGACTCTGATGAGGATTGTGGTTTGGAGAAGAAAGAATGTGACGAGATTATGGAGCACTTGAAGAACAATCCTGGGTTGGTTGTCAAATCTTTGGGTCCGGAGGGGCGAATAGTGTTGCACGTAGCAGTCATGGTCGGTGAGATCAAGAAAGCAAAGCCACTAGCTTCCAAATACACCGACAAGGGATTGTGCGAGGCTGCAGATGATTCTCATTGGTATTGTGCCCTACAACGGCAAGATTGCAAAGCCCTCATGTCCTTGTTGCAAGCAAATCCCTGTCTAGTGGCACAAACGGGTCCAAAAGGGCAGACGGTTCTGCATGCTGCTGCTGACAGGGGATGCTTATCACTTCTAGGCCAAGTATTGGATTTATTCGAGGACAAGCACGGATTTGTGAATGAGATGTCTGGAGTGAGGGTTGGTTGGTCCGACTTGGGCAAAGCAAAGTGTGATACATTTGAAGCGAAAGTTGGCGACATAGCCTACTTTACTTGTCCTAGACATGTTTGGATATGTCTGATGATGATGTCTGAAGGGGTGAGTCAATTGAGTACGGAAGGGGTGATCCACAATTTCAAAGACTTGTCAAGTGCACTGAGATTGGGTCCCAATGCACCCCACCATTTAAGGGATAAAGTAATTGAGGTTATGCAGAGGGAGCCCTCAAAGAAAGCCTTTGAAAGTCTGGAAAAGTACTATCAGCAAGATATGAGTTACAACTTTGTACTTGAATGCAAAGAGCTGCAGTTTCACTGTGCTTGCAGAGGGTTAGGGTTTGGCAATACAGAAGAGCACTACGTGAAGACTGTTATAGGTGGATGCCTGGAGCTGGGGCCATCTGAATCTGTCGAGGTCTTGACGTACCTTTTTCAACTTCACAATGCACAAGGCCAAACCCCGCTCCATGCGGCTTGTACACGTTGGAACTCATCCATCCCTGAGCTTTTGAAGTTGGTGCCTTCGGGTGATGCTTATAAAGAGTGCCTGAATGCAAAGGATGTGAGGGGGTGGACCATCTTACACTATGTTACTGCCACCAATACTGCCACCAAAAGACACGAGGATTTGGAAGCACTTTTGAAGGATGAGCGGATAGATGCAAACGCGTGGACAACTGATCACTATGATGTATGGAGAGATCCTGTAGAAGTTGGCATGACGGCCTTGCATCTGGCTATTTTACACAATGATGTAGAAAGTGTGAAACTTCTTCTCCACTGCCCTCGCACGGATGTAAATGCCAGGCTTCATAGATACATTGTGCGTGGTTATGAAAGGATCAGGTCTGGTGATGATGAGGACATTCAAGAAAGAAGATCGTATTGGTCGCCTCTACAATTGGCTGCTATTATGGGTGCATCGGATATAGTAAGAGCACTACTTGGGTCGTCAAAGGTACGTCCCCAATAACATATTTTTTGGTTTTAATATGTTCTTTTTTGAACTTCCTAACTAGATTTTTGCACTTGAACCCCTATTCTCACAAGAAAGCCATGCATGTGTCCCCACTTCTTGAAAGTTTTAAATAGGATATAGAAAAATTCATTCAATCTCTTATATGAATGTGTTAAAATTTTCTAACTTATTTTTAGTGTTAAAGTGCAAATGAAGAGATATAGAAGGTAGATTTTGTTTTGATAAAATGCATTATTTGTGAAGGCATTGATGTATTTGGCCCAAGAAATCACAAGTTTAATTTGACAACTTAAATTGTAAGTTGTTGTAGAAAGAATGAATCCCAAATCCAAAGTTGCATGCGAGGATGTTAAGGCAATGAGTTTGTTTGCCAAAATGTTGGACAAAATGCAAAGTAGGCTGGTTGAAGGCCCAAAACATGATTGGACATGGGATTGGACAAAGTATGGAGTAAAATTCCACCTCAGTTAAGATATCAATAGAATGAGGTCAATTTGATTTTTGGAAGTAAATATCTACATACTTCGAAAACAACTATTTGTCATTTGAGCCAAATTTAACTTCTTGTCCTCTTTCATGAATATACTAATTTGTGTTAATATTAGTATAAAAATAAACAACTTATTAAATAAGAAGTATGATTGGTTGATGAGCAAGGAACTCTATATGGACTACATTCTTTTGGCTACACATTTGTATGGTTTCACAATATTCTACATTTCTAATCCAAAGTCATACACTTTGGCAATGTATTTGAGTAGAAGAGGGTGAAAGTATAAAGCACTTGATGATTTTATTGCTTTTTTTTACGTATGCAAGGACAAATTGGACCTTTGGGAAAAAAAAATGGAAAAGAAAAGAAAAGAGAAAATTAATTATAATCCCAAAAGTATTATATACTCAAAGTATCCATTTCTTGCATTTTCAATTTCTTCTTACAAGTTCTTTGATATTTATGCAGGTTGGTGACATTTACAACGATGGAAAGCTTCCAAATAATAGTGTTGCAAAGGAACACTTCCGAGGAGTATCAGCCTTACTTCTTGCATCTGCATCAGGAAATCCTGATACTCTACGTTTATTCTTAGACAATCAAATGTTTGATCCATTAGTCAAATTTGAAGGGGCTACAGCTTTGCACTATGCAACAAATGCAATGATACCAAGGGCACACCATTATCTTGGAATCTTGAAGGTTGGTCGTTTCCTTTACATTTCAGATCTTGGATTTTTGGACCGTGACACTTGTAGATATGAAGAAGAGCTAGAGGACATAAAATTGACTCCTATATCATATCTTGGAAGGCAAGCTTGTATTACCATGTTATTGCAAGCTGGTGTTGACATTTGGGAGAAAGACAACCAAAATAGACTTGCGGAACCAGGACCCCAAGCTCCAGAAGAAGCACATCTTTGGTGGCACGAAAAGATGGCGCAAGAAACATTGGAAGCCAAAATGAGCCTCAATAATGCTGCTAATGCAATTTCAGTTGTTGCAGCCCTAGTTGCAACCGCTTCTTTTGTGGGGCCATTGCAACCACCACTTGGATATGGAGCAGAGTCAATGGAAGGTGGAATACAAGACACCTACTTATCTGTTCGAGTTTTCATGGTGAGCAACATTTTGTCATTTTATCTTGCAGTTGCATCCATCATGTTTGCAGTTGTACCATCTCTTCCAATGCCTCAAGAAGGGATATATGTGGAGTGGCTACGCACACGAAGAACTGTTGGTGTTGCAATATTTTTCCTTCTTATGTCAGTTCTCGGTGTGCTTATTTCCTTTGGAGCTGCGTCAAATTCCGTTGTATCAGAAGGCTATTCTTGGCAACATGTTGGCCTCTCATTCTATCCTACGTTATTGGGTGGATTTATATGCATATTAGGCATTAGTTTGTTTTTCTTAAGATTGTTGAGGATGGTGTTCAATAGAAATGCCAAGATTAGATATTTGTACAAAAGCTTTGTTAAATTCTAAATGTTGTATATGACTATGGTTTCATTGGGAATATATCAATTGGAGATTTACTCGTGTGTATGCAGCTTGATTCATTGTTATTAAATGGACCTTTTTTAGTTATATGTGATGCATTTTCAAAGCAGAGGCAACTCGTACAGTTTATATGTGCAAGAAATTCTATTGTGGAGAATTCACACCTATAGTTATATTGAATATATAGGTGGGTGAAAGCAAGAAACACTTGTCCTATTTTTGTCCCCTTGACCTTGGATGAGTGTTTTTTTGCTCATAACTTTTGCATCGTTTGTCCATTTTTTATTAAATTTAAATAGAAGGTATATATTGTAGTTGTAGATGTTGAACAATTTTTTTTTGTTCTTAAAATAAAATTTTTGCTATTTTTAAACAATCTTCTATTGGATGTCTACTTTGGCCATTTTGGAGGTTTTCAATACTATTTTTGACCAAAAAATGAGAAATACAAGCTCAAAATTGGGATATAAGGACTTTTATTAAAGTTAGACAATCTCACGTAAAGATTTTCAAAAATAGAAAATTGTCCACCTTCCACATGTGCTCAAAGTGCTCTACCTGTGCGTAAGTACAAAGAACACAATTTTTTTTCTTCCAAAGATGAAAATGGTTGAGAAGGAGTATCTTCAAGTTAGGAAATTTATTTTATTTTATTTTATTTTACTTTTTTGAATTTTTTGTACTATTTTCTAAAAACCAAACATCAAAGTGTTCATTTTCTTGGCATTTTTCATAGGTCTTATTTTGTACATCTTTTAGAGATAAACTTTTCTAGGTATGCATTTCTAGAAACATACTATTTGCAATGCCTTACAAATTATCCATATTTTATTTTATTTAAAAAAATTATTCCAAAAGTCATAGCACTCACCAAAATAGGTCTTTTTAAACCAAAAGTGTGAGCAGGCTTGTCACTATGGAAATCATCTTTTTGGGTAATGCATGAATCATTTGCTTGAAACCCCCAAGAGTACTCATTGGAGATTAAACTATTGTGCAAGACCTCCCCTTTTCATACAAAATGAAGATTTGCACTTCTATCTTACATAAGAGGATTCTTTGTCATCTATTAGACCCTTTTAGGCTGCTGAACTGTTACATAGGATTAATCCTCATTTTGATTTCCAGTCTTGAATTTACCACAATAATTGTTTCAATTGTATCTACACTTAGGTGATGATGACATCTTCACTTGAGGTTTTCATACAATAACAATGCTCAAAATTGATTGGCTTAATTTATAGTTGTAATCCATTCTCTATTTATTATGGAGTAACCATAAATTTGAATGCATATTCAATTTAGAGGATATTAGGCACCAAAGTATGCATTGTCTGGTCAACTAAGTGACGAAGTTGATGTTTTCACCTTTGGAGTTCTTTGTTTAGAGGTTGTAAGTGGTTGAAGGAACATTGGTGAGAAACTACCAGTTGATGAAATGGATTGTTCTAAAGTAGGCACCACCAAATTTGCCATTGACCTTAAACTGCCATCTACACTTTGTGAAGATTTCCAGAATCAGTTAATATGTACCTATGTGGAAGAAATCTTTTAGAACCAAATTTTTTTCCTTTATAACTTTTGCATATTATATCCAAATGTCGCGTTCTTTGGTGCATTGGAACCTTCTTTCACTTGCAAATAAGAAAATATAAAAATTCAAATAGTTTGATAATAGTAATTAGGCACAATAGCAATTAGTGGCGGTATTGGGGGTACCCACATTAACCCCTAAAGTCCCAAGGACATTTTTCTGTCATGAACCACATAGAACTACCATTTTTGTTGGATTCGCCTAAAAAATCAAAAAACAAAAACATTTTTTTAAAAATCCAACCATGGGATCTTGTACTTCACTTGTCTGAGATTATGTGGTAAAAATTTCATGAAGCTTGACCTAATAGATTGGAAGATATTCACATTCAAACTTGAAAAAGAAAGTTTTTTTTGAGTACTAGCCTCTAATTTCAAATGACTTTGACAGCCATTTGTGGAGAAAATTTGAACTATACTTTGAATTCAAAATTATTTATGTTGAAGAATTGAGTTGAAAATTTAGAAAAAAAATTCAAAAAAACCCCACTTGATTTTTATTCTTTAAAAAATGTTAAGTAGAAGTAGGTCTAAGATTGAAAAAGAAACTAAATCGTTAATAGTTCTAGGATGGAATTGAAACACAATAATCCCAATAGTGAGATTGTTTTAGCAAGCAAATACAACCTTGTCAAACAATTTTTTTTGAAAAATTGTGAAAATTGCATTAAAAAATGAATCCTACAAGTTATTTTTTCAAAAAGATGCAGTAATTGCCCAAAAAACAAGATTGTTCATAACTTTCTCATTATTAGTCCAAATAGAATGAATTAAAGCTTCACATGTAGACAAAAACATAATATTTTAGGAATTTCATTATTTCAAATTTATTTTGACTTTTTGCAGTTTTTTTTGGTGCTGACCGCTTAGTTCAGTTCTAGGCTTTTTGTGGTATAACTTTTGCTCCCACTCACCAATTGAAATAAAAATCATATTCCCACAAAGCTTATCAGTTTTTCTATCTTATGAGAAAGTTTCAAAAAGTTTTATAAAAAATCGAGATCATAGGAACCTGCCCGAAATCCAATTTGTCCCCCGAGGGGACAAATGCGTTTTCGGGCAGATACCTACGGGCTGAAATTTTCTCCTGATTTTTTGAAACATTTTTTGGAGGTAGAAAAGCTAACTACCTTTGTGGAAATATAATTTTTTTTACAATCGGTGCTTGGGAACAGAAGTTATGACCAAATAAGCTCAAAACAGGGGACAACGGGTAGTTTGGGCAGCCAAAAAATTTGCATTTTTTTTTTTTTTTTTCCTTAGTATTTTTTTCTCATAGATTATATTTTTGTCTATCTAAAAAGATTTTATTCTTTTCATTTGGATTTGTTATGAGAAAGTTATAGACATTCTTGTTTTTTTGGACAGTTAGAGCATCTTTTTGAAAAAAATAACTTGTAGGATTCATTTCTGAATGCAATTTTTCAAATTTTTCAATTTTTTTTTTTTGCATTGTTTACTTTACTTGCTAGAACAAACTTGCCGTTGGGATTAGTGTATTTTAATTCCATCTAAAATATATGAATATTTTAAGTTTTCCTTCTATCTTTTACCTACTTCTATTAACAATTTTTTTAATAATGAAAATTAAGTCTTTTTGAATTTATTTTTTTGGGGTAGATTGGCAACTCAATTTTCCACTATAAACATTTAAAGGTCAAAACTCTGTAATGCAAAAATTTTAAGTTAAAAATGTTCAAAGTCGAAAAATCCAATCCCACAATGTGCCGAAAAAACTTGTTTTTTTCACTTTAAACGTAGATATCTTGCAATCTATGCGGTAAAATGTTTTGAAATTTTTTCCACACATTTTCATACTAGTTAGGTGTAAGATCCTACAGTTAGATGTGCAAAAGAAATAATTTTCAGTTTTTTTTACTTTTTGTTATAGAAATGTCAGTTTTGAATGTTTTTTGGCAGAAAAAAGGCCTTGGTCCTTTAATGGTTAAATGGATAAGAAATCTCTTGTTTGGAAGGTAAGACTTTATTTTAAATGTGATGTCATCTACTGAAGAATATGAATACAGTTTCTATCATGCTCTAATATTCTTAGCTCCTTTTTTATGTCTGGAACTGCTACTTTTTGGTTGTGCTGTCACAATATTGCATTTCAGGCTTGGTTGCAGAAAGAGAAGGCAACCTGAATTTCTTTAGGTGTTTCTAAATCTAATTCTGAGCTCCGCCAAGCAAGAGAGCAAGCTGCACTGATTCTGATAAGCTTTGCTACATGTTATGATGGTGATCAAGGGTCGTTGCTGAGCTTGCCAAAGCTGTATCTTGTCCGGCAGGACCGACACCATCTTGACAGGGGCGTTCATGTTTTTTAAGAGGTTTTAGACACTACCATCATCATTGCCATGTTTTCTTTGGTATCAGTATTTGCTACTCTGGAGCCATTTTAAGTGGGCAGCCATGTGACTGGAGAAGTGCTGGTTCTGCAGAGCAGAAATTTGATGGCGCAATTACTATGCCAACGAGCAACAAAAACCTTTGAAAGATGAAATGGGTGTTTGGGTTGTGATAAGTACAGACTATGGAGTACTTGGCTGTGGGGAATTTAAATTACCACTGTTGTTGATATCATTAAGGTTTTAGGTACTAATTTTATTTTATTTTCATTGTTTAAACACAATTGCAACCAGCGTTTTTTTTTGGACAAGTGTCGCCAGAAGTCTTCAAACCATTGGAGCAAATCTGGAGGGAGGGCATCCAACAGGTTGAAACAGTCTGACAAGTGCAAAATTTCATTAAAAAAAAACCCGTTGATTGCAACTCCATTTCTTTTCATTTTGACACCTTGGGAGGGGAACTTTGTGAATGTGACTGTTGATTTTTAGTGCAGCCTATGAGTGCTTTTGAATACTCTACTTCCAAAACTTTGTACCCCTACTGTGCTCTCATATTTGTCAAAATCTGAATTTTTTTACTGCATTTCTTCCTTTTCTACACATCTCTTTATAATCCCGTACTCACTACTATCTACTTAGCCTTCAAATTACTCATGGCCCAATTTGTGGCACTTTTGGGTGTATCCACCTTACATTCAGTAGCAGTGACTGGGACTGCCTTCCCTGGACGGAATGACGTGGAATATACCACATCATTTCATTCGAGGGATGAAATGGTGTGGTATATTCCACACCAAATCAATAACTACAAGGACACTGGGCAAAACTTGTCAGAATACAGCAAGGGGCCTAAGTCAATTACAAGGTCGCAATTGCACACTGGGGCTAATAACAAATTAAGTACTTTGAATTAAAGCTGTAAATAAAAAAGTAAACTTATTGAAAATGGCAATCAATTTATAGAGATCAATTATCTCAATGCTTGAATTACATCACTTTCATGAGTTGTCATTCATGTTTTGTGTTTACAACCATTTGTCATCAATAACATATTTTGTATTTACAATTGAAAAGACAACTCTATATATACAAATGGGGTAGTAGAAGGTAGAACAATCCATGTGGGATAAACAAATTTGAATTTGTAGTTTCTCAAGCACTCATAGTTAAGTCAAAAACAAAGAATTGTGTTAAAAGTAGAATTTTAGACCTCATTTAGGCATAGTAAAATAACTTTTCTCAAAAATCTTTGAACTAAAAAAAGTTGGTAAATGAAGATAAGTTTCACTTCTCAAAATCCGTTTGTCATTTGAATCTCTAATCAAAAGTTATGAATAAATTTGAGAGAGGATTTTTTAAAATGTTAAAGAAAATGTCCATTCCAACCCCTCTCTCAAATTTGTCTATAACTTTTGATTGCACATTCAAAATGCCAAACGGATTTTGAAAAGTGAAACTTATCTTCATTTACCAACTTTTTTTAGTTCAAAGTTTTTTGAAAAAAATTATTTTACTATGCCTAAATGAGGTCTGAAATTCTACTTTTAACACAATTCTTTGTTTTTGACTTAACTATGAGTGCTTGAGAAACTACAAATTCAAATTTGTTTATCCCACATGGGTTGTTCTACCTTCTACCACCCCATGTGTATATATAGAGTTGTCTTTTCAATTGTAAATACAAAACATGTTATTGATGACAAATGGTTGTAATACATTATTCATTGGATTCTTTGCCAACATCTTTTCAACAAATATTTGTTGATTTGTACGTGTGGTCCTAAAATTAACAAAGAAAATGAAACAAAAAATAATGTACTACCACTATCTTGGTACCCAAGTTTACATTAATTATTTGAGGATGAATTTTGTGGATGAGGAAAGGTAGCCTCTTTGAAGGCTACTGAATGTTATAATGCTTGTCACCATTTGTGCCAGGTTCGACCCTCCGCATGGCATTGCACGGAATGTGAATAGTTGTTTCTGCATTGAAAATGGAGAATCCAAAAGAGATGCTCTTATGGCCAATTAACAGGATGTGCATTGAGCGTTTATTAATGTAGAGTTCAATTTGGATTTGTCGATTTTTTTTCCTTTATTCTTTACTGCAATTTGCTCTTCAAAATTTGTTAGGCCTTGAAAACTTCGCATTCAATATCCTCCGGCTATGTCAACGACCATGTCAAGGCATGGAAGAAATCAAGTTGGTAGAAACCACTTGGGACTCTGCTTTGACGTATTTGGAAACAAAGGAGTTCTCTGGCTTTGGGAGGCATTGCTTTAGAGTAGGGGCTTTCATTAAGTTAGTGCTTGCATTATCCAGTTGTGACAGTGACAATTTTGGAAGGATTGTTGATGCTTTATTTATTTATATATTTGTATTTGAACAATTTGAACAGTAGCAGTGCTTTGGAGAAGGAGATGTTGAATAGGCTTTTCTTTGGAGGTTGACTTGAGGCCTGCAAATCTAAAATATGGTATCCAAATTTGAAATCACCCCCGCCCAACTGTGAGCCCTATTGTTGGGGCCCAATTGTGCCTTGTTACATTCTAATGTAATGAAACTTGAAGATGGTCTAGACGGGAGTTGCAATGGCACAAGCGATCTGTGAAAATCGGATCTAGGGTTTCAGGGTCCAATAGATTGATTTCTTGATTTCTCCACGCCGGTGTAGGATTTTGCACGTAGCGTCTTGTTGCATAGTAGTACTAGTTGAATTACGCTTCTTTGGAGCAACCATTCGTTGGATTTGAGTCCGGTTATCGTCAGATCAGGATTGAAGGTTCCAGGCACGCCGGGGTTCCGGTCGAAACGTTGTGCTGTGTTTGAAGCTCTCTTGCTCGGCTGTCTCGATTTTGGTTCCAAGGTATCCAAACTGCTATTAGATTTGGTGGTGTGAGCTTAAGCATTGAGCGGTGTAGGACATCGATCTTGTTGTTTTAGAATCCATGCGGTGTGGACGTTGGAGCTAGGGTCCAAAAAAACCGGATCTTGAGTTTAGGCGAGGAAGAATCATTTGTCTCAGGCGAGGAGGATTTTCTTAATTTGAAGAGCTGTTTCAGGCTGTTACTTCACCAGCGTTGGGTCCCAACCTCTACAAGAGGATGATGCCAAAACGGAAGAATGTTGGGACTCAAAAAGTGCCCTTGGAATTCTCACCATTCGTGCGTGGTAAGGTTAGCTTGTAGAGCCGCTCTCAGATTTAATTTTACGGCGTAGATTAATCACATTTGAGTTCCAATGGTTGCTATTAGGGGGAGATTAGGCAGCGGGCTGTGCAATGATCTGATTTTCACTGTTCCCAGAGCTTTAGGTTTTAAACCACATTGTCAATTCAACAAAGTTTAGTCCGCATAAAGTAGGGACCAGGATGAGCATGGCATCCGCGAAGCCTAAGCGCTTAAGGGGCATCAAAGTTAGATTTGTTGGTTAAGGTGGCAGTGCAACCTGACTCTGTCGACTAGGCTTCTACGATCAGGCCTCTGATTTTGGTGTTTAAGATGGCGGGTCGACCAGGCTTCTACAATCAGGCCTCTGGTTGATCAGGCAGCCATTATTTTGGGTTCTCAGGTGATCTTTTGACCGGGCTTGTTCTACGCATCTCGGTGAATTGGGTCCGGTTGATCAGCTGTCGACTAGGATTGGGGACCCGTTTGATTTGCATTGAGCATTGTCAACCAGGCCTTGTCAATCAAGTGGTGGCGATCAGGTAGCAAATTTGCATTGTGCTCCCAGTCGTCAGGCAACCGATCGATTTGGGCGTTGGGATCATCTATTCAGCAAGTGCTGATTTCTTGATGCATATTGGTGTTCCTGATCTGCGCATACTGACTTCAGTTAGTCTCTGTGCAAACCAATATTCTTGTTCCACTGCAACCTGACTCTGTTGACCAGGGCTTTGATCAGGCCTCTAGTTTTGGTGTTTAAGGTGGCGGTACATCTGACATCTCTATCGACCAGGCTTCTACAATCAGACCGTTGGTTGTTCAGGCAGCTGTTATTTTTTTGGGTTCTCAGGTGATCTTCCGACCGTGCTTGTTCCTACGCATCTCGGTGAATCGGGGTCCGGTTGATCAGTTGTCGACTAGTTGATCAGGGATCCGGCTTTGATCAGCACTGTGCATTATTGATCAGGCCCTGTCAATCAAGCGGTGGCAATCAGGTAGCAAATCTGCATCGGTGCTCCTAGGTCAGGCAACCGGTCAATTTGTACATCAGGATCATTTGTTCGGCAAGTGCTGATTTCTCGATGCATACCGGTTTTTCTTATCTACGCATATCGACTTTGTTTAGTCTCTGTGCATACCGGTGTTCTTATTCCGTTGAGCAGGCATCACGTTCTCTCCTTTTTAACTCAAGGCATTGGAATTGTTTGGTTTCTTGCCAAAACTTTAAAGGACTCAGTGGAGGCACAGTGAGAATTTCAGACAGTGCCTGAGCGTCGATTTGAAGATTCCTTGTGTAGTTCGAGGACATCGCTACTCTGAATCAGTGTAGCTCCTTTGTAATCTGCGTACGCCAAGGAGGTACGAGTGGTTGTTTTCCAATCTAGTATGAACAACTCGGATTTTTGTGGTTAGCTATTCCGCACTCATTTGTATCCTAAGTTCTTTCAATTTTGGTCAATTGGTGCTCCTATCTAGATTCTATTTGTATTGCAATGGATTCTTACCAGGACGCAGTAAGGGATGGCCCTCGTTACACAGGGGATTATTTCCTCCAAATGCATCGTGAGCACGCAAGGAACCTAAGTTCTAAACCAACCCTCTCTCACGAGCAACCCAAACACGGGAAGGCACCATGGCGGGAAGCCCCACAACAAGGACGAAGTGGACATGGTGAGGCGCCTTCGAGGGGCGATTTGCAATAAGGATTTATTAATCATCAACCTTGCACGAATTAGCCCCGTCCTGCTTCACCAGAGCTTGGTGAGGGCCCCCAGGAAGACCGACAAATTCGCAACCCATCAACCCATATGGTCATGCCCCTCAACCCTTTCTCTTGCTTAATAAATGAAACTCTTCCCTCCACTCTGGTTTGGAATTGGGCGGGGTTGCTGTTTCAACCCTGCAAGATTCTCTCGCACTTTTTCGTTGATCCCATTGTTCTTTTTCAACAGACCAGGCACCTCAAGGATCATGCTGTAATTGCATGCTTTGTGGGGGGAGTAGTAAATGATCAAACCAGGAAGACATGGTTGGAGGATCTAGATAGACGCCTGTATCCCAACCATATTGTTGTTCATAAAGCTGCAGGAGGTAGGTTCCACTATGTTAAGTTGGATTGTAGTCAAGCAACAGACAAAGCCTTAAACCTTCTTCTTCATCAATTTCCGGGAGGGAAAGTCACTTATCAACGATGGCAGCCATCTTTTGATCCATGTTCCCCAATTGGCCTAGTTATCCCGTGCTGGCTGTATGTCCCAAACCTTCCATTGGAGTTTATTTCCTTCTCAGACGCCATTGTTTGTATCCTAGGTCGTATCATGGCTACAGACATTCCGGACCTAGCTCTCAGTACTCATCGTACTGAGAGCTCTTGACCTATCTCAAGGATGGATTCCTAAAATTTAGATTGCCAATCAGTCTGGAGGGTTGATAGAGCTCAAAATTATGTATGAGGAACCCTCCCTCCAATGTCATTGTTGCCATGACTTTACCCATCCTATACACCAATGCCCTATTCGTACACATCTCCCCCCATAGACACTTGCTTTGACCATAGAGTCCCAATCCGTAGTCTACAACCATATTTCCCAATCTCTGAAACTATCCAATCTCAAACCCAAGCCCCACTACAACACAGTACCATTGCGAAGAAACCAAAAACCTATAGGCATAACCGCCAAAGTAGGAACCGCATCCCTAACCCTCATCCTAATCCGATACCAGATGAAGATGGATTCCTCCCTGTCTCACACCGTTGGCAAGGGCACATTGCTACAAAATCTCCTACTCCAGCTAGCTCCAGCCATTATTGGGAGCATTGGATTTCCATAGAAAGAAGGAGAGAGGATCCCAACTATATAGAGCCACCTTTAGTCTTTCATCAAATTGATCCTCCTTCACACATCACCTCAGATACATCCCAAGAAACTGACTTACATTTGCCTCATTCTCATGATAGTGCCAACCACTCTATTGCTGGGGTCATTAACCAGATTCAAGACATACTCTCTCTTCCTCCACTTCTTTTGATTCAGGACAATCCTTTTCATACATCTAACTACTCTGACCCAACTGATCCTTGCATTACCTCTCCAAAAAATAGGGTTGGAAACCAAAGCCCCCCCCCCCCCCCCCCCTTCTTTACCTATGCCCCAGTCGTACACTCATCATATCATCCAGCCAGAAGCAGCCCCACCTGATATTGCTCCAAGTGATCCAATAGAGAATACAAACAACAATAGACCTATCTACAGATCCTCTTCATCTCTATCCATAGCTCCTTTCTCTCCGAGAGTGACTCGTAGTAGATCTAGATCTCTCAGCTTGCAAGAGGCTACCTCCACCCTTCAACAACACAATCCCAACCTATCCATTATAATTATCCCTAAATCTCCCAATAGCCAGTCCACCCAAAGCCCTTTTCAGGTCTCTGTCCCCCTTAGGCAAGAGACTGAGGACAACAACATCCAGAATAACCTACTAGAATTTAGTGGTCTCTCAAGTCTTTCATCACCTTCATCCGACAGAGGTACCCCCTTAGCACTCCAAGCCTTCAACCACACCTTGGGCTCTACTCTGCAATGAACCTTGGCAAATCCATCTTCACCCATGGTTCAATATGAAGTACAAATTTTGGTTTGCCATTTGAAGGCTTCGGCATGGAAAGGGACAGAAGATCATGTCAAGAATCCAGAAGTTAGAATTGATGTAGTAGCTGCTGATCCTACTCTAGATTCGTGGGGCATTAGGAGAACTCAACCTACAGACTATGTAAGGAGCACTTGGCATACTCTTGATCTACGATGCTTATGAAATTAAAACTTCTTTCTCAGAATGTATGAGGGTTGAACGACCCTAACGCCATTGATAATCTACGGAATTATATTCAAAGAGACCTAGTGGATATACTTTTTATTCAAGAACATTAGCTTAGAGGAGCTAGTGTAGTCAATATTGGTAGGAGGTTGTAGAAACGGGCAACTACTTTATTTACAGAAGCGGAGCTAGGTTATACCGCACACGGTGCTTCAGCAAGCAAAGGAGGTTTGCTCACGTTAGTGTCCCCTAGATGGGCCAATTTGATCTCTTCATCTGGCTCTATACTTGGTGGCAAGGCTCATTGGATTATATTCTAAAAAAACCAAGGGGGAGACCTTGGCTTCATTAATGTCTATGCACCTTGTGACTCCTTGTCTTGTTGTTTATTATGGAAGACTATGATTAGTGAATTACCTACCACATGTCATTGGATCATGCTAGGAGACTTTAATATGGTGGAGCACAGAGTTGACAAATCCGGTTCTTGCGGGAAGATTTTGCCTGCTCCAGAATGGTTGCTCTTTAATTCCCTCAAAGATATCATCCAAGTCTCAGAGTTTCCACGAACCTCTCCAAGCATGACATACTCCTGGATAACTCCAAGAGTGATGGGGCTAGAATCCTAGCTAGACTGGACAAATTCTATATTTTTCCTAAATCAGATATTTGTAGCAGGAAGATTATCGAATATTGCATTCGTGGAGATCACATCCAATCAGACCATAACCCAGTCGCAGTGATTCTTGAGTTGGCCCCAGAAACGCCCCGTCCTAGCAGATGGATAATGTCATCTGCCTTCCTTGATGAGGTGGTGTCGCAACCGGAATTTTTGGTTTCTTCTGATTGTCTAAATAATAGAACGGAAATAGGTAATTAGGATCCGTATCCGGTTAGAAGGGCAGAAGGAAACTACGAATAGGCAACGCTAATCCAGTAATGAGAAAACTGTATCTGATCCGGTCAGAATGTTAGTATTCAGGAGCGGAATCATATCCGGATAAACCCTGGGGTTTTTGGGAAGAGCGGATGGTTAGGGAGATCAAGTGCAAGGTGTCGAACGAGTTTGACAACACTCTCCGGGGCCGCCCGACCGAATGGGAAGAAGAAAGGTGGAGGGAAGTTTACAACTTCCGGATGGGAGGTTCCGTTATGGCCGAACAGAAGGACGAGTTCATCCATGACAAGTTTCATGGGGAGCCGAGCAACAAGGACGGGTACGCGATCGCAGACTGTAAGAGCGACCGACATCGTAACCTCCTCCAGTTCTTGGTTCCGATCGTCCACCCGGAGAAGCCGATGAGGGTGACGATGACCCTCGGCAACACCATTTTTGGTTCCCTGAGCGGGGAACGGAAGGTAAACTGGGCCCGGATCTTTTCCGATCTGGTGTCCCAACTGGTGATGAGGATCAGAAAGAGTAGGGCTACTCCTTTGAGTCCCAACCTTTTCCACCTCTACTAGCAGAACAGACTCCTCACTCAGACTGAGGAGAAGACGTGGAGCGTTCAGGAGTCTATCCTGAAGTATGGAGAGTCGGGTTCGGATGACGAGGTGGAGGAGCAAATTGGATCCGAACCCGAGACAGAAGAGGAGGAAGAGGAGGAGCCGCTCCGGCAGAGGAAGCGTCAGAAGACGCCTCCTCCTCAGAAGAGAAGAACCCCCTGGAACCTCCGGTCCACACTAGAACAGGGACCGGAGGTAGAGATTCTGGATCTCGATGATCTGACCGACCCGTTCAACCAGTTAACGGTTGTCTTGGCCGGGATACGAGCGGACTGGGAGGTCAAGAGGAGAGCTCTGACCACTATCGCGGAGTTGGTGGGAGCACCGGTCGATAGTGAATTGCCGAGTAAGGTGGGGCAATTCCTGGCCGATCCGGAAGAGAACCGAAAGCAGGAGACAGAGATCCGTCGGCTTCAGGAGAAAGTCGACACTCTGAGGGCTGACATGGTCACCCTCAGGGAAGATAAGGCAACAGTCCGGGAGATGGCGGAGGCAATCCGGAAGGTGGCTGAGTCGGTGAAGGACACTCTTGGAGAGTCCGGATCCACCGCAGTCAAGGCGGCCTTATTTGACAAAGGGGTGCACGAGGAGAAGAAGGTATCCGGTTCCCGGATAGTTCGGATCCTCAGCGACTTCACCGATCGGGTGGAAGCATCCTTAGTGGCAGCATGAGAGGCGGCTGACCGGATGGACATCAGCAGTCAGAAGCTGAACGGGTCCTTGTTTTCCCTGGAAATCCACCTCTTGAACATTTCGATGCCGGATTTGTTTGCAGCGGGAGGATCTAATCCGGGTGAGCGCAAGGATCAGACGCCCGAGTCAAGGAAGAGAAACCGGAGACCTGGGCCGGGGCAACCAATTCAGATAGATTCATTGCCCGGGTCAGATCTTTCGGATCCAGCTGCCGGTGAACGGAGTCGGAACTTAACGGATGTCTTCAACCAACTGCCCGAGGAACCTAAAAGTCCTACGCTGGGCGGGGGAATTGGAGAGTAGGATAGGAAGTTAATTGGAGATGTAAAATATTTGTAAGATAGTTAGGACCGGATTGGATGTTTATCCGGTCTGGCCAGTTAGGATCGGATCCGGATTTCCAGCGCGGGTTTCTAGGGCCCTTTTTGCTTTGTAACCAAGTTGTATATAAGTCAGCCCCCGCTTGGGAGCTGGGAGTTTTTTCACCTCATTTTCGTGTACGTCTTCTCTTGGCCTCTTGTTGTGTGTCTCTCCCGTGTGTGGCAGGGTCGTGTGGTGAGGAGTTAGGAAGGCGCATGCTAGTGTGGGTGTGATTTCTCCCTTTGGCGTGCTTGTTTTGATCTTATGTGCAGGTGAGCGGGTTGCATAAGCGTTGGGAGTGGATTCCAGTTCCTCAGAAGCTCTAAAGTTTAGGATTCCGAACGAGACAGCCGTTGTTAGGCTAGGCGGATAGGGAGTGATTCCTTAGTCGTGCTAGAACTCCTGGGTGGGAAATCCGGTTGAGTGTCCGATCTCCTGAGAGATCTCACTGCCTTAGTGGGCAAACGGAAGAACTTTAGTGGATGTTGGAACGGACGGGTTCACTTGCAGCTGCCTGGCTTCGCACAGACAGAACGTGGCGCTAAGGTCGTTGTAGTATGGAAGGATCGTACGGGGGGTCCTTGGGTGACCGGTGATCCGCAGAGTTTTCTGGGTTGCTGTGAAGGATCAAACCGGGTCCAGGTTAGTGTAGAGAATCAGAGAAGGAAGAAGTGGGTCTTCAGCCACTACAACTCACGAAAGGAGCGGTGGGCTTGCCACTCTCAAAAACAAGGGGCGAACCCTCTGATGGTGAAACAAAGGTAAAACTAAACCGGATGGTAGTAAGAGCGGATGTGAGTTGATCAGACCAGATTGGAAAGTGGACCGGATTGGAGAAGGAAGAGAGGGTCTGATTGTAGTTCTTGGTGTTGTTGTGTTTCCGGTTGTTGTGTTTGAACCGGAAGAGGAAATATAGATACTGACTTAGCTTAGAGACCAAATAAGGCTATTTACTTCATAGAATCTCGCGGGTTCGATCTTTAGAGTCACTTTGTTATACTTTAAAGTGTTTTTTGGTAGTATAACTGGGAAATTGCTTGCCCTGTGCTGCGATAGGCGGCGTACTTAATTCGGGAGACTTGGACGGTGGCCCCGCAAGAGGCCCCCTTCTTCTCAAAATTGAAGATGGTTATTTGCAATTACCAACGGTTTTGCATCCGAAAGGCCAAATGATTGAGAGAGCAAGAGACTACCCTTTACAAGCAACTTGATTATAGGAATAGCCAATTACAGCTTGATCCACTATTGCCTCAATTACAAGACAAAGTTAGCCACATCAAGTCTCAACTTGCCAGCTTTGAGAACCGCAAGCTGGAAGGTAGGAAAGTCAGATCTAGGGCTTGCTAGAGATTATTTGGTGATTGTCTTACGGCTGACTTCTTCCAAGCTGTACGGGAGGTTTCCAACTCCTCATCTATCACCAAACTCAATGACGAGCATGGTACAGCAAGACAAGGCATTGATGACCTAGACCGTATATGCTCTAACTTTTATTCCAAACTTTACTTGCAAGATCCAATTACTCTTCAGGTTGAAAATGACCGAGCATCCATTCTCTCATGTGTCATTAGCAGATTTAGCCCGGAGATGGCTGGACAATTGGATCTACCTCTAACAAAGGACGAGTTGCATACAACAATGAAGTAGATGGCCAAAGGCTGCAGCCCTGGCCCAGATGGGGTCACTCTTGACTTCTTCCTCAAATTTTGGGATTTAATAGGGGATGAGTACACAAACATGATCCAAGTATCCATCTCTCAAGGTCGATTACCCACAGGGATGACACCCGGAGTTATTACACTACTTTTCAAAGATGGTGATTGAGCCAACTTATCCAATTGGCAACCAATTACCGTGCTTAATGTATCCTATAAGATATTAGCAAAAACATTACAACTTAGACTTCAAAGTTTACTCCAAGAGGTTATCAGTTCGAATTAGTCTGCTTTCTTGCCTCTTAGATACTTATTAGACAATGTTTTATTACAATATGAGACGGTCCAATGGGCCCAGGACTCTCAACAGGACCTCATATTCCTTAAGCTTGATTTTTCTAAGGCTTATGACACTGTTTCATGGGACTTCTTGTTTAGCGTGATGAGGAAGCTAAGCATCCTAGAAACCTTCTTCCACATTGTCCAAATGTTGCTCCAGGATGCCTCAACATCTGTTCTTATCAATGGCAAAATCTCCTCCTCATTTGACATTCAACGTGGAGTACAACAAGATTGCCCTTTAGCCCCATATCTATTCTTGTTGGTTGGGGAGGCCTTTAATATGGCTGCTAAGGAAGACCAACGTTTAGGCAAGATTCAAGATATACAATTACCGGAGACTGAAGATCGTCAGCTTCTTTCCTAGTATGCAAATGACAATGGAGTCTCCATCTTAGGCCAAGAAATCTTTTTGAAGAATATAGTGGATCTCATCCATTGTTTTGGCTCTGCATCAAGATTGATAATAAACTGGACAAAGAATACAGGGTTTTGGTTCTCCAGTATCCCTCCACCTGATTGGCTCAATAATTTTAGTATCACATGGCCCCCCCCCTCATTATTGAAACTATTAGGCGCTCCATTTGGTGTTTTTCTTGACACTGTAGATGTGGATGCATTCCTCAAGCAAAAGATTACTAAAAAGTTGAATTACTGGTCAACTCAGCGGCTCTCTTTAGCAGGACCAGCCATTGTGGTTAATGCAATTCTTCTCTCTTCTATCTACTATTTTTTGGCAATATAGTGTGGATCAATACATGCCATTCGCTCAGTTTGGGGTAGCATGTGTAATTATTTATGGAGTGGATCAAAACACTTGTCTTGTACTAGGGTCAACTGGGAAGATTGTTGCTTACCTAAGATAGTCAGGGGCCTCCAACTACTTGACTAAGAGGTATCTCTATATGCTCTATTAGCCAAGTGGATTCTATATGCTATCAAAACGGGCATTTTTGGACTTAAAACCCTTCTGAGATACCAAATTCATCGTATGAAACCCCACCCTCAGGTGGGTTTTTGGTTTTCCTCTTCAGCATGGCTTATGGTGCAACGACCCTCTATATCTTGAGGGTCAACAATATGGAACCAAATCACCTCTGCGTGGAAGAAATTAGTCAAACACATTGAATTAATGCCACCTATCAATGCAACTGAGGTTCTTTCAACTAGTATTTGGTGGTCTACTAATTTCATCGGTTCAAATTTCAACTTTTCAGTCGACAAAGCCAGAGACTTAGCAAGGGTGAGACTTTGTACTATCGGAGATCTGTGGGATGCAAATAACAACAAGTTCAAATTGTGGGAAGCCATCTCAGACAAATTTCCTTTCACCCCTTTGGAGCGCCACCATTGGTTTTCCCTCATATCCCAATTCCTACATAGTTGGCTTCAACTCCTCACCGAGCAGCCAAACCAGGCATTCATAGGGGATTGGGCTGGCATCTACACTGCCCACTGATTTGTTACCAAAGATCATTTGGCAAGTTCATGACCCTAACTCTACTTTATTTTGCCAAGAAGCACAGACTATCTCCCTTTCACGTGGTTCTACACGTGCCACAGTAGGCATACGCTCAAGACAACTATCTACAATTCCAGTCTTAGCAGTTGATTCGATACATAGGGGAATTGTCCGTCGAATCCGAGTTGTCATAATCAAGAAAGGGCAAAGGTGCTCACTCTACCTTCTGTTTGTAGGGGCCATCCAATCCATCCAATATGAGCCAGGGTAATGGAAATGGGCTAATGGCAAACTACTCATGGAGTATACAACACCCATCTGTCGGAAATTCTTCACCAGTTTGACTCAGCTAAACGCTCTATACCATCTAAGTGGCCTAATCTACTCACAGATTCTTATTCCCCACCATGGAGAGATATCTGGATGAAAGCCTGCCCCCAGAAGGATGCAATGTTTATATGGTCTATATGGCACAACACCGTAACAGTCAACTCCTGGCAAGTACAAATTTCTCCTGGTATTGACCAATCTTGTGAATGTTGCAGTTCGAGAGTTCTAGAAATCCCTATCCACAGATTCTTTGAGTGTTCTCACTTCTCAGGCCCAAGATATCTGGGATTATACATTGTTGATTATGCACCACTTTTGTTGTGCATCTCCAGTCTTAGGCCTCCATAGTAGACTCAATGCAACCCAGTGTATATTTGGTACGCCTATCCTTCTAATATTTCATAGATTCCGCACATTATGGTCTCTCATTTGTGGGGCTGCCCTTTGGCTTTGTTGGATCTCGCGTAACCACATGGTCTTTGCGCAAGATCGATGGCCACTATTCTTCTCCAAAAATCACTCTAGAATGCTATCCTTGACTCAGGCCAGGCGGACTTATTCAAGATTGAGCTCACCGTTCGTCGTCGACCTCAACATTCAGATAGAACTTGGTCTAGGTTTACTAATATTTGGCTCCAAACTCCAGTTTTAGCATCTAGGGCTGGCTACTCAATTAGTTGGAGCAAAGAGGGCCCTCCTCTTTGCTCTTTCATTTGATTCTTTGTTTTATTGTCTCATTGCTTGTATTCTCTTCATTTGTCCAGCCTTTGGCTTAGCGGTTATTTTGGTTCTTTTAATACAATGGTTTCCATTAGTTATAAAAAAAAAAAAAAAAAAAACTTGAAGATGGTTGCATTGTGATTTTTTGAATGTGGGATTGGGATTGAAAAATGACAATTTTATAACTTCAAAGAACTCCACAATGCAATTTAGACACATGGAAAAAGATTCATTCATTATTTCACAATTTGAAGGGACAATTTTGGATTACCATTGCATATTTGCAACCGTGTAGGGAGTTTAAAGTATCACATTAGAATCCAAATGGACAAGAGTAGTCCGCCTTGGGACAACAATAGGAAGATGTGCTTTTGCTTTGACCACTTAAAATGTGTCTTTTTTAATGAAAATTGAGCTGACCAAAATATACATGAAAAAAACTTTGATTTGATGTTCTATTGGTAAATGAAATTGAAAATCTATTCAAGTCTATATAATGACCAAAGGAATAACAATAGATCATTCTACCTTAGCTAAACCATCTTTTTTGTTAAGTTTTGGAAGTAGACTTGGAGGAGACTTAGACACCACCATCATCATTGCCATGTTTTCTCTGGTATCAGTATTTGCTACTCTGGAGCCATTTAAAAGTGGGCAGCCATGTGATTGGAGAAGTATTGGTTCTGTAGAGCATAAATTTGATGGCGCAATTACTAAGGTAAAACAGCCCATTGCGGTCAAATCACCTATTCCGGTCACCTAGAAGATGGCCTCAATTCGGTCAAAGATCAATCATAAAAATACTGACTGTTTATAAAAAAAAAAAACCATTTTTAATGAAAACATGTTTCTAATACACCTTATTTATGACTCATTTAGATGAAGAGAAGGTCTGATTATGGAAGTGAATTGACGGTTCTGTACTAGAATTAAGGTCTTATACGGCTGTCAGTATAACCGCATTGAGTGTTGAAAAATCATAAATGGGTTACAAAAGTGGTGCTTCAAAGTTATTCAAAAAACCAAATTAGGACTCTATAGTTGTCAAGCAGAGTAGTTGCAACCTTCTCTTTGTAGTTCAGCAGTGTGGAAGTGAGTGAAGACTACATTCTTGTGAAAGAAAGGAGCATTTGCAACCCTGTCTTTGTAGTTCAGTAGTGTGGAAGTAAATAGAGATGTCTTTGTAGTTCAGTAGTGTGGAAGTGTCGTAGCACAGAAAGCACAAAATCCTTCTCTAAGGCCTTAATGAACCCTAATGTGACTCGTGTATCGTTCCGCAGAGCTCTCGGTGTAATTCTTCTAAATGGCCGGAATGAAGTGAGTTGATATCACAAAACAAACCCCAAGTACTAGTATAGACCGGGTCCAACTCCAGTAATCTGGAACCGGAAACTTCTGTCCCAATTATATATATATATCCGGTCTAGAATATATAACTATATGTAATAAATTTGAGTTTAACCTTTGGACCAAGAGGGATCTACAACTTTGGGCTTCAGGAAGGAAGCTTAACTCCTACCCTCCGAGTTTTAACATGTTAGAAGATCCACGATATAAATTTGAAAAGAAAACTTTGACAAGAACAACGAGAAAGAGACCTTCCTCACAACTAGACCAGATGGACTACGCAGGCTAGCAGGTCACGCAAGAAAGTCTGGATTCTCCTAACAATTACTACAATGACAGACTACAGGACAATCCACGGCCTAGGTAGAAAAAAGGCGTCGGGAAAACATAGGAGAGCTATAATACTTCTTGACAAAAGCAGCTTCTTGACAAAAGCCAACTCTAATCCTCGCAAGGAAATCCTGTGGTATCTTGTCTAATACGCAATCTCTCCAGGGACGGGATACTTCTTGTATCCGGGTATCACTTCCTCCTTATCCAAATCTGCACAATCTCACTGCTCTCATAATAACACAAACAAGTGCTAAAAGGTACAGCTGACAGTTTGTGAATTGAAAAACTCCAATGGCATTTGCAGAAAACTGGAAATACAAAGTATGAAAAATGTTACCCGGATCAAACCTAAAATCCACCTTTAAATACTAAACTACCCTTCAAACTCAAAAAGCACCTAAGGCTAAATACAGCTAAAGGAATGACACATTTCAAATTTAGGTAACTTAAGCTACCGTCAAAAAGCTCCCACTAAAAGTGGATTTTAGATCCTACAAATCCGGAATCAACTTGAGTCCTAACTCCTTCTAAACTAAAAATATTCCTATACAACTATTTTGTCAAAATCTAGGCATGCAGTCTTACAATCACTGCCAGAACCTTCACCTACTTTCTAGTCTTCTTAATTGGAGAAAACCCTGCCTTTGCTGGTCCTTTCTGGGTCAAGGGCTTCTTTCCGGTCTGCTGTCTCGCCATCTGTTTAGACCGGGCTTTGGCCTTCTCTCTGGCCGCCTTCGCCTTTGTTGCTTGGGTTTCTACCAGGGCCTGATCGGGATCTAAATACGGTTCAGAATCCTGATCGGACCCGGATTCCTCTTCGTCATCATCGGAATCCTCTTCGTCTTCTTCCTCTTCCTGAGCCTTGGTGAATTTCTTCTTGGCCGACGGTGGCTCAGGAACCTTTCTCTTATGCGGGCCTAGAGCAGGCCTTGCCACCTTGCTCTGAGGTGTTGCCTCTCCTCCAACCGATTTCTTGATTAGACCACTACTTGGTGAGCCGGATGAAGTGCCGCAACCAGCTCCAGTCTCTGTCTTCACCACGGACTGCATCAAGGTCATCATCTTCCCTTCATCTCCAAATTGCACCTTTTTTCCGGGAGTCTTGAGAGAAGACTTGGAGGGTGAGAGAGTGCTGATCTGCTTCGTCTTGGCACTCTCCTCTGGAGTGGACCCTCCTGGTCCGGTTGCCGGTTCTGGTCCCTGTGCTTTTGCTGGATCAGGTCCCGTCATCTTCGTAATCTCCAAATCATCATCCTTCGGAACTAGGTCGGTGATTTTGGTGCTCTCCACCTCAGTCTGCTGCACCTGACTTGTCTTGGCTTCCTGGTGCTCCTCAGGTACAGGTAAGGTTGGTTGCTCGTGAGAAGTTTCACCTTTACCCTTGTCCTTTGCTGTTGACTGCTGAACTGGTTCGTGATCCGGTTCCGGTCTCAGTGAAGGATCACTTTGAGGATTTACCTCACGCATCACTTCTCGCAGCTGCTCCAGTGTAGACTCCATCCTCTTGTGATAAGTTATCATCGCCAGTATGAGCTTCTGATGCAGCTATCGTCCCTCCACCATCACTTGTTGGTCAAACAAGTTAGCCTTGTTGACAACTTCACCCGGATGGGTGATGAATTCCCGGATTCAGGAAATGGTATCTCTTGTCTGCTTGGAGAACGTTCTCTCCTTCTCCACTTCTTCTGTTTTCTGGCGCAATTCCTATTTAAGAGTGGCCACTTGGCCGGAAAGCTTCGCCAATTCCTCCTTGCTTTCATTCTTCTCCTTCTCTCGAGTAAGCCATATTACCCGGGTTAAGACTTGTGCTAGGTGGGTAGCGCCCACCGTGGTGCAGATGGTCTGCATCGCACCCCGTACTACCGCGTATCGTTTCTTGAAGTCGCTCAGATTTTGGGTGATTCTTTCCAGCGGCTCGTCTCCCCAGACCGGATCCGTATCCTTAGTTTGCTCTCTCTCTACCTAATCCTTTTCTCTCGTTTCCTCACCCTTATCATCACCCTCACTCTCATCCTCATCGTCCTCAGACTCGCTCTGCTCCTCCTCATTATCTCCCTCATCGGAGGACTCTTCCTCATTTCTGGTCTCAGGATCTAAGTCTGGAACTTCAAATTCTACCAGTGCTGCAGCGGCCTCATACTCTATCTCTTCCTCTTTTGTCATCACCTCTTCAGAATGATATAGGTGATAAAGGAATGGACAGATGGCGGAAGGCTTAGCCTTCCCTACATTGTTTACCATTTTCAGCACTTGGTCCTGGATGACCAAATCCCAATCTACTTTCCAGTCTCCTGACAATGCGCCGAATATTGTGTTGGCTAATGTCAGAGAAACCTGGCTTGGCCTTTCCGGGTTAAGAATGGCCAAGACATATTGCAACAAACGCCTCTCTCTCTGATTGATGCAATCTGTGACCGCGAACCCGTCTTTCTTGTTAATGGGGTTCCAAAACTTACCCACTGTGTACTGGTGCTTCCGGGATGCGCTTCCTTCGCCTTCCCGGTCAAACACGTAGACCTTCCTCCACATCTCTGCCGTCTACCGCTTGGGCTTTGCACGGATTGTGATCGCGGCGCGAGTCGGTGCTCCAGAACTCAATTCCGCCACTATTGCTTCACTCCGGAAATCCCACGGTCTGATCAAGAACCTGGCGCACCCCATCTGCTCCAAGTCCTCCTTCAGCTCCGCCATCTCCTTGTCGTCCTTGGGTAATCGTGGCGTCACGTACCGGAGCGAGATGGTCGCTCCCCCGTTGTGACTTGCGGCCATATCTCCTCTTATTCGGATGCAGCCGGTCTACTATCGGGAATCGGTAAAACGAGTGGTCCTCACGGCTCACTCTCTCTCTCCCCTTTCAGCTGGGCAAGTACTAACTCTAAGCTCGGACGCTAACAGACTTCTCTCTTGTGCTTAATGTCCCTCGAGCACTCTCGTCTGCAGTCTGTCAACTCAAAACCCAATACTGCCGCTTAGACCGGAAACCAGTAATCGTGCACGTTGTACAACTTTTCGTCAGGGCAGGAAATCGTAAGTGACCAATCTCTGGACAGATAGGATCTAAAAGAGCCAATCCCAACTGCTTCTTAATGATCCCTCTAATCCAGGCTTTGCCCGTAAATCCTGCTCGTTTAGGATTCCCGTTAACTAATGATTAGAACGTTCCCGTAGTTCCCTAGAGTGAAGTAGGTCACCATTGGATGCCGGTTCCTGTTACCTCTTTCCTGACCCGATCTAGGTTAACTCGAACTCCGATTCCTAATTTCCGGTACATTCGGTTAGCCTTTACATCGATTCCTGATCAGTCTATTTCCGGTTTCCGGTTCTAAACATTAGACGGTCTATAACTATCTTTAAATCAAAAAACTTTATTGCTAAGAAGAATATTATTCCTTCATTTATATTTTAATATAGTAAAAGTAGATTTTCATGTTCTGACAGGAAGTAAGGTAGAACAGTCCATTGTGGTCAGAATTGCTGATGTACCATGTCAAAGGGGTTGATAAAGTATGGTGACATTTTTCTAAGGTAGCTGAATTTAGATGAAAGAGACAGCAACTAAAATAGAGAAGTTTGCATCCAGGAGAAAGTAGAAATAAATTTTACAAACAAAAAACCCTGATTAACCCATGACAGCCAGTAGATGGGGTCATAAGCATCAGACATTGTCCTTCCAGAGTCATTGCAAGTACCTAGTACCGCTGACATTGGTATCCAATGAGAATTAGAGCCATGCCCAATGTCCCTAAATTTAAGTGGTTCTCAGTTTGAAATGGAACCCATAGTGGACAGCAAATAGTCCTTTATCACCCACTTGATCGACGCATCATGGCCCTAAATGATTCCTAAACAAATCATAACTATTCTTAATACCGTTTCAAGAATTTTAAATGTTAAAATCTGACACTAACGGCTCTCACGCCACATGATAGCCTGGGGGGCAAGCTTGGCACTGGGCAAGCTTGGCACCTTGTTGAATTGGATCCAGATTTGGCATCAGGACTCACTAGATACACCACCCTGCATTTTCATTCCCGCCTACTTCCGCAGCTCCATTTTGAAATGCGCTGCTTGTTGATTTGCAAACCTATCGCTTCATCTTCTTTGTTGTGGCCTCCTCCTTCCCAACGGTTTCTTCTACTCTTGCTTCACAACGCTTCTAGTTTGGTCTGTTCAATCTCCATCTCCAACCCTACGTGAACTGCCCAAGGACTTGGCGAGATGGTGGAGATTTTTCGTGTTTTGATTTGTCTTCGTGAACATCCGTGGAGGTTGAGCAGCTGGCTATTGACGTTCTGGCTTTGTTCACTGCATTTTTCTAGGCGCTCCTTTAGTTTCAATCTTGTAAAGTTTGGTTTTGCCTTCAAGCTCCGATGGTTTTTATCAACGACTCCAAAGCGAGGCGAAGCAAGTTTGTCTTGCAACTGCAAAGAAACTTCGTGGCATTGGCAACTTCCAACGCTGGCGTCGTTAATGCGTGGTTTTAGTTGTGGATGCCTGTTTTGTGCAGGAAGTTTGTCGATTTTATGGTGTGGGGTTTGAGGCGCGGCGGCGGTTTAGGGTTTAGACATTCACGGAGAGCTTTTGTCCGCCTCCATCTGCCTACTAAGAATTGCGCTTGCTGATTATATCTTGGATGATAGAATGCAGTGCCTGAGGTTTTGTGAAGCAGGACTGTGCCCTGTAGAACTTGAAAGTGTCGCTGTTCGACGTGGGCACCTGATCACCTTTGTTAATATCATTTTTGGACTGGGAAGTTGAACTCCTGTCATTCCAGCGGGCTTCCACCTTTGTGCCAGCTCTTTCCTTGAGTTTTCATTGCGTAGATTGATGGTGCCGGACAATTGGATTGTTGGCAATTGGAGACACAGTGCTGATGCGGAGTGAGGATCCGGATAAACCTCCTTACATTGCCAGGGTGGAGAAAATCGAGGCCGATAGCTGTGGCAATGTGAAAGTACGTGTGCGTTGGTATTACCGTCCCGAGGAATCCATGACTGCTTGCAAGCAGTTGCATGGTCAGAAGGAGGTGTTTCTGTCTGACCACTTTGACGTCCAGATTGCAGACACCATCAAAGGCAAGTGCACCGTTCATATTTTCAAGGCGTACACAAAGCTAGAGACCGTGGGTGCTGATGACTACTTTTGTCGCTTTGAGTACAAGGCAACCACTAGCGGTTTCACTCCCGACCGCGTTGCCATGTAAGTCTCCACTGGTCTTTGAATCCGACTTAACCGTCTCGGAGCTTTCAAGTATTGTCTTATTGTTAAAAACCTTCAATAAAAGTTTCATTTTTAGCAATTCTATGTAAGCTTCCTGCAAGATTTGTTTTGTACTAGTATGGAGATGTGAGCAACCACTTTTGGCCATTTTGATCTGAAGGAGTTTGTAAGGGTTTTTTGCTCACGTATGGAGTCTTGTGCAGTTTTTCTTACTCCTTACTTATTGCAACGTGGCATTCCAGTTCCCGTGGGATGCAGTGCCGTGATTTTGGTGTTCTAATGGACCGTTTTTTGAATGTGCTATTTCAAGTATTGCAAGTGTGAAATGCCATACAATCCTGACCATGTGATGCTTGAATGTGGAAGCTGCAAAGATTGGTGAGGGCCTTTCCCAGCAACAGTATATTACATTCTCTGTTAGTGATTACTGGAGCGTGTTAGGAGGACCGCTCTTTTCAGAAGATTCTCCAATGTGGCATGCTTTGGAACTTGCTTCAAATAGTCAGTCTTGCAGGAATTGCAGGATCAGCATGAAAGAGTCTTCCTTCTTCACTGAGATTGTGTTTCTGTTTTGCACTATTAGAGAGGTCTTTAGTTATTTGGTTGACACTTTGGCCTATTGACTGGATGTGTAGGTTCCATTGACATTGCATGGGCATGAGCGTCAAGCAGGTTGAACACTTTGATAGTTACATTTGTCCTTCCTGTGCTCCTGAAAGCGTGAAGAAGAGCAATGGACCGTCATACAGGACGCCAGATGCCAAGGTACGCTCTATTTACACCATGCTCTCCTGTTGGGGTCGTTTCCGTTTCTTTTCTAGACAGTAATGCCAGTACATTTGCGGAGGACATGTCTTGGATCATGTAAGGGTGAGATTGTATGCTAGATGCAAATAGTATTGTTTGGATCAAATCGGATGCACACATTAAGATGATCGACTGAGGTGCTGGTTTGAGCTAGACTGCTTAGCCTGCTTATCCATCGCTGTTGCTGGACGAATTTTCGTGATGTGTCCTTCCACATCCTTCCACATGTGTGTCCTTTTTGTGGTTGGATAATCGTTTCTTATTGATTATGGTTTGTTTTGAAACAGAGAACGTGATGTACTCTTAACCTTTTGATTTACCTTTGTATTTGCATTTTTATTTTGCTTTTGATGTAGGTTATACGCAATGAAACATTGATCGTACTAGAGTACCTTACACGGTCTGCAGTGGTATGCCACCCTTTTGTGCAATCATATGCATTGAGTTACACCCTGATGTGCTTACTTATGTTTCGACGTCTATCAAAATTTCAATCCAGATCTTCTTGTTTTATCGCTTATTAGGGCCATATGACCTTGAGAGCACCAAAGTACCGACTCAATAAATGGTACCATGTTTAAGAGCATTATTTCTATTTCGGGATTGTCCCTCATAGCGTGAATGTTTCTAAGATACAATCAGCATCACCACTCCCTAATTAAATAATATAGAATTTTTTGTGGTAAGAATCAAGACAAAGATTCAAATTGTGAGATCTATTTGTTGTTTTCTTCTTGGCATTGGGAGGTCAATTTATTCGTATCTGACAATAGCTTGAAGTTTTCAGCGTCGTTTGTCTAATTGTTTAGGGTTGAAGATGATTTAGTTTGGGAGTAATGTGTATGTGCAGTAGGGTTCCAGTTGGAAATTTATCTAATTCATTGTTATTGCATTCACAATAGTAATTAATATAAGGAGCTCCTGAGTGTGCACAGGAAATACAAAAACTAGTGGTGTTTGAAGGTGCTTATGATCGCTTGTTTAACATTACCAAAGAGGAAGGAGTCTCTGAAGGAGGCGTCATTGTGCAAGTAGACGTCTCACTTTCTTTTGAGATTTTTAATACTTATCCAGAATGGCAATTGTTTTGTCATTGGATTGTCGCTGAAGATTGCATTTGTTGTTCTTTTTGTTGTTTGATCAAAATATACATGATGATGATAGACCTTTAATTGCCACATACATTCCAAGATTGTTTGGAGCTTCTCAACAATCTCTTGCGCAACAATCCTTCTAATCAGGTTAGCAGTTTCACTATGTTGCTTTGCTGGCTAGATCTGCTGTCTATTGTCTTCTCCCAACGTCTGATGTATATGAGTTGAGATGAATCTTTCATTGTAAAAGACAGAGGAAACTTGAGAAATATTGTAAATGAATCTTACGGTGAAGTGGGCTGGAGATTTACTTAAGGGAGACCTTAGGGTTGCAACATGTTGCTCATCTCTTTAAGTTACAAAAAGGTAGTGCGGATAGTTTTACTCAGCAGAAGGTAAATTCTTCTATCTGTCCTAATCAGCTGCTTTGATAAATTGAATTCACGATGCTTGATTGGCACCAATATCAGATCTTTTATTTAGCAGCAACAAATGTGTGGAGGTTGAGAACGACTATAGCAAGATGCTAACCTATTTTGGATTGATTGAGGCGGCAGTCTATCAATTTGTTATGTACACTGGAGACTGTTGCGCTTTTGCTTGCTGGTGGTCACGATGCCAAGCCTGGGAAAGATGCAAATATTGTGGCCAATCAAACGCTATTTTCTCGGGTTCTTTTCACGCCTATTGATAATGCTGTGTACAAGTTCTGGGTCAGAATGCACATTTTCTTTTGGATCATGTAGATTAAAGGTTGATCGTGAGATATCTTGTATAAGCAACTGTCGGTTATTTTTATTGATTTTGAAACTTTGGATTTGGATTTACCCGACTTGTTTGTGTAATTTCAGCAGAACAAACTTCTGGACATTCTACTTGCACTCTCCATGGAAGGATGAGTGGGACCCGTGGCCATCCATTGCACGGTATGCTAGATACTTCTAATCAACAAAATCCTGGGTCTGTCTGTCTTCAACCAGTGTTTCTATGACTGTTGGTTACTTGGGTTGCTAAATGCCCACCAGCTATTACTGCGCTTATGGAGGAGCCTGCCCCTCTTCCCTACTTGATTGAGCTTCTAGGAAGTACCGGAACCCCGATGAGTTACACGTTGCAGGACTGGCAGCTGTTCTGCTGGGCGCATGCATAATCTTCAACTTTGAGTCCATAATCTTCAACTCTTTGGCTAACCAGGTCAACGACTGCTGATGCAGAATATAGCCTTTGTCTAAAGTTGTTCTTGCAGGCACAAGCTCAGGAGCTCCAGGTAGATCTTTGATAGAATCTAAAACCCTTTATTGTCTTGTGCATGCATATTGACCAGGATGTTCAATGCATCAGGCCCTTGTTCATTATATACATTTATATTATTTTACTTTTTCTTGTTGATCGATGGTCATCTAAAAGCCAAATTTCTGATTTACGGTGTTAGAGACAATTTCAGATGATAAAGAGAGTTGATTTTCAAGGTGGTTTTTATCGATATCCTGATGGCCCTACTTGTACTGCACTTTTTATATCTTTGAGCATTTCAATTCCTGTCTCACATTGAAACTGCTCTTTGGAATGAGAGTAAGAGATTTTGTTGAAGGTGCTAACCTTGAGGATCTTTCTGCGCAGGAAAATCTTGTTGCTAAAGGTCACCGTACACTCATATTTGCTCAAATTTGAAAGATGCTCAATATGATCTAGGTCCAACCGTCAGTTTTGTTCTTGAAAATCGATCTTGGTTGGTTACGTTTGTGTATTTTAGCGTGTAATGCTTGTCTGGTTATGCAGGTGATAATCTTATTGTCTGTTCATGTATGCTTATGATGCTCATTACTACGCAACAATTGTGAAATGATTTCGTTTGACAGGATGAGATTCTTGATAGAGGATGGATCTTTAGGTGCATTGACGGCACAATCAAGGCGGCTGAGCGTGAACAATGCGTACAAGTGGATAGGTCTTACCAATATTAATGACACAAGTCTAAGATATCAGGCATGCTGAGGGGCATTGTGCCTTAGGAAATCTTTAGTAGCGCATTAAAATGAGATTGGTCAGTTGGCTTGTATTGCTCTTCCAAGACTGTCGCCGAAAGATTTATGCTTGTATCGACTTGCAACAGGAATTTCAATGTGATGAGGAGATACCGCTTTTCTTGTTGACGTCTCAAGTTGGCGGCTTAGGACTTATCCTGACTGGAGCTGACAGGGTGGTAATTGTTGACGTTGCTTGGAATCCAAGGTAACAATCTACTTCTCAATTTCTATGATATGATTGTATGCGAATGTCTGCTCCTTCTCTTGCTCAGGTTATGCATCTTTTCTAAGATATGTCGATCACATAGCCTAAACTTACTCTCTCTGCTTTCAAATCAGTACTAATAACCAGAGCATGGATTGCGCATACTGCACTGGTCAGAAGAACGATGTGGTTGTCTATCGCCTCATGACATGTAGAACTATTGAAGAAAAAATATATTGCAAGCAAGTAAGAAATTGCATATCCCACGGTAATTGGATTTATTTGTTGCTTGTCATAAGAGAGTATGGATGTTCATTTTTGTTTTTTTCAGCACTTTTGCTTTCCAGTTAACCTGATTCAACAATTAATAGGACTCCTTGCCACACTCAAATTTTTCTTCATTTTTCTTCCCTTTCAGGTTTTCAAGGGTGGTCTTATGAAAGTGGCAACTGAGAAAAAGAAACAAATGCAATATTTCTCACAAGGGGCAAGTGATGGCAGTCTTCCTAAAATAATTATGTCTTGCAACAACTCCTCATACGCAACTCCTTATACGCAAGAAATGTAACTTTTAGCACTTTGTCACACGGTTTTAATATGAAGATATTCAAATGTGGTGTCTTGGTGCAGGAACTGGGAGAAATGTTTAAAGTACTAGAAACATGTTTTAGAGTGTCACAGACCTAACGGCAACTTCACAAAGAGCATTTTAGTCAGTGCAGGATGTAAGTTTTTTGTTTGCTTACCGCTCAATGGAAAGTCCTGAAATTTCCATCTGCTATATTTGTTGCAGAGGTTCTTATTCCACGAGATCGGTTTTGCTTGTAACAGAAATACAGATCTACAAGGGCATATCGAGTTTCTTGAGGGTCTGGGCATTACTGGGGTTAGCCACCATGACTTGCTATTTACCAAAGAAGCAAAGCCATTGCCCCCTCTTGGACTTGAGGATGATGACTTAAAGGCCTCATGGGAACCAAGGTGTGTAATTCATCTTGTCTCTTGGAGTCAAAAATTTAATAACTTAAGCTTGTGCCTTCACTAAGCTGACTAATGTGACAAATTGTCTTTTAATCAGGAATCCGTTATATGCGGGGCAACGATACAAAGCAGCTTCAAAGCGTGAAAGCTATGTCTAGAAAGCCTCACAATCCATAGGGTGTTTAACCTTTCCTTGGTTATCATCACTGTTTAGAAATTTCTGTTCCCAATCCATCGTGCATATCAGAAGAGTCTAATCCTGATTTCTAGATTTTCTGAAAGATGTGTGCCATGGGCTGCACCAGGCGAGGGCTTTTGGCAAGTGCGACTGCTGGTTTGCAAAACCGAAATGTAGCCAATGATAGTTGGCTCAAGGTGCAATTCTTAAGGAGCAAACTGGAACGACTTTACAGAACTCTTGATGATAAGGTGGGTCCTAGTCGGGAGTTTCCTCTGCTTCAGTGTGTCTGAAAGTTTCCTCTGCTTTCAAGCAGGCTCATGAAGATCGTTCTCGTCATTTGCTTTTGCAACTATGTATTGTTAAAACTTTTTTCATCAAATCTTTGGATTACTGATTGTAACACACCTGAAATCCATTGTCACCTAAGTTCTTAAAAACTTAGAGTAGAGTGGTGTTGCAGTTTTGAGCGTACTGGTATCCTACAATGTTCAAGATCAATATTTAAGGATGGTTAGTTCGAAAGTTTTTAGTCCATTCATTTTGAGCTACTGCTAAATGATGCCAATATTTATTTAACAATGTAATTCATAAAAATTCAATGACATGCCACTTATCTTGAATATATATAATTTAATGGCAACCATATACATTTGAGAAGCTTTTCTTTCACTTGCTCATGCACTTATCCTACCTTTTCACTTGCTGCCTTTGATACTGTTGTGATGTTATGCTCTTAGATTCATAGGCACACAAACAAAATTTTACTTATGGTTAATTAAAACTGAAACTCCCATATTGTATGCTGAATGGAGACCTCATATTAAAGTTGGACCCCCCACATTTTAGGTTGAATGGAGAGCTCATGTAAAAGGTTCATAGCCAATCTCTGAATGACAATGATTACAGATCACATCATTACATAGATTGAAAAATTGTGTGATCTCACAAAATTTGCTTACTATACATATACTAACCTGATTAATTTGTCTATCTAGGCCCTTCTTCCATTGTTGGCTGATTGAGAACTTCTTGGAGCTAGGGAACTGCTGCATTTGCTCTAGATGCTTGAACATTGATGTTGCCATTGCTGCAATTTGCTTCTTGCTTAGTGCATGGGATTTGAACAGCTCTACCCCTCCTAAGGCATGGTCCTCCTCTTGCCTCTGGCCAAATCCAAGTTCCATATGTCCAAGGTAGATGTTGGATTGGAGGAAAGGTTGGAAGAACAGTTCCATCAGCTTGAAACTTCCGTTTTGCTCTTAGTCTTTCAATTGCAACTTTTTGATTGAACTTGCATTCTTGAGGTTGGTAACCACAATAAGGAGCCATATGAAAATTGGTAGTAGTATGCTCCCTTATGCTCTTGTGTAACTTTTCCCGTGCCTCCTTGACTGCTTTGTTTGACCATTGGTCTTTGAATGTTTTGGATGCAGCTCTTTCAGCCTGCCTCTTTAGCTTGGAAGCCAACAATTGCAGCTTTTCTTCTTCCTTATTGATCTTGTTAAGTTCTCTCTCTCTTTTTCCTTTGAATTTCTTCCAATGCCTTGGTTTTTCTTTCAGCTACAGCTGCAACAATCTGTACATGTTGGATGCTTGTCAAGATATGGAAAGTAGAGTAGTCAATTCTTGCTTCACTTGGATTTCTTCTTGCCCTCACCACTTTCTGAGGCAATCTTAAGAATCTAGAGAAGTTTCCCTCACTAGTATCTATAGGAGCTTCCACATCATTAGTATTTTCATCATGAACATGGACTTCATCTTCTAAGTCAACATAGTAGTGAACCACTTGTTCTTGTGTGCTAGGTACATCTTCATCTAGAATTTCTTGAATTTGCACATCTAGAGTTTTTTCTATAAACCCTTCACTTGGTCCCATTTTTTTGTTTACCCTTGAAGGATTGAGTGGCCAAATCCTAGTGGCTTCAAAACCAAATGTGATGTTTGATATTGTCATAGCTTTTTGTAAACCTAGACTAATCCATTGAGCTAAGTCTTCTTTCTTTATAGGTTTTCCTCTATTCACCCTATTCCAAATGTCTCTGTAAGCCTTGAAGGCTGTCTTGAAGGGCTTAAAAATGGATACATCAAGAGGTTGAAGAGCATGGCTAGTGTGTGAAGGTAAGGAGATCATATCTAACCTAGCTGCCTCTGCTTTTTGAATGACCTCTAGGGTAACATGGGAGTTATGCCCATCTAAAACCATCAGATGCCTATGAGTTGGGCTCATGTTTCCTTTCTTTTCTACATTGACAAGAAAATGGTCCATCCATTTAGAGAAAAGAAAGGAAGTCATCCATACATTGGGTTGCATGGCCATGGTAGCATCCTTCTCACATAGGCTAATGTAATCTGTTATCCTATACATTCCTTTAAATATGTAGAATTTAGGAATAGTTTCTCCTCCTGCATTCATAGCTGATAGGACTATAATAGATTCTCTTTGACTAGCCATTACTGAATGAACAATTTTTGTCCCTCTTTTTGCAAGAACTCTACCTCCTCCTCTACCTACTTGGGCTCCACTTTCATCTGCATTCCAAATTTGATTTGGAGAATAGTTGTGTTTTGCATACATTGTAGCTAGGTTATCATAAAAAGTTTTCACATGAGCTGGACACAATCCTTGGGCTCTGCTGACCTCTAACCCTTGTGCAACTCTAAGAGTGTATTGTGGATTTCTTTTTTTGAACCACTTCAGCCAACTTGCTCCAGGTACACCATTGGTAAAAGGATTTGATCTTCCTTGGACCATCTCAGCGACCTTCTCTCTCAAGTCTGTAGTTGTCAAAGGAAGACCCCAAGCCAACATGTTATCTAAATATTCCAATAGGGCTGCTTCTTCTTCTTTGGTGAGGGTACCTTGTCTCCCTCTTTTTCTTGATGTCCTCTTCCCATCAGCATGATTTACCAAGCTTGTTCTAGGTATTTTATAAAAGTCACTAACTTGTTGAACTTTGTGGCCATCCTCTATTGCTTGGATTGCTAATTTCAGGGCTTCATCTGTCTAAGATCCCTTTCCCTTGCCACTTGCAGTTGTAGAGGTATGTTTTTTCTTGGGTGGTGGCTTTTTCTGAGAAACATCTATCAAAGGTTTCATGAAAGAGGATGGTATCATTACCTCTGGTTGCTTTGACACTTGCCTTGATTTGTATGCAGATTGGACTATGGTGGATCCTTCTCCTCTGCTCCAGAATGCCTTGCCACTTGTTTCTCCATGCTCAAAGATGGATTTGCCCTTCTTGTGCTGCTCTTCTTACTCATTGCCACTGCTGCCCGGAAGATTTGGAAATGTTGGTATTTTCCTTTTGCCTTTCTTTTTTTTCTTGGCTGCAGCAGTCTTCTTTTTCTTGGCAGTTCTCTCTGTGGAAAGGTTACTTCCATTGTCCTCACTCCCATTGTCCTCAGTAGTGGAATCTGCACTTCTCCAGCTCCTATTGTATGACTTGTCACTATTGTCTGTACTTGAGTTACTATGCCCTCTTGAATGGCTTGTCTTTTCCATAGAAGTCACTAGTACTGATCTTCCTTGCCTTCTCTTGCTTCTGGTACTGCAATGCAATGTTGCATCTACTCCTTCTTCATGGTAGTTTGTTGCTTGCAACTTGTGGTTGTATTGATGTAGTTCATCTCCTTCTAGCTGCAGGTGTACTGCTGCAAGCTGTAGTTGCAATTTGGAGCTGCCTGGTTGGTTGTGCTCACTTTGACTTCCTCCCAAGCCACTCAGGTTGCAACTTTTCCATTGTTGTTTGCCTCTAACTCCTAAACTATTGTCACCACTCATATTCAGACCTTCCTCATTGTTAGTTTCACATTGTGGCCACTGGTCTACCCTATTATTGAAACCTCTTGGCATTGGTTGCAGGTTGTGAGGGGGGCCTTCTCCATGCACATCTTCTCCTGAAATAGAATGAATACTTTGTTGCCTAGATGTAGTGGACTCTACCTTGGTTTTTGGTGGTCGAATTGAATGTTGTGCTCTACCTCCACCAAGAATTTTTACTCCCTTTTCATATGTATGGCTTGAATCTGGAACACCAAAGATTGAAGTTAGTAGCTCCTCATATGCTTCCTTCTCAATTTGATCACCTTGATGCTCAACCTCCTCCTCTGAATCAGCACCATTAGGGCTGTAATATTTGTCTTCATCATCAGCCCTTTCATACAAATCCCTCTCTTGCAAGTTCTCCATATCTTCACTATTTGATGTTTCCATTGCAACTTCTCTGTCTAAATTCTATTGAATGATTGTGGCTTTCATTCACCAGAATACAGTCTCTATTTACTTCCACACTGCTGAACTACAAAGACAAGGTTGCAAATGCTCCTTTCTTTCACAAGAATGTAGTCTTCACTCACTTCCACATTGCTAAACTACAAAGAGAAGGTTGCAACTACTTTGCTTGACACCTATGGAGTTCTAATTCGGTTTTTTGAATAACCTTGAAGCGCCACTTTTGTAACCCATTTATGATTTTTCAACACTCAATGCGGTTATACTGACAGCTATATAAGACCTTAACTCTAGTACAGTACCGTCAATTCACTTCCATAGTCAGACCTTCCCTTGATCTAAATGAGTCATAAATAAGGTGTATTAGAAACACGTTTTTATTAAAAATGGTTTTTTTTATTATAAATAGTCAGTACTTTTATTATTGATCTCTGACTAAATTGGGGCCATCTTCTAGGTGACCGGTATCGTATTGCAAATGCAGACATTATGTAGATTATGTATATTTATATGATTTAGATAGATTTTAATATTTGTTGCATTATAAAGAAGTTGACATCATTTGAGGTGGCTTCATCTCATTCAACATTCTTCTCTGTATTTTATTTAGATTATACTATGTCGAACTAGAGGTTTTTTTTCTAAGTCTCAAGAAATTGGAGTTCTAATTTTTTTTTACCTCTACTAGATATATGTAAATTTTAGTTCTTTATTCCGTAGATAGAGTGGATAGAGTGAAGTTAGAGATAAGTTAAGATGGAGATTGAGTGGAAAAGTAAAAGATAAAGAGATAGAGTGAAGTTAGAGTGAAATTAAGGTGGGAAAAAGGTGATTTTTTTTGTCATCTTCTCTCTTGTTGTGAGTTTAGGGGGGGATCCGAATGTTTGGAGGTTGTTGTGTTATGTTTTGAGAGGGGGTTTTTCAATGAAAATTTGAGGAGTTGTGTATTATGATGTGGTGATTGGAAGAGGTCTTTTCTTGCTTGAATTGAAGTTGTGAGTGGAGATTTGTGCTAGTTTGAGTGGAGGAAGGTCTGCTGCCTCCCAATTGAAGGGGCTGAGATTTTGACCAACCATAGAAGACGGACAGATTTTTATTTTGCAATGAAATTTTGAAAAGTTGTAGAGAATTTTGTTACCTTTTCAAATAGCTATCATTTGTTGTATTTGGAGCATTTATGAGTGAGTTGTGAGTGTTGAAGTGAAGGAGGGTCTACTGCTCTCACTTTTAGAGGCCAAAAGTTTGGACAATCATAGATATTGGAGAAAGTATTTGAATGAATTGAAATTTGGTGAAAGTATAGAAAATTGTATTATCTTTACAAAGAGCTATCACTCATTCTATTTGGAGTTGTAAAGCATTGGTGGCGTTCATTCAAAGTTTAGCTTTGAAATTGAAGTTGGAGTGAAGATTTGAAGTTGGAGTTGGAGGAGAATTTGTGTGTTATGGCTTGTGGCTTGTCTTTTATTGTAAACTTTTGTTGTTGTGGGCAGCTTGGATTAAACCAATGCTTAGCCTCGTTTTGTGTTTGTGGAGACGGTGGGATTTAATCACCCGCATGGTCGAATCTGTTTGTTCTCACGGTGAAAGCTAAAGCCTAGTTAGAGCTGGTCATCGGGAGTTTGAAGTTTAGGAGCCCATCATCCGGACGGCATCTCGTGTTATGCCGTCCCGTTTTATCCGTCCGAGGCCCGTGGTTCTTATTACCTACCTGACCGAATCCTGACCCGTTTAGAGCCAACACAGGATAGGCCAACGGGGAGGAATTTGAAGGCCGAAGAACGAAGAGAAGATTGAAGACTAGAAGACTTGAAGATTATTTGAAGTCAATGACTAACTAGTTCTAGTTGCAGCTAGATACTTTGCGTATTTCCAAAGCGCGCTCCTCTCAACACAACACCGGAATAGGCGATTTGACCGCAATGGGCTGTTTTACCTCAGTACCCATAAAATATTCACCTTGGCATGGTCTTTTGCGTGGCAAAAGCTGTTTTCTTGCCATTGTTTGCACTTTCACCAAATGGCAAAATCTTTCTGCAGGACTCCTTTTGGTCATAGCTGGTGATACCCATGACTGTATGCACCCCACTTTCATCCTGCTAGAGCTTTGCGATTTCTGTGCAGAAGTCACCAAAAAAAAATCACGCATGCTTCTCATGTCCAAGCTTGTAAGCACTCCAAATCCCGGAGGCAATGATGCTACAAAGAATCTAGAGTATAATTGGGAAGAATAAAATCCGTCAAAAAAAGTGCTAAGACTGTGAAGGCAATGTGTGCAAATTATGGAGCGCAACTAACTTACATGACTATAGCATCTATGTCTGTCATTTTCCTTGAACTTCCCATCTTTACCACTCTATAAAATTTTGGAAAGATTGGATGGATCATTTGTATGTGCTCACCCAACAAGAATAAATACAATTGGAAGATCTCTCTAGGGTCATTGCAAGAAACACCAACCACTTTGGCTTGTTTTCAGCTAGTACTCTAGAACTCATGAGTTTTTGCATTTGAATTTTTTTAAATATAAAATAAAATCAGGATAACTAGTGCAAGATTAAAATTAGCATATCCCCAAAATTTTAGATATAAAAAAGATCTAGGTCAAAAGTGATTTACAAAAAAGAGTGAGCTGAAAGTTTGAAGAAAATACACACTTTGACATTCTAATTTGTAAAAAATAGGAAAAATAATTTCCAAAGAAAGTAAAAATAGACC
Organism: Neckera pumila; assembly: GCA_963969595.1. Classification (NCBI taxonomy): domain Eukaryota; kingdom Viridiplantae; phylum Streptophyta; class Bryopsida; order Hypnales; family Neckeraceae; genus Neckera; species Neckera pumila. Next base: position 19,707,414 of record OZ018415.1, on the reverse strand, counting down.
ATTTGGGAAGACTTCATAGTAAGAGATTTGACCAAGAATTTGATCTTGAAACCATTATAAATGTTCAGAATTGCGCATGCAAGAGAGCCTTCTTTGCATGGATGTAGACAATTCAAAATAAAATATTTTCCAATTCTCCTTGGTAGAAACATATGTCCCTACTATGCAAATAGAAATTTTCAGCTCTAAATCATTAAATTTGGGGACTCTTTTTTACTCAAAATCCCTAAGTTGCAAAATATGACAAATTTGCTATATTGAAATTTAAATATAGAATGATTTTTAAAAACTTTTGAAAAATATGAGATATAATTAACCTCAAGACAGCCATTAGAAGGGATTTAGGGGGTCTAAAGGGCCGTTTCAGGCCTATTTCCCCAACATTGTTCCCATGGTAGATCAGGGAACGTTGGCTATTAGAAATTTTTTATTTTTTTTATTTTTTATTTTTTTTTAAGAAAAAAAATCTAAAATGAAAAAAAAAGCAATTTTTTTTTTTTTTTTGTGACGTGGCAGTCATTCTGCCACGTCACATAGCAGCTGCAAGGCTATTCCCCCAACCCTGGCAGCCCAGCCCAAGGAACTCGCAGCCCTTCAAAGGGGCTGAAAAACATCTAATGCATCTTCAATAAAAATTTCAACTTCATGTAAGTTATGCTTCAAAAGTTTTTGCAAAAAGAAGCTTCTACAAATTCTTTGTGACAATTCAAACTGTTGGTGTTTCTTGCAATGATCCTCTAAGATTCTTTAAATTCCAAGAGAATTTTAAAGAAGAAGCTAAAATAAGTACTATTGACCTCCTATCTTAGTATTAAAAAATTGAGGAGAGAACCTATCACGTTGGAAGATCTTGCCACACAATCTAGATATATGTCCTCATTTTTTAGAAGACCCATCATGATGATATGGATTGGGAAATATTAGTGAACATATGCATCACTTTATCCTTACTAGAAGGTGATTGTAAGGACACCTTGAGTGCTTGATTTATGTTTTTGCCATAATTTTGGTGTTCAAGCTCTAAATGACTCTAGATCCATAGATTAGGTACTCATGACTATTATACACCCTGTATAATTTTTTGCAAATCTTCAAAATGTTTTACTAGAGAAAAATAGCCCCAAATTTTAGTCACTGTTGCCAATTTGGAGGGAGGGGGGTGTAGTACCATTTTGGGCCCTTTCACATTGTGGCCATTCAAGTAAAGAGGCAGTGGAATTGAGTGGAGATTGAGTGGCCAAGCTTTATTTAGAGTCCAAAGAAATGAGCAATAAATAGGCAATAAAGTATAGGAATTGGAATTTTTGGCTGGCCATAGTATAAAGCCTCCCAAGGCCAAGCCCAAAGTCCAAATCCATACCAACCTAACGATTGAGATCTTGTAAATTATAAAATGAACTCCCACAGCCTCTTGACTATAGTTGGGTCACCATTTCTAGCTGATTCAAATTTTTATTGAGAATTTGTCCCCATATAGGTGATTTATTGCTACGTAGTTAGTTGGAGGGCCATAGCCTTTGGACTTGTGCCTTCTAGTATGAAGGGTCAAGAAACCAAACTCTTGATATTTTGCAATGTGATTGGTAGAAATCCACAGCCTCCCAACTTTTGGCCATAGTGTAGAGTGGCCCTTACTCCCTTAGAATCCAAAAAAACAAATTTGGAGCAAAAATTTGGAGGGGGTGATCTTATAGTTAATTATTTGTTGTATAAAAGTCTACAAAGTGGGCTTCTTTCTCCTTGCATTTTAAAACATGTAAAATAGTATTTTGGTGGTTGTTTTGGTAAATGAACATTTCCATAGAATTGCTATAAATAGCCAATTTTTTATTTTTTTTTATTTTTTATTTTTTATTTTATTTTTCATTTTTTTGGTTCTCTAACTTAAAGAATTTTTCTATACTCTATTCTTCTAAAATACAATCTTTTTAAAGGTTTATATATTGATCATTTTTTTTTTTTTAAATTAAAATTATTTTACTAATTTTGAAGTACTCCAAAAAATTAAGTATGAGTACTATGAAATTGCAATATTTGTTGTAGAGGCATTAGAATTAATTGTAAGTTCTCCTCAATTTGCATAAGGATTGTCAAAGGAATGTTTAACCCTCAAAGGACATTTGAGGTCTTGAGAGGGTTGCCCAAAATTTGGATTTCAAATTTTTTGTTAACCACTAAATTTCCAAACACCACTTTTTAGCAACATAGTGATTGAAGCAACTACTACAATCAGAACTTTTATTTTTTTTTTGAAATTTTTACACAAGATGTGGCCAAGGAGTAGCTTTAAATCCCAATAAATTTCATAATTGCATGACATGTAATTTTTCACATTTGGCGGGCAACTTGGGCAGCTCAAAAAAATTCATTAAAAATCAATTCTTAAGAAATAAAAAATTGAAATTGGTATTATAGATTTATATATATGTGGAAAGCTTTGAATCATTCCATTTAGATTAATGGGATGAAGGATTTAGTTTGAAGATAGTTATGGAATCTGTAAGCTAAAATAAACTTTGATTTACCATTTATTTAATCATTTTCAATATTTTTCAAAATAATAAAGACATTGGTTGTAGGTTGCTTATTACAGAGTTGTTTAACATTACAATTGTTGGAATAGGCATTTTTAGTATCCGTAACTTTCCCACTAGATCTAATCTAGTACCAGATGAAGATGGCTTTATCCCAGTCCTACTACGCCGCTAGGGGTGCTCCTTCAGGAAATCTCCCACCCTAGCCAATTCTAGTCACTATTGGGCACAGCGGGTCTCCATATAAAGAAAGAAGGCAGATCCCAATTTCCTTTACTAATCCTTGGTTTTCCACCAGGTCCCTTTTCGTTCACGGCACTTTTCAGACAAACCAGACTGCAGTGCTAACTACTCCATTGCGAAAGTGCTCAATTACCTTAGATATGCTCTCCCTCGTCCTCTCCCTCTTATGGCTTATCATAATCCTTTCCACATAACAAACTACTTAGACCACAACAACTTGCAAGAGAACTTGACCTCCAATAGAGTAGAAATCCCCAAATCCCCTCCCATACCTTTCCCTCCTCCTTCCTTTGACCACCAATCCCAATTGAAATCCGCTCCTAACAAATCTTTGTTAAGTATCCATGTCTCAACCTCGAGCCGTATCTTACCTACCCTCAAAATTCCTCCTCTTGATCCCATAGAGCGCCTTTTCCTTAGAATTACCCGTAGCCAAACCAGAGCCCATAATTTCTAGGTGGGCCCTTCTCCTTCAAGGAGAAAAATTCCTAGCTTGTCATTCATTACTATCCCTAAGCCACCTAACAGCCCGTCAGTTGGGTACGTTAATGAGATTGTTGCTCCCGTGTTGAATGACGCTCAAACCAACAATGTAGAGAGTAACTTATTTGAGTTTAGTGGACTTTCTAGCCCACCTTTACCATCTCCTAACACAGAGACAACGCATCTCTCTAGGTTTTCAGTCATATCACGGGCTCGCTGTCGCACTGGACTGTGATCAATTCATCTTCCATTGGAGCTCAACTCCAAATCAGAGTTTCTGCCAAGCAATTGAGAAATGCGGCTAAGCAGGCTCAAATTCCACAAGTTAGAATTGAAGTAGTGACTTCCGATCCCAATCTTAACTCTTGGAGACTTAGGCATATCCAATCTGTAGATTGCATAAGGAGCACTTGGCAAACTCTTGATCCACGGGGATTATGAAACTCAAAATTTTGTTTCAAAATGCCTGCCGGTTAAATGACCCTACCGCAGTAGATAATCTATTTAAAAAACTAGATCACTCTAAGAAATCCATGTTTTAGATGACAAGCCCGGATTTTTCTTGACAAATTTTAGTGGACATCAAATGCAACAAACCCGTGTTTTTATATCAACATTGATGTTACACTGAATGTTTTTGTAGACCAAAAACATGGGTCAACGTCCACTAAAATCCGTCAAGAAAAATTAGGGCTCGTCACCTAAAATGCGGGTTTCTTATAGTGTATCCATAGAGATCCAGTAGACATTCTCTTCTTGCAAGAGTATAAACTCAGAGGCTCCAGAGTCTCCAATATTGGAAGGATTTTATGGAAATGGGCAACCACTTTATTCACAAAAGTAGAACCAGGTTATACTATTAATGGAGCTTCAACTGACAAAGGGGGATTAGCTACTTTAATTTCTCCTAGATGGTCAAGTTTGATCTCTCAGTCAGGGTCTACACTTGGTGGTAAAGCCCAATGGCTCATTATGTCTAGAATTCAAGGTGGAGACCTTGGATTTATCAATGTTTATGCCCCTTGTGATTCCTTATCCAGCCATCTTCTATGGGAGACTTTGAAAAATGGACTACCAATGCCTTGTCGGTGGATTATATTAGGAGAATTCAACATGGTGGAACATAGGATGGACAAGTCTAGTTTATCTGGCAAAATTCTACCTGCGCTTGAATGTTTGCTTTTCAACTCACTTAAAAATACCATTCAAGTCTCAGAGTGCCTACAAACCTCTCTAAGCATGACATACTCATGGGACAACCTCAAGAGTGATGGAGCAAGAGTCTTGGCAAGATTGGACAGATGTTACATTTTTTTTAATCTTGTTGCTAACAGTAGCAAATTAATTGAATATCAAATTCATGGAGACCACACTCGCTCAGATCATAGCCTAGTGTCTGTAGTTCTTGAGCTGGCCCCTGTCACACCACGGCCCAGCAGATGGATAATGTTCTCTACATTCTTTGATGAAGTTGCATACCTCATTCGAGAGACTTAACAAGCAATACCACAGGAAGCTCCTTTTTTCTCGAAGTACAAGTTGGTTATCCGCAATTACCGCAAGTTCTATATGTGAAAGGCTAAGCAATTAAAAGAGCAAGAAGCGGCACTTTGTAAGCTGCTTGATCAAAGAAATGGGCAGCTCCAATTTAGACCTACACTCATCCCAATTGCAAGATGAAGTTAAATATATCAAGTTTCAACTGGCCAATTTTGAGAATCGTAAACTAGAAGGGAAAAATTGCAATCTAGACCTGTTGGAGATTATTTGGTGACTGTCTCACAGCTGAATTCTTCCAAGCTGTCAAGGAGGTTCCTCAAACGTTGTCCATTACCAAGCTTCTTGATCACCAAGGAGTAGCAAGGCAAGGTATCGATGACATGGATCAAATTTGCTCCACCTTTTATTCTAAGCTCTATTTGCAAGACCTAATAACCCCTCAAGTTGCCCAAGACCGGGATTCCATCCTCTCATGTGCCTTTAATAAATTCAACCCAGAAATGGTTAGTCAATTGGAAGCTCCACTGTCAAAAGATGAACTCCATTTGGCTATGAAACAAATGGCTTCAAGTCGCAGTTCAAGCCCCGATGAAGTCACTCTTGACTTTTTTTGTCAAGTGTTGGGATTTAGTAGGTGATGGTTATGCCCGTACGATTCAAGCATCAATTGTTCAAGGTTGACTCCCTGTAGGGGTGACATCTGGATTAATAGCCCTTCTTTATAAAGAAGGTGATTGAGCTAATCTATCCAATTGACGTCCAATTACTCTGCTCAATGTCTCATATAAGATTTTGGCAAAAACACTTCAATTGAGACTTTAGACCTTACTTCAAGAGGTCATTAGTCCGGACCATTCTGCCTTTTTGCCGCTTAGGTACATATTGGATAATGTGTTATTATTGTACGAGATTGTCCAATGGGCCAAAGACTCACATCAGGATTTTATATTCCTAAAACTTGACTTTACAAAGGTATATGATACAGTCTCTTGGGACTTCCTTTTTGGTGTTATGAAGTAGATAGGCATCCCTAATGCTTTCATCCACATTGTCCAAAACTCCAAATGTTACTCCAGGATGCATCAGCATCTATCTTGATTAATGGTAAAATCTCAAAGTTTGACATCCAACATGGAATACACCAAGGGTGTCCTTTGGCTCCCTACTTGTTTCTATTGGTTGGAGAAGCCTTTAACATAGTTGCCAATGAAGATCAGCATTTAGGTAAAATACAAGGCATCCAATTACCAGAGTTGAAGGATCATCAATTCCTTTCTCAATATGTAAATGATCATGGGATTTCTATTCTAGGCTAAGAAACCTTTTTGAAGAACATGATGGATCTCATTCACTATTTTGGCTGTGCATCAAGTTTGGTTATCAATTGGACCAAAAGTAAAGATTATATCTTTTCACACATCCTCCCTCCGGATTGGCTTAATGATTTTGGGATCAGTTGGGCCCCTCCTCATTCTCTGTCTAAATTATTAGAAGCCCCTTTTTGTGTTTCACTAGAGACTACAAATGTGGATTTATTTCTACAACAAAAGATTACCAAGAAGTTGAAGTATTGGACTACCCAATGCCTCTCTTTAGCCGGGCAAGCAATTATGGTAAACACAATTTTTCTTTCATCAATTTACAATTTTGTGGCAATTTAGTGCGGTTCTATTCAAGCAATTAGGACAACCAGAGGTAGTATGCGTAACTATTTTCGGAGTGGCTCCAAAAACCTATCTCAGACCAGGGTCAATTGCAATGATTGTTGCTTACCAAAATCAGCTGGCGGACTCCAACTACTCGATCCAAAAGTGTCTCTCAATGCACTACTAGCTAAGTGGATTCTGTATGCCATAGAACCTGGTATCTTTGGACTAAGACCCTCCTTTGTATGAAACCACATCCAAAGTCAGGGTTTTGGTTCTCCTCAGCTACGTGGCTTATGGTAAAAAGACCATCGGTGTCCAGAGGGTCAAAAGTATGGAATGACATCTCCTCTGCATGGAAGAAGCTTGTGAAGCACATAGACTTAGTTCAATCTACATACTATGCATCTGAGGTTCTATCTACTAGTATTTGGTGGTCAACGAGCTTTATAGGTTCTAATTTTAATTTCTCGATTGATCAAGCACGAGTCTTAGTCTTAGAAAAGGTCTGCGGACCATTGGAGACTTATGAAATGCCAATGCAAGTGAATTCAAGACATGGAAGACCATCTCAAAAGAGTTTCCACCTACTACTATGGAGCGCCACCACTAGTTCTTTCTAATCTCTCAAATCTCGCATACCTAGAATCATTTTTTAACTGACCAATCTTGTTTAGCTTTCAAAGGGATTGGACTGGCCCACGAATTGGCCTCTATTCCATGCCCAATGAAACACTTCCAGAGATCACATGGTAGGTGTTTGAATCCAACCCTATGTTATTCGGTCCTCAAGTTCAAGATATTTCCTTGAAGGGTGACTCTACACGTGCCAGTGTGGGCATTCATTCTAGACAATTATCTCTCCTTCCGCATGTAACAACTGTCTTGGTCCATAGAGGTATCGTGCCGAGAATTTGTGTTACCCGAGTCATGAAAGGAAGAAGACGTCTACCCAAGCTCTTGTTCTCAAGACCCATGCGTCGCTTGCAGTATGATCCAAGGCGATGGAAGTGGTCTAATGGCAAATCTCTTATGGAATATACACCCGGGGAGATCACTTAGTGTAATTACAAGAAACCACGTGTGTTAAAGTGAATTTTGGACCCCCTATATACTTTTTCATAAAGTATAATTTCAACCTATAATTTTGAGGTTTGTTCAATAATGACTATAGGTTTCTATTTCCAAAAATTTCCAATTCAAATAATATATGAAATGATTTCTAAAAGAGGTTGAAAAATGAACTGAAATGGCATATTTTTTGACTCAAATATTTATTGTGAATGCATTTTGATGACTATTGCATCAATATTCAAGATAAATGAAATTTCAATAGGAATTTATTTTTAGCAATTTATTTTTTATTTTTAAGACAATTTTTTCTTATATAAAATAGGGTTATGAAAATTATTTTCAACTTTGCAGTGTATTCTTTTACTTCAAAAATTCATAAATAATTATATTTAACAGATAAAAATATCAATAATTCACAACATAAACTTCAAAGCTAGGAAAATCTACCTATATTTTTTTTATTTCCTTTTATTTGAATTTTAGGACATAAGATAGGGGGGTCAAAAATCTTAACGCACGTAGGTTCCAATTGACACTAAGTGATCTCCCCGGGAATATACAGCTGCTCTTGGTTGTAAGCTACTTACGACTTCAACTCAATTGAAGCATTCCATCACAACAAAATGGCCTATTTTGCTTCCGGATTCCTATGCCCCATGATGAAGAGATATTTGGATCAAAGCCGGCCCACAAAAGGAGGCGGCCTTTATGTGGTCAATCTGGCATAATGTTGTTGCTATTAACTCATGGCCGGCTAAAATTAATTCACGAATTGATGCAGAATTGTGTTTGTTGCAATTCTCTTATCATAGAGACTCCTTTGCATAGGTTCTTCGGCTACTCAAGATCCTAAGAAATTTCAGATTATGCACTTCTAATGATGCATCATATTTGTGGCGTGTCTCCAGTTTTGTGCCCTCATCAAAGATTGGATGCCATCCAATGTGTTTTTGGGACTCCTACTCGTAGATTGTTCCACAGAGTTCACATGTTATGGTCTATTGTTTGTGGTGCTGCCTTATGGCTATGTTGGATTGTGTGCAATCCTATGGTTTTTGCCTAGGATCGCTGGCTTACCACCTTCTCCATGCAAATCTATGGAGTGCTCTTCTTGATTTAGGGCGGGCTATTGCTCTTAAGATGGACCTTGCTTTTAAACGTAGTCCTCAACAATCAGATAGGATTTGGATCAAGTTTTCTAGTATTTGGTTACAATCCCCAGTTTTTGCTACTAGAGTTGGTTACTCTGTTATGTGGAATAAAGAGGGTCCCCCTCTTGTTCGTTCATTAGCCTCATGTTTTTTTTTGTTGCTCATCTTCTCTTCATTTGCTCTTATTCTTTTCATTTTTCCAACCTCTGGCTTGGCGATTACTTTTTTTCCTTAATACAATGGTTTCCATTTGTTATAAAAAAAAAAAGAGTAGGCATTTTTCAATTCTATAACTAAATTCTTAACAATTTAATATTTTGAGTCATTCTCTATGTTTTTCTACTTACTATTTTTTTCCTATATGTTGTACAATTCCATTTGATATTAAACTTTTTAAGCAATTAGCCAACTTGATTTAAAGAATGAATCCAATAAACAACTACCATTTGGGACATTTTTTAATACAAATGTGACCTTGTGAAGAGCAGCTACCCAGATTTTTGCATGGCTGAAAAAAAGATTTTTGTCAATTCAAAAGCTAGTACCTTACAATCTTACAATCTACATGGAGGAAATTTCTGAAAATTTTCCACATCTTTTCAAACCAATTTATACAAGATCCTATGGTTACATGTGTCCAAATTTTTCTTTTGATAAAATTTGGTGCTTGTATTAGAAATGACAATTTTGGAGCATTTTTGGTGAAAATATGTCAAATACGTTTAGGTGTTTAAATGACTAATCAAACAACTTCTTCAAATGACCAATCAATGATGAGCTTCCGCCCTCTTCTAGACCATGGACAACCTCAAAGCTACTATCCAAAACTTTCATCTAATTTTCTAATGCAAAAACTACAAATTGATATTCAAAATCCAAAATTTAAATTGATAGGTGCATCTTGTGAAGACAAAGAGAATGATACCAACAAAGTTCACATGTAGTTGAATATTGGAGAAGTTTTCCTAAACATTTTCTAAACCCCAATAGTAGAAAGTTTTTGAATTCTCAAAGAGCCGGCCCGTCCAGAATTTCAAAAAGGGGCTTAAAAATGTATTTATTACAACAAATAAAGAGCTATACCATATTTCTATCCATCTTTTGAATTGAATGTAATCATGAAAGTTGTATTTAATCCCTAAAGGTCAGAGACTATGTTTTCAACAAAAACGCTTCAAAATTGCCATTTCTAGTACAAGTACCAAATTTTAGAAAAAAACCATTTTTGGACATATATAACAGTAGAATCTTGTAGTAAACTTGTTTGAAAAAATGTAGAAAAAATTTCAGAATTTTCCACCTTGTAGATTGCAAGATATAAGCATTTGAATTGACAAAAATCATTTTTTTGACACTGCAAAAAATCGGGCAGCTGCACTTCACAAGGTCACATTTAAATAAAAAAATGTCCAAAATGGTGGTTACTCCTTGCATTCATTTTTGAAAGCAAGTTGTCTACATGCTTGATAATTTTCAGATCATTTGAAATTGTACAATATATAGGGAAAAAATAGGTTGTAGAAAGAAATAGAGAATGATTCAAAATACTAAATTGTTAAAAATTTAATAATGGAATTGAAAAATGTCAATTCTAATGTTTGAAGTGTTGTAATAATCAATATACATCCTACGCTCTTATTTTTTTCAAAAAATATAGCAAATTGAGTTAAATAAAGGACTTCAAAGTTTATTTTAGTGTAGGGAATCTATAACTGCCCACAAACTAGAACACCTCATAATTCTCATCTCATAAATCAAAATGGAATAATCCAAATCTTTCCACATAAATATAAATCTAGAAAACCAATTTCAATTTTTTTTGTTTTTTTTAAAGTGATTTTTCAGAAATTTTTGGAGCTGCCCACCAACCATTGAAAATGACACATCATCCAATAACTTTTTAACCATGTAGTCAAAAGTTTTGAAAATTGTTGGACTTTAAAGGTACTCCTTGGGCACACGTTGTGTGAAATTATCAAAGAAAAAAAATGAAATGTCCGTTTGTAGTGAGCTGCCCAAAATTGCTATGTTGCCAAAAAAATGCCGTTTGGTCCTTTAGGGGTTAAGGGCAATTCCAATTGGACAAAGCTATGGGCTCGGATGTGGGTACTAATATTAGATTAATATTGGACCGTAAATTCTATTTTGCACTACATGTTTACACATATGAAGTATTAAGACAAAAGCCATTGAGTTTACATTTTTATGTTTTATCAATGCTAAGGCTATTGCAACAATGCTAGCGCAGAGCCGTGAGCCTACAAGCCTTGAAACTAGTTGTAGATATGTACCTACAATCAATTGAATTTGTTTATAATATACATACCTATACCACGCATACTATAACATAGGAAAAGTCTATAATATAGGTGTCTATAACGTACACATCTGTAACTATAGAAGGTGTCTATAATATAGATTCCTAGGCTTGGTCTTATAGATTCTATGCTCACATGCTAGCACTCCCAAGACTTTTGCACTTCTATTTCAAATTGCATAACATTCAATAGCCTTTATGTTCATTGCCTTTCCTTCATGTACCCTCTTCATGACATTGAGCCTCCAACTATCCAGTCAATTACTAATGAAGTATTGTTGGATGTGGAATATTTTGCACCATCTAATGTAGAGCCAAGGAAATGACAAGGCATGCTATTGAATGCTATGTTGCACATCTATTTGTGGTTAGTGAAATTGAAAACCAATTTGGCGTTTAAAAGGAAAAAATAATTGGCAACTATAGACAATAAATTAAGTGTTTTCTTAAAACTTACAATTCCATGCTCAATTTCATGTTGTAAGATAGGAGGCTCAAAATCCGCTCGGACATTAAAAACCACCCTTATCATTAGCTCTAAAATGGACATGAAGTGGTCTTCTATAGTCATTAAATGGATTGAAAAAAATAAATTATTTATTACAAGAGCTAATCATTCTCCTTGCTTTCCCCATTTTTCTTTAGAAGTTGCAAGTGAACAGTTTATGGAAGACCTAAGATTATAAATAGGTGCCTACAACACAACTCGTTTATAAATTCAATAAGCATTTTTGTTTCACAATTCCTTTCATAGAAATTTCAATGTTGGCATGAAAATGCCCAAATTTTGGAAATAGATGTATTTTTATTTTTATTAGATTTTGCTACTTGCCCTAATATTGTACCTAATTTTTTACATTTGAGCATGATGATACAATTAATTTGCTAAAATCTAGTTAAATAAAAATACATCTGTTTTTTAAAATTTGGCATCGTCATGCCAACATTGAAATCTCTATAGAAGAAATTGTGAAACATTTTTGGAGATGTTTGTTGAAAAAAGGATGTGGGTATGGATTCTTCATACATACCATACCTCCGCAATCAAATTAAAAAAAATTCATCACCAATGTTTTCAACAACTTATCATGTAAAATCATGAAAAATGAAATGAAACAATTATTTTACCAAAAACAAAATTTTGATTTTTTGAAATTGAAATTTGGTATGCTTGATTGGGATTGTGTAAGAATTGGATGTTAATTGAGCAAAACAAAAACAGTCAACAACATTCTACATTACGCAAAGAAAACTAAATGGCACACATTACATTCATAACTCATAGAGTAGACAAATATAGTAGAACTTTTGTAAAGTGATAGCCTCGGAACCAAGCTCAAGTCCCTATGTAGGCTCAAGAAAAATCAATAAAAATCTCTTATGTGTTATTCTTGGATTGGGTCAAGTGCGGGACCAGGCATTCAATGCTCATCTCTTTAGAGAAGTCATTGCTTTAGAGAAGTTTTACTGTAGGCATCACAAATCTTCTTTTTTACCCCTGTACCGCACAGGGCGTGAGATCCATGACCAAGTCCTACCAGCAAGGAGACGTGACTATCTCATCCACCAGTCTTGATGTCAGCTGCAAGGCATCTTTTAGTGTTTTTATTTCAGTTGTCGGAGTTTCTAATCGAATCATGAAGTCGCAACTTGCGCACAGATCTAGCTCGCGGACTGGATGTGTGGCAGACCAGCCTTCAGGAATCCACAAAATAATAATCCGTAATAACTTATATGACGCTGTCCGGACCTCCGGGCGAGAGATAGCCAAGCTGCTCACGTACTGCTGCTCACGGAGTTAGTCCTCTTGTGACTTTGGCTTTGCAGTTGTAATGCCGAGGAGCTCTCCAATATTATCCCAGCAATCCTTTCCTCTCTAGCGCACACCAAGCTTTGAGTACGCAAATTTCAGCCCTCCCTCGTAGTGACGTTCTGGGCCTGCAGATCGTGTGTGTATTCAGGTTGTAGAGCGAGGCTTGGTAGTTAGTTTTACTTGCAGAATGCAGACAGATACATCTCACGGTGTTTGTACCTTTGTGTCCAGACGAAATTGGGTCAGTGCTAGAACATGTGGAAATTTGCAGATGTGGAAGTTGGTTATTTCTCGCGTCTAAGAAGTGTGTTCTACTGTGAAGGTCCTCATATTTGTCGCAGTGATTCCGCCTTTGACCCAGACTGGGAGTAAGCAGCACCAACAGCAAACTTGTCTCCTCCACACTTGGACTTCAACTTATTTCTATATACCGAAAGGATTTGACTTCTGCTACTGCGTTCCAGTGGTGGCGTGGTGTCCGCACCTTGTTTTGTGAGTGTTTCAGCCAACTGCTGATTTGATGTTCTTGATACTTATGTTGTGGATCAAATATTGGATCTAGTTAGTTTTATAGATTGAACGTCAAGTTCGTTAACTGGAAACTTTTCAAGAATCTGGCTTCTTTTCAAAAACGAATGTCTAGAATTACCGACCTGATATAGATCTGTGGTTCCAGATCGACTGTCCCCCTAGTTTTCGAGCATTGTGCAAGTCAATCTCTCAATTTTGGCGCTTTGAAACACGTCCTTAGATTAGTGTCACATCCGTTAAGTGGCAAGATTTTAAAGAACTTGTCACTTTTTCCAGTCACCTGTCTGTTATGTCAGTCCCGGTGGTTCCAGTTTCATATCTCAGAATGTGGCGATCTGAAACTCGAGTCCCAGCGACTCATTTGCAACCTGTGGGCAGTACAGTGGTACGTGTCTGATTTCGTGCGTGGGACTTTAATTTCTTATCATAGTCACTTTATTAATTTTTGATAAACGGAATTGAGTGTGAGCCTAAATACTAAGGTAACCGACCCATTGCCAATCACTTAAGCAATTATGCATATTTACAGCATAGATTTTTTGAGTGCAAAATTTTTGCCGTGTATGGGAGTAAAGTTTGGATCTCCTACCTTAGATTTAGAGCATTGTGCACGACAATCTTGCAATGGTGGTGATCTGAAACTGGACATTTTTACATATATAAACTCCCAGCCACTCAATTTCAATTTGCGGGCAGGTGCAAATGCATGGAAGTTGCTAAGTACATTTAGTACACAAAATAGTGAAATTGGGTTGTCCCACTCTAATTTCTGGACTGTCCACACTACAGAAATATTCATTGCTATTGTACAATGATGCAGTCATTTTAAAGCCATGTGTATGACATAGATTTGTGCACTAGTTCAAGGCTTGGTTCAGAGAGTGGCATGCGCCTCTATGTAGAACAAGCATTGATCCATGAGGTAATTTATCAGGTAAGGCAACCTAATTGACAAGAAAACCCAATTTCACTATTTTGTATAGAGTATTTATGTGCGTAACTGGAAAATGGTGAGGTTTATGTGTGATTATTCATTTACTTTTGAAACTAGTACATAGCTGTTTTATTTTTGTTGGGCGTGCGGTATGTATTAACCATTTCACTCTATTTGTGATCTATTGAAATTAGTGTGAGCTGAGCATGATTTTACTGTATCCAACATGATGCTATATTAGCATTGTTGGTTATTTGAGTTTTAAGTATTTGACGGACTCATAGTTTCAAGTACCGTCTCCAATTGTTGTTCCGAGGACATTTTAACTTCTAAAGCACCATTGTCTATTTGGGGGACAAATGGGATTTCAGGTAGGTATTTATGGTCTCTAAGTTTGTCCTCATTTTTTGAAACTCTTTTTGGAGATAGAAAAATTGATTTGCTTTGTGGGATTTTTGTTTTATTTTCAAATGGTGTCAGGGAACTAAAGTTATGCCCAAATAAGCTCAAAACATGGGAGATAGGGCAACAAAAAAAATTCAAAAATTTGAATTAAATTTTTTTTTTCTCATAGATTATATTTTTGTCTACATGGGAAGCTTTGATTCATTCCATTTGGATTTGTTATGAGAAAATTATGGACAATCTTGTTTTTTGGGCAATTTAAACATCTTTTTGAAAAATAAACTTATAAGATTCATTTCTGATTGCAAGTTTTACAATTCAAAAAATTATTCCACATAGTTTAGTTTGCTTACTAAAACAATCTCACCATTGGGATTAGTGCATTTTAATTCCATCTTAGAGATATGAATAATTTAGTTTTTCATTCTATCTTGTATCTAGTTCTACTTAACAATTTTTTTAAGAATAAAAATTCAATTTTTTTGAAACTTTTTTTCCTAGATTCTCAGTGCAATTCTCCACCATGAAGCTCAAAACTTTGTAGTGCAAAAAATAAAAGTTAACCCCTAAAGGACCAAGGCCTTTTTTCTGCCAAAAAACTCTCAATATTGCCATTTTTAGAGCAAAGAGTAAAAAATTTTAAAATTAATTTTTTTTTGCACACCTAATTGTATGATCTTATATTTAACTAGTATGAGAATGTGTGGAAAAAAATTCAAAATTTTTGACCTCATAGATTGCAAGATATCTATGTTTGAAGTGAAAAAAACAAGTTCTTCAGCACATTGCGAGACTAGATTTTTTGACTTTGAACATTTTTAACTTAAATTTTTTGCACTACAAAGCTTTGAGCCTTAAATCTTCCTCGTAAATAATTGAGTTGAGAGTCTAGGAAAAAAAAAGAAATTCAAAAAAACTTAATTTCATTCATAAAATAATGGTTAAGTAGAAGTAGGTACAAGATAGAAGGAAAATCTAAAATATTAATATCTTTTAGATGGAATTAAAATGCACTAACTCCAATTGTAAGATTGTTCTAGCACAAAAACTAAACTATGTGGAACCTTTTTTTTTGAAAAACTGGAAAAATTGCTTTCCGAAATGAATCCTATAAGTTATTTTTTTTAAAAAGATGCTCTAATTGCCCAAAAAACAAGACTGTCCATAACTTTCTCATAAAAAATCCAAATGAAATAAATCAAAGCTTCCCAAATACGCAAAAATATAATCTATAAGGAAAAAAAAAAATTTAACTAAATTTTTTGCAAAATTTTTTTGCTGCCCCTTCTCCCTGTTTTGAGCTTATCTGGGCATAACTTTTGTTCCTGGACACCAATTGAAGAAAAAACTATATTCCCCCTAAGCTTATCAATTTTTCTATGTTCCAAAAAAAGCTTCAAAAAATTAAGACAAAAATTCAGCGCGTAGGTACCTACTCAAAGTCCCATTTGTCCCTTGAAGGGACAATGGTCCTTTAGGGGTTAATAAGGTTCAAAGTCTAATAATCTCATCCCGCAATGTGTCAAAAAACTTGTTTTTTCACTTTAAATGTAGATATCTGGTGAAATTTCTAAAAAAACTCCACACATTTTTATACTAGTTAGGTATAAGATCCTGCGGTTAGATGTGAAAAAAACACTTTTCAAAAAAAAAATTCTCTTCACTACAGAAATGGCAATTTAAAGTGTTTTTTAGTAGAAAAAAGGCCTTGGTCCTTTTGGTCCTTTAGGGGTTAAGACATTAGGTCATGTTTGTTATCTCAAGTATTAACATTATTATGCATCAGCACGACAATTCAATGATATAGATGGTATGTAATTGGAGTATTCCTGCTCCGTGTCCGTCCCTGTCTGTTCTGTTGCCTGGATTTTGATAGTTGTGAATTTGGGATTTCAGATTTTGACCATATGAAAGGGACTGGAGTCTTGATCCTTGAGGATTATCCTAGCAAACCCTTAATTGAGATAATCAAAAGTTTTGGCAAATCAATAGCTAATTGTTTCCGTTTTGTAATCATTGCCATTCTCATTAAAATAGCAATTAAATGACAATCATTTAAAGAAATTGACACTTCCAAGACATATGTGTGTATGAAATCTCAGATGTGTAAGGTCTTATTTTCAAAGCTTTTTGCACTTGAATGTGTCAATTTTGGCATTCCAAAAACAAGCTATTTAATCAAATTTGACCATTAACCCTTAAAGGCATTTTTCTGTCAAAAACGACTCAAAACTGCTAGTTTTGTTACGTTCATCTAAGAAAAGAGAAAAAATGTTTTTTTTAGAATCTAATCGTAGGATCTTGTAATTAACTTATCTCAGATCATGTGGTAAAAATTTCATAAAGTTTGACTCTATAGATTAGAAGATTTTAACATTCAAAGTTGGAAAATTTTGATTTTTGAACATTGACTTGCAAATTCAGATGACTTTGACCCCCATCTGTAAAAAAAATTGGCACTATAGACTTTGAGTTTAATTTTTTTTATGTTTAATAATTGAGTTGAGAATCTAGGAAAAAAATTCCAAAAAATACACATGATTTTCATTCATTAAAAAATTGTTAAGTAGAAATAGGTCCAAGATTGACAGAAGAACTAAAGTTGTCAATAGCTCTAAGATGAGATTAAAACACTATAATCCCAATGGTGAGACTGTTTTAGCAAGCAAACTTAGATGTGTCCAGCAATTCTTTTTGAAAAATTGTGAAAATTGCATTTATAATGAGTTCTACAAGTTATTTTTTCAAGAAGATGCTTTAATTGCCCAAAAAATAAGATTGTCCATAACTTTCACATAACAAATCCAAATGAAATGAATCAAAGCTTCCCATATAGATAAGAAGACAATCTATGAGAAAATACTTTTGTGCCATAACTTTTGCTCTCGGGCACCGATTGACATAAAAATTATATTCCCATAACCTAATGTGTTTTTCTTTCTTCACAAAAAATTTCAAAAAATAACAATGAATATCAAAGTTGTAGTAGCTTGCCCAAAATCCATTTTGTCCCCCAAGGGGACACTGGGACTTTAGGGGTTAAACCTCTCTTGTTGCAATAAAGCGCAAATTTTCACAACTACAAGTTCAGTCCTTTCCATTGAATAGTGCCATTAGAAGAGATTTGAGGCCTTCAAGAGACCGCGAGTTATCTTGAATTCCCGCAATTTTCCTAGACTACGAGAACTCAGGAAAGCTGCTGGCTAATGTGTTCAAGAGAGTGCCACATCATTTTTCTAAAAAAAAAAATAAAAAAAAATAAAAAAAAAAATTAGGCCTAAAATGATATTTGGGAGAGAATTTTATTTATTTATTTATTTTGTGTGAAAAAAATAACTTTTGACAGTCCATACCGGATGTTTACAGATCTAGAAATAGGCCTGAAACATCCCTCCAATGCCCTCAAATCTCCCCTAATGATTATGCTAATCGTGTTCATCACTTTTGAACATCTGAGTACCATGTTGTACAAAGAGGATTATACAAACACCATGCTGATTAAAGGGATTTAGCCATGAGTGTCACAACTCACAAGTGTCCTGTTTTGATTCATCATATTCATCTTGAATTCAGCACTTGCAGTTCGGTAGTGTTGCTCACGTACCATGCATGCACGTTGGTACTGTGCATGAGCAGATCGACCAAGGATTTCAAGGTAGAGCTTGCATTCAGTCATCTTCTCCGATCACGAGCCCAGGAGGCACTATTTCCGCAGCAAAATGGCTGGGGCATCTTCTGAAGCGGGTGACCTGAATATTGGAACTGCTAAAATTTCAAGCCACCCAGAAATCGAACCTGAAATTGAAGCTGTTGAGGCTACCAGAGACTCGGATGAGGGTTGCGGTTTGAAGAGGAAAGAATGTGACGAGATTATGGAGCACTTGAAGGACAATCCTGGGTTGGTTGTCAAATCTTTGGGTCCGGTGGGGCGAATTCTGTTGCACGTAGCAGTCATGGCCGGCCAGACCAAGAAACCAAAGCCACCAGCTTCCAAAAGCACCGACAAGGGATTCAGCAAGGCTGCAGATGATTCTGATTGGTATCGTGCCCTGAGAGACTGGGATTGCAAAGCCCTCATGTCCTTGTTGCAAGCAAATCCCTATCTAGTGGCGCAAACGGGTCCAGAAGGGTGGACGGTTCTGCACAATGCAGCTCACAGCGGGGCTCACAGGGGATGCTTACCGCTTCAAGACCAAGTCTTGGGTTTATTCGAGGACGAACGCCAATTTGTGGACGAGCTTTCTGGTGTGAAGGTCGGTTGGTCCGATCTCCTCAGAGCAGAGTGTGGTCCATCTGAGGTGAAAGCTAAGGACATAGCCTACTTTACTTGTCCTAGACATGTTTATAAAAGTCTGAGTGAGATGTCTATAGGGGTGACTCACAGTTTCAAAAAGTTGTCAAGGGCACCGAGATCAGGTTTGGATGCACCCCACCGTGATGTGCATCCCTTAAGGGATAAAATAATTGAGATTATGCAAAGGGAGCCCTCGAAGGAAGCCTTTGAAAGTCTGAAAGAGCGACATCAGCAAGATATGAGTTACAACTTTGTACTTGAACGCAAAGAGCTGCAGTTTCACTATGCTTGCGGAAGGTTGTGGTTTGGCGATACAGAAAAGCACTACGTGAAGACTGCTATAGATGGATGCCTGGAGCTGGGGCCATCTGAATCTGTCGAGGTCTTGACGTACCTTTTTCAACTTCACAATGCACAAGGCCAAACCCCGCTCCATGCGGCTTGTCGTGCCTACTCAGGCATCTCTGAGCTTTTGGAGTTGGTGCCTCCAGGCGATGCTTATAAAAAGTGCCTGAATGCAAAGGATGTGAGGGGGTGGACTACCTTACACTATGTTACTGGCACCAAACGACATGGGGCACTGGAAGCACTTTTGAAAGATGAGCAAATAAATGTAAATGCACGGACAACTGATGAACATGAGCTATGGAATCATTCTAGAAAAGTTGGCATGACGGCCTTGCATCTGGCTATTTTACACGATGATGTAGAAAGTGTGAAACTTCTTCTCCAGTGCCCTTGCACGGATGTAAATGCCCTGTTTCAAAGATACATTGGGTGTAGTTATGAAAGGATCAGGTCTAGTGATGATGAGGACATTCAAGAAAGAAGATCGTATTGGTCGCCTCTACAATTGGCTGCAATTATGGGTCTATCAGATGTAGTAAGAGCTCTATTTGAGTGGAAGGTATGCTCCATCCTATTCTCGCAGAAAAACCATGCATGTGTCTCCACTTCTTGAAAGTTTTAAATAGGATATAGATAAACTCATGAATTCAATCTCTTATATGAATGTGTTTAAATTTTCTAACTTATTTTTAGTTTTAAAGTGTGAATGAAGAGATACAGAAGATAGATTTTGTTTTGATAATAGTATTGAACAAAATGTATTATTTGTGAAGACATTGATGTATTTGGCCCAAGAAATTACAAGTTTAATTTGACAATTTAAATTGTAAGTTGTTGTAGAAAGAATGAAATCCAAATCCAAAGTTGCATGCGAGGATGTTAAGGCAATGAATTTGTTTACCAAAATGTTGGACAAAATGTAAAGTAGGTTGGTTGAAGGCCCAAAACATGATTGGACAAGGTATGGAGTAAAATTCCACCTCAATTAAGAAGTCAGTAGAATGAGGTCAATTTGATTTTTGAAAGTGAATATTTACATACTTTGAAAACAACTATTTGTCATTTGAACCAAATTTAGCTTCTTGTCCTTTTTCATAAAAATATTAATTTGTATTAATATTAGTATAAAAAGAAATTTGAAGTATGATTGGTTGATGAGCAAAGAACCCTCTGTGGACTCCATTCTTTTGGCTACATATTTGCATGGTTTCACAATATTCTACATTTCTACTCCAAAGTCATACACTTTGGCAATGTAGTTGAATAGAAGAGAATGAAAGCATAAAGCACTTGATAATTTTGTTGCTTTTTTTTATGTAAACAAGGACAAATTGGACCTTTGGGAAAAAAAAATGGAAAAGAAATGAAAAGAAAAATTTAGCTATAACTCCAGAAATATTATATGTTCAAAATATCCATTTCTTGCATTTTCAATTTCTTCTTACAAGTTCTTTGATATTTATGCAGCTTGGTGACATTTACGATGATGGAAAGCTTCCAAATAATAGTGTTGCAAAGGAACACATCCGAGGAGTATTGGCCCTACTTCTTGCATCTGCGTCAGGAAATCCCGATACTCTACGTTTATACTTAGATAGTCAAATGTTTGATCCATTGGTCAAATTTGAAGGGGCCACAGCTCTACACTATGCAACAAATGCAATGATACCAACGGCCCAAATTCATGATAAGGTTGGTCGTTTCCTTCACTTTTTGGATCTTGGATATTTGGATCGTGACACTTGTAGATATGAAGAAGAGCTGGAGGACATAAAATTGACTCCTATATCATATCTTGGAAGGCAAGCTTGTATCACCATGTTATTGCAAGCTGGTGTTGACATTTGGGAGAAAGACAACCAAAATAGTCTTGCGGAACCAGGACCCCAAGCTCCAGAAGAAGCACATCTTTCGTGGCACGAAAAGATGGCGCGAAGAACATTGGAAGCCAAAATGAGCCTCAATAATGCTGCTAATGCAATTTCAGTTGTTGCAGCCCTAGTTGCAACCGCTTCTTTTGTGGGGCCACTGCAACCACCACTTGGATATGGAGCAGATTCAATGGAAGGTGGAATACAAGACACCCACTTGTCCATTAGAGTTTTCATGGTGACCAACATTTTGTCATTTTATCTTGCTGTTGCATCCATCATGTTTGCAATTGTACCATCTCTTCCAATGCCTCAAGAAGGGATATGTGCGGAGTGGCTACGCACACAAAGGACTGTTGGTTCTGCAATATTTTTCCTTCTTATGTCAATTCTCGGTGTGCTTATTTCCTTTGGAGCTGCATCAAACTCCGTTGTTTCAGAAGACTATTCTTGGCAACATCTTGGCCTCTCATTCTATCCTACATTATTGGGTGGATTTATATGCATATTAGGCATTGGTTTGTTTTTCTTAAGATTGTTGAGGATGGTGTTCAATAGAAATGCCAAGATTAGATATTTGTACAAAAGCTTTGTTAAATTCTAGGTGTTGTATATGACTATGGTTTCATTGGGAATATATCAATGGGAGATTTATTCTTGTGTATGCAACTTGATTCATTGTTATTAAATGGACCTTGTTTAACCCCTAAAGGCCTAAGGCCTTTGTTCTGCCCCAAAACACCCAAAACTGTCAATTTTTTAGCAAAGAGTGAAAAAAAGTTAAAAATGTTTTTTTTGCACATCTAACTGTAGGATCTTACAGCTAACTAGTATGAGAATGTGTGGAAAAAATTTCAGAATTTTTGAGCGCATAGATTGCAAGATATCTGCATTTAAAGTGGAAAAAACAAGATTTTCAGTTCATTGCGGGACTAGATTTTTTGACTTTAAACATTTTTGACTTAAATTTTTGCACTACTGCATTTTGAGCTTTAAATCTGTGTAATGCGGAATTGAGTTGAGAGTCTAGGAAAAAAAAAAAAATTCAAAAAAACTTAATTATCGTTCTTTAAAAAATTGTTAAGTAGAAGTAGGTACAAGATAGAAGGAAAATCTAAAATATTCATATATTTTTGATGGAATTAAAATGCACTAATCCAAATGGTGAGATTGTTCTAGCAAGAAAACTAAACCATTATAAAAAAAGAAAAGAAAAAAATTATAAAAAATGCATTCCAAAATGAATCCTACAATTTATTTTTTTCAAGAAGATGCTCTAACTGCCCAAAAAACAAGAATGTCCATAACTTCCTCATAACAAATCCAATTGAAATGAATCAAAGCTTTCCAGATATACAAAAATATAATCTCCAAGAAAAAAATTATTTAAAAAAAAAAAACTCAAATTTATGCAAATTATTTTTGCTGTCCTCCTTCCCTACGCATTCCAAGAAATGGCATAACTTCTCACTCAAAGGTCCGATTTCAAATTATTTTTTTTCGCCACATACCTCTCTCAATTCTTCACCTTCTCAAAAAGTTTCAAAGAATCACGACAAAATTTCAGCCCGTAGGTACCTGCCCAAAAACGCATTTGTCTCCCGAAGGGGCAATGGGCTTTTAGGGGTCAATTATATGTGATGCATTTTCAAAGCAGAGGCAACTCGTACAATTTACATGTGCAAGAAATTCTATTGTGGAGAATCCACACCTACAGTTATTTTGAATAGGTGGGTGCAAGCAAGAAACACTTGTACTAGGGTGATTGCAAGAAGCACTTGTCCTATTTTTGTCCCCTTGACTTTGGACAAGTGGTTTTTTGCTCATAACTTTTGTAGCGTTTGTCCATTTAAAAAAATATTTAGATAGAAAGTATATGTTGTAGCTGGAGGAGTTGAATAATTTTTGGTTTAAAAAAAAATATTTTGCTATTTTTAAACAATCTCCAATTGGATGTCTATTTTGGCCATTTTGGGGGGGGGGGGTTTAGTACTATTTTTGACCAAAAATGAAAAATACAAGCTCAAAATTGGGACATAAAGACTTTTACTAAAGTTAGACAAGCTTACAAAGAGATTTTCAAAAATAGAAAATTGTCCACCTTCCACATGTGCTCAAAGTGCACTACCTGTGCGTAAGTACAAAGAACACAATTTCTTTTCTTCTAAGGATGAAAATGGTTGAGAAGGAGCATCTTTAAGTTATAAATTTTATTTTATCTTTTAATTTTTAATTTTCTTGAATTTTTTAACTATTTTCTACAAATCAAACATCAAAGTGTTCATTTTCTTGGCATTTTTCATAGGCCTTATTTTGTGCATCTTTTAGAAATAAACTTTTCTAAGTATGAATTTCTAGAGACATACTATTTGCGATGCCTTACAAATTATCCATATTTTGTTTCATCTAAAAAAATTATTCCAAAAGTCAGAGTACTCACCAAAATAGGTTGTTTTAAGCCAAAAACGGTAGGTGTTTCTTGCAACAACTCACTATTCTTTGTAAATGTTGTGTAATCAACTTGAATGCAACCATAACTTTTGAGATGTGGAGTCAATGTATTTGATATTAACATCGGAAATATATTATACAGTTTCAAATGTGGTCCACATTTTTTGAAATTTAAAAGCGCACAATATTTAAAATTTAATTTTTTTATTTTATTGAGAATTGGTTTGATGTTTTTTTAGTAATCCAAAGTATCTTAAACAATGAATTCAACTTGCAAATTTTGTGAGAAGATCGATTATATGATTTACATCTATTTATTGAGGGATTTCTAAGAAAAACTCCTTGTCCTTTATATACTTAGATACAGAGAAGGTTTTCTAACTCGTGCAATTCTAAATACTCAAATTGTTTTTTTATAATTTCATTGGTTGCAGTTCATCTTAGTAAAGTTTTTAAAGATTTTCTATTTTTGTTTCATATTTTTAAGAATTTTTACTATTTTCAAACAATTTAAACATAATTGAGAGCATCTTTTAGATTGAAATTTTTCAACAACTATTTTATGCATAAAATATTGGAGATTGTTTTTCTTTCGTTAATTTTTTGTAAATAGAATATTTATAGTATTCTTTAAATTATCCATATCTTAATTTATTTTTAAATACTCTTTTGTAAAAGCTGATAATACTTCTAATAATACAATATGGGTTGTTTAGCCAATTGCGGCAAAATGAGCACGTGTTTTGATAATATAATAGTTCTAAAATTTCACAAAAATAAGTAACAATATAAAATTTACTTTAGAATTTTTATTCAAAATATCAACAAGTCTATTTGAAATCTTCTACTTTAATTTTCAACATCAAATTTTTTCATTAGGTATTCAAAATACACTTCATTCTTGAAATGCAAGTGTGATATGCTTTTGAAAGTCAACATTTTTTATAGAATCCATAGTAAAAATGATTCAAAATTAATGTTGAAACCTCTAAAAGGACATTTTTGTCCTTTGGATTATTTTTGGGAGGCCTCAAGGATGAAAAACAAGTACTTTGTAATACTTATCTAAAGTTTTATAGAGGAGTCACTTGAATTCATTTTCAATTAATAGTGTTGGATATTCCCTCCTTGCACAATATTTTAGGTCTTTTACATTAAAACATGGTACATTTACTAATCACTTTGTAGTGTATTTTGGCAACATTTTGATCTATTCTCTTTATCTAAATTCAAGTCATAAAGACAATCTTTTATGAATTTAAATCTGATGAATGAAATGGAGATTATTATATCTAGTTTTATACCAATTTAAAAACTTTAATTCTCTAGTTTTCAATATTTTGTTGCACCTTGAACTTTAGGTCATTGGCTATAGAATGTTGATTTTCTACCTTTAGAATGATGTGATAAATTTATAGGCCTTGTGATGTTCTTCACCTTTGAAATACCCTCATTTTTTGGTATTTGATATGATTTATTTCACTTTTCATTCTAACATTGACAGTAATTTCAAATTTTCACAATGAATATGAATTCCTTACAGCTTTTTGGAAGAGAAGTGATTACATCTTTGAAAAATAAATAGAAAGACATCATTATATATAATTGCAACATAAATAGAAAGACGTCATTTATATATAATTGTTAAATGTACTACAAAGCAATCTTTTGATAAATTTGAAAGTTTTCCACATTAAAATCATTAGAAGAGATTTGAGGCCTCCAAGAGCCCACGAGTTATCCTGCGTTCCCACAGCGTTTCCATGCTATGGAACGTAGGAAAGCTGCTGGGCTAACGTGGTCAAGAGGTGCCATGTCATTTAAAAAAAAAAAAAATTGCTAAGAAGGATATTTTGGACCATTTTTTTTTTATTTTTTATTTTTTGAAAAAAAAAATTGTGACAGCCCGTACCGGCTGTTCACAAAATTGGGACAATAATGGGAATGGGCCTGAAACGGCTCTCTAATGCCCTCAGATCTCTTTTAATGACTGTAAATTTAATGCAGGTTGGAGGAATTTTTTTATAAATTGGAATTGTTCAAGATAGGTGACCACACAAATCCAAAAAATCTTCAAACTTTTAATATTGAAAATTTTTCATCCAAAAGAATACATGTCACAATACACCATGCATTCATACACTAAATTTAGAGATTGAACTGATAACAATTAAAATGGTTTTATTGATGAGGGTATTTCAAAGGGATTTTATCCAAAAAGTGAATTATTGAAACCTTTTCATTGGCGTTGTCTTCTCTTTCACTACAGAGGTTGTAGATTCTTAAACTTAGATGGTATTCTTAAGAAAACACTCTTTGTACAATTCATAACCACATGAATTGTGAGCATTTAAAGTACGAGTATTATTCAAATATGAATGATTTTATGGTGCCCTATGATTTTCTAATTTTCTAATTTGATTTAATTAGTGGAAGGCTATGGCTTAACCCTTGAGCGCCCCCAGTTGAAACTCAAAATCACTCCATGGAGGACTACCTTGATGGAAAACTGCAGTCATGGATCGGAGGCTGGAATCTAGGGAACTTCACCGTTGAAATTGAGACTTTGCTACGGGGCAGCGGGGCGCGATGTCTGTGGCAATATGTGGCACTTTCTATTGCTTGGGTTCTAAGATTATAGTAGTCAAATGTCCGTTGACTGTTACAAAATTGACAAAATGAAGACAAGTCCCTGACTTCAAAATCAGCTGCCAGCCCGAGGAGGTGGCCCCATTTGCTAAAATTTTGGTAGAGGGTGCGCAAAGCAAGGACCTTGCCGCCCACCAAATTTTAGAATTCCCTGACACCACAGTCTCACATTAGAGAAAAAATCAGCCCTTTGGAGGGCCTCTCTATGACCCCCTTTAGAACCTTGAAATTTAGTTTTAACCCCTAAAGGACCAAGGCCTTTTCTCTGCCAAAAAACACTCAAAACTGCCATTTCTATAGCAAAGAGTAAAAAAATTGAAAATTGTTTTTTTTTCCACATCTAACCGTAGGATCTTATACCTAACTAGTATGACAATGTGTGGAAAAAATTTCAGAATTTTTGACTGCACATATTGCAAGATATCTGCGTTTAAAGTGAAAAAAACAAATTTTCAACACATTGCGGGACTAGATTTTTGGACTTTGAACATTTTTAACTTAACTTTTTTGCTTTACAAAGTTTTGAGCTTTTAATTCTTGCAGTGGAGAATTGAGTTGAGAGTCTAGGAGAAAAAAGGAAATCCAAAAATACTTAATTTTCATTCTTAAAAAAATTGTTAAGTAGAAGTAGGTACAAGATAGAAGGAAAATCTAAAATATTAATATCTTTTAGATGGAATTAAAATGCACTAATTCCAATGGTGGGACTGTTCTAGCAAAAAAACTAAACCTTGGGGAATTTTTTTGTTTTTTAAATTGTAGAAATTGCATTAAAAAATGAATCCTACAAGTTATTTTTTTCAAGAAGATGCTCTAAGTGCCCAAAAAACAAGACTGTCCATAACTTTCTCATAACAAATCCAAATGAAATGAATCAAAGCTTCCTAGATAGACAAAAATATAATCTATAAGAAAAAAAAATTTAAAAAATTTAAAAAAGAAAAGTGTAAAATTTTTTTGGCTGCTCAATGTCCTTTGTTTTGAGGTTATTTGGGCATAACTTTTTTTCCTGGGCACCGATTGAAAAATAATTTATACTCCCATGAAGATTAGCAGTTTTCCTATTTTCAAAAAAAGTTTCAAAAAATCACGACAAAAATTCAGCCCATAGGTACCTACCCGAAATCCCATTTGTCCCTTGAAGGGACAATGGTCCTTTAGGGGTTAAAGGGCTGAAAAAATATTTTTTCCCCTATTTTCGCGGAGCTGAAATTGTAATGACAGTGGTGCAGGAGCTTAAATTTACAAATAAAAAATAATCTTAAAAAAAATAATCTTAAAAAAATATCAAAAAATCAAAAAATCAATAAAATTACAAAATCTGACTGCTTCCGCGAGCAGTCATCGCTCTGACTACTCACTGGGGGTACTTTTCCAGCTTGACAGGCCACGCTTGAAACAGCTTAGCATGTCAATCTAGAGAGGCCCTCCGAAGGGTTGATTTTTTCTCTAATGACCTTTCTGACGCCAGATTTCGATGAACCCTCTGCCGCGGCCTAAAGATCGGACCAGCAGCACATATGTCGAGGTTTCATACCTGAAGAGCTTGCGATGCTGAACACGCAAGCGGCATGCGGGTCTTGTCTCGCCGCCCAAGATCTCGACCACTACGCGTCTCCATCGCCTCGGACTTTCCTATACCGAATGTTGTTGCACCGCCGTTATTCTGAAACAACAGTAGAAGGAGGTTACTACAGGAGACGAAATGCACTGGGAAGTTCAAGAGGGATTCCATGCAAGAAGGTTGTGGGGGAGATGAGAAGCGACCGCATGGATTGCAGGATAGAAGAGAAGCAAAAGAGGAAAGGGTGGACGGGAAGAGAGATAGAAGAGGTGAGGCGGAAGGTGGACAAGGAGATGTGTATTCCCGTGACGGGTTAGGGTTCCAGAAGAGGACAGGCAAGGAGCCTCCTTCCATACCCGCTAGAGGCCTTCACATGATATCCGGGGAGGTCGGTGTTGCAGACCCTTATATTCATAATAAAAAGATGACACATTTTTTATTAAATGGATAATGGATTGTACATAAGAATTGGAATTCGCCCTAATTAGTCCAATCATGAAAAACAAGGAAGGCGGTCATTTACAATGGAAATACGGTGGTCGTGTTGCACTATGACTTCCTCGGACTCCTCTCCGAACTCAAAATCAAGGAAATCTTCTTGAGTGTTGCTTCTAGGATTTGCAGTATTGTTTCTCTTCTGGGATTTGGAGACGCCTAAATGTGCAGGTACCACCGTTGAAAGAGGATTGCGTACTTCTCTCGATCGATTCATTTTTGATTGCTTCAGCTCCTTGGTACTACTGAAGCGCAGTGCACTTCTTTGCTTCTTTTTGACCTCGACCCCAAATTTCTGCATCTATGTTATCTGCTTGCCTAGCTGAAAACATACAATTTCAATGCCACAATCATTAGAACTTATCTCTAAGATTAGAATAAAAAATGAGACTAGCTGGATGACTGAATTAATTTT
The DNA here is from genome assembly GCA_963969595.1 of Neckera pumila. Classification (NCBI taxonomy): domain Eukaryota; kingdom Viridiplantae; phylum Streptophyta; class Bryopsida; order Hypnales; family Neckeraceae; genus Neckera; species Neckera pumila. The sequence continues at coordinate 19,678,696 of OZ018415.1, read as the reverse complement.
GGAATTCACATTGCCTGCTTTATATTGCTGCAAGGGGGCTTGCACTTTTACAAATAGTCATCAATCTGAATGCGATAACGGATTGGTGCTGGTGAATATTTCGGGCTCGTCACATCTAATCTCTTTGGATTCAGTAGTTATTATTGTGCTCCGAATATTAATTCTGGGATTTTCGTATCTCATAGTTCTCTCACACTGTAATCATTGTAGATGATTTCTATAAATACTTTGTAGTTAAGTCCTAAACGTATTCTTGGTTAGGTGAGATACTCGAAGGATGTCATATGACTTCAGTCAAGATTTTGAAAAAAAAGATGGAAATGCTCTATTCCCATAACCCTAATATGTTACTACATCCATCAACTGCGCTATTAAACTAAGGTTTTCTCTCACATGAATCCTCTTTCATATACATGCATCATGGCTTCTATCAGAGCTAACAAGCATGAGGTGCCTTTGATCCTCCGCTTAAACGTTAATGGGTTAGCCAAGGTCTCCAATGACTTGCTTCACATTTGTTATGGTTTCAAGGAGTCCTCAATCTATGTTGAGGAAGAAATTTTCTCAGACTCCGGGTCATTGCTTCAGTCAGTTCTTCTTCCTAGGATTAGCAATGTCCACGGATACCTGTGGAGTTTAGTGGCGGGTCGGTTTAGGGCTTTTGGTTTGAACTTTAATGTATTGGATGCCTCTACTAAAATATTGACGCCTTTTTCTGATACATCAACTGCACACGTCCCTATATTTCGAGTCGTGAAAGTAGAATCCGATGGCATTTCTGAAACTCATAATCAAGGTGGCCTTCGTTCTGTCAATTCCGTTCAGAAGATGGTCTTAAGTCCAGTTGTTAAATTATCTAGTGATTTGGAAAGAGAGACTAAGAATGTCAGTTGTTCTTCTCCGTTGTGCTTCGCAGACGCCTCTAGGAGAGATTAAACAACCCATTCTACCGACGGACGTGACAATAGTGCTAGGAGCTCTATCCTCTCTAGGCCGCCTCTGTATCCAGTAGAGTGTCAATTACCTAGTATCATGACCTGTCTTAAAAAAGTTGCGTACTATTTGAGGGTGTAGGAACGAGCTTGCTACCATCAATTCGATACCATAATTTACAGCAAGGTTCAATACCTGCCAACAAGTTTTGATGGTGACATTGTCTTAGAGCTTCCGCCATGCTGGTCCTTAGCTTCCTCCAGTTCCTCTAAGAACATGATCGGCATGGACAAACGCTACGACGGTCACGCCTAGTGTCATACTATGACCTCAAACATTCACAATGATTACGGCCTGAAATTCAGAAAGCCTAGTTGCGTTGGTCACTTGGCATGCACAAATGATGCGTGCGCCGTGCGATTACTTGAAGCGTTGCACCAAGAGAAATGAAATTGAGTGATTGGGTAATACAAGTACTCTTTTCAGTGTAGGATCGGTTGCTCGAAAGGATTCAACGTTAGTTTGCAAGGTCTACAAGCAACCTTCTACTTGCGTCAATTTCTGTGACGCAATAATTACTATGTTGTAGGGGCAGCTGATATGTCGAGAGCTTGCATTCATTTAGGCTTGCATAATCACCCTGTGTCTGATGGCCTCTGTCGAGATTCCGTTGACACCATATCAGGACTCATTGCAAAAGAAGTAGAGAAGACACCTACTGCTAAAGCCTCTGTGATTGCTCTGGCTGCTAGCAAGGAGTTCTTAGATACATTCCTGGTGCACTTGGGTGACGGACCCAAGGAAATGCTGCGGGGAAAGGCATTGAACAACATCATGGATAAGTTCCTGGTTCTTAGCTCACCAAATGTTTGAAATATGATTGCATCCTTCCGTAGCACTAGAGTTGGAGGCAGAGAGATTGAACTTTTACTTGCAATGAAGAAGCAAGCAAAGATTGAGTCCATCCACGACAGTGTATTTTCTAGTCAAGGCCAGCAGAAAGTGTATCTGTTCAAGATGCTTGTAGACGGCCCCGGAAGCAGAGTTGATCTTGTACGGCGAATGCAACTGGGAGGGGATCTGACAAACTGCTGGCTTATGTTTGACCATATTAAGCGAGTCAAAGGTTGGACTACAATTGCGTGTCACGTTTATGATTCCAGGTATTGTAAGGTCATGACTATTGCGGTTTGCGATATGCAGTTAGAGGATACTGATGGACATGTCTCAATAGAGTTATGGAAAAGAATGGATTGTCCAATCCAAACTTCAAAGGTTTCATAGCGGACAGTGCACAAGCCAATTGGAATGCTGCTCGAATTGTTTACGGCTCGGGAGATCCTTCTGTGAAGATGGTCGACCGAGAACGCACTTGCCTCTTTCACTGGGCAACCTCAATGAAGCAACACACTGAGAGGTTTATTAAGCAAGAGTTTCAAAACTAGCACATCAAGCTCTGCAAAGACTACAAGGATGCGAAGAATCTGGATGAAGCAGAGAGCAAATACCTTGAAATCAAGGCATGGTGGTACTCCTCGAGGGCAGCAACAGAGGATTTGTTGAAGGAGCTCGAGTTGTGGTTAGGGTTCTGGCACTTCCAATATCGTCAATGGGGTGGCTTTATGGAAATGGTAAGTCCCTCATTCTTCCTTCTTTTACTTTCTACGTAATAATTATTTCAATTTGACTATGCTTTTTGAATTGGACCTCTTTCTTTTTTTGTTGTTTGTCCAGGATCTATCAACAAACGAGTTGGCGGACATTCCGTCCTGCAATCTCTCCGAAACAATTCACAACAAGTGGTTGCAGGCCTTAGGAAAACGCGGAACAGACTTATACATTGTGACATGTGATGATTGGGTCCGAGCATTCATGCAAATGATTAATTATCGAGTGTACCTCAATGGCGGCCCATCTAGATTTGGCCCATCTAAACATGACTTGAAGTTGAAGAGAGCAATGGCATCTATGGACGGAAAGCGAATTATTGATGCCTTGTGCAGTATGCCTGGCGCCGAGGAAGTATACACACGTATACCACATTTAGAAAGAGAAGAAGTGTTCAAGTCAACAAAAAGAAAACTGGACTTACCCATTGGGTCCAAAGGTGATTCTCATTGTCCGGATAACTGGATAAGGACAACTTCTCTCATCCTAGAGTCTAGTTGAGGTCCATTGAAGTTGCAGCTGCCAATGTGGAGGGATTCGCACCGCAATTTCCTCATGCAAAGCATATTTTAGAGACGAATTGTGACCCCTCCGAGTGGCACATAGCCCGCATTTCTGTGAAGTCCAAGAGGAAGTGTCATGCCATTCAATCTCAGGCTGAGGTGAAGTGCAAGATGATCATAGCTAAGGGATCCAAAGCCACCGTTGCTCCTATGTACAAGGGTCAGAGACGCGAGTATGAAGGTTCAAGAGTGGAGATGGATGAATTTTGATTTTGTCCAGACGATATCAAACGCTCTGTGATGGATGTAAGGAGGTCTCACGCTCTCAATCGACCAAGGATCCCTGATATATGGCCAGTAATGATTGGTACATCCCTCTCTTTTGATGAGATTATTCTTTTTGAAGAGGCTGGCTTTCACTTGCAAGAACGACCGTCCTTGTCTCCGCGCCGCCTTTTCACATCCTCTAAACTTTTTGAGGTGGTAGAATGGACTTATGCGAAACCTCTGCACGCTGAGAAGCCTCCATGCATTTGCAATGGGAAAAACATTCGCAGAAATGAGAATGCGCCATCTGATGATCACCGAAACCAGTGGGAGAGTGTCCGAAATGTTACAGGGAATATTCTTGGAGTGAACATTTTGCCATATCCAGGAATTGGAGCTGTAATTCCCGTACAGTCTAGGGTCGAACCCCATCACATGGTGTATCGAGTCACCATCTCTAATTTTCCAGCTTGCACTTGCTTATATTTCACCAGCATGTTGTCTGCATCCATTGGAAAGCGAGGGAAATATGTCAATTGCAAACACCTATATTACATTTTTTGGTACTTGTGCAAGGCGGACTAGAAGAAGGACAAGTTCATTCACGCACCAAGCTTCAGTATGAATGAAGTGATGAAACTACTAGAAATGGCAGGGATGATGAAGAATACTGCCTGAAATGTCTGGATTCACCTAGAATACGTTGTTAGTGATTGAATGTAGTGTTGTATTTGTATGTGGCAAAATAGAAGCTTAGACTTTCAATACAGAGTGCTATGAATTCTAAACTGTCTACTTTTTTGAAGTACTATATGTGTATTCAAATTCCTAGATAATGACTTCCTACTAGCAATGTCAATGAATTCCAAGCACTATGTACAATGCGCCATTTTGACAAATGAATGTGTCTTAAATCCTTGAATGGCTTGAAAATTGATAAGTGTTCATGCATTCATGACATATTGGAATTTGTCATTTGTCAAATGTTCCTAAGAAGAAAGTATAAATTACTCAAAACTACTATGTAGACCTCTAATCCAGCACTGAGAATATGAATATGAGATAAATTTTGTTTATTTGTTGTTGATTTTCTTTCCCTTTTCATTTACGTCCCGTTTTCCTATTTTTCCGCTTCATTTATCAACAATGCTAGTATGTAAACGTAGAGTGGTGATAGGTCCTGAAAATAGGGAAGAGTGACAAGACCAAAGTTCCAGGGTTCCTATTCATATGTCCATAACGATTGGCATTCTAGAACGCGCCACTATAAGAGGTGTCACATTAGAAAAGAATTGAACCCAAAAAGAGGCCTTGAGTTTTTTTACCAATTTTAGTACTAATTGCATGTAATTGCATGAGTATGAGAGCAATCATATTTTCATTACAACCACCACTTGGCATGTGTTCCATCCTTCATGAAGAAACCATCATGAGATTTATGATATCTTGAAGTTAGATTGGATAATGATGACGAATTTTTGAGTTCATAATGCAATTCTTGGCCAATTAGTGAATTAACAAGGCTTTCTCCACCCACTAATTCAAAAAATCATGGAGATGGATTGAATAATGATGACAAATTTTTGAATTCATCATAGAAGTCTTGGCCTAAATAGTAAGTTGTGAAGTCTCTTCCCACCCAAATGATTGCATTACAAAGCGGCCTCTTTTGGGGTTCAATTCTTTTCTAATGCCTTCAATGGTCTTACATGACAAGGTACCGTTTGGGGGAATAGCCTTTCTCCGTCATTATGTGGAAAATTATATTTTCAGCGATTCTCTGTCATTTTGTTGAAAATACTAACTGAAGCATGCATAGATAAAGCATGTACAAAATAATAAATAAAGCATGTATAGACTTTGCCTCAATTGGTTCAAAATCCTTGCTTCATTTTCTTTTGAAATCCATACAGATCCTAAAACCTTAAGGTTAGACTCAATGAGAAATGACTCCCAGTCTCAACACGACACCGTCATTTATTTTTCTACAATTTTTGGGACAATGCCATGGTCACCAATAGACTTCTCCATTTTTTTTGGAGCCAAGGTTTCTTCAAAACATTAGCCTCTATAAGAAATGACTCCCGGTCTCACCATCTGGAGGATTCTTTTCTACTACAAAGAACCCTAAAACCACATAAAGTATTTACTAATCCATGGACATAGAATATACGGTCATAGGTCCCAAATTTACCATTAACAGCAAAAAAATCAACTTTTTACCCAAAATGTATCTAGTTTTTTTACAAAACAGCCCAAAACATCCAACTTATTTTTGAAAAATTTGAGGGCTTGCAAAACCTGCGCTCACCACTCTCAAGCTCACGCTTTTAGGCTCACAAACTAGTGTCGTTGGTCCCATTGGTAGTCAAAACAGAATTCTAGATTATCTTAGAATGCATTTTTTGGACACCGTGTGAATAAACTACAAATTTCCAAAGTGCTGAAAATAGGTGCAGCGTGCACCTAAAAGCGATCATAGAGTCATATGAATAGTGGGAATACATTTTAGGCAAGAATATCCGCTGTGCGCTTTTAAGGACTGTGCGATTTTAGGTGTAGTTACCTTATCTTTTTTTTCCCCTGCACCGTATAGGGCGTGGGATCCATGACCAAATCCTACCAGCAAGGAGACGTGACTATCTCATCCACCAGTCTTGATGTCAGCTGCAAGGCATCTTTTAGTGTTTTTTTTCAGTTGTCGGAGTTTCTAATTGAATCATGAAGTCGCAACTTGCGCACAGATCTAGCTCGCGGACTGCATGTGTGGCAGACCAGCCTTCAGAAATCCATAAAATAATACTCCGTAGTAACTTATATGACGCTGTCCGGACCTCCGGGGAGATAGCCAAGCTGCTCACGGAGTTAGTCCTCTTGTGACTTTGGCTTTGCAGTTGTAATGCCGAGGAGCTCTCCAATATTATCCCAGCAATCCTTTCCTCTCTAGCGCACACCAAGCTTTGAGTACGCAAATTTCAGCCCTCCCTCGTAGTGACGTTCTGGGCCTGCAGATCGTGTATGTATTCAGGTTGTAGAGCGAGGCTTGGTAGTTAGTTTTACTTGCAGAATGCAGACAGATACATCTCACGGTGTTTGTACCTTTGTGTCCAGACGAAATTGGGTCAGTGCTAGAACATGTGGAAATTTGCAGATGTGGAAGTTGGTTATTTCTTGCATCTAAGAAGTGTGTTCTACTGTGAAGGTCCTCATATTTGTCGCAGTGATTCAGCCTTTGACCCAGACTGGGAGTAAGCAGCACCAACAGCAAACTTGTCTCCTCCACACTTGGACTTCAAGTTATTTCTATATACCGAAGGATTTAACTTCTGCTAGTGCGTTCCAGTGGTGGCGTGGTGTGCGCACCTTGTTTTGTGAGTATTTCAGCCAACTGTTGATTTGATGTTCTTGATACTTATGTTGTGGATCAAATATTGGATCTAGTTAGTTTTATAGATTGAACGTCAAGTTCGTTAATTGGAAACTTTTCAAGTATCTGGCTTTTATTCAAAAACGCTTGTCTGGAATTACCGACCTGATATAGATCTGTGGTTCCAGATCGACTGTCCCCTAGTTTTCGAGCATTGTGCAAGTCAATCTCTCAATTTTGGCGCTTTGAAACACGTCCTTTTAGATTAGTGTCACATCCGTTAAAGTGGCAAGATTTTAAAGAACTTGACACTTTTTCCAATCACCTATCTCATAACATGTCCAATCACAATGTGGCGATCTGAAACTCGACTCATTTGCAACCTGCGGGCAGTGGTACGTGTCTGATTTCATGCGTGGGACGTTAACTTCTTATCATTAGTCACTTTCTTAATTTTTCATAAACGGAATTGAGTTTGAGCTTAAATACTACTGTACTCCGTATTATATTGAACATCTTAATGTTCACAAATCAAATAAATTTAGTGACACTTGTAAACCTTTACTAAATCTTTACTAACAGGGTGATCCAATGCAACTTTACATTTCGGCCAAAGTGAACAGCCTTCCTTATGATGATGCATGAGACGTCGTCTTAACTGTCTTATTGTCTCCATCTGTCAGTCATCTAGTCAAGACTAGGTATGACCAATGATGACCAGGTATGACTAATGTTGGCTGTTTTGTTTTTGTTTTTTTTGACACAATTAAAGAAAAGGCTGTTTTGGCTTTTAAGTAGAGGATCGATTCCCTGTTGCACGTACCGTCTCCAAATGTTGTTCCTGATACGTTTCAATTGCAAAACATGAGATGGGAAATTTCGTTAACATGGTGGTATTCCATACTTACGCCATATTTCCATTCATTTCCTTCTTACCTCTAAGTTTATAGTCTAGAACTCATATAGATTTCAGACTGCATGGTGTAAACAAAAAGGTGCCAAGTCTAGAACTCATATAGATTTTGGACCGCATGGTGTAAACAAAAAAGTGCTAAGTTTGTGAAATTATGCCATTTTAATGAATTTTGGTTTGAGGTAATCATAAGAGGAGTTTTAAGGCCTCGGAAAGATTGTTATAAAATAATAATAATAATAATAATAATAATAATAATAATAATAATAATAATAATAATAATAATAATAATAATAATAATAATAATAATAATAATAATAATAATAATAATAATAATAATAATAATAATAATAATAATAATAATAATAATAATTAAAAGTTTAAAAAAATTTAAAAAAATTTAAAAATTAGTTAATTTTTTTTAATATTTAAAAATAATTATATTTTAAAAAAATATTAAAAAAATAATTATATTTTAAAAAATAATTTTAAAAGATAATTATATTTTAAAAAATAATTTTAAAAAATAATTACATTTTTTTAAAAATAATTATTTTATAATATTTGACATGGCAGTCTCTCGTAGTCTCGGCCACATTAGATTGGAGTTCCCACAGAGTTCCCTGAGTTTCTACAGTCCAAGAATTTGCGGTCTTCTGGAGGGCTCCAAAAATCCTAGAATGGTTTGTTATCTCAAGTAGTCCCGTTATTTTGCATTAACACACCAATTCAAAGATATAAATGGAGTTCGTTTGCTCCACATCTGTTCTTGTCCCTTTTGTTGGTTCTAGCTCGATAGTTTGTTTTAGCTGCAAATTTGGGATTTGAGATTTTGACCATATGAAAGAAAATAGAATCTAGATCTTTAAGAGTTTTCTTGCATTAGGGGAGATTTGAGGCCTCTGGAAGATTGTTTAAGGGCTATTCACCTTGCTGGAAACCAACGCTCTATTGTTAGAATAAAAAAAATTAGTAAAAATTAAAAATTATTATTATTATTATTTAAATTGAAATGAAATTTTCTTTTAAAAATGAAAAAATGAAAAAATATATTTTAAAAAATATACATTTTTCAAATTTCAATTAATTAATAAAATCTGATGTGGCAGTCTCTCGACAATATCAGATAGGTGAAGTGACAGAGTTCCCCCAATTTTGGAACTTGTGGTCTTCCAAAGGCCTTAAATAACCTCTAATGACAGACCCAACCAATATTTTATAAAGGTCATAAGAGAAAATAATAGCCCTTTGGAGGACTACTTCAGATTGGCATGCCAAGCTATTTCTAAGCTTGATCTATCAGTTTGAAAAAGTTTTCCGATGGGCAATCAGCCAATCTGACTGCTTGCCAAAACAATCAAATTTTGCGTGTGCTTTTTTTGTTTGTTTGATTCAATTTTTTTTAAGATATATATTTTTTTTATATAAATTTTTAACTCATAAAATTGGGTTCCTGCGCCACTATTACTACAATTTCAGCTGCAAAGAAATAGAAAAAAAAGAATTTTTCAGTCACAGAAGACTAGATTGTTAGAAGAGAGAAAATTCTCTAAATTCTGATTGTGGAGCAGCCCTCTGGAAGCCTGAAATTTTCTCTAATGTAATATTCCACAAACTTAGCACTTCCACGTTTTGATCGTGTAGTCTCAATTCTATACTAGTCCTAAAAATGAATGGAAAATGACATGTGGAATATCATCATTTTAACAAAATTTCCCATTTAAATGTCCTCTAGTTTGTTACCGTAGCAACATTTAAGAAACAATGGTGATTTTTTAAAACACCTATTTGGAGCCTCAAATGTTTGTTTGTTCCGATGGTTCTAAGGTAAGAGGTCTATGAAGCGCTCAGGCTCTAAAAGCGTCATCTAATGTAGAGGCACATTTGTTTTCTCATTGCATCAACAATGTACAAACAAAGTACATTTCAAGAAGTAGACATTTTGAGTGACAACTAGGTTTAAACTTCAAAAATTCATAATTTATTCCACAAAGCTCCAAAAATTATGAAACAACTTGGATTATGAAACAACTTAGATGCCAATTTCATTTGCCATTCAAGGAAAATTTATTGGAAAATATTTCAAGAAGTCTAACCTCCCCAGCTCATTAATAATCAGCTCTTGAATGGCACTTTATGGACCTCCTACCTTATATTTAACCGGAGCATTGTGCACAACAATCTTGCTATATTGGTGATCTGAAACTCAACATTTCAACATATGTGAACTGAGCTTCCAGCCACTCGATTTCAACTGCGGGCTGGTGCGGTTGTACGGAAGTCGCTAAGTACGTTTAGTAGAGTATTTATGTACGTAACTGGAAAATGATGAGGTTTATGTGTGATTATTCATTTACTTTTGAAACTAGTACGTAGCTGTTTTATTTTATTTGGGCGTGCAGTATGTATTAACCATTTCACTCTATTTGTGATAAATTGAAATTAGTGAAAGCTGAACATGATATTACTGTATCCAACATGATGCTATATATTACAGTATTGAACTTGATACTCATATTGTAGTATGTAAAATTAACGACACTAGTTTATCTTCACTAACAGGGTAAACTATTGTAGCTTAAGCTTGGGCCAAAGTGATCAGCCTACGATGATACGTAATAGATACTTTGTTTTAACTGTCTCTCTGTCTGTATCAATCTGTCGGTCAGGTACTCAGAGTTACATACTACCTCTGTCCCACTAAAAAGCTCCTTATTTTATCTCATGTTTTTCTTATACTAATTTCATTGACCATGTTGTAAAATGTATAATTCAAAATTGTCTAAATTTTATATCACCACAATCCATGAAGAATATTGTATCTATTCAATGCAACCAAAATAAAAATTGGACCCAAGCAAGCTTCCAATATGCGTACTAAAAAATACTAAAAAAACCAGGAGGTAAAATCAAGAGCTTTTTAGTGGGACAGAGGTAGTACTTGGTATGGCCATTGTTGGTTATTTGGGTTTTAACTAGTTGACCGACTCATAGTTTCAAGTATCATTTCCAATTGTTGTTCCGGGGACATTTTAACTTCTAAAAGGACCATTGTCCGTTCGGGGGACAAATGGAATTTTGGGTAGATACTTATAGTCTCAATTTTGTCCTCATTTTTGGAAACTTTTTTTGAAGATAGAAAAAAATGATTAGCTTTGTGGAATTTTTATTTTATTTTTCAATTGGTGTCAGGGAACTAAAGTTATGCCCAAATAAGCTCAAAACATGGGAGAGGGGGCAGCAAAAAAAAATTCAAAAATTTGAATTAAATTTTTTTTTCTCATAGATTATATTTTTGTCTACATGGGAATCTTTGATTCATTCCATTTGTATTTGTTATGAGAAAATTATGGACAATCTTGTTTTTTGGGCAATTAGAGATTCTTCTTGAAAAATAAACTTGTAGGATTCATTTATGAATGCAAGTTTTAGAGTTCAAAAAAATAAATTCCACATAGTTTAGTTTGTTTGCTAGAACAATCTCACCATTGGGATTAGTGCATTTTAATTCCATCTTAGAGATATGAATAAACCAGTTTTCCTTCTATCTCATATGTAGTTCTACTTAACAATTTTTTTTAAAGAATAAAAACTAAGGTTTTTTGAAACTTTTTTTCCTTGATTCTCAACGCAATTCTCCACCATAAACCTCAAAAGTTTGTAGTGCAGAAAAGTAAAGTTAAGAAGGTTCAAAGTCAAATAATCCAATCCTGCAATGTGTCGAAAAAACTTAAATTTTCACTGTAAACGTAGATATCTTGTAATCTGTGAGGTAAAAATTTCTAAAAAAAGTCCACAGATTTGTATACTAATTAGGTATAAGATCCTGCAATCAAATGTGCAAAACAACACTTTTCAAAAAAATTTTACTCTTCACTATAGAAATGGCAGTTTTAAGTGTTTTTTGGCAGAAAAAAGGCCTTGATCCCTTAGGAATTAAGACATTAGGTCATGTTTGTTATCTCAAGTATTAACATTATTTTGCGTCAGCATGACAATTCAATGATATAGATGGTACGTAAATGGAGTACTTGTGCTCTGTATCCGTCCCTGTCAGTTCTGTTGCCTGGATTTCGATAGTTGTGAATTTGGGATTCCAGATTTCGACCATAAGAAAAGGAACGGAGTCTTGATCCTTGAGGATTTTCCTAGTAGACCTTAATTGAGATAATCAATAGTTTTGGTAACCAGTAGCTAATTGTTTCTATTTCATAATCATTGCCATTCTCATTAAAATAGCAATTAAAAAATGGCAATCATTTCAAGAAATTCAGATGTGTAAGGTCCTAACTTCAGAGCTTTGTGAATTTGAATGTGTCAATTTTGGCATTCCAAAAAACAAGCCATTTAAATAAATATGACCATTAAACATTGCTTTTTCAACATCTGAGTACTTGATTCTATAAAGAGGATTGTACAAACACCATGCTGATGAAATTAAAGGGATTTAGCCATGAGTGTCACAAGTGTCCTGTTTTGATTCATCATATTCATCTTGAACTCAGCACTTGCAGTTTGGTAGTGTTGCTCACCATGCATGCACGTTGGTACTGTGCATGAGCAGATCGACCAAGGATTTCAAAGTAGAGTTTGCATTCAGTCATCTTCTCCGATCACGAGCCCAGGAGGCACTGTTTCCGCAGCAAAATGGCTGGGGCATCTTCTGAAGCGGGTGACCTGAATATTGGAACTGCTAAAATTTCAAGCCACCCAGAAATCGAACCTGAAATTGAAGCTGTTGAGGCTACCATAGACTCGGATGAGGGTTGCGGTTTGAAGAGGAAAGAATGTGACGAGATTATGGAGCACTTGAAGGACAATCCTGGGTTGGTTGTCAAATCTTTGGGTCCGGAGGGGCAAATGGTGTTGCACGTAGCAGTCATGGCTAGTGAGACCAAGAAACCACAGCCACCAGCTTCCAAAAGCACCGACAAGGGATTCAGCAAGGCTGCAGATGATTCTGATTGGTATCGTGCCCTGGAAAATTGTGATTGCAAAGCCCTCATGTCCTTGTTGCAAGCAAATCCGTATCTAGTGGCGCAAACGGGTTCAGAAGGGTGGACGGTTCTGCATGCTGCTGCTACCATGGGCTGCTTATCACTCATGGGCCAAGTATTGGATTTATTCGAGGACAAGCACGAATTTGTGAATGAGATGTCTGGAGTGAGGGTTCGTTTGAACGACTTGGTCACAGCAAAGTGTGGTACATTTGAAGCGGAAGCTAAGGACATAGCCTACTTTACTTGTCCTAGACATGTTTGGAAGAGTCTGAGTAAGATCTCTACAACGTCTACAGGGGTGACTGAGAATTTCAAAGAGTTGTCAAGGGCACTGAGATCGGGTTCGGATGCACTCTTAAGGGATAAAATAATTGAGATTATGCAGGGGGAGCCCTCGAAGAAAGCCTTTGAAAGTCTGCAAGAGCGACATCAGCAAGATATGAGTTACAACTTTGTACTTGAGCGCAAAGAGCTGCAGTTTCACTATGCTTGCGGAAGGTTGTGGTTTGGCGATACAGAAGAGCACTACGTGAAGATTGTTATAGGTGGATGCCTGGAGCTGGGGCCATCTGAATCTGTCGAGGTCTTGACGTACCTTTTTCAACTTCACAATGCACAAGGCCAAACCCCGCTCCATGAGGCTTGTCGTGCCTACTACATCTCTGAGCTTTTGAAGTTGGTGCCTCCAGGTGATGCTTATAAAGAGTGCCTGAATGCAAAGGATGTGAGGGGGTGGACCATCTTACACTATGTTACTGGCACCAAACGACATAGGGCACTGGAAGCACTTTTGCAGGATGAGCGGATAGATGTGAACGCATGGACAACTGATGAAAATAATATATGGACGAATTATGGAAAAGTTGGCATGACGGCCTTGCATCTGGCTATTTTACACAATGATGTAGAAAGTGTGAAACTTCTTCTCCAGTGCCCTCGCATGGATGTAAATGCCCTGTTTTATAGATACATTGTGAGTGGTTATGAAAGGACCAGGCCTCGTAAAGATAGGGACATTCAAGAAAGAAGATCGTATTGGTCGCCTTTACAATTGGCTGCAATTATGGGTCTATCGGATATAGTGAGAGCATTACTTGAGTTGAAGGTATGCTCCATCCTATTCTTGCAGAAAAACCATGCATGTGTCCCCACTTCTTGAAAGTTTTAAATAGGATATAGAAAAACTCATGAATTCAATCTCTTATACGAATGTGTTAAAATTTTCTAATTTAGTTTTAGTTTTAAAGTGTGAATGAAGAGATATAGAAGATAGATTTTGTTTTGATAATAGTATTGAACCAAATGTATTATTTGTGAAGACATTGATGTATTTGGCCCAAGAATTACAAGTTTAATTTGACAACTTAAATTGTAAGTTGTTGTAGAAAGAATGAAATCCAAATCCAAAGTTGCATGCAAGGATGTTAAGGCAATGAGTTTGTTTACCAAAATGTTGGACAAAATGCAAAGTAGGTTGGTTGAAGGCCCAAAACATGATTGGACATGGGATTGGACAAGGTATGGAGTAAAATTCTACTTCAATTAAGAAGTCAATCAAATGAGGTCAATTTGATTTTGGAAGTAAAAATTTACATACTTCGAAAACAACTATTTGTCATTTGAACTAAATTTAGCTTCTTGTGCCCTTTTATAAATACATTAATTTGTATTAATATTAGAATTAAAAAAAAAACTTATTTAATTTGAAGTATGATGGTTGATGAGCAAAGAACTCTAGGTGGACTCCATTCTTTTGGCTACATGTTTGCATGATTTCACAATATTCTACATTTCTAATCCAAAGTCACTTTGGCAGTGTATTTGAATGAAAGAGGGTGAAAGCATAAAGCATTTGATGATTGTGTTGCTTTTCTTTTATGTAAGCGAGGACAAATTGGACCTCTAGGAAAAAAATGAAAAAATGAAGAAAAGAGAAAATTAATTATAACTCCAAAAGTATTATATACTCAAAAATCCATTTCTTACATTTTCAATTTCTTCTTACAAGTTCTTTGATATTTATGCAGCTTGGTGACATTTACGATGATGGAAAGCTTCAAAATCCATTCTTGGAGCCCGCCTTGCTGAGAACGAGTTACAATGCAAGAACAGATGAAAACTGTGCAAAGAAACGCTTCCAAAGAGTATCAGCCCTACTTCTTGCATCTGCATCAGGAAATCCTGATACTCTACGTTTATTCTCAGACAATCAAATGTTTAATCCATTGGTCACATTTGAAGGGGCCACAGCTCTACACTATGCAACAAATGCAATGATGCCAAAAGCAGAAGAAAATTATGAATCATACAAGGTTGGTCATTTCCTTTTCTTTTCAGATCTTGGAGATTTGGATCTTGACACTTGTAGATATGAGGAAGAGTTGGAAGATATAAAATTGACTCCTACATCATACCTTGGAAGGCAAGCTTGTATCACTATGCTATTGCAAGCTGGTGTTGACATCTGGGAGAAAGACAACCAAAATAGATTTGCAGAACCGGGACCCCAAGCTCCAGAAGAAGCACATCTTTGGTGGCACGAAAAGATTGCACGAGAAACATTGGAAGCCAAAATGAGCCTCAATAATGCTGCTAATGCAATTTCAGTTGTTGCAGCTTTAGTTGCAACCGCTTCTTTTGTGGGGCCATTGCAACCACCACTTGGGTATGGAGCAGATTCAATGGAAGGTGGAATACAAGACACCCACTTGTCCATTAGAGTTTTCATGGTGACCAACATTTTGTCTTTTTATCTTGCTGTTGCATCCATCATGTTTGCAATTGTACCATCTCTTCCAATGCCTCAAGAAGGGATATATGCGGAGTGGCAACGCACACGGAGGACTGTTGGTGTGGCAATATTTTTCCTTCTTATGTCAGTTCTTGGTGTACTTATTTCCTTTGGAGCTGCATCAAACTCCGTTGTTTCAGAAGACTATTCTTGGCAACATCTTGGCCTCTCATTCTATCCTACATTATTGGGTGGATTTATATGCATATTAGGCATTGGTTTGTTTTTCTTAAGATTGTTGAGGTTGGTGTTCAATAGAAATGCCAAGATTAGATATTTGTACAAAAGCTTTGTTAAATTCTAGGTGCTGTATATGACTATGGTTTCATTTGGAATATATCACTGGGAGATTTATTCTTATGTATGCACCTTGATTCATTGTTATTAAATGACGCTTTCTTGTTTAAATTTGATGCATTTCCAAGCAGAAGTTACTTGTATAGTTTATATGTGCAAATTTTTTTATTGTGGAGAATCCACATCTATAGTCATATTGAATAGGTGGGTGAGCAACAAACACATTATAAGGGATTCGAGGGCCTTGGAAGACCGTTTCAGGCCCGTTCCCCAAGCTGGCCAGATTCAATGAATGGCGGTATGGGCGTGTCAGAAAAAAAAGAAAAAAAAGAAAAAGAAAAAATTCAAAATATTCAAATTTTTTTTACCAAAATATAATTTCAAGCAAAAAAAAAATTCTCCAAAAATGACGTGGCAGTCGCTGTGCCATGTCAGCTAGCTGTTGCAATTGCGTTCCCGCAGTCTGGGAACGCAAGGGAACTCACAGTCTTCCAAGACTCCCAAATCCCCTCTAATGCTTGTACAAGGGTAAGTGCAAGAAATCTAAATGTCCTATTTTTTGTCCCCTTGACTTCAACAGGTGGGTTTTTGCTCATAACTTTTGTATTGTTTTAAATATTATTTTATTAATTTTAAATAATCCTTGATTAGATGTCTATTTTGGCAATTTTGGGGTTTCAATACTATATTTGATCAAAAAATGAGAATTTGAAGCTCAAAATTGAGATGTAAGGGCTTCTACTAAAGTTAGACAAGCTCACAAATAGAAAAATTGTCCATCTTCTACATGTGCTCAAAGTGCACTACCTTTGCAAAATGCAAAGAACACACTTTTTTTTCTCCCCAAGATGAAAATGGTTGAAAAGGAGCATCTTCAAGCTAGGAAGAAAAAAGTTGAATTTTTTTTTGAATTTTTTTAAAGAAAAGATTCAAAAATCTTTGAATCTTCTAAAAGTTAAATATCAAAGCGTTCAACTCTTGGCATTTTTCATAGACCTTATTTTGTTCATAACCTTTAAAGATAAATTTTTTTAGTCTGATTTTTTAGAGATATACTATTTGCAATGCTTTACAAATTGTTTGTATATTTTTTTATTTAAAGAAATTTATTCCAAAAGTCACAATACTCACTAAAATAGGTCGTTTGAGCCAAAAACGGCAAGTATTTCTTACAACAACCGACTATTCTTTGTAATATGTTGTATGAACAACTTGTGTGCAACCATAACTTTTGGGGTGTGGAGTCAATGTATTCGAAATTAACGTTGGAAACATATTATACAATTTCAAATGTGGTCCACATTTTTTGAAATTTAAAAAATACATGGTATTTAAAATTTAATTTTTTTATTTGATAGAAAATTGGTTTGATGCTTTTTAGTACTCCGGAATATCCAAAACAATGAATTCAACTTGCAAATTTTGTGAGAAGATTCTTCTACTTAGATTATATCTATTTATTGAGGGATTTCTAAAAAAATATCCATATCCTTTGTATTTAGATACAAAGCATTACAAAAAATATGAAGCCTCAACAAGGTTGCGAGTGCTGATTTTTGGGACCCACGGGTGCTGACGTCGCGCTGACGTGGCCCTTTGACCATGTCACATTTCCAATTTCCCAATTTTTTTTTCCGAGTTTGTTCCGTAATATCACTACGGGGGTCCAGGCTTAGAGGCCTTATTGAGGCCTCATAATTTTTGTAATGAAGGTTTTTTAACTCATATAATTCTACACATTCAAATAGTTTATATATAATTTTATTGGTTGCGTTTCATCTCAATAAAGTTTTTAGAATTTTTCTATTTTTATTTCATATTTTTAAGAACTTCTACTATTTTCTAACAATTTAAGCATGAGAGCATCTTTTAGAGTGAAATCTTCCAACAATTTGTTTTATGCATAACATATTGGAGATTAGTTTTCTTATGTCCAGAATTTTGACAATAAAATATTTATAGTGTTCTTTCAATTATCCATATCTTGATTTATTTTTAAATATTCTTTTCCAAAAGCTCATAATACTCCTAAAAATACAATATGGGTTATATAGCCAATTGCAGCAAAATGAGCACGTGTTTTGTACTTTCACTCAAATAGGTGATTGCTAAAAACACTTTTGCTATTTATTTACTCAATCTTTGTGATTGTCTTTATAGATTTTTAAAATTAGAGATCATTTTTCTTACCATGTTCTTTAAATGTCAAAGCTAGGCAACCAAGCCAATGGATTTATTATTTTGTGTGTTTTTAAGAATTTTGACATTTATAGATTTAGGTTTTACCTCAAGAAGATCAAGTTTCAAATAATTTTTTGAATATGATAATATAATAGTTGTAAAATTTCAAGAAAATAAATAACAACATTAAATTTACTTTAGAATTTTTATTCAAAATATCAACAAGTCTATTTGAAAATCATCTATTTTAATTTTCAACTTCAAATTTTTTGATTAGGTATTCAAAATATTCTTCATTTTTGAAATGCAAGTGTGATATGCTTTTGAAAGTCAATATATTTTACAGAATCTATATTAGAAATGATTCACAATTAATGTTGAAACCTCTAAAAGGATATTTTTGTCCTTTGAATTATTTTTGGGAGGCCTCAAGGATGAAAAATAAGTACTCTGTAATACTTATCCAAAGTTTCATAGAGGAGTCACTTGAACTCATTTTCAATTAATAGTGTTGAATTTTTCCTCCTTGCACAATATTTTAGGACTTTTTACATTAGAACATGGTTCATTCACTAATCACTTTGTAGTGTATTTTGGCAACATTTTGATCCATTCTCTTGATCTAAATCTTCATCATAAAGATGATATTTTATGAATTTGAATCCAACTAATAAAATGGAGATTGTTATATCTAGTTTACATTCCAGTTTAAAAACTTGAAATTCCTAGTATTCAATATTTTATTGCACCTTGAACTTTCACTACAAAAAAATGGGCACTTTTGTGACTGCAAAAAATGACTCCAAAATAGTCATTTTGGACAAAATTGACTCGGAAATGACTTCTGGCCTTGTAGTCGTAGTGGACAAGTCATTCTTTAAATGCCTGCACGTTTATTATCACCAACGAAAGTGGATTTGGATGAAGAACGGATGGATCTCTCTATGTGGCATTCAAGTTTAGGGACAAAGTTTTTTGGAAAGGTCAGGTAGTTGCCTATTTTTTGAAAAATTTGGCCGACCGTTGTTGACATGAATCTCTGCATGAGTCATTCTGCAATCATTCGGGAGTTGTATCAACCAGTGCAAGGCTGACACGTGTCCAATCATTTTTTAGTTATTGTTGCAGTATTATCTTCAACGGACGAGTAATGCTCTGACACGTGTCCAATTATTTTGCAATCATTTGTAGAGTATACTTTCAAGATTGCCCAGTCATTTTTGAGTGATGCACGTACTCGTTTTGAAGTGACATGTATTTCAAGTTTAGAATACTTTCCAAAACAAGGAAAGTCGTTTTTTCTGTCATTTTTTATTTGTGGCGATGTATTGTTTACAAAAAAGAATCTAATGACAAATAGATAAGGAATAAGTCATACATTCAAATTTCCACAACAATACACCATATACAATATACCAAATACAATACACAATATGCCATATAACAATACACCACAAACATTATACAGTACATCATACATTGGCCATATATCATATTTGGCTTATGTCTCGCATGGCTTCCAAATCCACTTACTGTGTGAATATAAAGAAGAGAAATGACAAGCCTTTTATAGAAGTGAGGTAGTAGTAGGCAAGACAAACCATGTGGGATAAGTAAAATGCAAGAATTGTGTTACTAGTAATATTTCAAACCTCATTGAGGCATAGTAGATTAATTTTTTTCAAAAAATTTTGAACTAATAAAAGTTAGGAAATCATTGCCATTTTCATCTCCAAAAATCCATTTTATATTTTGGGCCTCAAATCAAAAGTTATAGACAAATTTGCTAAATGGATTGGAAAAGATTGGTACATGAAGAGTAAAAGATCACCTATTTTACTTCCCCAAAACAAGTACGTATGTGGTTGTTCTAGGTCTCTTCACTTCATGCAAGGAAACTGTGATGATGACTACATATGATTTCTATAGTCTTCTAAAACTGCCAGATCTACAGTCTATGGGGATGCCGAGCTGAGTGTCCAGTAGCCAGTAGTATAAAAGTCATTTGTTAGTCATTTATGAGTTGTTTTTGTAATACAATCCTTTATTGCGACCTGTAATTGACTGGGATGAAGTCATATTGAAGTCACAGGAATGCAGGCTATGAAGTAGCATTCAGAAAGTCCCCTGAGAGTACTATAATGCATGTGAGCCATGTCCTCTTTGTTCCCAGGGTTGCTTACAACTAGTAGTATTGTTGCATCAAGGATTTGAACTATGGAGGAGTGGTGGGCGCCATCAAATTGTTGGCAAAGGAAAACCTATTAGCATAGGAAGAATACTAGGGCATCATTATAGAAATTGTTTTCAATAGGTGCTACTATAGATTCTAGGGGTGCCCCTAATGGATGCAAGAATATAGCAGTGGTCGCAAATGTGCCCAATTCCTAATACAACATCGATAAGTCTTTGCAGAGTAGCGTGCAATCATTTCCCAATGACGCGTGGACGCCCTGCAGTTGCAACATTTGCGAAGGGGGCAAGGTACACAAAATGAGGCACCTTCTAGTATACTTAAGGGTGCAGATGAAGGAACTTGGTGGGTTGGTCCGGTTCAAAAAATGAGAAGACAAGTTGGGAGAAAGTAGGGCTTATCTAGACAACCTATTGACCTCATGAATCAACCTATTCAAACCAAGAAGAAAGGTATTTCTTCACCCTCTTCTATGGTACTACTTAATTGGTTTAGCAAGGCCCCTGGACATTTGAAATATAAGTACGACCATTCAGACCACAAATGGATAGATGTGGATTCCATAATTTCAACTATAACTTTAACATATAATGCAAGTTCTAAAAAAAATTCATTAGATCAAGAGGATGCAGCTTTTCTTAACGATTTTGTAGTTGCAAGAAAATAAATTCTATTAAGGGAGTCTTATGTTGTTTTATTGCCTTCTTCCATATTAATGAAATGTTGGCTATTTTGTGTTAATGTTAATTGCTTCTTTTTATGATTGTAATTTTCAAATATTCTTATTTTGTATCTTTAAGGTTAATATGTAATGTTAATGTTAAAGTATGAACTAAGGTTCTTCAAATTAGGTGAAAGAATCACAAGTATAATGTATGTTAAAAATTGGAAAACTCATTTATGCTATTTTTATTGATTTATTGGGTTATGAAATGGTTTTTTATACTTAAATTGGAGTTAAGGTTTTAAGCAAAAGATTATGGAATGTTGTATCTAAAATAGGTGAGCAGTTTTGGATATAAAATTGTGTTAGGGTATGATTTTAATGTAAATTATCATGTGTATGAATAAATTGGATCCTAAACCATTGCAAGCATATATATGCAGATTGAATATATGCTCTTCTTGCTTGTTATGTTCTTATTAGATTGCATATTTTCATGTTGTACTACTTGGTGCTTTTCATAGTTTTAATGTCATGAGTGTTTGATGTTTGTCTAATGTTGCTTGTTCCTCTCTATACTAGGTTGTTTAGAATACATGGCATTGAATTTACAAAACTAGAGTTGAATTGCATATTCTTATTTGTTAAAATTATCATGTGTATGAATAAATTGGATCCTAAACCATTGCAAATGCATATATACAGATTGAATATATGCTCTCCCCTCTTGTCATGTTCTTGTGTGAAATACAAATTTTCATGTTGTATTAATTGGTGCTTTTCACAGTTTTAATGTCATGAGTGTTTGATGTTTGGCTAATATTGCTTGTTCTTCTCTATACTAGGTTGTTTTGAATATTTGGTATAGAATTTACAAAACTAGGGTTAAATTGCACATTCTTGTTATCATCTGAAATTGTACATTTGTACCGTGGCATTGCATATATCAACAAAATTAAGTATAAATCAAAGACATTGGTTTTATGGTTTATATTGTATGTGTCTGAAAAAATTGGATACATATATTTTATATATAAGATAGCCCAAGTATAAAACTTGCTTAAAGAATTTATAAAAATCATAGGGTAATGAAAATACGCCTCTAGTAGCTTTTTATATAAAAATAGGATCATCTTAAATACAATAATGAAGGTAAATAGCCCCACATCAAATACCCTCTTAACTTAGGTCTATACCTTAAATTACAAGGAATGATCTTTCCCGGGGGCAATTTTAGAGCTCGAGCGGTTTAAGAACCTCCTACCTTAAATGTTAGGACTAACTTTGTGAACAAAACAATGATACAAACTAAATGAAACAAACAATAAATCATACTACTAAAATCACAATGACCTCTATAATATCACAATTAATTTTGGAATTATATTATAGAAATTCAATTGCTTTTCTATTATGTATTATGTATTCTTTTTGTGAAATATTTGAAAATCAAATGGATACTTCTAAAAAAATTTCAAAGAAAGTTTTCAGACAATAAAACTATAGACAAATTCCATGTCTTTTTAAAATATGATATTAAAGAATAAGGAAGCACCAACCGCTAGCGTTGCTCTACATATTCAAATGTGAAGATTCTACTTACATTGTTCACTTGATTAATTTATTCTTATTGCAATGTTTTCATCTTTGCAAAGGTTATTTTGTAAAAATTATGATATAAAGATTTTCTTTAATTACTTTATATTATACTATATAAATTTTTTCGAAAAATATTGTATGAGGATGTCAATATTTTCATTTAAAGATTATACATACTTTGTTTATCTAAGTTCTATCACATGAAAAATTGATGAAAGTAATATCATTAGGAAAAAAATGAGCCCTGAAAGGGGCTCCTTTGTAGTATAAGCTTCCCCTCCAGGAAACTCAAGTGAACTCAACAGTGATTTACAATAAAAAAATATTAAAAAATAAAAAATATTAAAAAAATAAATAAAAAATAAAAAAATATTAATAAAATATTAAAATATTAATAAAATATTAATATAAAATAAAAATAATAAAATAATAAAATAATAAAAATTGTAATGATTACAATCTGACATGGCATGAGTGGTGCCATGTCAAATTTGAAAATTTTGAATTTTGAATTTAATTTAATAAATTATTTTTTTAATGTATTTTTAAGCAGTTCCGCTACATTCTTCCCTACTGTTCCGCGCCGTTCCGCGCCTGCAGTTTGCTGTTGCAAGAATTTTTTTTTTTATTTTTTTTTCGGCTTGCGTTTCCCGCGTTCTCAGGTCTCACGGCTTCTTCCAAGGTTCATCTTTTTCCTAATGATTTAATGCGTAGCAAAGCAAGCGCCAATCACTAGTGTATACTAGAATTTACAAAACCGGCACTCTTTGTGCACATTGCCATTACATGCACAAAAATTGAACTATGTCAAGTACTTAGGGTGTAAGGGCCACATATATAACACTGATAATAGAAACTAGCCATGTATTCAAATGGCAAGAATTCAAATACAATGAGTATAATACAACATTTACAAACACGGATCTTGTTATGTTAAAAGAAACATAACAACCTACTACCAAAACTCAAAAACCTAATTTTTTTAATGTACACAAACTTTTTTAGCCACTCCATCTGCAAAACCGCATATACTACACAAATATAGAACAAAAACTACATAAACTAGATATAGGAAGGAGGGGCAATCCATGCCTAGTTTATCGGGGATGGCATTGCAATATGAGTGCCACTAAAAATTCTATCACCCAAATCTAAGCTGGAGATTGAACTAATTGAAATAATTGAAACACTTGGCAGCTAAGACCAAATACATTGAAGATCAAAGAAACTAATTAAAAAAAGAGCAATGAAATTGCCTTCTATTCTATGCATGGAAGAGATATGACGTGCAAATTTGGTCATCTTAACAAAAGCAATAGTCAAGGTGATGTAAACAAATCTCAAAGCCTTGGGTCTTCAAGGTCATATGAATTTTCATAATGATACAAATAAACTAAGCCCACCAACAAAAAAAAATGGTACTAAATTACACCACCCTAATTACTTCTTTTTTTTTCCAAATACTCATGATTATAATGCATTCTATGTTAATTAATCACACCTTTTTGAATAAAAGGACCCTATATTTTTCTAAAAACCATATAATTCTTACTTCAAAACATTTAATGGGCATCCATTATTAGTCCTCACATAGTTTTATAATACCTACTCAGTAGTGCCCTTCTCGGAGCGGCATTCCAAATTTTAGTATTTTGATAGGGTTGTAGTGATGGCAGTTTTGAGCATCATCTATGGATGTATGACATTTTGACTCAACAAATGAAGTTGAGCTGCAACTTGCGCAAGTATTGATAATGTCATTAGAAAAAAACAGCACTTCGGAGGGCTGCTCTAGATTGACATGGCCAAGCTATTTCAAGCTTGGCCTGCAATCTCGAAATGGCTGACTGCTTGTCGAAACAGTCAACTGTCATTATTTTTTTATTTTTTTATTTTTTTTAAATTAAGTTTTTTTTTAAGACTAAAAAAAAAATTATTAATTTTTTATTCGCAAATTTGGGTTCTTGCGACACTATCATAGCAGAAACTGCTACGCAGAAATAGGGCAAAAAAACATTTTTCAACCTCCAAAAACACAATTCCAGGGTCCTCCGAAGTGCTATGGAGCAGCCCTCCGAAGGCCTCAAATTTTCTCTAATGCTTTACTATGGCAAATATTGTTTGGACACCACAAAATTGAAAAAATTGTTGTGTGGGAGGGTGCATTTGTTGTGCCAAAGAATTTGAAAACCATGCATCTGATGTTGCAACTCCCCTATAGTATATTTTGGAATGCATTAGATCAAAATTTGAGAGAAAGTAGGGTCCCTACATAGTATATTTGGGACATTGTGGTAGTTGATGCACCTCATTGATGATGCTCTTAGGCATTTCAAGCCATTCCAAGTTTCGTTAGTTTGCATAGTCATAGCAAATCCAGTCCGTGTGCTTCTTGCTCAGGTGGTGAGGGTGAAAACGGGCACAATGTTTTTGCAATTTTTGACAAAGAATAAGACAAAACACCCAATGGGCACCTTTGCGTGATTGAAAACAAGCATCCGGGTGTCTCCATGGACAAGAAAATTCCACATATCCACTTGCTTAGGTTAACCCCTAAAGGACTATTGTCCCTTCGGGGACAAGTGGGAATTCCATACCTACGGGCTGAAATTTTGTCCTGAATTTTTAAAACTTTTTTTGAAAATAAAGAAATTGATTAGCTTTGTGTAAATGTAATTTTTTTCAATCAGTGCTTGGGAACAAAGTTATACTCAAAACAATGGAAGGGGTGGGAGTTTAGTAGAAAACATTTCAGAAATTTTGATTTTAATTTTTTTTCATCATAGATTATAATTTTTTCTACATGGAAAGCTTTGATTCATTGCACTTGGATTTGTTATGAGAAGATTATGGACAATCTTGTTTTTCAAGCAATTAGAGCATCTTTTTGATAAAATAACTTGTAGGATTCATTTCTGAATGCAAGTTTTACGATTTAAGAAAAAAAAATTCCACATGGTTTAGTTTGCTTGCTAGAAAAATCCGACTATTAGAGTTAGTGCATTTTAATTCCATTTTAGAGATACTAATAATTTAAATTTTCCTTCTATCTTGTACCTACTTCTACTTAACAATTTCTTAAAGTATGAAAATTAAATTTTTTTGAATTTTTTTTTCCAAGATTCTCAACTCAATTCTCCACCATAAAGATTTAATGTTCAAAACTCTTTAGTGCAAAAGATTAAAGTTAAGAAGGTTCAAAGTCAAGTAATCTAGTCTCGTAACGTATTGAAAAATTGTTTTTTTTCACTTTAAACGCAAATATCTTGCAATTTGTGCAGTCAAAAATCCTAAATTTTTTTCTACACATTCTCATACTATTTAGGTGTAAGATCCTATAGTTAGATGTGCATAAAAAAAAGTTTTCAAATTTTTTAATTCTTTGCTATAGAAATGGCAGTCAGTTTGAATGTTTTTTGGCAGAAAAAAGGCCTTGGTCCTTTAGGAGTTAAGGGTTTTCAAGGATATGGCTTTAGGCTTATAGAGTTCTTTAATTTGATTGCCGCTAGTTCCATCTATACATTATGTTAGCATGGTTTTTTTACCTATATTTAGAGACCTAGTTTGTTGTTTTGTTACGTTGAGATCTCCCAAGTTGTGCGTACCTTGGCTGCGTGCTTGGTACTGTCGGAAAGCTCTTGGCAAGGAGGGGTGCACGAGCTTGGTTTCGTGGTGTTTGGACCTACGATGCAAAAGTTATTGAATTTTGAAGTTTTTATGGATCAAAAATTAAAAAATTACTTTTGCTTTGATTTTGGTCGCGTTATTGGTATCATTGGAAAGCTCTTGGCGAGGAAGGGTGGATGGGCTTGGTTTCGTGGCATTTGGACCTACGGTGCGGAATTTATTGAATTTCAAAGCATTTAAGGATAAAAAAAAATTAGAAAATTACTTTTACTTTGATTTTGATTGCGTTTTTGGTACCGTTGGAAAGTTCTTGGCAAAGAAGCATGGGCGGACTTTGTTTTGTGGTGTTTGGGATGACGGTATAAAAGTTTTTGAATTTCAAAGCTTTTATATCAATAAAAAAACAAAACATTTCTTTTTATTTTGGCTGTAGAAACGGCACAGGGCACACTAGTCCATACCTTAAGTTTGACTGTTTGTTTGTTTGTTTGTTTGTTTGTTTATTTGTTTTGTTTGTTACGTTGAAATCTCCCAGACTGTGCGTCCTTCGATTGCGTGCTTGGTACCGTCGGAAAGCTCTCGGCAAGGAAGAGTGCATGGGCTTGGTTTTGTGGCGTTTCGACCCACGGTGCAGAAGTTATTGAATTTCAAAGTATTTATGGAATCAAAAAATTAGAAAAATACTTTTACTTTGATTTTGGTGGCAATCCTGGTACCATCAAAAAGGACTCGACGAGGAGGGGTGCATAGGCTTGGTTTCGTGGCGTTTGGACCTACTATGCAAAAGTTATTGAATTTCAAAGTTTTTATTATGACTTTAATAATTAGAAAATTACTTTGCTTTTTTTTGGGCTGTGGCATCGGCACAGGGCTACACTAGTGTCAATTACGGTCGGTACCCCCCAAATTGCACCTTGCCTAGCACCGCCATCATCACTTTGTGTACATCTCTAAAATCAATATGTATGTAAGTTGAAGAATCGATTTTAGAATATCTACCAAAAAAAAACTTTTGACCCTTTATAACTTTTGCATACGATATCCAAATGTCACATTCTTTGGTACATTGGAACCTCCTTCCCTTGCCAATAAGAACATTTGAAAATTTGACTAGTCTAATAATAATGATTAGGTATTGTAGCAAAAAGTGGCAGTTTTAGGATGCCCATTTTTGAATTGGTGTGATAGTTGGTGGAAATGAGAGCATCTGGAAAGGGAGAGATTTCAATACCAACTTCTATGGACAATGTGTCTTATTCAAACTGGTAATGATTTGGATGCATTGTTGCTTAATTGTTTTCACAATTATATGAGATGTATGGCCAAGGAGGATTGACCCCCTTATTGCCCAACAAGGGTAAATGTAAAAATTGCCCCCTATTTTGTGCCGTGCAAATTTTGTATTTCTTCACCTCTCCTATCTAATTTGGGGCTTTTGATTCCAAATATGAAATTATAATTTGCAAATTTCATTATGGGTGACAAATAAAAAATTCCAATGTTTGCCCTAGGGGTAAACTGTAGGGCAATAAGGGGTCAATCCTCCAGCCTGACATGTATTGGTTGTACTGCCTCCATTTAGGCAATACTTTCAACCTTGAATTACCAACTCAAATTAGGAATGTGAATGAGAGCCAAAAATCCTGTTCTAACCCACTTGTTTAGAATTTAGACTCATAGTCAACATTTCATGTGCATAGCAAGAGGAATGACGAAGAAGAGGTGAATGTTGATTTTTTGTGCTTCTCTTACTTACAGTTGGATTTATACTATCTTGTTATCAAAACAAAAGATACAAGCAATGTCTCTTGCTTTAGGTTTAATTCCTAAAATATTGCGGTGTTTTGAGGTCTAAGGTTGCTTCAAAATACTTGTACCAAAAGCAAGGCTACATCTAATCTTCATCTGAAATTTATTATTCTCTAAGGTCCTTTAATTAACCCCTAGAGAATCCATAATTGCTTGCAAATTAAAACTCCTCATAACTTTCATTTCATTATTCAAAATGGAATGATTCAAAGATTTCCAAGTATATATAAATCAAGGAAACCAATTTCAAATTTTTGTTTATGAAAAATGTGACTTTTTAAATTGCCCAAACTCCACGTCTGAGGAAAAAAAAGTATATATTATACAACAACTTTTTTATTATGTAGTCAAAAGTTATGAAAATTGTTGGGCCTTGAAAAAAACCTTATCCTCATATTGTGTCAAAATTTCAAAGGAAAAAAATAAAAATTCCATTTATAGTGAGCTATCCAAAATTGCTATGTTGTCAAAAAATATAGCTTGGCCCTTAGGCATTAACTTATTCAAATACATCTTCCCAAAATTTTAGAGTAAGAATCTCCTCCAAGTGCAAGTTTAGTGACTGTTCCTAAACTTCAGAAAGTAGATTTTTCTAATCCTTCCTAAAGGTGAAGTTTTGTCTTTCAACTTTACCAAAAAAAAGAAGTATGTGCAAAATTTCATTGTATAATTTAGCCTATATGTTGGAAAATGGATTGTTTTGTATGTAAAAAATTTTAACAAAGATTTGTAATATTAATCTTCAAAAGAATTATATAATAAAAGGTGGTTAATCTAAAAAAAACAATTTTATGGTGATGAAAGAGAAAATTAAACCGCTAATAAGCATTATGAGAAATTGGTAACCATTAATCTCAATGGTGAGAATGTTCTAGTAGTAGGAATCATTTTTCTTAATTTACTTTGAAAGTTTCATAATTGAGTTCAAAAAACTACTTTTATATGTAATTTCTTCCTTTATTGTCTGTGCAATAAAAATCTTCTTAACTTTAACCTCATTATATAAATTTGAATGGTTCAAATGTTTTTGAGTAGATATGAATTTATACAAATTAAATAGAATTAATTAATATGATTTCATTATATATTTTTTGCGGCTTAATTTGACATTTAAATGAATAAAATAAACTTACAACTTTTGCAATATTTATTGGATTGACGTGAAACAAAGCTTTTCATGTAGATTAGGATTATTAGCTTGCTTCCATCCTAAAAATCTC
Source organism: Neckera pumila (assembly GCA_963969595.1). Lineage (NCBI taxonomy): Eukaryota > Viridiplantae > Streptophyta > Bryopsida > Hypnales > Neckeraceae > Neckera > Neckera pumila. Next base: position 19,649,663 of record OZ018415.1, on the reverse strand, counting down.
ATTCAAAATTCCAAATTATGAAGTCAATAGAGCCTAATCAAGTTTACAAAAAATCCAAAATGGTCTCCTTAGTCTCTTTATGGAGTTAGCAAAGTAAGTGTCATCTCTAGATTATCTTTCTTGAAAAATAGACTTTTGTTACTTGTAGTGATGATTTCATGAATGATTTATTGTTTCGTTTATGTCTATAAGATTCTGTTCTACAAGTATTAAGTGTTGTCTATACTTGGAATGTTCAGCTTTTGAGGAAATTGATGCAAAGCCTATAACTTTTACATGTAGGGTGTTTGCATACTGGGATATACAAGGTCTTTTGTCAAGATGTACTAATTTGCAACTTAAAAAATTAGAATTATCATAATTGTTCTTAATGAGATTTTTAAATTTGGTGTACATGATGTACCATGACAAAGAACCATTCTGGTGTAAATTTTCCAAATCAAGCACTTGAAGATTATTTAAATTTCTTTATTGAGATGATCAAATTGCCTAGAAGCCTTTCTCCTCCAAAAATTGTCTTCTTCTTCAAGTTTATGTTCAATGTGCATTTTCACAATTGAAATAATTGTGTTTCTCAAGTATATACTATTTAAAGATAAAAAATAAATTATGTTCAACTTTGAAGACTGAAATCTTAGATTCAATTTTAAAGGTTTACAAAAACATATACAATAATGTTTTCACTGTTTATTTTAAACAGTTTTGAAGAGTGGATTTGTCTTGAAGTTTTTGCTTAAGGTTATGAATTATATGTGGAAAAAAGGAGAAATTTGATATGGTGGTGCAAATTTTAGTGCAAATAGCGCAATTTTGATGTTGCACTAGTGCAAAACAAGCATATTAAGCATCTCCAATGCATGATGGGTTTTTATGTACCGTAATGTGTAATTGTTCTATAATGAGCTTCAAACTGCTACAAGAGACTCATTCTGACATGAAGTTATAAGGAGTATTTGAGTTAGATCTTTGACACTTTTTTTTAACCCCTAAAGGACCAGACTGTGTTTTATGGACTTATAACTTTTTTGGGCAGGTGCATGTGAGCAGAGATTTGCACATTTTGGGCTGAAATTTTAATAGAATGTGGGGACAAGGAATATCTTTCATATGCTCAAATTTCATGACATTTGGAAATACGAGTAAAAAGTTATTGCACAATATGTTGTTTGTTTCTCAACTCGGGCAGTCTGGGCAGATCTGGAAAAAACACTTTTTTAAGAAATAAAAATTTGAAATTTGTTCTTCAGATTTATATGTACTCAAAAAGCTTTGAATCATTGCATTTCAATAGTTGAGACAAAAGTTATGAGGCTTTTTAGTTTGCGGGCAGTTATGGAATTCCTACACCAAAAAAACTTTGAAGTCCTTTATTTTCCTGAAATTTCAATATTTTTGAAAAAAATAATGCGATTGGATGTAGATTGTTTATAACAACAATTCAACCATTTGGATTGGAATTTTTAAATTTTGTAAATTATTTATTAACAATTTAGTATTTTGAATCATTCTCTACTTCTTTCTACTTACTATTTTTTTCCTATATGTTGCACAACTCCAAATGATTTGAAAATTTTTCATGTATGTAGCCAACTTGCCCTGAAGAATGAATCCAAAGAAGCACAACCATTTTGGACATTTTTTCATAATGATTTGACCTTGTGAAGTGCAGCTGCCCGGTTTTTCACAGTGGTCAAAAAAGGATTTTTGCCACTTCAAATGCTAATATCTTGCAATCTACATGGTGGAAATTTCTGAAATTTTTCCACATATTCTCAAACTAGAGTACAACAAGATCCCACGGTTACATGTGTCAAAAAATGATATTTTTCAAAAATTTGGTACTTGGACTAGAAATGGCAGTTTTGGAGCATTTTTGGTGAAAACATAGTCAAGGAACTTTAGGGGTTAACCATGTCATGATGACATTTTTATGGATATGGTATATAAGCTTGCCAGTTATAACTCCAACTATTGAGTACTTTAAAATGATAATTTGACATTTCTACCCTTAAAAGTGCATTCAAAAGTACTTTGAATAGGTACCAAAAATCTCAAATTTTGAAGTTGGATGATGAAAATAAACCACTTCAAAGGCAAATTAAAAGACAAAATTATAGAGGTGTTGGCAAATTATGCTTATCAATGCAAAATTTGGACAATTGCTTCATACAACGGCCAAATTTGGAGTGCAAAGAGCTTTGATAACTATGATATGCCAACTCCTCTATAGTTTTGTCTTTTAGCTAACTTTGCAGTGTTTATTTTCTTTGTCCAATGTTTAAATTTAAATTTTGTTGAATCTATGCAAAGTTCTTCTAAATGCTCTTCCATTGATAAACTAGTCAAAAGTTAGAAGTTTATTTGAGAGTATACATTCCAGAGTAGACTAGAGGCGCTCTAATTATTGCATACTTAACCCCTAAAGGTCCAAGGCCTTTTTTTTGCCCCAAAATAGTCAAAATTGCCATCTTACTATAGCAAAAATTGTTTTCTTTGGACATCTTACTATAGGAACTTACACCTAACTAGTACGAGAATGTGTGGAAAAAACTTCATAATTTTTGACTGCATAGATTGTAAGATATCTGCATTTAAAGTGACAAAAAATAGTTTTTCAGCACATTGCGGAACTAGATTATTTGACTTTGAACATTTTTAGCTGTAATTTTTTGCACTACAGAGTTTTAAGCTTTAAATCATTATGGTGGAGAATTGAGTTGGGAGTCTAGGGGGAAAAAATTTCAAAAAACTAAATTTTCATTCTTTAAAAAATTGTTGAGTACAAGTAGGTATGAAATAGAAGGAATATCTAAATTATCAATATCTCTAAAATGGAATTAAAATGCACTAATCCCAATGGTAAGAATGTTCTATCAAGCAAACTTAACTATGTAGAATTTTTTCTTAAATTGTAAAAATTGCATTCAAAAATGAATCTTACAAGTTATTTTCAAGAAGATGCTCTAATTGCCCCAAAAGCAAGATTGTTCATAACTTTCTCATTACAAATCCAAATGGGAATGAATCAAAGTTTTTTACATAGACAAAAATATAATCTATGAGGGAAAAAAAATATATAAATTTTAAACTTTTGGAATTTTTTTTTTCTGCCTCTTCCCCCCCACCCTTCCAAGTTCCGAGCTATTTGGGGCATAACTTTTGTTCCCGGGCACTGATTGAAAGAAAAATTATATTTCTACAAAGCTAATCATTTTTCTATCTTCAAAAAAAGTTTCAAAAAATCAGGACAAAAATTCAGCCCGTAGGTACCTGCTTGAGATTTCCATTTGTCCCCCCAAAAGACAATAGGCCATTAGGGGTTAACCCTTCAAGGTTAGGCCCATGACCATTGATTTCAAGCCTCTATGTCCATCACTTTGTTTGCTGCTATTTTGCAACTAGATATGAATGAAAAAAAAAAATTGTTTTCAAAGATGAATTCATATATCTATTACAAGCTATAAACTTTTCAAATTTCTTTTGGAAAAGTTGAAATTACTATAAATTTCTTAAGACAACCAAAGCTGCCACATCATGATCAACTTAGTGATAATTTTTTGTTTTTGAAAAACAAATTATTATGATGTAGTTCTATGTTTCATGTAAACTTTGTCAAAACAGTACAAAGGTTTGAACTGAGTCCTTTAATGCCCGGGCAGCTGAGTATATATGTATTGTAAATTGTATGGCTTTCTAGCATCTTTTAGGGTTAAGCATCTTCTTCTTTAGCCTTGTAATGTTGCATGTGCCATTTTGTGGCGCTTGGATGACAATCAAATGAGCTCAATGGGAATTGGAAGTATTTTTTCATTCAATTTTTCTTGTTGGCTTTTCATGGTGGGTTATGAAGAGCATGCAATTGAGTGTTCAATCTTGTCAGTGTTGGTCTTTATAAAAATGAGAGCTTAATAAGGAAGGGGGATCATAAAATATGCTATTTTAGTATATTTTGGGAAGTGATTTTCTTTGCTTTAAATCTAAAATTTCTCCAAAAAAAGTGATATTTTGAATTTGAGGCCAACAAATTAGATAAAGATCATCTACTCTGATTTCTGTATCAATTTGGATTTGGAAAAAATCTAAAATGAATATTTTATTGCCATTTGAACTTTGGGTGTATTTTCAATGTCTAATGAGTTCTAATTATAAAATGATACAAAAAATAATGTTTACACTATAATGTTCATTACTATGATATACACATATAGTAAAATTTTCAGATTTTTGTGATAGTTTTCTAATTCATATGATTTTTCTTCACTTCTTCAAAAATTCTCAGAAAAAAGAATATCCACAAAAAAATCTAAAATTTTGTGTAGTAAAGAAGACATGTAATTTCATCTTTGTAATTCTATTAATATGCAGTCACTAAATGGGAGCATACATAGTGATGGAATTTAATCTCCAGCTCTGTGGATATAGGCCCAGCGTTTCAAGGTTTCAAAAGTCAATAATATCATAATGAGGGAATTTGCAATATTATTCACTAAAAATGGAAATCATACTAGTGTGCCCTGTGCCGTTGCCACAGTCAAAACAAAAATAAAAATAATTTTCTAATTTTCTAATTCATTAAAACTTTGAAATTCAATACCTTTCAAACCGTAGGTCTAAATGCCACAAATCAAAGCCCCGTGCACCCCTTCTTATTGAGGGCTTTTCGATGGTATTAAGAATGCCTCTAGGGAATGCACGGTCTGGGAGCTCACCGTAACAAATAAAATAAGACAAACAAAACAAACATCCAAACAACCTAACTTAAGGTAATGGACAAAAAAATGGATGACAAATTGGCAAACAAAATTATTGTAATATACAATGGCCTACCCAAAAAGTACGTGATTTTGTCCTCAATTTTGAAAAGAAATATCTCTTTTTTGAAATTTGATTTTTGCAAAGGAATTAAACCAACACGCTTTAATATACAAAATTAGTTATAGCAAGAAGAGAAAATGCAAAAAGCTAATTACAATAAAGAGATATATTTATTTTCAATGTGAGGACAAAAACACACCAAAATGGAAATCTCTCTTGAGGGAATTGTGAAAATTTTTTGGAAATGCTTATAGAAAAAAATATGTGCGTATGGAGGTGTCCTACATATCTCTGCAGTCAAATTAAAAAAATTCATCACCAATGTTCTTCAATGAACTTTCATGTAAAGCCATGAAAATTAAATAAAAAAATTCACCAAAAATAGAATTTTGGTTTTTTGAAACTAAAATTTGGTATGCTTGATTGGAATTGCATAAGGGCATTGCCACCGCAGCTCTTCAAGTGGCACGGACACGGTTACTTGGGCGTCAAGACAAGTATTTTTTCCCATAGCAAGCATACAGACTCGCCAAAAATGCCCGACTACTTCAAGTTTTGAAGAGTGGATGGGCAAATGAGGAATCCCCGACATGCCGCACTATGGGATTTGACTCCCCTTTTTTCCCTAACTTTGAGGTATTGACGCCCCTAGCTGGCACTTAAATGTATTAAAAGAATTTAGCTACCATAAATTTTCCTTCAATTATATGAAAAACAAAGGAAAAAAATACTTTTGACTACAAAAAAGATTCCTTTACTTGTATCTATCAAAATTGGAATGTAAGCAGAAATGCCACCTGCTTCAACAATGCTCCTTGGTCTACGCAAAAGGTGGAGAGAGCTCTCTGGGAGGCTTTTGTGGATCAAGCCCGGGTGGCTGGACCTGCACCTCGAACTTGTGCGCGCTCTACCCCGACAAAGCTGGCTTGTTCCTCAAGCGCTTCAACAGTGTGTGGTTACAGACCAAGTTCTTTGGAATTAGGATGCATAGGCAGATCAACTGGAATCTTGGCCACCCCAAGCTTGGTGCCTTTGCTTGAGTGGCGATTGGCCTCGAGTTTGGCTGTGGGCTTCTCTTGTTAGTTGCTTTGGGCCCTTGCTCTATGTTTGTAGTTTAAAAAGGAAAACTGAGATTTAGAAAAGCCTAAAAAATTGTTTGCTGAGGCTTTGTCCTCTAGTTGCTGTGTACTGTTTCCTCTATCAATGGAAATTGTCCATGTGTTTCAAGGAAAAAAAATAAAAAATTGGAATGTAAGTATTTCCAACTTTTGTTGAGTTCCAAGTGAGAATAGTAGCTCACTATATACACATGGGGTGGTAGGAGGTAGAACAAACAATGTGGGATAAGTAAATTAGATGTAGCAATAGGAGCTGCACCACTCATAGTTTCTTCAAAAGTAGGAATTGTGTTAAAAAATGGATTTCGGACCTCATTTAGGCATAGTAGATTAACTTTTTCCAAAAAACTTTGGATTGTTACTAAAAAAAGTTGGTGAATCAAGTTAAATTTCATTTCAAAAAATCCGTTTGAGATTTTGAATCTCCGATCAAAAGTTATGGGCAAATTTCAAAGAGAGTGTTTGAAAATGTCAAAAAAATTCCCTTCCAACCCCACTCTGAAATTTGTTTATAACTTTTGATGGGAGACTTCAAATCTCAAACGGATTTTTTGAGATGAAGTTTAGCTTTGTTTTCCGACTTTTCTTAGTTCAAAGTTTTTTGAAAAAAGTTAATGTACTATGCCTAAATGAGGTCTAAAATCCTACTTTTAACACAATTCCTATTTTTGAAAAAAACTATGAGTGGTGGAGCTCCTACTACATCTAATTTACTTATCCACATTGTTTGTTCTACCTCCTACCACCCCATGTGTATATATTGAGCTTCTCTATTAGCTCAAAAATACAAACTAAATTGGAAATGCCTTTGAAACAATGTGATCTGGTTCTCAATGAACTAAACTAAGTAAATGTTTTTTGAGTTTGATTCTAAAATTATCAAAATCTTTTGCATTACATATTTGGCACCATTACGTATTTGGCACCCTTGTTTGGCGCGTCAGCCGTGGGAGAGAGAAAGAGTGGTAAAGCCCTACTTTTCAAATCCACTCACCAAAATCCCACTTGGCGCCTTTCTTTGGCGAGTCTACGGTGGCGATGTCCTAAGATATCAATGCTGATTCTGCAAAATAAAAATGTCAACTCGATTTTACATTATGCAAAAAAACTGAATGGTCCAAATGGTCATCACTTATCTTTTTGGTAGGCCACTGTACAGTCAAGTCCAGCTGAATTACAAATTTTTGGATAATTCTAAGATTAGGAGAACTTTGGGAGGCCTATGCGCGCTCAAAAAAGAATGGAATTTCAAATTTTGAATTGCGTTGGAATTGCATTGAAGTCTATTTTATCACCATTACAAACACACATATGTAATTGAAAATCATACAAAGATTTTGACGTTTTCTATACACTATGTACTATCTAGTGTTGCCAACATTTGTGAAAATTACAACTTGTATTCATTGGTACATATAAGAAACGAACCTTCATAATTGCTTTAGAGATACTTGATTTCATACCACTTGAAGTACTTGTATGATTTCTTTCTTCTTCTTCACCCAAATGCAAAAAATCTTTGACTATCTTCCAAAGAATCTCTATGAAATGGTAGATAGTGTATAAAGGAATCTCGATTGTTGTACGATTTTCAATTACTATTCATTTTTCACTTGTTATGAAGTTGAAGTGCACTTCATTGCGGTTCCAACGCAATTTGCAGTTTCAAAATCGCTTCATTTTTTAGCATACTAAGGTAAACCAGCCCATTGTGGTCAAACTTTGGAGTCTACCCTCTTGCCAGTGCGGAAAGTTTTCAAATTTTTTTCCACATGAAGACAAGTGTGAGAAATAGTGAGAGCAATTGAAATTATATTTTTCAAACAAAGTATGAATTTGTTATGGATTTTTGAAGTGATCAGTCCAAAAGAGTCAGTAGACTAACCCATAACCAACAAAAGTGTATCCAATATGCTCTTCTTTATCACCTAAAGTGGTCACAATTATTTCTAATGTAGAAGGCCATAAAAAGTCACTTCCTACAATGATTTACACTGAAAAAGGAGGTGTTCCTAATGAGGTCACTAATCACCCCATTGGTGTCAAGTTAGACATTGATTGTGGCCAAAAAAACTGTCATGAGGTCATTAGATGTCCACTATGAGTCATTTGACCACAATGGGTTGGTCTACCTTAGAGCTTCCTAAAGTTGTTGAACTTTTAGTGAGCACTGAATGAAAAATTTGTAAATAAGCTGGACCTGACTGTACAATAGCTATGGAGCACTTAATTGCCCAATGTAAATTACTCAGAGTTCTGAAGACTTCTGGAATGAGATCGTTCACCCCATTGGAATGAGACGCTGGAGCCTTGTGAATCTGAAATTAGTGATTTTAAATTTTTGTATTTTTGGTACACAATGAAACATTCAATTTCAAAGGCGTAAGAAATAGTACAAAATCAACATCACTTACCAATTTCCCAGGGATGGAACCAAAAACTCACGCAAACAGAGGCTTAGAGCATTGCCACCGCAGACTCGCCAAGTGGAGTTTTGGTGAGTGGATTTGAAGAGTGGAGCCTTACCACTCCTCCTCTGCCCCACGATTGATGAGCCAGACAGGAGTGCTAAGTATATAATGGGTGCCAAATATGTAATGCAAAAGATTTTGATGATTTTAAAATCAAACTCAAAAAACTTTTACTTAGTTTAGTTCATTGAGAACTAGATCACATTGTTTCAAGGGCATTTCCAACTTAGTTTGTGTTTTGAACTAATAGAGAAGCTCAGTATATACACATGGGGTGGTAGGAGGTAGAACAAACAATGTGGGATAAATAAATAAATTAGATGTAATAGGAGCTCCACCACTCATAGTTTTTTCAAAAATAGGAATTGTGTTAAAAGTAAGATTTCAGACCTCATTTGAGCGTAGTAGATTAACTTTTTTTAAAAGACTTTGAACTAAGAAAAGTTGGAGAATCAAGTTAAATTTCATCTCCAAAAATTTGTTTTAGATTTTGAGTCTCCAATAAAAAGTTATGCACAAATTTCAAAGTGGCGTTGGAATGGGGAGAGAATGTTTGAAAATGTCAAAAAAAATTCCCTTCAAAAAATGATGCACTTTTGATTGGAGACTCAAAAAAAAGTATTCTACTATGCTTAAATGAGGTCTAAAATTCCACTTTTATCACAATTTTTACTTTTGAATAAACTATGAGTGGTGGAGCTCCTACTACATCTAGTTTACTTATTCCACATTGTTTGTTCTACCTCCTACCACCCCATGTGTATATAGTGAGCTACTCTTCTCACTTGGAACTCAACAAAAGTTGGAAATACTTACATTCCAATTTTGAAATACAAGTAAAGGAATCTTACTTGTAGTCAAAAGTATTTTTTCCCTTTGTTTTTCATACAAACAAAGGGAATTTTATGGTAGTTAAATCCTTTTAATTACATTTGAGTGGCAGTTGGAGGTGTTAGTACCTCGACGTCAGGGTAAAAATTGGAGTCAAACCCCATAGCGAGGCGCGCCAGGGCTTCTCCATTTGCCCGTCCCCTCTTGAAAACTTGAAGTGGCCGGGCATTTTTGACGAGTCAGCTTGCCTGCAGTGGAGGAAAATACTTGGTTTGACTCGCCAGTTCACAGGGTCAGCTTCACGTGGCACCCTACGGTGGCGATGCTCTTAGAGCATCTCCTACATCCCTCCAAAGAATCCCCCCTCCTCTAATTTTTGGATGATAAGCAATCAATTGTAGTGTTTTTCAGGCTCCGCCTTTACTTTCACACACCAAATAATCCATATTTGGTGCAGACCTCTACAATCACTACATGCTATATTTTCTCTTGGGATTAGTAATTGTCATAGCTTACTTATTGCTTTTGCAAGATCTGTGATTTGTGATTGGTTGGAAGTATATTTAGTGACTTGAATCCTTGGCCACTATCTTACATAAGAGGATTCTTTGTCATCCATTGGACCCTTTTAGGTTGCTGAGTTGTTACATAGGATTAATCCTCATTTTGATTTCCAATCTTGAGTATACCTCAATAATCGTTTCAGTTGTACCTATACTTAGGTGATGATGACATCTTCACTTGAGGTTTTCATGCGACAATAGTGTTCAAAATTGATTGGCTTTTGTAGTTGTAATCCATTTTCTATTTGTTGTGGGATAACCATAAAAGTTGATGTTATCAGCTTTAAAGTTCTTTGTTTAGATGTTGTAAGTGGTTGAAGGATCATTGGTGAGAAACTACTAGTTGATAAAATGGATTGTTCTAAGGTAGGCACACCCAAATGCGCCATTGACCTTAAACTACCATCTACACTTTATAAAGATTTCTAGAATCAGTTATGTACCTATGTGGAAGAAACTCCTTTAGAACCAAACTTTGTTTCTTTATAACTTTTGCATATAGTATCCAAATGTCGCGTTCTTTGGTGCATTGGAACCTTCTTTCACTTGCAAATAAGAAAAATATGAAAATTTAAACAGTCTAATAATAGTAGCTAGGCACAATAGCAATTAGTGGCGATTTGGGGGGTATCCACCTTAAATGGGTAAGAAATTTCTTGTTTGTGATGTCCATCTACTGAAGAATACGACTATCGGGTTTCTATCATGCTCTAGTATTCTTAGCTCCTTTTTTGATGTCTAGAACTGCTACTTTTTGGTTGTGCAGTGACAATGTTACATTTCAGTCTTGGTAGGAGAAAGAGAAGGCAACCTGAATTTCTTCCATTTTTTCTAAATCGAAGGTCGGACCACCTATATCTAATCACTTAAGCTCCTGCGGCGCAGATGGAGAGGAGTTGAATGCGATGGAGATATATCCTCGTGTAGGGAGATAGAAAATACTAAGATTGCAAAGTTTTCAGAATTTTTGTTGCAAAATAGAAATTTCTGTGAATTTTGGGAGCCAAAAAGTGTTCCTAACCAATTTCCAATCTGTAGAGTCTTCTAATTCCGATCACTCAAGAACTAGCTTCCTACTATCTACTTTCTTGTTACTTTCTACATACTTTAGAACATGTATCATGATTTTACTAGTTCTAACCTTAAAAACGAGTAAAAAACACATTACAAGCCTTGATTGGAAATAGGTGCTCTACTGGTTGGGAATTGGTCCCTGATCGGAAATGGGTGGTCCGACCTTAAGTTACTTCTGAGCTCTGTCAAGCAAGAGAGCAAGCTGCACTGATTCTGATAAGCTTTGCTACATGTCATGATGGTGATCAAGGGTCGTCACTGAGCTTGCCAAAGCTGTATCTTGTCCGGCAGGACCGGCACCATCTTGACAGGGGCGTTCATGTTTTTTAAGAGGTTTTAGACACCACCATCATCATTGCCATGTTTTCTTTGGTATCAGTGTTTGCTACTCTGGAGCCATTTAAAAGTGGGCAGCCATGTGACTGGAGAAGTGCTGGTTCTGCGGAGCAGAAATTTGATGGCGCAATTACTATGCCAACAAGCAACAAAAAACTTTGAAAGATGAAATGGGTGTTTGGGTTGTGATAAGTATGGAGTACTTGGCTGTGTGGGATTTGAATTGCCATTGTGGTTGTTATGCTTGTCACCATTTGTGCCAGGTTTGGCCCTCCGCATGCCATTGCACGGAATGTGAATAGTTGTTTCTGCATCAAAAATGGAGGCTCCAGAGAGATGCTCTTATGGCCAATTAACAGGATGTGCATTGAGCGTTTATTGATGTAGAGTTCAATTTGGATTTGTCGATTTTTTCCCTTTATTCTTTACTTCAAAGTTTGTTGGGCTTTGAAAACTTTGCACCCAATAGAGTTATTTGTAAAGTCCAAACCAATTTGAGCGGGACTTTTTTGGAAATAAGTGGACTATAGAAAGGCATCTCAAGCCGAACCGTCAGGATTTTTTTAAGAAGACTGCGACACCTGACCTCAAAAGTGGGGTCCAAATCTTCTTAAGCACCATTTTGATGCAAAATTCGATTTCACACCCAGTTTTTTCCCTACTGTGCACAACTTTCTGAACTCATCCTGCTTTTCGCAAAACTGACGGGTTTAAACCCCGGTTTAGCCTACTTTACAAATAACTCAAATATCCTCCGGCTTTGTTGGTGACCATGTCAGGGGCGTGGAAGAAATCAAGGTGGTAGAAACTTGGGACTCTGATCTGACGTGTTCGGAAACAAAGGAGATCTCTGGCATCGAGAGGCTTGATTAACCCCAAACACCACATCCTGGTGTTTCAAAAACTTTGAAGTTTAGTGAAACCCAACCAAATTGATATTATTATTAGTTTATATTTTTGGAAGATTCTTCTTGGAGTCTAGTTTTAGGATCAAAAAGCTAATCTTAAAAATGAAGGATTGTGATTTTTCTATTTATGTATGAGTGCAAGGATACCCATTGCAATCTTGACTTCCTGTACTTGGATATGAGCCTCAAATACACTAGATCTTGGAGAAAAAATCACATTAGAAATTCATTTAAAAAAATTTTAGAATAGATTTTGAAAAAACGTAAATTGATTGGAATTGTACATGCTAGGATCTATAACCTCATAATTTTTTAATGACTAACTTTTTTGAGTTAGACATGTGAAAAGAGAATTGAAAATTTTTCATAGTTTTAACACCCTTATGGTCAAACATTATAATCTTTCAATCTATAAGTGATATTGTTATGTTTTCTTTTCCTATGTGATCTCTAACATGTCTAGTTTGAATTTGTATGGTTACATTTCAAAAAAATAGTTACAATTTACAAAAATGTTGACTTTTTGTTCAATTTAGAGCAAATTTCAAGTAGCTTCAAACAAGCCTTGGGCATTTAGGGGTTAAGTTAGTGCTCGCATTATCTAGTTGTGACAGTGACGATTTTGGAAGGATTAGCGATGCTTTGTATACTTATAGATTTGTATTTGATCCATTTGAACAGTAGCAGTGCTTTGGAGAAGGAGATGTTGAGCAGGCTTTTTCTTTGGAGATTGACTCGAGGCCCTAAAATCTAAAATGCGGTATCCAGATCTAAAATCACCCCCGCCCAACTGTGAGCCCTATTGTTGGGACCCAATTGCACCTTGTTACATTCTAATGTAGTGAAACTTGAAGATGGTTGCATTGTGATTTTTTGAGTGTGGGATTGGAGTTGAAAAATGACAATTTTATAACTTTAAAGAACTCCACAATGCAATTTAGACACATGGAAAAAGATTCATTCATTATTTCACAATTTGAAGGGACAATTTTGGATTACCATTGCATGTTTGCAACCGTGTAGAGAGTTTAAAGTATCACATTAGAATCCAAATGGACAAGAGTTGTCCGCCTTGGAACAACAATAGGAAGACGTGCTTTTACTTTGACCACTTATAATGTGTCTTTTTTAATGAAAATTGAACTTACCAAAATATACATGAAAAAGACTTTGATTTGATGTTCTATTGCTAAATGAAGTTGTAAATCTATTCAAGTCTATGCAATGACCAAAGGAACAACAATAGATCATCCTACCTTAGCTAACCCGTCTTTTTTGTTAAATTTTGGAAGTAGACTTTGTGGATTTTGTTCTTTCTTTTGCTTGGCAGACTTTGTTGATTAGAGTATTAGAAAATGTCCTGAGGTATTCCTATAGTTTCAACTTAACATCTTGTAATTGGTTTCTTTCACTTTCCTTGTAGTGTGTGATGGGGTGTGCTTGTTTATTATCTTTTGTAGTGTTGCTCTTTTTACTCATACCTCTATTGGTCAAGGATATAGAATCTTGTGCAAAATCTTCCTCAGTTGAATGCATGCAATTGTTAATTGGATGCAACTATTAATATATAGACGTGTGGAATTGATTAATTGGTATTAGAAATGCTATCATCACCTACTTTGCATGTAATTTGCTCCTAAATCAATGAATAGAGCACCAATTTTTTTTAGTTTCAACACTTGGGAGCAATGTTCATAGATAAGACTTCAAGACTTTTGGAAGTAATTTGTGGGTAGGCCTTTGAGATTTTGAGATCAATAGACTACAGAATGAAATTATGATCTTACATCATTATGAAGTAAAGGATAAATGTAAGCTATCTACAATTCAATATTCTTTGTATATACTTGTACTAATTTGTCAAAAGGTGATTGCATATGATGTGGTAATAAGAAATTTGACAAGTTTGAAAAATATATTGGATCACCTTTGTGACTCCTATGATCCCAAGTTTTTTCTAATTAATGTCACTTTGACTTGCAACTACATTCTTATTACAATTTTATTATTGACTTTTGAATTTTTACAAGCTTGTCATGTAAAGTTACAAACTCGTAAGATATAAAAAATTATTAATTAGCTTTTCTAGGAATATAATTTTTATTTCAATCAATGCCCATGAGCAAAAGTTATGCCACAATATTATCAAAATAGGGGAGACTAGGCTGGAAAAAAATCCAATAATAATTGAAATAAAGCAATTAATATGTTTTTCTCATAGATTATATTTTTTCTAAATAGGAAGCTTTGACTCATTCCATTTGTATCAATAATGTGAAAGTAATGCAGCTTCTTGTTTTGCGGGCAATTAGAGCATTTTTTTGGAAAAAAATTCTTTTACTAAATCTTTCAATCTATATAGTCAAACATCACAAACATTTTACTACATAATCTAAGACAATGTAGTACAAGATCCTATGATTAGATTCTATTTATTTTTTTAAATTTCTTAGATGAACGCAATATAAATGACAGTTTAGAGTGTTTATTGACCCAAAAAATGACGGGACTTTAGGGTGAAGATAGTTGTGCATAAATATTTCCTTGGTTGCAAAATCCACTAGTGGAAAAGCTTACCTATAATGTTTGCCTTGTCTAAAATGTGCACCTTTTGAACATGAAAGTCTAGAATACATCTATAATTAATATCATCCAAATATTTGTATTTTTTCTATATAAGACCAAAATATAAATGCTAAGAGAGTCGAAAACCTTCTTTCAATTTTATATTAGGAACCATGCTTGAGGTGCTTGTTTGGGCAATCATAAGCGCAGTAATCTTATTTGAAATCCAAGATACACAATTTGGGATTATAAATTAAATTTATATGAAAATTAAAAGTGATCCTACTAGCAAAGCTACAAACTTGAATATGCCAGAATTGATTGACTTTAAGCAAAAGGGAGAAGATTTTTCATTAACAAAAGCAATAGAGAATGTGAAAAAGTGTAGATGTTATTTCAAAGTAAGCCCATACTACAAAATGTGCCTAGATCTCTTTGTAGCTGTTAAGTATTTTTTTGATAACATCTATAAAATGGATGTGCTCAAAAATATCATACTTTATGAAAAATTAACTTATAAAAAATTTCATCAAATTTTTACAGTAATTTTTTGTTGCTTGAACTTGGAAATTTCTTAGTTTGGTATAACTTTTGCTCACGAGCATCAATTGAAATAAAAACTATTTATCCATAAAGGTATCACATTCGATTCTCCTATTTTAAACATTTTCTTAAAACACTCATACCAAAATCTTTTAGAATTAGAAGAAGAATTTTGCACGTATTATCTAAAATTGTCCAATTTGTCCAAAAATCTAGGGCAACAAATTTTTGATCTAGGCATCTAATTGGAAAAAATTAAAACCTTAATAAGGAGGTACGCGTCCGCCCCTAGTGTCAAAATTTCATAAAGATATGTTGATTTTGACTTTTTAGGAACCTACTCAAATTTCCAAGTGATTGTTCAATAACTACTTACTTTTTTAAAGGTTAAGTTCTAACCAAGACTCTTTGTGTACGAAAGCAAGAAGAATATCATCAATGATGATGTTAATGTACGACTATCTTAAAACCTATGAGAATGCAATACATGAGTGGTACCTACAAAATATTCACCTTGGCGTGGTCTTTTCCATGGCAAAAACTTTGTTTTTGACATTTTTTGCACTATAACCAAAAGGCAAAATCTTTCCACAGGGTCTTTCTGGTCATTGTCAGTGATACCCACCTTTGTTGATTGCATGTAACCTACTTTCAACCCTCTAGCATTACAAGAATTCTGAACCCTGCAAGGGGCTGCAAGTTTTTGATTTTCGGCACCCCCGCAGTGCAGTTACAAAAAAATAAAAAAATATTTTTTTATTAAATATTTTTTTTCTTTTTTCTTTTTTTTTATAATTTTTTTTAAAAATTCTGATGTGGCATCGATGTGGCACCAATAGTGCCATATCAGCATCCAACTTCTTAAAAATAAAAAATAATTTTTTATTTCTATTTTTTTCCCTAATAGAACTTTGTAATTTCTGAGCAGAAGTTACAAAAAAAATATCATGAGTGCTCTTCACATCTAAACACTTACAATAGAACCTCTTCAAACCAATCAGTCTTGGATTGGTTTGACATGGTCTGACAAGATTATAGTAGGGAGGTTTATTTGCTTATGGAGGGTCATTTTTAGTCATAATCTTTGTAATGGGGACAAATCCGGGACCGGTCTAATAAGATTACCTTACAGAGGTTTATCTGCTTATGGAAGATTGACTTAGAGAGGTTCTACTGTAAAGCACTCCAATTCCCGGAGGTAATCATTTTGTAAAGAATTTAGGGTAAAGTTGAGAAGAACAAGACCAGCCGAAGAAAGTGTTGGGCCTAAGCTATTAAACAAATGCATGGACATTATAAGAGTGCAATCACATGTAGCGTTAATCCCTTTCATTGTAGCTTCCCATCTTAACCACTCCACACAATCATGGAAAAAATTGGGTAGACTGTTTATACATGTTCACCCAATAAAACTAAATATAACCAAAAGCTCTTTTAGATTCTCTAAATTCTAAGACAATTTTAAAGAAGAAGCTAAAACAAGTACTATTGATCTCCTACTTTAGTTATAAAAATTTGATAAGGAAACTTGTCAAGTTGAAAGATCTTGCCATATAATCTTGACATTTTTTAGAACACCTATTAGGGAGATACGGATTGGCAAATAAATCTTTAGAACCACTTTCAGTTTTTCAGTTTTCAGAAAAGTGATTTTAAAAAAAGTTTTTTGAGCTGCCCGGGCTGCTGGCCGAGTAACAAAAAACTACATATCATGCAATAATTTTTTGTCCGCGTAACCAAAAGTTATGAAAATTGTTGGACCTTAAAGCTACTCCTTGGGCACATGTTTTGTGAAATTTCCAAAGAAAAAAAAAGAAAAACTCTGTTTGTAGTGAGCTGCCCAAAATTGCTATGTTGCCAAAAAATGGTGTTTGGTCCTTTAGGGGTTAAAGTAGAATTTTAGACTTCATTTAGGCATAGTAGAATAACTTTCTTAAAACAATTTGAATTAAGCTAATGTGAAAAATAAATGTAAATTTCATTTCCAAAAATCCATTTGAGATTTTGAACCTCCAATCAAAAGCTATGGACAAAATTCGTGGAGGGATTGGAAAGGACATTTTCAAACATCCTCTCTAAATTTTATCTATAATTTTTTATTGAAGGCTCAAAATTATAGACGGACTTTTGGAGATCAAAGTTAGCTTTATTTAGCAACTTTTATTAGTTTAAAGTTTTTTGAAAGAAATATTCTACTTTGCCTAAATGAGGTCTAAAGTGTACATTGAACACAATTCCTGCATTTTGACAATGAATAGTCATTAGATGACATTTGAGGGGCATTGGAGGGCCGTTTCAAGCCCGTTCCCAAATTAGGCCTGATTCTATAAATAGCTGATATGAGCTGTCAGGATTTTTTTTTCAATCTCCTCTTCCACCCCTCCAAATATCATTTTAAGATTTATTTTTTTATTTTTTTCTTCCAAAAATGACATGGCACAGTCTCGGCCACATCAGCCATCAGTTATCTTGCTTTCTCGCAGTTTGGAAACATAGAATAACTTGCAGTCTTCTTGAGGCCTCAAATGTCATCTAATGCAAACTGTCATCTTCAAATTGTCCCATTTCCTTTGAAGATTCATGATGGACAATGGATTTCATAGTAAAAATGACCTCTTTATCCTTCATTCTCATGGAATATCATTGAGGTTATTCCTTCACATAGTCATCAAAAACATTCTTTATGGTAAATGGCATATAGACTTTGTATTTACTTTGAAGTCTAAATTTATCTGATTTTTTGCTCCTATAATTTCTAAATATTTTGCCATCCCTTTCATTTTATTTCATTGTTTTTTGCCAAATGTTCAGCATAATTTGCCATCATTTTTTTGAGCTATTTTTAGGCAAAGTTGCCCTACACCTACAGTATATCTGAATTGATTCATTCTATTTGGACTTGTAATGAGAAAATGATTGAAAATCTTGTTTCTCAAACAATCTAAGCAGCTTCTTGAAAAAAAAACTATAGAATTCATGAATGCAATTTGAATGCAATTTCTATAATTTTTCAAGAAAAAATGTTGTAGAAGGTTATATTTGCTTGTCAGAACAATCACTACACAAAATAGTGAAATTAGGTTGCCTTACCTAAGATGAACTACCTTATGGATCAATGCTTGTTCCACATGGAGGTGCATGCCACTCTCTAAACCAAGTCTTGAACTGGTGCACAAATCTTAGATATACACATGGCTCTGAATTGATTGCTTCATTGTACAAAAGCAGTGAATATTTTTATAATGTGGACTGTCAAAAAATTAGTGTGGGGCCACCTAATTTTACTATTTTATGTAGAAGAAAAACATGTCTGGCACAACCGGCTACTATGCAACTAGTATCCTATACAACTATCCTTCGATTGTAATCCTCTCTATTAGCACCAAATCTAACTTAATTGTTTTATGTTGTTATTTTACAGCATTAATACATTGTTTTAGTCACAAAGAAGTCAATCTATAGTTGCAAAAAATGACTAGAAAACAACTAGAAAAGATTGCAATTGTAAAATGACCAAAGTCGTTTACTAGTCGCTTTCTAGTCGCTTTCTATTTGTATATCACTAGTTGTTTCTTAATCATTTCCTATACTATTATAAAACTCAGTTTTTCTGTTTGATTTAGTATTTGATATGGTTGCATAGATTTGATTCACTTTTTTGTTGATTTGAAGAGTGATTTGTTGATTTGGATGAAAAATAAACCAAATGAATGCAACCAGATCAACAAAAAAAACTGAATTTTTTATTAGTGAAGCTAGTTGTTTCTTAGTTACTTTTAAGTTGTACACTAGTTGTTTTTTAGTCATTTCCTAGTCAATTCCTAATTGCTTCTAAAATTCATTTCCATTTGTCTTATATCAATTGTTCATATCAATTGTAAAGGCTACCATTAGGTTGGACATAAAAAATTTGTAAGTTGTTGTAGTCTTATGCAATGAATTTTTTTGATTTAATTCTAAGATCTCTATAATTTATAGATTTCTACAATTTACAAAAATCCAAAAAACATTTTAAATCCCAAAAGTTTAAAAGCTATAAAATTGTAAGGTTTCCTAAACCAATGAAAACTATTAAATACCAATATTTGGATTTTTGAAATCTAGAAATAAGGTAGATATAGAATTTTGAAATCTAAAAAAAAAATAGATTTGAAATTCTAAAATCTAGAAGAAAGGTAGATTTGAAATTCAAAAATCTAAAAAAATGATAGACCTAAAATTCAAAAATCTAATAAAAATCTAATTTTGAAGTTTTGAACTCTACAAATCGATGAGAGGAATATTCTAAAACCTACAAGTTACAAACAAGTTTCAAATGAAATGGTGTCTACTATGACTACTTGTCTCCTGAAAAGTCTCCAAATTATCACCAGTCGCAAACCAGGCACAAGTGTCCTATGCAATTGAAACCAGTTGCATAGTGTAGTTGCAAAATCCTTCATTAATTTCCTTCTAAGGTAACACATCCAGAAATTGCCCATTTAAGAGCTGAAAGTGAATTTTGGGGAGGCAAAGCTTCTTGAAATAATTTTTAGTAAATTTTCCTTGGAAGACAAGAGGAATTGGCATCTAATCCAAGTTGTTTCATATTTTTTGGAGCTTTCTAGAATTAGTTATGAAATTTTGAAGCTGAAGTGGCATAGGGCTCTAAATTGCCCACCCCCTAAAATGTACATTGTTGAAGGCTATGAAAAAGCAATATGTACAAGGAGTGTACATTTGAGTAGGGTGGCGATTTTAGAGCCTGTGCAATTTCAGAGCCTGTTACCTTAGTGAATCTTACCATTGGGATTATTGTCTTTAAATTCCATCTTTAAGCTACTAACAATTTAGTTTCTCCTTCCACCTTGAATATGTTTCTACTAAACAATTTTCAATGAGTGAAAATTAAGTAATTTTTTGTTGAATTTTTCTTCTAGATCTTCAACTCAATTCTTCAACATAAAAAAATAAAATTTGTGGTGCAAAAATGTTAAGTTAACCCCTACATGCCAAAGGCCTCTTTTGAGCTTCTACAAATTTGTTCTAAATTGAACAAAAAGCCAACATTTTGATAAATTGTATCAATTTTTTTTGAATTGTATTTGTATAAATTCAAACTAGACATTTTAGAGATCACTTTAGAAAAGAAAACACAACACAACAATATCACTTATAGATTGAAAGTTATAATGTTTGATCACAAGGGTGTTAAAACTGCAAAAGTGATTTGAAGTCCTTCACAATCTTCTTTTCATATGTCAAATCTAAAAAGTTAATCACCAAGAAAATATGAGATTAACCCCTAAAGGCCCAAGTGTCCGTTCAACGGACAAGTGGGATTTTGGGCAGGTATCTACGGGCTGAAATTTTGTCCTGATTTCTTGAAACTTTTTTAGAAGATATAAAAATTGATAAGCTTTGTGGGAGTCTAATTTTTTTTCAATTGGTGCTCGGGAAGAAAAGTTATGCCTAAATAAGCTCAAAATAGGGGAGAGCGGGCAACAAAAAAAGTTTTGCAAAAAATAATTTTATTTTTTTATTTTAATTTTTTTTCCTATAGATTATATATTTGTCTATCTAGAAAGCTTTGATTCATTTCATCTAGATTTGTTATGAGAAAGTTATGGACATTCTTGTTTTTCGGGCAGTTAGAGCATCTCTTTGAAAAAAATAACTTGTAGGACTCATTTTTTAATGCAATTTTTCAAATTTTTCAAATTTTTTTATTTAGCATGATTTAATTTACTTGCTAGAACAATCTCACCATTGGGATTAGTTCATTTTAATTCCATCTAAAATATATGAATATTTTAGATTTTACTTCTATATCGTACCTAATTCTACTTAACAATTTTTTTAATAATGAAAAGTAGTTTTTTTTTTAATTTTTTTTTTTTTTGGCAGATTGTCAACTCAATTCTCCACTATAAACATCTAAAGCTCAAAACTCTATAGTGCAAAAGTTTTAAGCTAAAAATGTTCAAAGTCAAAAAATCCAATCACACAATGTGCTGAAAACCTTGTTTTTTTCACTTTAAACGTAGATATCTTGCAATCTATGCGGTCAAAAATTTTGAAATCTTTTCCACACATTCTTATACTAGTTAGGTGTAAGATCCTATGGTTAGATGTGCAAAAAAATTACTTTTAATTTTTTCTTCACTCTTTACTAAAAAATGGCAGTTTGGGATGTTTTATGGTAGAAAAAAGGCCTTGGGCCTTTAGGGGTTAAAGAACATAATATGCATAACCCCATTCACTTTATGGCTTCCTGAAATCTACTCTACAATTTTTTTAAATGAATTTCTAATGTGATTTTTTCTTCAAGATGTAGTATATTTGAGACTCATTTCTAATAGAATTGACTATAAAAACTCAAGATTGCAATGGACACACTTGAATAGAAAAATTGTAATCAATCATTTCAAAATTGGATTTTTGATGCTAAAAACTAGACTTCAAAAAGAAATTTAAAATACTAAAGATAGCAACTTGGTTAGATTTTATTTAGCTTCAAGTATTGTCAACACCAAAATTTGGTGCTTCGGGCATTTAGGGGTCAAGATGATTCAAAGTCAAAAACTCTAGTCAATAAAATGTGAAAAATAAGCTTGTTATCTTCACTTTAAATACAAATATTTTGCAATCTACGTGGTCAAATTTTTATAAAATTTCTTCCACATATTTTTATACTCGTTAAGCTACTTTAATTTAAGATCCTACAATTAGATATGCTAATTTAAAAAAAATTGCTCTTTGCAATAGAAATGGCCATTTTGAGTGGTTTTTGATGGAGAAAAGACCTTGGGATTTTAAAGGTTAATCTAGAAGATGAGCTCATAACGAGTGATTTTAAGTCTCATGTCCATTGCACTATTTGCTACCATTTTGCAACTATATGTGAATGAAAAGTTTTAAGTTTATTTTTTAGAGATGAAATCATTTGTTCCTAACAAGTCATAAAAATTTTGTTTTTTTGAAAAAATTTGAAATTATTATAAATTTTATTTTTTGAATGCAAAGTATTTATATAAAGTATAAAATATACTTTAAAACTTTGATTTCTATACTACAAATGTATATAATAATGTATCAAATTGTGCAATGATCCAAAGTTATTGTGTCATTTTAAGTTTAGAAAATCAATTCACCACAATTGTATGCCAAAGTTCATTAGAGAAAATTTCAGGCCTCCAAAATATCCTGAAATTTTATTTGGGAGATGAAATTTTTTTTTCTCCTATTTCCACGCAGCTTAAAATGCAGTGTCAATGGCATAGGAACCCAATTTTATGAGTAAAAAATTAATTATAAATAAATAAATACAAAATTTGACTATTTTGGCAAGCAGTCAGCCAAACTGACTGCTCACCGAGACTTTTTCAGATTGATAGGCCAAGCTTGAAATAGCTTGACATGTCAATCTGGAATAGCCCTCTGGAGGGCTAATTTTTTTTCTCTAATGCATGTTGCTATAAAATATTGAAATCTAAATTTTCTTTGAAATTTCTCATTGTAGTAGAAACTGCACTTGATAAGCTTTATTTCATTAGTTGAACTTAAATTCAAAAATTATCATATTAATGGCTAAAACTATCATATTGATGGCTAAAATTTACAGAAGAAGTAATTAGTAGAAATGGCCAAAATACACTACGACGGTGATAAATGGATCAAGCATCTTCTTCATTAGAAAAGTCAATAGTACCATGATGAAGGAATTTACAATTAACTATTCAGCAAGAAATTTACTCAAGCAACTTCCAAAACAAATATTTGAAGAAAAATCTTTTTCTTCAATCTTACAATCTTAGATGAAGTCATCCATCGGACATTTGGTATTTGCGGCGTCCTTCTAGGAATTTAGGATTAAAGGTTAGATAGAAATAGTATAAAAGAAACACAGCACCAAATTCCAGTAGACCCCAGTTTGGTTCTTTAATCCCTGAAGGATCAAGGCCTTTTTTTTGCCAAAAAACTCTCAAAATTGTCATTTCTAGAGCAAAGAGTAAAAAAATTTGAAAAATGTTTTATTTGCACATATTCAGAAGATTAGTAGGTATAATGGAAAATCATCTCTTCTAATTTTCAGCTTTAGTTTTTTTGGAATGGGTGCCTAAAATTGAATCTTGACTTTTAAAATGCAAGTGTGATATGCTTTGAAAGTCAATAATTATTATCATAGAATCCATTATATAAATGATTTAAAACTTAAGATCATTTTGTGTCCTTTGTTTGATTTTAAAGATTCCTCAAAGAAGGAAAATAATAATTTTCATCCAAATTTTCTTAAAGTGGTTTGCTTGAACTCAATATCCATGAATGCTGTTGGATTTCCAACGATGGAGAAATAATATTCTACTTTCAGAGTTATGTGGCAAGTTGATTGGCACCATAGTGTTCTACATTGTTTTATATACATGCAAAAAAAATTCCAGATCTTTTAAATCTCAATTTGAATTGATATGAATTTTTCACTTTTTATTCAAAAATTGACAATGATTTCAAAATTCTCACTAAAAATTTTTTTTTTTATGATTTATTGAAGATATGTGATAACATAGTTGAAAAATAATTATAAAAATGTCACATATAGTGTTGCAAAATGGGATTATATAGAAAGAACAACTCTGAAGTTTGAAAACATGGTCACAAGCCCATCTTTCTATAGTTAACCCCTAAAGGACTTAGGCCATTTCTCTGCCAAAAAACTCTCAAAACTATCATTTCTAGAGCAAAGAGTAAGAAAATTTGAAATTTTTTTGTTTTGCACATCTAACCATAGGATCTTATATCTAACTAGTATGAGAATGTGTGGAAAAAATTTCAGAATTTTTGACGGCACAAATTGCAAGATATCTGCGTTTGAAGTGAAAAAAACAAGTTTTCAGCACATTGCAGGACTAGATTTTTGGACTTTGAACATTTTTTACTTAAATTTTTTGCACTTCAGATTTTTGAGCTTTAAATCTTTCTAGTGGAGAATTGTTTTGAGAGTCTAGGGAATAAAAAGATTCAAAAAAACTTAGTTTTCATTCTTAAAAAAATTGTTAAGTAGAAGTAGGTACAAGATAGAAGGAAACCTAAAATATTAATATCTTTTTGATGGAATTAAAATGCACTAATTCCAATGGTGAGATTGTTCTAGCCCAAAAACTAAACCATGTGAAAGTTTTTTTTTTGAAAAATTGCAAAAATTGCATTCCAAAATGAATCCTACAAGTTATTTTTTTCAAGAAGATGCTCTAATTGCCCAAAAAACAAGATTGTCTATAACTTTCTCATAAAAAATCAAAATGAAATGAATCAAAGCTTCTCAATTAGACAAAAATACAATCTATAAGGAAAAAAAAATTTGCTGCCCCTTCTCCCCTGTTTTGAGCTTATTTGGGCATAATTTTTGTTCCCGAGCACCGATTGAAAAAAAATTATATTCCCACAAAGCTTATCAGTTTTAGTATCTCCACAAAAAGTTTCAGAAAATCATGACAAAAATTCAACCCGTAGGTACTTGCCCAAAATCCCATTTGTTCCCCGAACGGATAATGGTCTTTTAGGGGTTAAGGTTATTTTGAAATGGTCAATCAATCTTCACAATTAAGTTTAGGATGTTTGCAAGTTGCAATACATAAGGTACTTATTTTATCAGAAGGCACTATGAAACAACCTTTTGATGAATTTGAAAGTATACCTTCATGATTGGAGTATTCAACTTTTTGGTCGTAAGGCTTAGGACAATTATTACCAAACTTCACAACATCATAATTCAAAATTTATATGCCATACTCGTTAATTTTTAATATTTCTAGATAGAGATATGTGTAATGTACTAGAATGAAGTTGTTTTGCAATTAATAGTTGCTATTGGTCCTAAATGGACTTTGGGACTCTCACAATTTTGAATCAAGTTTTTGGATAATCTAAATCCATCAAGGATGTCAAAATAGTCTTAGATTCTTTCATTTCTGACCTTGTATTACAAATAATGCATGAACATCTATATAGGGTAATAAATAAAGGAGTTGAAATTGTGATCATTTTTCAATTTTCTTCTACTAATTTTGTGCCTTTGAACACCTATATAGGCAGGAATTGATAAACTTTATTCTTTTAACAATTCTTTTTTGTATCTTCCTTTGTATCTTAGATGTGGGCACTATGTACATGTAGCCAAAACTGCTAAATCAAATGTTTATAGTGGGTACAATTTCAAAGATTTAGGGACTACATACCTTCATGGTGTCCAAATCTACATCTTCATAATTGATCAATAATCTTGCAAGATTAATTTTGAGCATGAGATGTTGTGCTTTTGATACATTGACTTGATATCTTAGAAGAGATCTCATTCATTGCTTTTTCATTTTCTTTTATTGAATGGCTATCATT
Source organism: Neckera pumila (assembly GCA_963969595.1). Classification (NCBI taxonomy): domain Eukaryota; kingdom Viridiplantae; phylum Streptophyta; class Bryopsida; order Hypnales; family Neckeraceae; genus Neckera; species Neckera pumila. The sequence continues at coordinate 19,624,068 of OZ018415.1, read as the reverse complement.
CTTTTGAAGGTGCTATGATGTATCATTCAATCATTGCTTTTCATGACCATCTATAGTCTCGTCCACATGACTCTATTTTGTCTATCCAGAGAATGAAGGACTCTTTTTTGCCAAGAATGCTCCATCAAATGATGGATTTATTAGGTTTGGCAACTTTTTTCTTTTGCATAGATGTTTTAATTGTTGATATTGCTTGATCGGCCTAGAGAATAGCAATTTGTTACTATCACTACAAAAACGTTACATTTTATGCATACCCTTAATCCTTTGCGGAGTTGTCTTGTTAGTTTCTATGCTTTTCTAGAATAGATTGCTCACTTGCTTTACCTTGATGACACTATGTTTTACAAGGAATAGAAGACAAAAAGGATGGTTTTGCTTCATAATAACACAAAAACCATGTACCTTCTTTAAAGATAAAAAAAGCAGAGCTTTGATTTGCTTCAGTTTTAGGAATCTCAATTTCTCTTCTTTCTTTTTTTCAATTGTATCTTCTTTTATAGGTTTGAATAGCCAATTTAATCCTTATCCACTCTTCTCATAAGTACACCTTCTCTGATGTTGCAATTTAGCGTTTAGGTGTTTTTTTCTCCAAATTCAAGTATAGACTCTTCTTTTCCATTATTTCAATGCAGTTTGGTTTCAAATTGTAGAACCAATTTCCATGGCCAATGCTCATAACTGAAAATTTGTTGGTGGGAAAAACTAGAGAGGGTTCCAAGAACTTCTATTAGTTAAAAAAAGAATCCTATTGGGAGAAAAAAAAGATGGCAACATTCAAAAAAAGAAAGAAGCTAGTCTTTGTCGTCTCTAGTCATGGTTGGCTCTACAATTGCTCTCCAACATACTTGGAGAGGTTTGCATCTTATATGCAAGGCAACTTGGTTATATACTATATAATCTCACTAGTGCTTATAGTGTGAACTACCAACAACTGGTCTTAGATAAATGACTACAACAACCTTCTCTACGAAAAGAGATGTTCACTTCATCAGATTTCGTCAAGAAACTTCTTAGCATGAAGAATACCAAATTTTATAAAAGACATTCTGTAGAAAAAATGAGATCTTTCATAAACCCTTGTTTTTATTTTACATGAATTCTTGTTAATTGTTTTGGCCTCAATGTCTTTGTGTTCATTCCGCTATTCAATAGATTTTTAAATTTGTATCCTACTTCTATTATTACACACTCTTCTATTTGTAGTCCTTTGAATTCTGCTAATAAAATGTCATAAGGCAGCATTCTACGTTTGTGTTCATTTCATAAAAATCTTTGAAATCCTAGTTCTTAATCCTTAAAGGACCAAGTGTCCGTTTCAACATGAGTGGGATTTTGGGCAAGTACTCATAGTTTCATTTTTTATCCTGATTTTTTGAAACTTTTTTGGATTATATAAATGTTGATTAGCTCCATAAATAAAATATTTTTTTTCAATCAGTGGGTTTGGTGCCCTGGAACAAAAGTTATGCTCAAAATAGTGGAGGGAGGTGGAAAGGAGGCAAAGAGGAAAAAAGAGTGGAGGCAGCAGAAACAAATTTCAAAAATTTGAATTTGAATTTTTTTTCCTTGTAGATTATATTTTTGTCCACATAGAAAGCTTTTATTCATTCCATTTGGATTTGTTATGAGAAAGTTATGGAAAATCTTGTTTTTTCAAGCAATTCAAAGCATCTTCTTGAAAAAAGCCCTTGTAGGATTCATTTCTAAATGCAATTTTTACAATTTAAATAAAAAGAATTCCACATGATTTAGTTTTCTTTCTAAAACAATCTCACCATTTGGGTTTAGTGCATTTTAATTCCATTTTAGAGGTATTAAAAAATTTAGATTTTCCTTCTATCTCATACCTATTTCTACTCAACAATTTTTTAAAGTATGAAAATTAATTTTTTTTGAAATTTTTTTTCCTCAACTCTCAACTCAACTCTCCACTATAAACATTTGAAGCTCAAAACTCTATAGTGCAAAAAACTAAAGTTAAAAAGGTTCAAATCAAATAATCTAGTCCCCCAATATGTTGAAAAACTTGTATTTTTCACTTTTAACGCAAATATCTTTCAATCTGGGCATTCAAAGTTTCTGAAATTGTTTCCACACATTCTCATACTAGTTGGGTGTAGGATCCTATGGTTAGATGTGTAAAAGAAATAGTTTTCAATTTTTTTTTCTCTTTGCTATAGTCTATAGAAATGGCAATTTTGAGTGTTTTTTGGCAAAAAAAAGACCTTGGTCCTTTAGGAGTTAAGTACCCTTTTTTTTTTTTAAACAGATTGTCTTCAAGGGCCACAGCTATAATTGGCCTAACACAGCCATGATTTTGTCATGAACTTAATCCTGTCAGGACAAGTGAAGGGACAAACAACAATTCCTTGTGTGAGAACACAAAGAACCCCCATATGTACAATGTCAACATGGGGAATTGAATCAAGAACCTCATGGATTCCATCGGAAGTCCCTACCACCTAGCCATCACCCAAGGTAATTTAAGTTCATTGCGGACCAAGTTAAGTGTCATTTGAAAAAACCAAAGGCCATCAATTACATATGACCTTGGCTGTCTTTGCTGCAAGATTGTGATAGTCTACATCATCAAGGAATATAAGTTAATTGCATTCACTACTAGAATTTTATTTTGTTGTTGATTTGGTCGCATTATTTTGGGTCACTTTTATGTTGATTTGGACAAATTACTATTGAAATCAACAAAAAAGTGACCCAAATCAACGCAACCAAATCAACAAAAAAAATTAACTTTCTAGTAGTGATTCTTCTATATAATCCTTTGTTAGCTACTCATTTGGAAGTAGCTTCATAGATCTAGATGGTTACACACTACTCAGTAGACTTGCTAAGATTGATTACTGAGGTTATAGCTAGCTAGTCCTATTCTAACAATCTATCGTTAAGAGAAGTGTATTTAGCTAACCAAGGAACTGTAGTATAGGTGTTGACTTCTTTTGATAATATTTCTTATAAGAACTTTAGATTGATTATTGATAGGACTATAATCTAGTAAAGCAAAATTGCAAGGAATACTTATACTGTTTTATATTACACGTTGTATGCCAATTTGTTTCCTAATCCATAACTTTTGAATTAAAGCTCCAAAAGACTCAAGATTCATAGATAAGTTATTGATGACTACTATACATTTTAAATTTAAAAGAATTATTTTTCAATTTTTTTTTTATTATCTAAAAATAGCCCCCAATTTTATGTCACAAATTTTGTAGTATTATTTCTAGCCTCCTAAAACAAATTTGGAGCTGAAATTTGGAGTGGATGGTCTTTTGATAGATACAAAGCTTTTTCTAGAAGAAGTTTAAAAATAATTAATTCTATATTGTAAAAACGTCTACAAAGTAAGATTTTTCAATAAGAAAAATCTGAACCTTGCAAAAGGACCGTTTTACTATTTGTCAAGCACTCAGTTGTAGACACAAAACAAAGTACTATTAACCCATAAAGATCCAAGGCGTTTTCTCTATAAAAAAACATCAAAACTTCCATTTCTGTAGCAAAAAGCAAAAAATTTAAAAGTATGTATTTTTTGGATATTTAACCATAGGATTTTGTACTAGACTACTGTGAAGATGTATGGAAGAATTTTCAAAAACTTTGACCATATAGACTGAAATATATTTGCATTTAAAGTGAAGGAGACAAATTTTTTGGCACCTTACCAAACTATATTTTTTGGTTTTGAACATTCATAACTTAAAAATTTTGCTCTATAGATTTTGAGTTTTGAATTTTAAACCATTAATAGATTTAACCCCTAAAGGACCATTGTCCGTTCAGGGGACAAATGGGATTTTGGGCAGGTACCTACGGGCTGAATTTTTGTCATGATTTTTTGAAACTTTTTTTAAAGATAGAAAAACCAATAAGCTTCTTGGGAATATATTTTCTTTTTCAATCAGTGCTTAGGAACAAAAGTTATGCCGAAATAAGCTCAAAACAGGGGAGAGGGGGCAGCAAAAAACTTTTGCAAAATATTTTTTAATGAAAACTTAATTTTTTTTCCTTATAGGTTATATTTTTGCCTATTCGGGAAGCTTTGATTCGTTTCATTTGGATTTTTCATGAGAAAGTTATGGACAATCTTGTTTTTGGGGCAATTAGAGCATCTTCTTGAAAAAAATAACTTGTAGGATTTATTTTGGAATGCAATTTTTGTAATTTTTCAAAAAAAAAAGTTCCTTGTAGTTTAGTTTTCTTGCAAGAACAATCACACCATTGGAATTAGTGCATTTTAATTCCATCTAAAAGATATTAATACTTTAGATTTTCCTTCTATCTTGTATTATCTTCTACTTGATAATTTTTTTAAGAATGAAAATGAAGTTTGTTTTTTTCCGAGACTCTCAATTCAATTCTCCACTTTAAAGATTTAAAGCTCAAAACTTTGTAGTGTAAAACATTTAAGTTAAAAATATTCAAAGTCAAAAAATCTAGTCTCGTAATGTACTGAAAATTTTGTTTTTTTCACTTTAAACACAAATATCTTGCAATTTGTGCGGTCAAAAACAATCTTGTTTTTTCCACACATTGTCATACTAGTTAAGTATAAGATCTTACCGTTGGATGTGCAAAAAAACAATTTTCAGATATTTTTACTCTTTGCACTAGAAATGGCAGTTTTAAGAGTATTTTGGCAGAAAAATGGCCTTGGTCATATAGGGGTTAAGATGGAATTAAAACACATTAATATCAATGGTGAAATATTTCTAGCAAGAGATCTGAACCTTGTGAATTTTATTTTTCTTAAAAAAACTTTGAAAATTGAGTTCAAAAATGAATCTTATAAGTCATTTTTTCAAGAAGATACTGTGATTGCCCGAAAAAACAAGATTGTCCATAACTTTCACATAACAAATCCAAATGGAATGAGTGAAAGCTTCCCATGTAGATAAAAATACAATTTACACAAAAAAAAGGGAAAAAAAAATTATTTTAAATTTTTTTGAGTTTTTTTTCCTGCTCGTTGAGCTAAAAAAAGGGCATTCTATGCCATAACGTTTTCTCTCAAGCATCAATTAAATGAAAACTATATTTCTGGAAAGCTAATGTGTTTTTCTTTCTTTCTTAAAAAATTCCAAAAATCACGACAAATATTGAGAGCGTAGGAGCCTATCCAAAATCCATTATGTGCCTTGAGAGACAATGAGATTTTAGGAGTTGAAAAGTTGTCATTCACTTTAAGGGTGAGTCTTTACTTATAGCTAGAGATCCAGATTCACTTGTTATAGGTGAATCACATTGACAGTGGGTAAATGAAAGTTATTGAATGGCATACAGTGACAAACGAAACTGAGTACTCTTACAAAACGTTTTCATTCAAACAACCATACCATAAGCATCAATGAACAAAGTCCAAAACTGTATATACAAAAGTTGAAGTATGCAACACACTAAATGTTACCATGGAAGTTTAAAGAAAAAATTAGTTGTGGTTTGAAAGAAAATCCATTTCAAAGTTAGCCATGTCTAATACTTCGTTTTGTTCAACATGATTTGAAATTTATTTTTGTCAATTTTTTCTTAGAACTCTGAAAAAACTTTTTGTACCTTGGCATGTTGGTATACATCATTTCAGATTGTTGTATGCAGAAATTGAAGGAAACTGACATTTATAGAATTTAAAATATCAACAGTGTGATGAACATGCAAATGATGTTGGTTCTCGCAATGTTTGAATTTTTTTTTGGAATTGAGAGCATGGATGACATTAGCCATTGTTGAGAGTGTATAGGTTGCAATATGGACCATTGTTACTTCTTAATGCCCTTGCATTTGAAATATTTGTTGAATTGGACATTGCATTCAATTTATATTTCATAGTTAGATAATGCGTTTTTAAATTCAATTTCTTTGTCCAAAGACTAGAGTTCATGATGCACACAATAGATCCAACAAATCCTCCAAAAACTAAATTATTAATATCAATATCATCAAAAAATTGCCAAATTGATGAACATTAGTGTAATTTTCGGCAATTTTCAATTTTTTGACAATATTGGTATTAATAATTTAGTTTTTGGAGGATTTGTTGGATCTATTGTGTGCATCATGAACTCTAGTCTTTGGACAAAGAAATTGAATTTAAAAACGCATTATCTAACTATGAAATATAAATTGAATGCAATGTCCAATTCAACAAATATTTCAAATGCAAGGGCATTAAGAAGTAACAATGGTCCATATTGCAACCTATACACTCTCAACAATGGCTAATGTCATCCATGCTCTCAATTCCAAAAAAAAATTCAAACATTGCGAGAACCAACATCATTTGCATGTTCATCACACTGTTGATATTTTAAATTCTATAAATGTCAGTTTCCTTCAATTTCTGCATACAACAATCTGAAATGATGTATACCAACATGCCAAGGCACAAAAAGTTTTTTCAGAGTTCTAAGAAAAAATTGACAAAAATAAATTTCAAATCATGTTGAATAAAACTAAGTATTAGACATGGCTAACTTTGAAATGGATTTTCTTTCAAACCACAACTAATTTTTTCTTTAAACTTCCATGGTAACGTTTAGTGTGTTGCATACTTCAACTTTTGTATATACAGTTTTGGACTTTGTCCATTGATGCTTATGGTATAATTGTTTGAATGAAAACGTTTTGTAAGAGTACTTAGTTTTGTTTATCACTGTACTTGGTTAAACTTCATAATTTTGATGAAAACAATAAAAATAAACTATTGTTGATATTTGCTGAGACATAAAATTCAGTAGCTCTATAGTGATGGTGTGGTATATTCCACACCCCAATAGTGTTTCATCAGTAGCTACTAATGAATTGGACAGGTGGAGGATGTAGAAGCACACCATTACTATAGAAGCAAAACAACATCAATACATGCTACTGAATGTTATGGATCTGTATCTACTAGTATACTGACAAAATATAAGAAAGAAAAAGAAAAAGAGACTGGAAAGAAGAATATACAAATGTTCTTTAACCCCTAAAGGCCCAAGGCCTTTTTTCTTGCCCAAAAAACACTCAAAACTGCCATTTCTATAGCAAAGAGTAAAAAAATTTTAAAATTGTTTTTTTTTTCACATCTAAATGTAGGATCTTACACCTAACTAGTATGACAATGTGTGGAAAATATTTCAAAATTTTGACCACATAGACTGCAAGATATTTGCGTTTAAAGTGAAAAAAACCAAGTTTCAGTACATTGTGGAACTAGATTTTTTGACTTTGACCATTTTTAACATTAAATTTTTGCACCACAAAGATTTGAGCTTTAGATCTTTATAGTAGAGAATTGAGTTGAGAGTCTAGAAAAAAAAAAGGTCAAAAAATCGTAATTTTCATTATTAAAAAAATTATTAAGTAGAAGTATGTCCGAGATAGAAGGAAAATCTAAAATATTAATATATTTTATATAGAATTAAAACGCACTAATCCCAATGGTGAGATTTTTCTAGCAAAATAACTAAACCACGAGGAACCTTTCTTTTGAAAAATTGTAAAAATTGCATTCAAAAATGAATCCTACAAAGTTTTTTTTCAAGATGATGCTCTAACTACTCGAAAAATAAGATTGTCCATAGCTCTCTCATAACAAATCCAATTGGAATGAATCAAAGCTTTCCAAATAGAAAAAAGTATAATCTATGAGAAAAAAATGTAAAAAAAAAAATTTATTTTTTGCAAAATTTTTCTGCTGCCCGCTCTCCCCTATTTTGAGCTTATTTGGGCATAACTTTTTTACCCGGGCACCGATTGAAAAAAAACTTATATTCCTACAAAGCTTATCAGTTTTTCTATCTTCAAAAAAAGTTTCAAAAAATTAGGACAAAAATTCAGCCCATAGGTACCTGCCCAAAATCCCACTTGTCTGTTGAACGGACACTTGGGCCTTTAGGGGTTAAGCACATAAGTCTCGAGGCTGTTTTTTCATCAAATTCCACTCAAAGCATCCATTTTTATTGCAAGGTGTTAAAACCTTTAGAAGTTGTGTTTATTTTGCAAATCTAATTGTAGAATCTTGCACTAGACAAGTATAGGAAGTCAAAGAGATTTCAAAAACTTTGACCTTATAGATTGCAAGATATGTGCGTTTGAAGGGACAAAAATTATATTTTTGCACCTTATTTGACTAGACTAATGGCTTTGAAGCTTCTTAGCTTAAAATTTCTACACTACCAATATTGATTTTAAAATTTTTAATATTGCAAAATTTATTGGAAAGTCTATAACAAATAAAGCAAAAATAAAGACACTTGATTTTCATTCTTTGAAAAATTGTTAAAATGGAGTAAGTATGAGATTGAAGGAAAAATTAAATTGTTAATAGGTCCAAGATTGAAAGTTATATTTTGACTTTCTGTGATTTTTATGTGCTGTCCAATGAATCTTGTTTTGGATTTGTTTTTAATGGCATAATTGAAAACTTCAATTTTTATGTGCTTTTTGAATTTAAGGTGGCATAACTTTTGCTCTTGGTCATTGACTCAAATCAAAATTATATTTCTAGAAAGCTCATGTGTTTTCCTATCTTTAAAAGAAAATTAAAAAAATCTTGATGAAAATTGAGACTGTAAGAGCTTGCCCAAAATCCATTGTATCCCCCTAAGGAGGCAATGAGACTTTAGGGGTTAACATCCTTTACTTGTCTCCAAGTTGGGTTACACGGAAATGAGATCCTTGATCTGCATCTTTAGATAAAGGTATCATTGGATCACTTGAAATCATATGATATTTATTATTCCATTATACATTCTAGGATTTTCTTCATTTGTTAGAAACTTCAAGGAATCTCATCATTTTTCTTGGAATTCAATCTAGCTGCTGTTACATTCTCTCGCATTCATTTTATGATACAGAAGACATTTCAATAATCTTGATGTGGTTTTCTATTCCATAGGTTGCTTTCTGCACTTGGATCTATGCTACCTAATCCAATATGCACATTGCCCTCCTAAGCTTCTCAAGGTTGAAGTCTTATTTTCTTTAGAAATTAAAGGTCTTCAACTCTGATTGTTGCAAAATTCACCAAGACATGCTTGGAGTCAAGGCTGGATATCATAATATGCATTTTCTATATTCTCATAAGAGTACAATCACATATGTTTGTGCAACTGCAACCACGTCTATGAGAATCCAAGGAATGGTGACAGTGTTGCTGAAAGTACAAACTGAAGGAGGTTATCTACTTGGAATCAAAACTCACTTCTCCTAAAGAAGTTTTTTATACACTCTACCTAAAATTTAAGAATCTGTCCTTCAGAATTTTGTTGCATGATGGCGGGATAAAGAGTAAGGTTAGTATGCTCATAAAGCGACCATTTAAGCCGAAAAATGTTAAATCATGCCATCCTTTGTGGGCCCAACAGGGTAAATTTGGGTTTCACGAGGGTAAAAGTAAATAAAAGCCCCCTATATTTGAGCCGTGTCTAGGGATACTTACCAGCCCCCCTAGCTAATTTGGGGCCTCTAATTGCAAATATGAATTCAGATTTTGAAAGAAAAAAAAAGGTGGCAAATAAAAAATTCTAGCGTTATCCCCGGGGTAAATTTGGCCCGCAGGGCCCACCAAGGATGGCACAATTTAACGTCCTGCATTTAAGCCTAGCTAATTCACCATTGACAAGAGAAGATATTTCAAGCAACATGTCCATCCATCCTAGATAGGGGTCGCAATTAGAACATGGTTGAGACTACCTTACAAAAAATGGGAGGACGCTAAATCTCCCATTCATAGTAGTACTCGCGGGCCAAATTTACCCCAAGGAAAAATGTAAGAATTTTTTATTTGCCACATATGATAAGATTTGCAAACTTTGAATTCATATTTGCAATCAGAGGCTCCAAATTGGCTAGGAGATGTCTAGAACATACCCTAGGCTTGGCACAAAATGGGGGGCTTTTTTTCTTCACTTTTACCCCAGAGAACACAAAATTCACCATGCTGGTTCTACTTTGAATGGAAGATTTAGTGTCCTGCCAAAAAATGTATCTCAACTATGAGAGAAAGAAAAATCGTATCACTAGTAGACTACCAGTAGACTACATTGAATATATTACTATTTCAAGTGGCAAAATGAGGTTCAATGAAAGCATTGGTACGATTTTCAAATACCTATTTTGGTACATGTTGTGTTTTGAGTCAATCTAGGTTTTTGTAAAAAGATAACAAACAAATTTTAACAAATTACTTCTAATATGTGGCTTGGATGACCAAAAATATGAAAATTTGTTTGTTCAGCATTATAAGATGCACTAGAAACATATAATTGAAAAGACATTCATGATACACAACACATCATTTAGACGGCTATGCTTCACAGTTTGAAGGGGCAAGTTTTTAGTTCCATATTGTTAGATATCCTACGATAGTTTAAACCCAATGCTTTTTTTTTTTTTTGCCAAAAACACCCCAAAATTCCATTTTTATAGTAAAGAGTAAAAAAAAATAAAAAAAATATTTTCCTTGGACGTCTAACCATAGGATCTTACACCTAACTAGTATGAAAGTGTGTGGAAAAAATTTCAGAATTTTTGACCACACAGATTGCAAGATATCTGCATTTAAAGTGAAAAAAACAAGTTTTTCAGCACACTGCGGGACTAGATTTTATGACTTTGAACATTTTTTTAACTTCAATGTTTTGCTCTATAGAGTTTTGAACTTTAAATCTTTATAGTAGAGAATTGAATTGAGAGTCTAAGGAAAACAAAAAATTCCTCAAAAAATTAGGTTTTATTATTGAATTTTTTTTAAAGTAGAAGTAGGTACAAGATAGAAGGAAAATCTAAAATATTAATATCTTTTATATAGAATTAAAAAGAAATAATCCCAATGGTGAGATTGTTTTAATAAAAAACAAAACTGTGTGGACCTTTTTTATTTGAAAAATCATTAAAATTGCATTCAAAAATGAATCCTACAAGTTATTTTTTTCAGGAAGATGCTCTAAGTGCCCCCAAAACAAGATTGTCCATAACTTTCTCATAAAAAATCCAAATGAAATGAATCAAAGCTTTCCAAATAGACAAAAAAATAATCTATAAGATTTTTTATTTTTTTTATTTTTTTTATTTTTTTTTATTATTTTTATTTTTATTTGTTGCCCCCTAAAGTCTGTTTGAGCTTATTTGGGAATAACTATCTTTCCCGGTCACCGATTGAATTTTTTTTCATATCTTCCACAAAGCTTAGCATTTTTTCTATCTTCAAAAAAAAATTTTGGAAAATCACAACAAAAATTCAGCCCGTAAGTTCCTTGTCAAAATTCCATTTGTCCTTTAAAGGGACAATGAGCTATTAAGGGTTAATTGTTGCAAAGAAGTTGCCTTGTGATTGTATGAAACTACTCGGAAACTAGGCACTGGAAAGGACCCTACGATGGAGTAGATGCAAGCATCAGCCCAGCCATAAGAAAAGAGCAATTGAAATAAGTGGATTGGAGTACTCTTGCAGAATGCTAGAGATGTCATTGTATTTCTAAATACATCCATGAATCTTGAGCATTTTGCTTAGAATACTCACCACCTCAAGCACTTGTGAAGTGTAACTTTGAAAAATCAACATAATTGAATATTATTGAAGGCATGGTCGGAATAGCCGCAAACTGTGCCTAGCTCTTGAAGTAAGTTAGTCTGCTCTAAAAGTGACCATGTTCTAAATGCGACCTCATCAATGACAGTAATAGATATTTTAAGAAACATGAACATTCATTTTTAGATAGAAGACGCATTTAGAACCCGCTTGATTTACAACCTCCTACCTTAATCCCTAAATATATTTGACTATGTTTTCACCAAAAACGCTCCAAAACTGCCATTTCTAATACAAGAATCAAATTTTAGCGAGAAAATATTTTTGGACACATGTAACCATAGGATCTTATAGTAAACTAGTTTGAAAAGATGTGGAAAATTTCAGAAATTTCCACCTTGTAGATTGCAAGATAATAGTGTTTGAAGTGACAAAAATCCTTTTTTTGTCCTTGCAAAAAAACGGGCAATTGCCCTTCACAAGGTCACATTTACATGAAAAATGTCCAAAATGGTGGGTACTCTTTGGATTCATTTTTCTAGACAAGTTGGATACATGCTTGAAAAATTTCAGATCATTTGGAATTGTACAACATATAGGAAAAAAATAGTAAGTAGAAAGAAGTAGAGAATGATTCAAAATACAAAATTGTCAAGGATTTAATTATGGAATTGAAAAATGCCAATTCCAACCATCATATTGTTGTAATAAACAATCTACATCCAATGTTTTTTGTTTTTTTTCAAAAATATTGAAAATTGAGTTAAATAAAGGACTTCAAAGTTTATTTTAGAGTAGAGATTCCATAACTACCTGCAAACTAAAACTCCTCATAATTTTCATCTCATTAATAAAAATGGAATGATTCAAAGCTTTCTATGTATATATGAATCTAAAGAACCAATTTCAAATTTTTATTTTTCTTAAAAATGATTTTTTAAAGAATTTTTTAGCTGCTCGCCAAGCATTGAAAACCACATATCATACAATAACTTTTTAACCATACAGTCAAAAGTTATGAAAATTGTTGGGCCTTAAAGCTATTCCTTGGGAAAATGTTGTGTGAAAATTCAAAGAAAAAAAATAAAAACTCCATTCATAGTGAGCTGTCCAAAATCGCTATGTTGCCAAAAAAAAAATGTTTGAGCATTTAGGGGTTAAGCATTGAAATAGACCAGTGAGTGCTACAAACAAATGAATACTTTGATTGAAATTCAAGAATTTTCTTATTTCTACTCTACATGTATTGATGAGATTGAGGTCTTTGTCCACAAGATTTCATGTTGAGTCACAGCTACATTGATCACTTTGGAGCCCTATGTAACATTGGGCAATGGACAGTGGGATTTGTGGTGCTAGTAGAAATGAAGACACACTTAGCAGCTGATTTGAGTGTGGGAGACAATTCAATTGTTGAGAACACTAATTTTTTTGAGAACATTAATATTTTTGGGAACAATATTTTTTGTGTACTTAAATGTTTAGGCTGTCTTCAAATACTCACTTTAAATCTAGGCCCAGATGATTACAATGTGTTTGTAGACCAATGAGGCGATGTGTTTGTCTTGGGGTAGTAGTATTAACATAGGAGGTCCATAAAGCGCCCACTTAAGAACTGAAACTGAATTTTGGGGAGGTGAAACTTCTTGAAATATTTTTCAGTGAATTTTCCTTCAAAGACAAATGAAATTGGCATTCAACCCAAGTTGTTTCATATTTTTTGGAGCTTTATGGAATTAGTTATGAATTTTTGAAGTTCAAATTTTTGACGCTTCAGAGGTCTCTAAATTCGCCGACCTCCTCAAATGTTCACTACTTGTACATTGCAAAACGCAACATGTACAAGCAGTGAATATTGAAGAGGTGGGCGATTTTAGAGCCTAAGCGATTTAAGAACCTCCTACCTTACATACAATCTAGGACAAAGAATTTTATGTACTGGTCCAAATTTGTAATAATGGTCCAATTTGGATTTCCCAACCCTAATTAGGGTCAGAAAGTTTTCCATGATTCAAACTAAATATAGATAAAAAAAATGGAACTATTGTGTATGTACCATTTATCTGATAACACAATAGAGTAGATTAGGCATATGTTAGGGGAGGCAATCCATTCTGGAGAGCCCCATGCGGAAAAGTAGGTTGTTGTCTATGAAGGAAGAGATGAACAATGATTAATTATAGCACGATTCCCAAGGCAACTATGGCGCATTATGATTGGCTACAACACTTTCAATATTGCAACCAACTCTTGTTCAATTATGCAAAAAGTCCTTGGTCAATTTTGCAACAAATCCTTGATCAATTTTGCAACAAGTCCTTGGTTGGAAATAGCAAGACCTATATTACTAATATAGGATGGACTTAATCTCCAACTGATCAATGCATAGTAAATTTGTTGAGACCAAAAAATCTAAAAAGTTTGGAAGTTGTCCAAAACAGGAAAATCCCCCCCCCCCCCCCCCCCCACACACACACACAAAGAAACCGCCCTCCAAATACCTGTAGTTCTAAAGTGGTCAAAAATGGGTTGCCTCCCCTAGAAGATGATGGCCTAGACTCAGATGAACATCCTTGAAATAAGGAGGCATTCAAACACAAAATCTCCTTGACCTTGTATCCCTTGAAGACAAAGGTCAGAGACCACAGTAAAAGTCATTGGAGGTGACACAATTTCAAATGGAGGATGCTAAATCCGCCATTCAAAGTAGGCCCTGTGGGTCAAATTTACCTCTGGAAAAACGTAGGAATTTTTTGTTTGCCACACATGATAAAACTTGCAAATTTTGAATTCATATTTGCAATCATAGGCTCTAAATTAGCTAAGAGAGGTCTAGAACATGCCTTAGACACCGTACAAAATAGGGAACTTTTTTTCACTTTTACCTTAAAAAATACAAAATTCATCCTGTTGGTAATACTTTAAATGGAAGTCTTAGTGTTCAAATAGGACTCACATCCTAGCTTGCCTATTTGTAATTTAATTCTAAATTTATCTGTATGATCCTCTACAATCATTGCAGGTGATTATATACTCTTGTTGTTGATATTGTCCTACACAATGATAGGCTATAGAGTAGGATTTAGGTTAATCCCTAAAGGACCAACATGTTTAGAGTCCCAAAATTGCTTTAAAATACTTGATTGTCCTTAAAAGCAAGGTCAAAATCTTCATCTCTCTCTCTCTCTCTATATATATATATATTAACAAATCCAAACATAGGATCCTTTGGTCAACTTGTTCAAGTACATTGTTCCAAAATTTTAGAATGAATATCTCCACTAATGGCAAAATATAGGCACTCCAAGCCCTTCCAAAAGGTGAAGTCTTGTATTTCAACATTTTTAGGAAAAAGTCTCAGGGAGGTCACTCCTCCTTATGTTTTGTAACCACGTGCAATAATGGGATATTTTATGGGGGGATATTTATGTACTTGCAATTTTTTTTTTCCTTCCCTATTTGTAGAAAAAAAGCTATTGAGGGGTATATTTTAGCATCTGATTTTTTTTAAAATGGATAGTGGTACTATTTTTTGGCACCCTATTTTTTTTAACTTTGTAGAAGTACGCAATTATGAGAACATTACGTTTCCATTGTGAAATAAAATTTATAAGTAGCAAACCTTGCAATGCATTGAACTAGCTACAATAAAGCAAATAACAAAATTTATAATCCACAAAAGAAGACATTTACAAACTACTAATACAAACCCTGACCCCTAACTCTAAAGTTGTAAATTGTTGTTAAGCCATTATAGTGCCAACTCATCCCAGACCCCAAATTGCCAAAAATTTGCAAGGGAATTCCCTCCACCGTCCAAAATTGCACCAAATAGTACAAGATTGATGACCAAATCAATCCAACCTTTAATATTCCAACTGAGCCTACTATAGAGGTTTTAGAGAATCCCAAGCTTAGTATCCTATTTTCTTTCTACTAAGGAAAAAAATGAAGGCATTATCCTATACCCTATTTTATATATTTTTGGGCACGGGGCTTTTTCACAATGCTATGGTAGATAAAAAAAAATACAAATTTTCTCTCCAAAGATCAAAATTGACCCTACTTTTTATCTCACCTAGTTTTCTAAAAAATCGGGAGTGACCTCCCTGAGGAAAAAGTGTATGTCCACTAACTTGAGCATTTTAGCCAATATATTGGAAAATGGGTTGAAAACACATATAAATTTTTTTAACCAAAAATACTTTCATATTCATGTTTAAATTTTTTTTATAAAATAGAAGGTACTAAATGAAAGAAAAGACTAATCTGCTCATAATTTTTACTAAAAATTGAAAATTCTTAATTCAAATGGTGAGAATGTTTTATTAAACAATTTTTATATTTCATTTTAATTTTATTTGAAAATTTTCAAAATTGAAAGCAAAATACAACTTTTAATATTTCTTTACCTTCATTGCCCGCAAAATAAAACTCCTCATAACTTTTATTTCATTATTTGGAATTGAATGGTTCAAATATTTTTGAGTAGATATCAATCTAAACAATCCCAAGAAAATTCAGATTTTTTTTAAATGTATTTTTTGCTGCCCAATTTGACATTGAAATAAAAAAAACTTCTAATTTTTGCAATATTTATCGGAATGATTTGAAACAAAGTTTCACACATAGATTAGATGAGTAGCATCCGTCCAAAGACATTCAGGCAAAAATTTGAATTATGAAGTCAATATTGGCTGCTTAAGTTCTCAAAAAGCCCAAAGTAGACTCCTTGGTCTTTTAGGGGTTAAGACATGGTCATTTCAAGCCCGTTTCAAGCCCGTTTCCACTCTATTAGTGCAAACTGCTTTTGTGGTCACTCCTTCAACTTTTTTTGTATTTGATCTTAGTATTCTCTTCCTCTTCCCATTGTTATTGTTGGGTTTTCATTGCATAATGTAGTGCTTCACTCTTTGGATTTGTTGGTGTTCACCTCTCCTACCTTTTGCATTTTTTGACTGTGCTAGTTATAGAAGTTGCGTGTCATTGTTTTGTCACAGCCAAAGTAAAAGTAAAAGTAATTTTCTGATTTTTTTAATCCATAAAAAACTTCAATATTCAATAACTTTGACACCGTTGGTCCAAATGCCACAAAACCAAACCCATGCACCCTTCCTCGCTAAGGGCTTTCCAACCATACCAAGAACGTGACCGGAGGACACATGGTTAAGGAGATATCAACGTGACAAACAAAACAAACAAAACAAATAACCTCATTTATGGTATACTAGTGTACCCTGTGCCATTGCCACAGCCAAAGTAAAAGTAAAAGTAATTTTTTGATTTTTTTAATCCATAAAAAACTTCGAAATTCAATAACTTTTACACCGTTGGTCCAAATGCCACAAAACCAAGCCCATGCACCCCTCCTTGTTGAGGGCTTTCCAATGGTACCAAGAATGCGATTGGAGGACGCATAGTTAAGGATATCTCATCGTGACAAACAAAACAAACAACCTCATTTAAGGTATACTAGTGTACCTTGTGCCGTTGCCACACCCAAAATAAAGTAAAAGTAATTTTCTGATTTTTTTAACCCCTAAAGGACCGAGGCCCTTTTCCTACCAAAAAACACTCAAAACTGCCATTTCTATAGTAAAAAGTTAAAAAATTTGAAAAATGTTTTTTTTTCACATCAAATCGTAGGAGCTTACACCTAACTAGTATAAAAATGTGTGGAAAAAACTTCAGAATTTTTGTACGCACAGATTGCAAGATATCTGCGTTTAAAGTGAAAAAAACAAGTTTTTCAGCACATTGCAAGACTAGATTTTTTGACTTTGAACATTTTTAACTTAAAACCTTTGCACTAAAGAGTTTTGAGCTTTAAATGTTTGTAGTGGGGAATTGAGTTGAGAGTCTAGGGAAAAAAAAAAGCTCAAAAACACTTAATTATCATTCTTTAAAAAATTGTTAAATAGAAGTAGATACGAGATAGAAGGAAAATCTAAAATATTCATATATTTTGAATGGAATTAAAATGCGCTAATTCCAATGGGTGAGATTGTTCTAAAAAGTAATATAAACCATAGAAGAAAAAAAAAATGAAAAATTTGAAAAATTGCATTCGATGCTCTAATTGTCCGAAAAACAAGAATGTCTATAACTTTTTCATAACAAATCCAAATGAAATGAATCAAAGCTTTCCAAATAGGCAAAAATATAATCTATGAGAAAAAAAATATTAAAAAAAAAAAATTCAAATTTTTGTCCATTTTTTTTTTGCTGCCCGGGCTGCCCACCGTTCCCTATTTTGAACTTATTTGGTCATAACTTTTGTTCCCAGGCACTGATTGTGAAAAAAATTATATTCCCACAAAGCTAATCAGATTTTCTACCTTCAAAAAAAGTTTCAAAAAATCCATAGAAAATTTCAGCCCGTAGGTACCTGCCCGAAAACGCATTTGTCCCTCGAAGGGACAATGGTCCTTTAGGGGTTAATCCATAAAAACTTTGAAATTCTATAAATTTCACACCATAGGTCCAAACGCCATGAAACCAAGCCCGTGCACCCCTCCTTGTTGAGGGCTTTCTGACGGTACCAAGAGCGCAACCGAGAGACGCATGGTGTGAGAGATCTCAATGTAGCAAACAAAACAAAACAAAACAAAACAAAATTGCTTTTTTTGGAACATCCCAAGATTGGGCACTAATCTATTCCTGTCTATTCTTGCATTAGATCAGTTCCACTTTTCTTCGTGACACAAATCATACTTTGTCCATATGTGCTTTCTATATTTCTTGAAAGGAAACGACTTGCACCAGCTGTAAGAAACTTTTACTTGCAATGTTCTAATCTCAAGCAGTCTTTTATCAGAAAAGACTTGTTATATCACATAGAATAAAGCTCAAATCTCTTTCCACTATAGATTTTCCTCATACATCATATGGACTATCCATCATCTTTCCTTCTAAGTATAAGCAAGTTACAGCATAAATCATGAGTTAGCGGTGGAGAGTTTTTGGAGAGTTTCAAAAATACTCCTAGAGGCTGCAGACCTCACCTGTGCCCATCCCACAACACGACAAAAATGGAGTGTTAGTAGGGTACACGAGGTGTCTTCAGTCTGCAAGCGCTTGTTATTGCCTTCACTAGGAGAACTTAATCAAATACAACATCAAAAACATGCTACATCAAGTTGCTTGCTCGCTTAATCTGTCAACCTGGAAACATGCGGAGGAACGTGAAGTATTTGCCATATCGAAGAGAGTTCCCACTCTGTTCTTTACTACTCAGAAAAGCACAGCACCACACAGTAAACGTACGCAACCAGACTAACTTCTCAAAGCAAGAATCAAGAGCTCTGGTCTACACTGCCTTCGTAGCCAGTAACTACTCTCGCAAGCAAGCCCAGCAGGTGACTCTGCAGTCTACGTTGTTTAGGACTGAGCCTAAGCTTGCGGTCAAAAATTTCCTTCATCACCGTTAAAATTTTTTCTTTTTTCATCACCGTCAGTCAGTGAGTGCACAGGCAATGAAACCCATCGGGAGAAGTATTTGCAATCCCAAATCATTTAAAATTTACACCCGAGTTTGCAACTTCATCAAAAAGAATTCATAGTAAGACTATGCACCCAGCCGATTGATGAAAAAAATCTGGTAAGCCTGTAGCAGTACTAGTAACGAACACCTATTGGTTAATAAAGTCCATTACTTTCAATGCATAGTTGTGGCCAGAATTTTACTCTTTCTTAGTTTCAAAATACCTCTCGAGGTTGAGCTGTTTCATTATGCTGTGATTTAAGCATACTGCTCATAACCCCAATAGTACTGATTGTTTACTGTAATACGTTGAATTAAGTTATGGTGTCTTAAGATCCAAATGGGGTAAGATCTATCAGATCTTTTCAAATTCCTCCATTAACTTCATGGGTGGGAGGGTGGGAATTTTTATCACTCTTCTTAATGATCTTATTACTCTAAAGCAAAGAAATAGAGAGTAAAATTAATCAAATAGCCTATATTTTCTTACTCAAAGAAGTAGAAAGTATAATAGTCAAGTACTCTAGCTTTTTGGTCAAACAAATAAGTAGGAAGTAGACTAATTAAGAGGCTTATTTCTTCCTAAATTCCAAAAATATGTAGGGAGATTAGACTCCTCATATGGCAAAATTTATAATAGTAAACATGTCAAAGATATTTGTCTATTTTTATCACGTATATTTTCTTTGTTTCCAATAGGGCTATCTTAAAGTAAGTGTGTCCTAAGAATGATTCTAGCCACTTGAACTTGACTAAGGAATCTTGGAAAACAAAACAAAACAAACAAACAAACAAACAGCCTAACTTAAGGCATTGATAGTGTGCCATGTCCACAACCAAAATAAAGTAAAAGTAATTTTCTGATTTTTTTAATCCATAAAAACTTTGAAATTCTATAACTTTCACACCGTAGGTCCAAACGCCACGAAACAAAGCCCGTGCACCCCTCCTCGCCGAGGGTTTAGGGTCGGTACCAAGAGCGCGACCAGAAGACACACAGTGTGAGAGATCTCAAGGTGACAAACAAAACAAAACAAACAAACAAACAAACAAATAGACTAACTTAAGGTATTGATGATAGCCAATGCTCACACTTAACTTCAAGGTTTTGGATTCACATTTCTCTTAGGTGATTATAAGAAATACTTGCTGATTTTGTTGCGTTTCATAGTACTAGGTTTTTTTTTTGGAATATTTAAAAGTTAAAACTTAGAAAACCAATTTAAAAAAAATATCACCAATGAATTTTCTAAGATGAAGCTAACCATTGGAAGAAAAGCACAAAAAAATTCTCTAAGCAAGAGAATTAGAAAAGTGCCAAATCTTACAAAAACTAATACTTTGATGTTTTAATTAATTAAAAATCAAAAATAGGAAAAAATAAAAATAAAAAAAACAAAAATTGGCCTTTTGTAACAACTCTATGGAAACGGTCATTCACCAAAAGAACCACCAAAATAATATTTTATATGTTTTGAAATGCAAGTTGAAGGAAGCTCATTTTGTGGACTTCCACACCACATAAAATTAACTATTTAAAAATCTTTGAATAGTAGCTACATCCTACAAGTCTACTAAAAGACCATCTTTTCTAAATTTAATCTCCAGCTTTGTTTTTCTGGATACTAAATAGTTCTAAAATCTCCTAAAGCAGCAAATGTAATATAATCAAGGGCTATTTTTGTTCAATAAAAAACAATTGAAAATTCAAAAGAACAAGAAGGTCTATAATAGTCATGAATTCTTCATCTATAAATCTTGAGTCATTTGGAAACAAAATGCAAAAGGTATGGCAAAAAAACAAATCACCATGCAGAGTGCGACACAAAATAGTACAAGCGTTTCTTACAATCACTTTCCTACCTATGTCTCGAGTTCAAGGTTATAAGTGCACTTTTTTATTAAGGCTCAAAAAATTTGTTTGTACATGTTGGGCTATTAGGAGATTGTTTGGGGTCAAAGAAGAGTCTAGGGAAGGAATATGTCTTCAATTAGGAAGTAAATGCCAGGGGAATGAGCATAGCAACAACAATGGCTATATTTGGGGGGAGAATGAGAAAAATATCATCTAGAGACTTGGATTGTGGTAAAAAATCTATCAAGTGAATACTCCTATCACTATATGGACATGGATCTAGATGTTTGTTGATGTAATTCTTGTACAGTTCTTCCAAAATATATTGTCGTGGATTGGAATCAATTTGAGATGGACATGGTCAATTGGGGAGGCTAGGAGACTGTCCTACATGCCATGTAGAGGTATTTGTTTCCACAATTTTTGGTCAAGGGACCATTTTCTTCTTTTGATAATCAACCAAAGAGGGAATCAAGAAGGATGGTAATTGAGTTCTTAGTTGGATCTACCTTCTATATTAGATAGCTAGATCTCTTCTTCTTTCTTCTATTTCTCAAATGGCATCATCTGCAAGAGCCTTGAAGTTCAACGTTTGCAATTAATATATTTGGATTCAGCATTAATGACATCGCAACCTTTCACAAAGTCAAATCTAATGTGCCATTAGTTGTATGTACGGTACTCAATAGTGTCTACTGCGATGGAACCTTGTCTAATTCTACTTTGACATTGAATGACGACAACCTTGTAAACTATTGGCAATGGAAGGGAGTGTAGAAGGGCTTGAGGTGATTTCCTTTGTAATTCATTTTAATTCTAAACCTTCACTTACACTACAACTTGTTTTCTTTTATTCAAAATGGTGAGGTGTCTTAAATTCTAATGCCTCTTTGTGCATTTTCTTGTCATAAAGGACAAAGAGGACCAAATACTAAGAAAAAGTATATAAAATTGGAGAATTAAACTACTCATATTCCTTTAAATCAAATGCCGTTAGTTTTTTTTCCAAGAAAACATTTTATGATTCAGGGGGGATTGTTCTTATTTTTGTGCATTCCCTTCCATTAACTTCATTGCTTTAGTTTGTTTTAGTAAAAACTATGGTATTTGTATCCTTTGTTTTCTACATTCTTATTTTTCATGGGCATGTTGTTTCCAAATCAATGCTCTTGAAAGTGGGCAAAAATTGTAGGGAAAGCAAACTGTATATAATGATTAGTTATCCGGATGTATAATCTCTACTATACAATTGGGAGCAAGTAACCTAGGACATTTGTTCTTATAGATAATTTAGTGGACTATCTTCTATACTTTTAATAAGTGTTTCTTTTTTCCACAATATAATACTTGCCATCTTTTATCTTGAAGGGATTTGTGGAAAAAGAATTTACAAGCAAGAAAATACTGTAAGTGCTTCAAAGAGACAATGTACACTTTTAAGTTTGCAATTTCAAATGCAACAATTGAAGGGATTGAGTAGCACAAGGCAATGCAATAGAGCCTCCAAAGCAAAATTAAGGCTTTGTAAGAGGAGCTCAATCAGTCAATGCAGTTAGAAGGAAGTCCAAAGGCAATATTGTTTGAATCTTGTGCTAAGGTGGAAGTATCTAGTATTCTTGAAAATGAAACTCATAACACTGGAAGTATCTAGTATTCTTGAAAATGAAACTCATAACACTATTGTCTAGTAGGCTTGCAAAGACAACTCATTTTCTGCAATGAAAGAGAGACACCAATACCTTATAAATATTTTAGATTATTTGTCTAACCTACTTGCATTCCAGAGCTTTTATCCACTAGAAAAAAAACTTGTCTTTAGCAACCAATTAACCCCTAAAGGCCCAAGGTCTTTTTTCTGCCAAAAACACCCAAAACTGCCATTTTTTTAGCAAAGAGTGAAAAAAAATTAAAAATATTTTTTGTGCACATCTAACCATAAGATCTTACACCTACCTAGTATGAGAATGGGTGGAAAAAATTTCAGAATTTTTGATTGCACAAATTGCAAGATATCTACGTTTAAAGTGAAAAAACAAATTTTTCAGCACATTGTGAGATTGGATTCTTTGACTTTGAACATTTTTAACTTAAAATTTAAACACTACTAAGTTTTGAGCTTTAAATTTTTATAGTGGAGAATTGAGTTGACAATCTATCCAAAAAAAAAGAAAATTCAGAAAAACTATATTTTCATTATTGAAAAAATTGTTAAGTAGAAGTAGGTACGAGATAGAAGGAAAATCTAAAATATTCATATATTTTAGAAGGAATTAAAAAGCACTAATCCCAATGGTCAGATTGTTCTAGCAAGTAAATTTAATCATGCAAAAAAAAGAATTTTGAAAAATTTGAAAAGTTGCATTCAGAAATGAATCCTACAAGTTATTTTTTTCAGAAAGATGAATCTACCTACCCAAAAGACAAGTATGTCTATTACTTTCTCATAACAAATCCAAATGAAATGAATCAAAGCTTTTTAATAGACAAAAATATAATCTATGAGAAAAAATATACTTTAATTAAAATCAAAATAAAAGTGCAAACTTTTTTTGCAGCCCGCCGTCCCTTGTTTTGAGCTTATTTGGTCATAACTTTTGTTCCCAGGCATCGATTGTGAAAAAATTTTATTCTTATGAAGCTGATCAATTTTTCTACCTCTAAAAAAAGTTTCAAAAAATCAAGAGAAAATTTCAGCCCGTAGGTACCTGCCCGAAAATGCATTTGTCCCTCAAAGGGACAACGAGCTTTTAACCCTTTAGGGCCGAGCATGCCAATTTTGGTCTTTTTAAATTGAATTTTGAAGATTGAAATACTTTCCTAGCCTTAGTTGCCTATGACTTATGAATGAGATGTGAGGGCACGGGAATTCCGCTTCCAATGAGCTATGGGCCATCAAATTTGGAGCAATAATGATTTGTCTACGGCAATTTGAAGTTGAGATTTCTAAAGTTTCAAAATGCACTATGGAACATGTTTCTCTATCAAATTTATTTGTGTATAACTAAAGAGAGCATGCCAACTTCACCATAATGTTTATTATAAATTCCTCTATTTTCCATAAAAATTTCACAACAAAGTGAGCTTTTTTGTAATTACTATGATTTTTCAAAGATAGAAACTCTACAAAATCTTATAAATTTCATCTTTTTCCCATAAAATATTGAAAAATTAGATCAGATAGAAGATATGCATGATTATTTGTGGAAAAATAATAACTTTATATAAATTATAAAGTTTTAATATGCAAATTTGATTCCAAAAGAATTCAAGAGGTTGCTTGGGGCTCCTTAGGCCCTAAAGAGTTAAAGAACAGCCAAGTGTCCTAAACAATTGTCTTGTAACTGTAGCCTTTCTCATTAGCACCAAACCTTACATGCACATTGTTGTAGTTGCAAAGTAGTTGTAGAATGAAAGGTAGGGTTATAGGAGTTCAAATTCAAAATGAGTGTGAGCTATGCACCATCCAATATTCATCATAATTGTCGATGTGGACAAGTTTACGCTCTATGGAATTCACCTTGTCAATCTACAATCACAAAAAATTTAAATATGACTAGAAAGCCATTGCAATTTGACTAGAAAGCCACTGCAATTTGACTAGAAAATGACTAAAATCCAAATCCAAAATAATTGCAACTATACAATGGTTGTGTTTTTTCTAATTGTCTTATATCAATTTTCCCATATCAATTGTCAAGTGTATCATTAGGTTGGAGATGTAAGACTCATAAGTTGTTGTATACTTATGTAAAGAATTCTGTTAAGAAAATTCTAAAATTTCTACAATTTATAGGTTTCTACACTATGTGTAGATTTCTACAATCCATAGAAATCTAAAACTATCTAAAATCTAAGAAATTTTAAAACCTATAAAATTGTAATGTTTCCAGCAAGAAATAATTCAGCCCTCCAGAAGGCCACGAATTTTGCACCCATCTCGTGCAAGTATGGAAAAAAATAAAAATAAAAATAAAATATTTTTATTTTTAAATATTTAAATATTGGATGACATGTAGTGCCATGTCAGATTTTTATTTTTTTAATATTTTTTTTTCCATAAAGAAAAATATTTTAAGAAAAAAATGTTTTTTTATTCATTCTGAAATTGCACCAAAATGGGAACCCGTAAATAGATTCCTTAGTGGCCTTCTGGAAGATTGAACTTTTTCCTAATGCTAAACAAGTAGAATATGTGAAATATCGGTATTTTAACTTTTGAAATCTAAAAGAAGCTAGATCTAAAATTTCAAAATCTACAAATCTATAAAATCTACCCGGCAGTAAATGCCACATAGGCATTGACGTCAAAAAAACACATTGAGAAAGTTTCAACTGGGCTATTGAATGAGAAACAACTCCATTGTCCTTTGCAACTGTAGATCTCCAAATGAGTATCAATTGCAAATATCCTATGCAACTAGAAAAATAGTTGTTCTTTGCAGTCGCAAAACCTTCATTTTTCTTCTTGTATATTGTGCTACTAGTCAACATTAAGAAAACCAAAAAAAGAAATATGAGCTAGATCTATATGAGTTAGGTAATCCTAATTTTAGAGCTTTGTTTACTAAACTATCATTCTAAAATACATCATGATAATGAATATGACCATAGATAGCACCTACTCAATCCAACAAAGCTAGAATGTGAATGTAGAGTAGAGAGACTTAAATGGTGAACAAAATTTCTATTGAAAAGTAGCCAACAAAAATTTGGAAATTTGGAAATATTTTGACATTTTATTAATTATATCTAGAATGAAATTGTACCTATGCTTGTGGAATACTTATGCTTTTAAACTGCAAGAATAAAGAATTTCATAGACTTCTAATTTTAAAACTTGAACCTAATCTTTTAGTGATTAGTTCAACAATCATTTTTATAATGCAAATAGTGAATGGAAATGAAATTTCAAGGAAATGTCACATCAAGCCCCTAATTCCATGTCAAATGTCTTTTTTTGTAGAAATGCACAATAAATATTAAAATCCTTTGATGTATTTTTATCTGTACAAGAATTTTCAATCATGATATATTTATTGGTATAATTTTTTTTTGGTAAAGATGGTGCTCCAAGAGGGTATCACGTTCACTTAATTCAATAAGGAAAAGCATTCAAACACAAAGTGAACATAGAAGATATGAACTAAGTAGTAATTCTTTTAGTGTCATAACAATTAAATATCATAAAACATAGAATTCAAAATAGATAACTTCTTGTCATCAGACTCACAAGAAGCCAAGTTTAGGATATACGGAATAACTTTGAACTCCTTTGCGACCTTCCTAAAATGCCAGACCCTAACCGAGACTTCGTGTTAAACAATAATGAACAATAATTGCAATTACAATGATTAAAGAAGTGGAAAGGTGTTAATGTTAATGTGATGTCATTATCTATGTTGAGGGGAGGAGTAACACAATTAATCTTAAAAGATTTCATCCATCACACCAAGACTACCATTTGTACCATACATTCTCATTCACTAATGAGTTCCAAAGGAATTCCAAAGTAAATTAGAAAGAAAAATGTTGTGTTTCCAACATTATTATTAGACCAATGGGAGGACCAAAAGTTATGGGCACTTTAAAACCTCATCTTCTCTCAATCCTCTGGTAGAGGAAGATTAGTCTTCACTACTGAAAGTATCAAAACGTCTCCGATCACAACCATAAAGATGAGCTTTCAACATTGAGAATTGTTACTCACCTCAAAATTTTAATATTCAAAGGTTCTCTCCAAACAATGGGAACCTCTCCAACAATGGAAGTGGCTACTCTGAAACGCACTACTGTTGAAGACATAGAATCTAACAAAGTCTGACCCTTGTGGAGCAAGTCCTCCTGGAGAAGCATGTCTTTTGGAATCTCGTGATTTCGACGTGAGCGGGCGGCGGTGTGAGGGTGAAAAACCTCAGCCTCCTGCACAATGACTCTTGCAAGTTTCGGATTCTCGGACTGAATTGAGGAAAAATGATGCTCTCCTTGCTACTTGATTCTCTCATGGAGGTCTCCCCAGCAGCAGCGTTAGGGTTACTCTTCTGTCTCTTGGTTTACACAGATTCGCTGCAATACGACTTTTCAACGCGTCTCGTCAAAGGATTGCACAAGAGCCCCCCGATGATTACGAACTCTGGAGGAAGATTTCTTCGATTGCCGACGATGAAAACTCTGACGGTTGTGTCGAGGACCTGAGTGATATGGCAACTTCACGAGCAAGGTATCCTCCCATGGATTTGGGAAAACGAAGGGCGGACAGAGGGGGGAAGAAGAGGAAGAAGCTACTGAACTCCTCCACGGATGCATCCCTGCGAAATCCTACACCCGGACGGTGCAGGTTGCCCGTGCTGAGCACTGCAACAGGGTTGCTCAACATGCTCAAGGAGAAACACCCCATTCTCAAGCTTCACGCGCTCAACAACCTCAACGTTTTCATGGAGCACTTCTGGCCGGAGATTTCAGCCGAAATCACGCAGATCGAGGCGTTGTATGAGGACGAGCACTTCGAGCACCGGCATTTGGCAGCTCTCGTGGCGTCCAAGGTCTTCTTCCACCTCGGGGAGCTTAGTGAGGCGCTCACATATGCTCTCGGAGCAGCTTCCCTGTTCAATGTCGCGGATGGTTCTGAGTATGTGCAAACGCTGGTTGCAAAGTGTGTTGACGAGTATATCTCCATCAATTTGAGGCTGGAAAAGGGAGAGGATGGCCTCTCCTTGGATCCTCGGCTTGTTGTGGTCGTGGACAGGGTGTTGGATCAGTGTCTGCTGGATGGGAGGTCGGAGCAAGCAGTAGGGATTGCTCTGGAATGCCGAAGGCTGGATAAACTGGAGGAGGCCATTACCAGAGGCCCCAACTCCGGAAACAAGTTGACATACTGTCTCAAACTCTCACAGACGTTCGTAAATTGTCGCGAGTTTCGGCACGAAGTGCTCCGTCTCTTGGTGGAGAGTTACCAGAAACTGGGCGAGCCGGACTATTTGAGCCTCTGCCAGTGTTTGATGCTGTTGGATGAGCCTCACCAAGTTGCGAGGATTCTGCAGCAGCTGGTGCATGGTGGCTCGTCAGCTATGGTGGCATATCAAGTGGCCTTCGACCTGTTTGAGAACGAGAATCGGATCTTCTTGACAAGAGTGAAGGAATCTCTTCAGGACTACTCTGCTTCCGAACTGCCAGAAGGTAGTTCAAATGCCAACAGAGTGTCTACTCAAGATTGCAACCCCAGGTCCGAGGGTTCGCTACCACGCTTTGATGATTGTGAAGGTGATCTGGCATCGTCCTCCATGAATGCAATGGAGCACAACGATGAGGGAGAAAGCTCATGCAGTAGAGGGAAACAGGTTTCCTGTTTTGAAAGATTGAACAACCTAAAAGGCATTCTGACTGGCGACATCCCCATCAATTTGCATCTTCATTTCCTGCGCAGTAACAACAGGTTGGATGATGAAACCAACACCAATTATGATAGTCATTAAATAGCTAAAAGCCTTCCTATCAAGATCAGATATTAACAAAGGTATTCGAATACCAAGTCGAGTGATCACACTGGAAAACCTGAATTCTTGATTGCCAGTGTGATCAAGAACATTGCAAGTGCTGGTCAAAAAATTAAGACAGAAAGTCCAATATGAACTAATCGAAAGTGCTAAAAAACACGAGGCCAATTTGGGCTTCCTGGTCCCTTGGGAGTAAACGACAAGCAATACAAACAAACCTCTTTCTTAAAATGACATTCTAGATTGTTGCCACACTATCATTGATTGAGGAACACTCGTCAAACATTCAGTGAAAAGTTGGGATCCCTGGAGGTAAGATTAAAGTGGTTTTAGTGTAACCAAAACACACACTCCCATGACCATTTTTTTGTGCATAATAATGTGGCAGGTCTGACCTGATGATCTTGAAATCCATCAAGCAGTCGTTGGAGACACGAAACAGCATCTGTCACAGCGCCACCATTTACACGAACGCCCTCCTGCACGCCGGCACCACAGTGGACACTTTCTTAAGGGAGAATCTGGACTGGCTGCGATCCGCAACCAACTGGGCGAAGTTCAGTGCAACTGCAGGCTTGGGAGTGATCTACAGAGGACATCTGCAACAAGGAGTCTCTCTCCTCTCTGCCTACTTACCCCAACACCGTGGCAGTCCGTTCTCCGAAGGCGGTGCCCTCTACGCCCTGGGTCTCATCTACGCCAACCACGGCGAGAGCATTCGGCACTCCCTTGTTGCCAGTCTCCAAAACGCCAATCACGAGGTGATTCAACACGGAGCTTGCTTAGGCATTGGTCTGGCGGGTTTGGGAACAGCAGACGAGGAGCTTTACGAAGAAGTGAAACACATCTTGTACAAAGACAGTGCAGTTGCGGGTGAAGCCGCAGGCATAGCCATGGGCTTGCTCTACGTCGGCTCAGGGACTGACAAAGCAGGGGAGATGCTGGCATACGCGCAAGACACAACGCACGAGAAGATAACCCGGGGGCTTGCCTTGGGAATCGCGCTCACCGTCTACGGAAGGGAAAATGAAGCCGATCCATTGATAGAGCGGATGACGCGGGACAAGAGCCCGGTGTTGAGATACGGCGGCATGTTTGCTTGGGCTATGGCGTATCGAGGCACCGCCAACACCACTGCCATCCGGCGTCTGCTGCACCACGCCGTCTCCGACGTCAGCGACGACGTGAAGCGAACGGCGGTGATTGCGTTGGGCTTCGTCCTCTGCACACAGCCCGAGCAGACACCAAGGATAGTGTCCCTTCTTGCGGAGTCTCACAACGCGTACGTAAGATATGGAGCTGCCCTCGCCATTGGAATCTCCTGCGCTGGGACAGCGTCCAAGCGCGCCATTGCCTTACTTGAGCCGCTGGTGACCGACGCCATTGACTTCGTCCGCCAAGGAGGGCTCATTGGCATGGCCATGGTGCTGCTGCAGCACAATGAGCCTTACGAGCCGTTTCGGAGACAAATTGAGAGGCTCATCAAGGACAGGTACGAGGAGCCAATGACGAAGATGGGGGCCATTCTCGCGCAAGGTATTCTCGATGCTGGAGGGAGGAATGTCAGCATTCTGTTGAGATCCAGGAACGGGCATTGCCGGATGACTGCTACAGTTGGCATGGCTGTATTCTGCCAGTTCTGGTACTGGTACCCTCTGATCTACTTCATCAGCCTCTCCTTCTGCCCCACTGCTTTCATTGGCCTGACCGAAGAGCTTAGAGTTCCCAGGTTCAGCTTCATCTCACAAGCAAAGCCGTCCATGTTTGCTTATCCTCCAGCAACAGTCACTCCCCCTGTGGTAGCCACCACCAAGGTTGTTGCCCCTAGCACCACTCTCTCTATAGGGGCAAAACGAGCTCGTGTTCCAGACAACTTCAAAGCTGGAAACACTGTAGGCATGCAGGAAGCAAGCACATCTTATGTCCCTGCATCTCACTCACTAAGTGGGGGCAAGCGCTCTCGCAACATTGACCAGGCTATGTGGACACAATCTCGTCCCAAGAGGCCAGATCGGGCCACCAGAGAATCGTCACAGAATGCAGACATTGTCCGAGGGGAACGAGTACTATATGCAAAGCTGCCACAGGTGGATCTACAAGAAGAGCTCTCCTCAGAAACGATTTGGAATCCCACTCGTGTCGTGCCAGCACAGGTGAAATTCGTCCAATTCCCTGAGGGTAGTCGGTTTGTACCCCTGCTACCGAAGAGAGCTCCCTCTGGGTTTGTCATCTTGCAAGACTGCGCTCCCAACGATCCTGCTGAGTATGTTTGGGATGTGAATGTATACACCCAAGCAGTACCACAAAGCCCATTCAGTGCTCCAGAAATGATGTTCGAGAGAACCGATGCAAACCCGTTCTTGCATCCATGACAAGAGTCATTTCCAAGACAATTGTTTTGAGAAATCGTTTCACAGACAGATTGAAGGTTGGTTGGCACTGGCCTGTCCCTGCACCTCCACGTTTGTGAAGATGCACATCCTAGAAGGTGAACTCCTTCGCACAGGCTGCAGACTGAAGAGCAGACAGGGTTGGGTGTTCACCAGGCTTTTCCTGTATTTGACCAACATTGTAAACCACACTTGGGGTGCAGGGATTGTTCAATAGATAAAATGTACAGTCAGGTCCAGCTGAGATTAGGGGTTGTTCAATAGATAAAATGTACTGTACAGTATGTTCAGTTTTGGGGACTTCTATACCTTGGTTAAAAACAGAATTGGAGCAAAGCAATGTAGGAAAGTCCTAATGTGTTAGCTAAGCAATTCACTCGGTCGGCCTAACTTTGTAAGACTTCGGTCCAGAGCATTGACTACCTAAGGAACTGGAAGCGGTGAAAAGGATGACAGTAGATATAGCAAAAGCAATGACTGTATAGGCAGTTGTATTGAAAAAGTGATATAGCGTGACAGCCATCATGAAGAAAGGTCGTCATGAAGCAGGCAATGAAAATGGTGCATGGCTTGCTCTACACGAGGGGCGTAACGCCCAACCTCATAAGCTGGGGATGAGAGTCCATTCTGCACATCCTCGCAGAGTGCAATGTCCTCCTTCTGCAGTTTAAGGTCCATTTTATTCAATGAGCCATCATCATACTCACATAGAATACAAATAGCCGCAACCCACAGAAACGGTAGCATAAAATCACCAACAGAGTCGATAATTACAAGTACTGGAACTGCCGGTTACCTGCACAACCTCGCAGTCTGCAATACCGCTTTCAATGAAGTCTTTGTCGTGCTGTAACAAAAA
Source organism: Neckera pumila (assembly GCA_963969595.1). Lineage (NCBI taxonomy): Eukaryota > Viridiplantae > Streptophyta > Bryopsida > Hypnales > Neckeraceae > Neckera > Neckera pumila. The sequence continues at coordinate 19,592,458 of OZ018415.1, read as the reverse complement.
CCTAGATAATGAGACATAGATTGATGTAATTTATTTCAAAAGCGCCTTTCAGTCCTATTCGTGGTGTATCCTAGCATGCAATTAAACTCTAAGTGTCCAAGTTAAAAATTGAAAATCCAATTTGGAAGCAGGTAATCGATTATTTCGCCTTTCAAAACATATTTGTGTACTGTTCAAAAATTTAGGGAATGATTCTTCGTTCTATTGGTCCATTTTGTTACCTTCTTGAAGCTTCCTATATGTTTATGTCCAAACTCGTATAGATATGCCAGGAGCAACTTTTGACCATTTGGACACTTAGGAGTTAACCGTATTCAATTCATCTAGATAATGGAGGACTTGCGTTGCTAAATTTGCCTCCCAATGTGGGATCTACGACTGCTACACCCAAGTTTCTTGAAAATAAAATGAAAATATGATGCACATCAAATGTCAGAATATACCACTTGAGAAGAATCGAGAAACCAGTCGAACACCACCCTGCACTGCGACGGTGAAATAGGAAGCACCAGATTTGTATCCATCCAAGGTCCATACCTACCAATAAATACCACGATTACAATGCAGCCTACAATTTCACATTGATATCTACAAATAGATATAAATATATAATATTAAGCTCTTACCACACACTAAGAGAACTTCAAAGAGAGGAGAACAAACAAGTACATGCTCAATGTACAATTCAAATGAGACAATAGTGACTATCTTCCAGAAGTGTCCTGTATCTAGACCCATATTTGAGCATCACATATGGCATAAGATAGAGGATACTAAAACGGTTAGGTACCCGGATCCCGTTTACTATACCAACCCCTGTTACCAATATCAACTCATCTATTATTATATTTGGTCGGACTCACTAGCAAGTGGTGTATGCAAGATTGGCTAAATTCCTACGGTCACTGATCTTTGAATCAAAATGGGGTTGTCTGCTGCTGTAATGGTATACAACCCCGCCCCTTGGAAATTCCATAAAAAATTCATGCAGTGGTAAAATTTTAATCTCAACAGATTTGGCCTTTGTCCCCAAAGATCTCTCCGCAACTCTAAACGTTTCCAAAAAACCACTCCTAAGAATGTATCCTCTACCTTACGCCTGGAGTCATTGAGCTGTCCTTCTAGAATCTCATACTGACAATAGAAGAACAGAATTCATACCTATTAATCATGAAATTTGGGTAAACAAACGCATAGTTCACTACGTCTTCAACACGCAAAGTACCGCCTGGTCCACTTTTCTTTGCTGCACGGCAGAGTTGAATGCTTACCCTCTCCAACAACTGCACAAAGGCCACCAAAAACTCTTCAACACTGCAAGTCAAAGCAAGCACTTGATCTCTTTTCCTTCCTTTTAACAATGAGAATGAGAAATATCACAGATGAAATTCCGTTGCACATATTACTTGGGCACGTGAAAGTTGCTTCGAGTGAACAAAAGAGGGCGTCTTCAATTTGTGCTTACACTTGTAGAATAAGAAGGAAGGTCAAGGCACGCAGCAAGGGCGCCATGTGCATGGGGTACATGGTAACCACCATCCAGATAGTTATCACAGAACACCTGCAATCCCAAGTCATGACAACTAATTTCAAATGACTTCATAGAAGATTTAAGTAACCAAGTGGCAGGGCACACACTATGAATTGACACCAACTTCTCATAAACTCTCTTACAGACTTGACTTGAAAACCCAAAATCAAGTCACCTACAAAGATGCTAGATACAACACTTTTAAGAAGGTGCCCTACACCATTGAAGACGGAATCTAGCTTCTTTTTAAGCAAAGTCTTCAGTTCACGTCAAGTGGGAGATAGCAAACGCTACAGGAAGAAGACAGGCCTTGGCCATTCACTGAGCGCCATGTGCACTCTCTACAACGAATGTCAGAATTTTTCAGCTCTTTTTGTAACTTTCTACAGTGGAGAAGTTAAAAACTGCAAAAGAATGTTGGGGACAAAAGCCAATTGGACGAGCGAATGATCGAATTCCTCAAAAGAGACTATACCGAGATACAAAGGTTAGCAATATCAAGGTAACCTTCCAATTGCAGCTAATCACATATTCACGGGTGGCCACGTGCTGCAATGAGCTGTTTATTCCGGCGGCAGTCAGAGCAGGCCCCGCTGAACCCAACCAGACCTCTTCAGCAGTGCTCCCCCCTTCTGAAGCTTTACTTTCTGCCAAGTTAACGACCACAAAGAGTCCCCATGTGGCTACTCGGATAGGCACTAACCCATTCTCCTGCACCACAATGAATTCATCATGATAATTTTCAGATTTAACTTCAAGCCTTCTCTTCAAGATAGCAGGTTCTCAATTTCAAAACGACAAAGGAGGCCATAATCAGGTTAGTAACGTGTTCAAAGCAGTGCTGCAAGGGACTTACTAAGGTCTTGGTTAAGTCCCAAAAGTATCTACGATGAAGTCCAGAGGATAGGAGCCGCTTTTATGCTTGTACTATCTCAACCTTAACAAAGTGCTTGTGTAGAAAAAGGAAGACCGAGAATGACAAATTCCTCAAGAGATTGGCGAGTTAATGTCTTACTCGGGCTGAGAAGTTGCGGATGCCTGCAATTCGATTCGCTTTCTGCAACCGTCCATCCAATCCATACGTCCATCCCTACGTTTCCATAGCCATGGAAATCAACTTTGAGTAAATAGATCAAAATTCAACTAGAAATAAACGACTAACCACCATTGACCAATAAAAAGTAACTGTAGGCCTGAGATTTCCTTCTTCCAAATGTGATCAGGAATGCCTTCCGTCTTGAAATTTACAACTCCAGAAATCTATTAAATCCTGAACAGTACTCCAAAGTTAACGACAGCGACCACTTTGGGATGCAAAAATAATGACTGAGAACATAAGGAGATCTCCCCATGAATAGTGACGACAGCCATACCTTATTTGCATGACGTCCCCCCCAAAAATGACGAACAGAGTTTGAATGTGGGACGAGTGTGAAACAATCAATATTACACAGACAAGGATGCAGGATAATCCAGACTGCCATTTATGAAGAGGTCTAAGATGTTCAATATGATGGTGTCTAAAAGATCCTGAAACAGTCTAAATTTACATTTAAGAGACCTTGTTAGAGACTTACTCACATGGTAGGGGCAGACGAAGGAATGCGTGCACCCAGACCCCGATGCGACCGCCGCAGCATGATGTCGACAGACATTGTGAAACGATTGAATTTGCCCCTCTTCATCTTTACACACCACATAGCGTACTTTCCCAACACTGCGACCGTCCCCTCATAAGCCCTATAAAGAATTCAAGTACACATTTCAAAGAACTCTTTCAAAGAACTCTTTCAAAGAACTCATTCAAAAAGAGCAAAACGAAGTGCCCACCTGCCTGTAAAGAAGCTGCCCACCTTCTCCACTTGGTGAACATGCCCTGCATCAATTATCATATACCAGATGATACAGATCAAACTTCTCAGCAAGTTTGTACTGCTGGTATACAGGACCTAGAAGAGGAAACTAGACTCTCTCTGCAGCCCCGATGCTTTTAAGACCCCACCAGATGAAAACTCTTAATCCCAGATTCAAGTTATCTTCACAGACGCTAGTAAATCACAAACACTACTCCCTGAATTCTGCATAGGTCTACACAGGTCTGCACAGCAGGTCGTTTATACTACTGTCTCAGCTTCTCCTCCAACCCTGACAAATCTCAGCTATAGATTTAAGCCAAGGCAAATTGATCCTTTCAAATAATTAAAACACTGTAATTAATGTATAATAATGCATCGATGCAGCATAAGTTAGGGATTATGCAAGAGGCAAAATTTTCACATACAAGATTATTCTTATCAAACGTATATACTATGGAGGCCCTAGAGGAAAAAATCAGTATTTCTACACGATTTTTCCACCAGGCCCGATACTTTGAAAACCCCGTAGTTAAAACCCCGATCCCAGCTGCAGGGTGCTCTTTGAAACCCTAATGAACCACAAACCCTATTTCTGAACCGCGGGTCAGCATAGTAGGTCCTCTCTGCTGCTCTTGTCCCAAATTCTCTTCCAAATCTGGAAATATTAGTTTAGATTCAAGCCATGGAAACTTGAACTAAATAAAAGACTGGAATGCACCAATGCAGAATTAATAATCAGGACAATCACAATAGGCAAGAAAGCCGATTATGATTACCAACAGCTTGCCATCCGCGGCCAAAGACGCGACGCATTTCAAGCTCCGCAAACGCAGCGTCCGTGTACCATGCGCTCGGCGGTGTCGACGCTTCCTCAATCGGCAGATGTCGCCGGAACTCACGCACGGTCACTGGCATGTCCAAGGGAGCCCCTACCCCCGTCGTCTTCGTCTTCTTCACATCTTCCTCGTCATCTCGAACTCGGTCGTAGCTCAAGTGTTGTTGCGTCTCCTCGCCCCTTGACGCCCCTGACATCGCCCTCCACCACATCGTCCATCTCGGGGATCCACGTTTTAGGGCTACCCGAGCTCCCATGTCTACGACAATTGCTTTCCAAAAAGAGCTGCGAGATTCTTATAAACAAGATCTGAGCAATTGATCTGAGCTTTCTCTAGAATCTTGGACATCTCGAGAATCTTCCCAATCTCGAGAAATAGACGATCGCCAAAACTCTTGATCTCTCGATCAAGAATCGGCTGATCGGGATGTGCGAATCCGTTGGGGGTTCTGGAGATTTTGCGGGGCGTGATTGCGTGTGCACATCCCCACCAGGGCACGGAACCCGAACAAGTCGGGATCGTAATTCTATCAAGTAGATGCTGTGCCATAAACGGTATGGACACTCTAAGTTAGCGAGTGGATACGGACGCCGAGACCTCCACAACCGTTAAGGGAACCGTATTACCGGTATACGTGCCATATTTGATTCCTATGTTACGAATTATCCCAAGTTCCCACTTGCTGTCACGTAAAATCCGGAGTGGCAACGTAAAGCAATGCAGTCAAACCAGTTTTTTTTTTATTTTCATTTAATTTAGGCAGTACAGAAAGCGATATTCTCTGGAAGCATGAAGCTACTTACATCCTTAGAAATGGATGAAACTTGCAATTTTGTGGATGAAAATTTTGTTTATTCATCCAAAATTATGTACATTCATCCAAATTTGAGCGCTCCCGTCCCAAGATGTGCTAGCAAACACACGATTTCTGGATTCTCAAACTGTGCCATTTCTTTATACAGAAATTGAGCAGATTATTTTTTATCGCTTTTGAGCGATTTTTCGCTAAAAAAAACACACCCTGAGTCAAACATCAAAGACTCTATTAGGTCCCGCCGGGTTAGTTAGGTCCAGGCTCCTTCGTGAGATATTCAGTTTCTAAAGATGTCGCTCTAGCAAGATATGTATACATTGGCCAGTGTTAGGACGTTCGGAGGTGGATTTTTTGGGAGAATCCCAAGTCTGTAAAACGACGCATGTATACCTGAAGTATACAGTAACAGTACAAGTGGGCCCTCTTCTCCAATATGCAGACGTCAGCATGGATTGGCCTGCCTGAAGAAATGCCAAGCTCCATTTTGAATGTGTCACTCTTCTGCGGGAAGCGCCGCATTTTAGAATCCTGTTCTTGAATTGTAGGCAATCGATGTTGTGAATATTGTCGGAATGGACTTGAGTTCAGCTCTAGTTGCAACACATCCAAATGTATTTATTCTATGAAATAAGAGCATGGGCTTCTAATTATCCCCAATGAAGCATATTATTCTTTTTTCAAAATCTAATCGTATAGATGTTTAAAGAGTTTGCTTATTAGTGTGGATACAAGTTTTGAATGTGAAATTGCATAGGAATTGTAAGATTATAACAAGAAAAATGTAAATATTCTATTTTTAATATGCTCCCTCTCTCCACAATGTTTGAGAAATTTGCATGTATTAGCAATTTTTGGGATTGGAGGTAACATGAACAACTAGAAATTGTATTAGCACACTAAATTGCACTTCCAATAACTGTAGTTTCAAATGAAGAGCCATCAAACTCACTATACAATCCACCTTGCAATTGTTGAAATGCAATTTTTTTTAAAGTAGAAATTGCAAGTAAGTCCAAATCAACACTTGTTTGTTAAGTTCTCAATCGTGAAATTCATGAAAACACTTTACTCTTTCTATTGGGACCATTTTCAAAGCAAATGGGTAAGCACAATTTTCTTAATTTCAAATCAAGTGAAATTGACAAGCTTTGCTCAAAGCCAAGAAATCAAGTAAAATTCACAAGCTTTACTCTTCTACTCATAGTACATGTAAGCCTTGGAGGACCTCTCAAAAATCAAATATTTACTTTTTTCAATGAAAAATAAAAGTTTTCAATAGTTAACCTTTAGTATTGTTCGTAAAAGAAATAGCCAAGGAATTTAACTGCCCACATACAAATGAGCTAAATTCTACAAAAAAACGTATTTGATCACTCAAGCAATTAGGATTTAAAAAGACATACACAATTGGTTGATTAATCCCACAATTAGCATTTTTCACTTGGATGTCATTTTAACATCTAAACCTTATCATGTTTTAGAATGGCACCTTAAACATAGAAGAGACGATCATTTATATCTTCTTAGATATGTGGGAGATGCAATAATGATCCAAACTAGAAGTGTGATGTATCATAGGATTTGGTTTAATACAAAGACAAATTTTTGTCACTGTTGTATACCTAAATTCATGCCGAAGTTTTATTAAAAATAAATATTCCATCTTGCAACAACAATTGGGCTTTATAAACTTTTAAGAATTGATGTCCCAGTCAAGGTGCCCAAATTGTACAGGGTTGATAAAGTGTGAGCAGGGAGCAACGAGCGTTGAGCAATGAGCAATTGCATTTGAGCAATAAAAATTTTATTTATTATATTTTTTAGGTTTCAAAATTATCATTAATTCTACATTTAGATATGAAGCTTAAGAAAGAAAATTAATTTTGAATATAAATCATTTATTTCATTTATTGCTTTGGATGGATGAAGATGATGATGGATGAAGATGATGATGGATGAAGATGATGATGGATGAAGATGGTGATGGATGAATGTAGACAAAAGTTGGTAGATGAAAAAAAATCTAGCCCTGAATTTTTCATACTAAATGAAGTCAGTTACATCATAAAGCATCTAATTTAGAGATGGATAAGGCAAAATTATCTTATGTAAATGCAAGTGATATAATTTGTTTGCATTGTAATGTACACATACCAACCTTGTATAGGGTTCTAAGAGCCTTTTGGATTTTGAAGAGGCTCTTAGAAAGACAATAATCATCTTGCATACTACATTCACAAGGGATCCCTAAGAGCCTCTTCCATCCCAAAGAGGCTCATAGAAAGACAATAATAAAGCGTAAGGATGCTTGTTCTTATCTTCAAATTCCGACAAGCCTTCTTTGGGTACCAAGGAGCCTTCCTTGCAAGAGTCCTTTGGCACCAAATAAAAGCTCCACAATCCAAGGAACCTTCCTTGGATTCCAAAGAGCCTTCTTTGCAAGAGTCTTTGGCACCAAGAAGGGCTCCTCGGATCTAAGGAGCCTTCCTTGGGTTGCGAGGAGCCTTCATTGCAAGAGTCCTTGGGCACCAAGCCAAAGGCTCCTCGGATCTAAGGAGCCTTCTTTGGATTCCAAAGAGTCTTTTTTGAAAAAACCCATTGGCACTCAAGAAGGGTCAAAATTTGGTCTACGAAGTTAGTGTTCTTAAATGAAAGGTTCTGAAATCACAAAAAAATTAACAAACCACTATAGAATTGATTGTTTCATTTCTTTAGATGAACCTTAACGATATTCTTTGGTTCCAAAGAGCTCTAAACCACAACTAAATTACAATGTAGGATTAGTTGTTATATTTCTTCAAATGAAACTTGAAGGTGCTATTTGGTTTCGAGGAGGACTAAACTAGCCTCAAAATAGTTAACAAAGTTTTGTGGTCAACAATGCAAATTTTAATGATTTTTGTAAATTTTTATTTTTGAATTTAAAAAAGTGAATTTACAATCTGTTTTCTAAGATGTGTACTATTGTGTATAAATGAAGTCTTTTTTAGATGGATGAAGAATGGATGTCATGGATGAAGTTCATCCGTACATAGATGAATGGATGTTTCTTCATGCAACATTTGCTTGTAACATTATTATTTGATTTGCAATTTTTTTTAATTATGTCTATTTTTGTTTTTGGACATTATTATTTTTGGAGTCTAATAATACTACTTATTACTCTGACATGTCAATTTTTCGTAAAATTCATTGCAACGAGTGTTCAAATTTAATAATGCATTGCTCCCCTACTTGCTCATATTCTAGTGTTGCTGCCAAATTATACACGATAATCTATATCTTTAGATCCAAAATCCCAGTTGGTCAATGTGCTTTAAGTTCCTATTGGAGATATGATATTTTGATGAGAAATTTCATAATTCACATTCATATTATATAGAAAGTGATTGAGAATATATCAACAACTTAGTTTTGTAGATAAAATCATGACACCAATACGCCAACAAAATTAGAAGTGTATATAGAATGATAGTGAAGATTGAAGTACTTTGGAGAGTGTAAGAATCACAATGGTGCTCTAAAAGCTTCTTCACTCATATTAAATTGATTTGTTTTTCATTATTGTTATATTTTATGGTTGAAATATAGAAGTAAGTCAAAAAAATATAATACTTTACAATGGGTGTACTTAAGGTGGCTACTTAAATTTGTTATTAAGGAAGCCTAATCACCACAATATAATATTGCCAACACTAAATGTCAACATGAACACTAATTGTCAAATAAATTTGTATCAAAAAAACTAAACAAGAACCAAGATAGTTCACCTTGTACTAAATTAGTTCCAACATGAATACTAATTGTCAACTAATTGAGAATTAGAATGATAGGGTATGTAATAGTACATGTACCCTACTACTAACGTTCATGATTAGTGTAGTTTCACAACTAGTACCTAGAAAAATTGCTATTTTTAGTAGTTTATATTTTTTTTAAATTCTTTTTGAAGTCTAGTTTTAGCATCAAAAATCTAATTTTGAAAATGATTAACTATGATTTTTCTATTCAAGAATTTAGTGCAAGGGAGTCCATTGCAATCTTGACTTTCTGTAGTGTTGAGGGCTTTTGGAAATGAGCGTCAAATACACTAGATCTTGCAAAAAATTACGTTAGAAACTCATTTAATAGAGTACATTGTAGAGTAGATTTTGAGAAGCCATAAATTGATTGGGGTTGTGCATGTTAGGCCCTTCAACCTCATATGTTTTTGGTGACCAAAACCCTTTAAGGACCGCTCAACCATATTGTGGTCAATCTGGGCACTTTTAGCCTGGTGGGCGGAGTTTGGAGCAAAATTTGGGGAAGGACCAAAGGCAACATGTGTAGGGATTTTAAAACCACATACATTGGATTAGAAATCACAACAATCCATGCTACCATGTGGAAATGGGATTCAAAATACTAACACAGGGGTGGTTGTAAATATGACAACGATTGCCAAAATTTGGTATGGGCACCCAATTTTTGTCAAGAAATTCAAATGTTTTGTAAAATGCACCATGCATCCAATGCATCCGTATGGGGAGACCTTTGTAAACAACCACTAATGTATTGTAATTTTCATTTTCCAATTATGAGACAAAAGTAGACTGCTAGCCCTCCAAATCAACCACAGTCCTTAAAGGCTTAACTTCATATTTTTTTGGTGACCAACTTTTTAGATTTGACATATGAAAGAGGATTGAAAGACTTCAAATTACTTAACACCCTCATGATCAAACATTGTAATCTTTCAATCCATAAGAGATATTGTTGTATTTTCTTTTCCTATATAATCTCTAACATGTCTAGATTGAATACAATTAAAAAAAAATGATACAAGTTATCAAAATGTTATCTTTTTGTTTAATTTGGAGCAAATTCTTAGAAGCTCAAAAAAGATCTTGGACATTGAGAGGTTAAACCTTAAACCCTAAACCTGGAAAAACCCAAAAATCCTCATCAAATGAAACTACAAATTCATGACAATTGAGGAATCTCATTCAAGTGAGTTTATTTTTGTTTTCCAAAGAAGCACATGGCACAACATACATTTTTTTGAGATCTAGGTGTAAGCTTTTCTAATTGAGCTACAAAAATATAGAATCTGGGCTTTGGCTTAGAATTCCAATTTGAGAGCTAGCACAGGTGACAAACTAAGGCCTAACTTTTTTTTTTCCAGGATTCTCTTGAATTCGGCCTCCAGTACTTTGTAAAACAATATTATTTTCTCATTCTCCTGATGTTTAACTGTGATTATCATACCATGGATGAAAAAGATTGTACACTTCCGTGATTATCTTGTAGCACATGACCTTGATTACCATTGTTATTACTCAATATACGACCGTCATTAGCAATGGGCATGTGATCATAATTTTCACGAGTTATATGAGTGTAATTATTATCACGTACCATACAACCAAAATTATCATTTACCATATTATTTGTATTGTTATTATCTGGTTGCGGATGACTGTTATTCAATACACAACCATCACCAGCAATGGTCAAATGATCATAGTTTTCATGCACCATGTTATTGTAATTACCGTGTGCCATATAACCAAAATTCTCCTGTGCCCTATTACCTCCATTATCTTGTTGTAGTTGACCATTGTTCAATATACAACCACCGTTATTAGCAATATGCAAATGATCATAGTTTCCATATGCCTCGAAATCAAAATTATCAAATGCCATATTACCTCCATTAGTTTGCTGCAAACAAACGTTGTTCAATATTTGACCATCATTTAATATTTGACCATCATTCAATATTTGACCATCATTCAATATTTGACCATCATTAGCAATGGGCAATAATTGATCATCATTTTCACATGTTGTTATAGAATTGTGATTATTATGTGCCATGTAGCCAAAATTATCAAGTACCATATTACCTCCGTTATCTTGTTGCATATGACCACGATAATATTGTGGCATAGTACTTTGATTGTTATTCACCATATGACCTTGAAATTCTTGTGGTATAGTACCCTGATTATTATTCACCATATGACCTTGAAAATCTTGTGGCATAGTACCTTGATTATTATTGACCATTTGCCCTTGAAAGTCTTCTGATATAGTACCTTGATTATTATTATTCACCATACAACCTTGAAAATCTTGTGGCATAGGACCTTGATTATTATTATTCACCACAAGACCTTGATAATCTTGCAACAAATGAGCATTATATTCACCCCTAGTGTCGGGCTCAAAAATAAGAGAATCCTCCAGGTCGATACCGTACGATTGTTGCTGGTGATCATCCATCTGCAATGGCTGTCTTTGTTCGTGAACCAAAAGTGGAACTTGAACCTGTGCTCTTCCCGGCCGGTGCTCCCTCCCTCCCAAGTAATTTGAATACCTTTCTACTATTTGCTCGAAAGTTCCGTTGACAAAAACCTCTGCACATTCAGGTCCAGTCTTTGCAAATATGATGAGAGCAACTTGAGCTTTACACAAGATTGCTAATTCTTTGGCTTTGTTGAGAAGTCCCTTTTTTCGTTGCCGAAACGTTGTGTTTGTAGCCGATACTCCTGTTAATGGTTTGATGGCAATCTTCTTGCGACCCATGTTTGTTGACACTTTGTTTGTGTGTGTCGTCAACACTCCTGATTTGAAAACAACATTGGATTTATTATTAGTGTACAAGAAAAATAAAAGAAGCAGTCTGTGGTGCTTGTAAAAATATGTATATATTTCAAGGAATATCAAAATTAAAAGGCAAAAATATTAAAATTACCTTACATCCTAGATGATATAAAAATAGTGACTATTTTCAAAGTCATGGCTATATATATGGGTTTATAAGAGTATATGTCTTTTACATTAGCTTTTACAATTTTTTATTTTTATAAATGTCAAATTTTATGTTTTATTTTTTATTTTGTTTTTTATTTTTTGAACAAATTGAAGAACCATTGCATGAAAAGAAAACCACAATACAAGACAATCAAGCTAAAGGCTGGACAATGAAGAAAAACAAGCACAGACTAAAAGAGAACCAAAAAAGAGTTAAAAATACAAGCTCAGTAGGAGAGGGAAGACTTGTTCCAGACAGATTTATTTTTAATTTCAAATTCAATCATAAAGATTAGAGTATATACTTATACTTATAATATTTCTTATACTTTTAGGTTTGGTTTGGAACTTTGGATTGATCTGGTTTGTATCCTGATGGTAATTGAGATCTAACGACCATCAAGCTGGCAAGTTCAAGCATAGTTGGTACCTTCAAAATGCTCTTGGCTAAGAAGTGCTTCAAACAAATTTTTTATTGCTCTGACATACAACAAAAGATATTGGGTCTCCAAAACTTTCCACCTAAAATTAGGAAAAGTAAAAATAAAATAAAATTAGAAAAAGTAAATGTTATAACTGTGGTTGTTTGCTTTGTCTTTTTTCTTTTTTTGTTATGATAAGGGCTTTAGAATAGTGTGTCCTTTGGCGATATCGTTGGAAAGCTCTTTGCGAGGAGGGGTGCACGGGCTTTGTTTCGTGGCATGTGGACCTACGGTGTAAAAGTTATTGAATTTTGAAGTTTTTATGAAATTTAAATATTGAAAAACTACCTTTGTTTTTTATATTTTATTATATTGTGGCAACAATACAAGACACACTCATAATTATAATTGAACGACCTTGTGTTACACATTCTTTCCCGATTTTAGGGATTGTAATCAAACAACTTGCTTCATGTCAATTTTGATAACATAAAATAACTATCAATTTTATGAAAGTTAGTGTAATTCTACAATGACTAGTGTGGCCCGTGCTGTTGCTATAGTCAAAATAAAAGAGATTTCTTGTACTAAAGGTGTATATCCCTTTATTTGTACCAAAAAATAAAAGTAAAAGTAAAAGCAATTATCTAATTTTGAGATCCATAAAACTTTGAGATTCAATAACTTTCACACCATAGGTCGAAACATCACAAAACAAAGCCCGTGCATCCTTCCTGGCAAAGAGCTTTGCAACGGTACCAAGAACTTGATTGGGGATGCACGGTCCAAGAGATATCAATGTAACAAATAAAACAAAACAAAACAAAATAAAACTACTTTTTCTAGAACATCCCATGATTGGGCACTAATCTGATCTTGTCTACTTCTTGTATTAGATTAGATCCAAGTTCCTCATGGAACAGAACATACTTTGTTCATATGTGATCTCTGTGTTTCTTGCTAAGAAAAGACTTGCACAAACTTTGCACAAGTTGTGGAAACTTAAACTTACATAGTCCAAGCTCAAGCGGTCTTTTGTCAAAACGAGCCTGCTTTGTTACCAAGGCTACTCATCAAATCTCTCTTTCCAATATAGAGTTACCTTATACATCATAAGGAAAATCTATCATCTTTCCTTCTAAGTTTCAAGCTAGCTAAAACATAAATCATGAGTAAATGGTATAAAGATTTTTGGAGAATTTTGAATTTGCTCCTAGAGGCTGCAGACCTCACGTGTGCCCATCCCACAACATGACAAAATGGAATGTTAGTAGGGTACACAAGGTGTCTTCAGTCTGCAAGCGCTTGTTATTGCCTTCACTAGGAGAACTTAATCAAATACAACATCAAAAACATGCTACATCAAATTGCTTGCTCGCTTAATCTATCAACCTGGAAACATGCGGAGGAACATGAAGTATTTGCCATATCAAAGAGAGTTCCCACTCTGTTCTTTACTATCAGAAATACTCAGCACCAAACAGAAAATGTATGCAGCCAGACTAACTCCTCATAGCAAGCATCGAGAACTTTGGTTTATACTGCCTCCGTAGCAAGTAACCACTCTCGCAAGCAAGCCCAGCAGGTGACTTTGCAGTCTAAGTCGTTTAGGACAGAGCCTACGTTTGCGTTCAAAAATTCTTTCATCACCGTCAGTCAGTATTCGCACAGGCGATGAAACACACCGGCAGAAATTTGTCCTTTTGTTTCAAAAAAAAGAAAAGAAACACACTGGCAGAAATTTGTCCTTGTGTTTCAAAAAAAAAAAGAAACACATCGGCAAAAGTATTCACAATCCCAAGTCATTAAAACTTAAACCCAAATTTGCAACTTTGTCAAAAAGGAATTCATAGTAAGACTATGCATCCAACCGATTGATGAAAAAAATCTGGTAAGCCTATATCAATACTGGTAACGAACACCTGTTCGTTAATAAAGTCCATTACTTTCAAAGCACAATGGCAGCCAAAATTTTACTCTTGCTTATTTTCAAAATACCTTTTAAGGTTGAACTATTTCATTATGCTGTGATTTACACATACAACTCATAACCCCAATAGTACTGACTATTTATTGTAATACAATGAATTAAGTTATGGTGTGTCTGAAGATCCAAATAGGGTAAGATCTATCAGATCTTTTCAAATTCCTCCATTAACTTTATGGATAGGAGGGTGGGAATTTTTATCACTCTTCTTAATGATCTTATTTACTCTAAATCAAAGAAATAGAGAGTAGAATAATCAAAAAACCTATATTTTTTTATTAAAAAAAGTAGAAAGTATAACAGTCAAGCACTCTAATTCTTTTTTATCAAACAAATAAGTAGGAAATAGGCTAGTTAAGAGGTCTATTTCTTCCTAAATCTCAAAAATATGTAGAGAGATTAGACTCCTCATATGGCAAAATTTATAATAGTAAACATGTCAAAGATATTTGTTTATTTTTATCACATATATTTTTTTTGTTTCCAATAGGGCTATCTTAAAGTAAGTGTGTCCTAAGAATGACTCTAGCCACTTGAACTTGACTAAGGAATCTTGAAAAAACAAAACAAAACAAAACAAAAAAATAAAAAACAAAAAAACAAAACATCTTAACGGACTAGTGTGCCCCGTGCCGTTGTCACACTCAAATAAAAGTAGAAGTAATTTTCTAATTTTTTAATTCAAAAATCTTTGAAATTCAATAATTTTCACACTATACATCCAAACAAAACCAAATAAAGCCCATGCATCCCTTCTTGCTAAGAGCTTTGTGACAATAACAAAAATGCAACTAGGGGACGTATAGTCTTGGAGATTTCAACATAACAAATCAATAGCCTAATTTAAGGTATAGATATTAAAAATGAAAATTTCATTTCTTTGGATTTGTGGAAGCATTGTTTGTGTTATAAACTCTAGTCTTTGTACAAAAAATCTGAACCTTAAAACACATCATACAACTCTAATATATAAATTGAATGCATATCCTTATTCAATAGATATTTTATGTTTTAGGGCATTACAATGGAACAATGGTTCATATGCAACCTATATTCTTTTTACAATAGCTAATGCAATTCAATACTTTCAACTCCAAAAAAAATATTGAAATATCATGAGAACCAAGATCATTTGCATGTTTGTCAAACTACAACTATTTTAAATTCTATAAATGTCGACCTCCTTCACTTTTTGTATACAACAATTTGAAATGATGTATAGCAACATGCCAAAGTACAAAAAGTTTTTTCAAAGTACTAAGAAAAACTAGCTAAAAATAAAGTTCTTCCAAATTATGACGCACAAAATTGAGTTGTAGATATGGTAAACTTTGAAATTAATTTTCTTTTAAATTACTACTAATTTCTTCTTCAAAATTCCATAGTAATATGTTATATGTAGTATATTGCAACCTTGATATATCTACTTTTGGACTTTGTCCATTGATGTTTACGATATGGTTATTTAAATGAAAAAGTTTCAAATCCACACTCCAATTTTGTTCGTCAATGTATATAGTTGTACTATACAACATTAGAAGAGATCTGAGGCCTCTAAGAGACTGCGAGTTATCCTGCGTTCCCAGACTACAAGAACGCATGATAACTGTTGGCTGATGTGGTCGAGAGAGTGCTACGTCATTTTTGAAAAAAAAAAAAAAAAAATAGACCTTAAATGATATTTGGGAGAATTTTTTATTTTTTATTTTTTGTTTTTTTGAAGAAAAAAAATTTTGACAGCCCGTACCGATTGTTTTACAGATTTGGCCAGATTAGGAAATGGGCCTAAAACGGCCCTCCAATGCCCTTCAATCTCCCCTAATGGCACAAATAATGAACAAATTATCTAAATAAGTTGGTTCACTCAATTAATTAGTACCTCATCTATGAATTCCAAAATAATGCCAAAGATCAGGCTAGTTTGATGGATGATAAAGAATCCTTCTATGTAAGATAGAAGAACAATTGTTCATCTTTCAAAATTTGTGCAATAGAGGAGAGATTTTGTACAATAGTTTGACTTCTAATGAATACTTTTGTTTTTTTTAAAGTAAATGATTCATATTGTATCAAAAAGAATGATTTTCATAGCGACCAGGCAACTCGTCCTTTCAAGGTTAAGAATTAACTATGGAACTCCAATCACCATAGGAATCAGCGTTTTGGGTACTATATAAATCTTTTGCTTCAAAAAATCCCAAAAGGACTCCATCATTGGAGGTCAAACTATTGTATCAAGACCTCTCCTTTTCAACAAAATTCCAAAATGAACATCTGCACTTCTATTTTATATTAGAGGTAGTCACATCGTCTTCATTGCACATTAATTCTCCTGCAAATGGGGGAGTTCCAATGTCTCTCTAAGACCAAATATTTTCCTGCGGAGGTAAATAATAGGCATTGCAAAGCTTTCACGAGCAAATTTTGTTATTGCAAGCTCCAAAGTTTCACCACCTTGGAGGTTGTTGGACTTACCCCAGAGGTTGCCAATCTCTCTCCAAAGTTTCACCTTGGAGATTGTTGATTTTACCCCAGAGGTTGCCGATCTCACCCTGCAGGCTGTCGATATAATCACACCAGTAAAACCATTCGCGGATTTTCGATTCTCCATGCTTGGCACACCAAAAAAGGGGTGTCACACCTTCTTCATGATTTCAAGCTCCCAACTGGCTCCTCTTTTTTCTCATCCTTCAGAGAATTTTGATGCAGTGAAGAATGTGTGACTACCGACCCCTATTGAAGGATTCTCTGTCATTGTCATCCATCGGACACTACTGTTAGGCTCCTGCGTCTCAAGTAAAACCGCCAGTGAAGACCATGCAAGACTGCTTGTTGCCCTTGCCCCATTGCTTGCATCCTGACCAGCTTCTCTCTTTCTTCCCTTGGCATCCGCGAGCATGAAACGCGGCCGAGTAACTTAAGTCCGCTCCTCCCGCAGGACAGCCATAGAACAAAGACACGCTCGATTAGTCGGCTCCGTCGTTCAGGAGCTTCACGTAGCCGTTGCGCAGCTTCGACAGAATCCCTGTAGGAGCTCTCACAGACTTTCCAAGCGGATATTTTGATGTGGCGCGAGTCTGGGGGAGGAATAAAAGGAACTTCTGTCCCTCCTTTCTCTCTTTTTGTATTGTTATACCAGAAATAGCAATCCCGAATCGAGACTTCACGGAGCGGGCACCAGTTGGGGAGTGAGCAGCGCCTACAAACAAACCTTCAGTGCCATTTCTCACGCAAAAGAGTGCGGATGCTCTAAGTCAAGGATTGCACTGCAATTGGGAAGCTGTAAGCGGAGGTGAAGGGTTGAGGAGCTATGGAACATACTCACGCTCACGACCATGACCACGGCCATAGCCACGAACACTCGCATGACCACCACGACCACGACCACGACCATATCCATGCGCATCCGTAAGCACTCTTCTCCATTGAAATTGGGGTACGAGTGATTATGTCTTTTCCATTCTCATCTCTTTGGATTTTCTTTCTTCCCGAGTTTGCTTTGGCTCGATTTTAGTTCTGATGGTGGAGGGGATGGGATAGGGTCCAGCCCGAGTTCACTGCCGCGGATGGAAAGGTGTACCATTCGCATGATGGATTAGCTCCCCACACCCATGAGCCTCTGGAGTCGCCGGGGTTTTTCAGCCGACGGGCGCAACCCCTTTTGACGCGAGACTTCACGGAGCGGGCGTTTACGGTGGGCATTGGCGGGCCAGTGGGCACGGGGTATGGGGCTCCATCGCCAATCGTGTGTGTGTGTGTGTGTGTGTGTGTGTGTGTGTGTGTGTGTGTGTGTGTGTGTGTGTGTGTGTGTGTGTGCGTGTGCGCGCGCGCGCGTGTTCAGCATGGGGTGCAAATTTTGAAAGTTTTGTCAGTTGGTTGCTTCAAGGTTGATGAGGAGAATGTGTGTTTAGGGGTGGAAGTATTGGGAAGGGTTAGGAAGCGGTGACTGTTTGTACAGGGGTGTTTGATTTGTTTACTGTGGGCCAGCTTGTCGTGGCTTTAGAGCTTGAAAGAGCATTTCTAGCAATATTTAGACTATTAGACTGAGAGAATCTTCCTTATGATTTCTAGGGAGGTTTTCCTTTGATTATAGAGAGGCTTGCTTATGATGCGGAGACTTTTGTATGATGACTGTAACCACAGGTAGACTTTCTCCATATGATGATTTCGAGAAGTTTGAGAACCAGTCTGAGAATCCTGTTTTTGGCTTTAATCCACAATGGAATAACCTTGTGTTAGGGCCTTGTTTAAAATATCTTGTAAATGTTGTCAATTTGGCGGTGGATTGGCACATTGGGTGCAACGGAGTGTCTGCGAATATTTCTCATATTGAACGCTTTGCGTGAGGCTCTGCAGGAAGACAGCTCTAATGCTGGCCCTATGCGAAGCCTTGCGTGACAAGTATAGCATTGCTGCTGTACGTTCTACCCCCGCTTCTCTTGGGTCTCTAATTCGTCAATTATTACGTTTGGTTTGAAGTTCTGATATACACTGCTGCCTGAACTCTTGTTTATCTACTTGAACATGTATTGTTTCCTTGAGGCAGGTCACGAATGATATCTTCACTGAAGAAGACGGAGAGTTCCTAGTAAAGCATGGAGCGCTTGCTCCCGAGCGGATTTGTGCCGTGCAGACTGGTGGCTGTCCACATGCAGCGATCCGAGAGGACATCAGCATAAATTTGGGACCCCTGGAGGAGCTTTCGCAGACTTTCAAAGCGGATATTTTGTTGTGCGAGTCTGGGGGAGGTAAAATGCACTTCTGTCTCTCCTTTCTCTCTTTTTGTATTTTTTGATTTTTACACCAGAAGTTGTAATTCCTGCGGATAGTACTAGTTACAAGAAATTTGCTTTTCCATTACAAATATGCTTTTGTTGGAAGAAATCTTGTAATTTAATGATTTTGCAACTCACGGTATATTTGTGGTCCAGTACTTTTGAACTTACAGTAACTACAATTTTTGCTGTACTTTTTGTGGAGTTGTGAGCATTACCTAATCTATTCATATTGAAATGGTGGGACGAGAGTAGTATGAAGAGACCTGCTGTACAGACCTAGCGTCCTATAGGGTGTTGAACGGGACAAGGTTCTATTTGAAATATAGAAGACCTTACTGTATTTCAAAACCCAAAGGCCAATATGATCGACCTTAAGGACACGCGCTTTTGTAAGCTTTTATTAGTCCCTGAGCAGGATGATTTGCGTGGCTTAGTGGCCATTTGGACCTTATCACAAACCCTACTCACTCTGCTCTGTAGGGTTGTGATTTATGAGGAAGAGTACCTTTGAAGAGTACCTTGAAGCTGTGGTCGGTTGTCTTCATCTGTGGGGTCAAAAACATCAGGGCTTGGATGACGAACTTTATAGTATGGGATTTTCTCCACCAGATCCTCTGGTCGAAATTGTTTTGTTCAAATTGGAATGGAACTGTGCTTGAATTTGGTTTAATAGAACGAGACGATTGATGTTTGAGTTTGTGGTGAAACATTTTGTAGACAATCTGGCAGCAAACTTCAGCCGAGAGCTGGCAGACTACATCATCTACATCATTGATGTGTCTGGTGGGGACAAGATTCCTCGGAAGGGTGGTCCAGGCATCACTCAAGCAGATCTTCTTGTAAGATTTTCATACAATTTTCTGGTGCAAGGACTCTGCAATAGGCATTCGAACACTTGATGAAACTCCTCATACCATGCCGCTGAAACTCACTGTATTACACGACATCCTTTATCGACTTGAAATGCCCTTGCTTAAAATAGTGGAGTGGTAAATATGCTTGCACTTATGCCTAGATATCAACGTCTCTTTGGAGGGGCGGTATCTTGGAAGATAGCTTGACATATGTTACTTTCCACTCTTGTCACATTAACTGCACATGTGCATCAGATTTCAATAGGGACCCTATTTGTAGTGGTATAGAATGCTACAAGTAAATAACCAGATTATGCTAGTGATTCTTGAAAAGTTTTTGGTTACTACAGTAGTTAGAGCAAACAGAGAACTTGACTTTTCACTACAGTACCTTGAAATCTACTGTCAGTTAAATTACCCCGTGATTTTCAAGAGATTTCAGAATCAAGTATGTAACTGAGAAAAACCATCAGTTAGAAGTCAAAGACTGTCATTTTCATTTATCAGGGACAGTTGTGATTTTCTTTCACTTGTTCATGATGAAATGGGTTCCCATTCTGCTCGTGTCAGTGTGATTGATCTATGGGGCGCAGCATATGTAATGACATGGTTCTCGGTCCAGGTAGTTCAAACACGACAGTTGACCCCTTGCGTTGTCTCTGCTGCAGGTTATCAACAAGACCGATCTGGCAGAGGCAATTGGAGCTGATTTGAAGGTCATGGAACGCGACTCACTGCGGATGCGTGATGGTGGTCCCTTTGTCTTCTCGCAGGTACCTCCAGAACCATGAAACTTGCAGATCATATTATTCGACTTCTTTCTGAGATTGCTTTTTTCGTCTGTCATTTATGTGGTTTGGAGCACTATGACTACGAAACTCTGCGGGTAGTAAGTTGGAGGATACTCTTAAAGCATGTCCATCAATATGTAGGAGTGTGCTCTAATTGGGAGATCACTAAAGAGCTCAGAGATATCAGCTTGAGATCAAATTGTGAACTCAATGTTCGATTTTCTGATGCAATCCTACAAGCGGGAATTTGTTCTCCACTAAAAGTGAACAGTAGAGAACCCCATTTCCATTAGTAGATCAGTGACCAGAGGCATTTACCCAACGCATGCTTACACCACTTGCTGTTAAGTCCAACCATGTATGAATGCAGTAGACGAGTTGTCGGTGACCGGTCAGTATAGAAGATGAGATCGGGTCCCTAACGGATTAGTTTCCTCTCTACCCTTCTAAACACTAAAATCTTCAGCACACATTTTCTGAGATTGCAGGTGAAACACAAGATCGGAGTATCAGACATCGTAAATCATGTCTTGAAGTCATATCAAGCGAGTACTCGTTCCCATCGTGCCCATTGATGAGTGTGGATTAAAAGTTCTCACAAAAGTCTTAGATCAGTGAGGGTGTTTACCTTGTTTGTATTTGAGCTTTGACGTGTGTGGATGAAGATTCCGTTATGCTTCCTTGCGCGTTTGACTATCTGCAGAATAATTGAAACCATCTACAACTGATCATTAGTGAAGTTGTTGGTTCTTTTGAAATACAACATCGCCTTGGCCTGTTGTTTCGCCAATGTCCTTTACATTGTACAATGTGGGGGTGAAATATTCATTTCTCTTCCAAATGCACCTTTGTCAGTTGAAATGCAAAGGATACAGAGATCAACATCCTGCTTTTCATTCTATCAAATGCTCAAGGTTCTCACGCTGGTCTTAATTTATACCCTTAGTGTCTCATAGACGGAACAATTGCTGTCACTGAAAATGATGGAAATGTTTTGTCATGAGTGGATCCAAAACGTCTACTTAGGTAGAAGACAACTCAATTTGATTTGGAATGCATGTAATCGAACCTTGTTTTCATTCCTCTGAAATGAAAGTTTGAATCAAAATTTAAATCCAACTTTTGTTAAATTTCAAAGGCACTTGCACCTATAATCTTCCAAATAAGCATTTTGAGTATGGTTCCAATCATTGACCTATCTAAGTCCTTGTTTTGAGTTGAAGGCGAAACCTAGATTCCCATAGATTATTTGGACACCATAAGAATAAATTAACAGTTTTTAAACTGTTGAACAGGTTTACCCAAATTCTCCTAAGCTTTTGTGAAAGGATGCTATAAATTTTAGGTGAGAATGTGGGGAGGATTTGTAAGGATGAAACTAGTCAAAATTAGGTGCAATTCTCTTAATTCACCACCACAATGGACTTTCTTTCTCGGTAATACAACCTACAGTAAGAGCCGTGAAGGGATTCCCACTTCCTGACCCTAGTTGAAGACCGAAATTACCAATTTAAAATACCTTACATCAGAGTTCGTAGTGGAGAGATTGATGCTCTTGTAATATTAATAAGCAACTGCTATGAGAGGTTCCAGCTCCCTGTACCAAATGTACCGTATCAATCTACTCCACCATCCTCAAAATTCACTGCAGAATTAGCACTCGTTAAGAATGCAAGGCCTCCACTTTGGCCAAGAGCCAACAAACTGCAGAGCCTGGAAAGCAACGTCATTTCCCAAGGCCTAACCGAGGCCTCAACTCCACAACAAAGTTTTATTTCAAATTCTTCAGCCTACAATTCTTCAATATTTTACATTTTATCTACACCGTATCTATGCTAATATCAAATTGAATATAGGATCAAAAGCAGGAAATTCCTTAAAACATAGACAATCTGTCCAGAGATCTGATCCTATTCACCTGTAATGGTCAAATGCAAAAAGAGAGATATTCCAACAAGGTCGTAGCAAGAGAGAGAAACAGGAGGACCCCGATCACGTAATGCAGATTGATTAATTTCGTCCTCCATACAGAAAACAGTGGCGTCAGCCAGATTTAGAACACCCATTTCAATACAAGTTTCCTAGTGCGATGGCCCAAGCTTATAGGCGTTGAGAGCCAGCCACCTTGGCTCGAACTCCACAGCATTCCTTCTCTCTCTCCAATCATACCGTAGCAGGCAAAACTGTCCACAAAACCAAGTGTGCTTTCTAAAGGGCCTCCCTATTCTCCTATCCTGCAGCAGCTTATGCCGCAGCTTATACCATTCAGGATTGCCACAAAATCATATTCCTTGCGACCAATTGATCAAAGGGAAAGCTCCTTAATTAAAACTCCCATGAGACAATTTGCTCTTTGGGGATGCCCGCTTCCTCCAGAAGCTCCATCACCTCGGGCCTGGATTCCTTCTCCACGCACACCACAGCTCCAGTTGTGAAAGGGTCGTACTCGAGGTCGTCTTCGTCCCACACGGAAGTGAACGACCCCACGTTGCCTTGCCAGTCTTCACCTGCAGCGTCGTCCACAGTGGGGCGCACCTTGACGTTCTTGGACTCCCAGTCAGAATACTTATCCTGGAACGATACAACCAATCGTGAGAAACACACTGAGAATCAAAAGATTAAAATGGAGAGAGTCTCCATTCACCATACATGTGGACTTTGAACCTCGAATTCCCTACACCAATCTAGAAAATTTGCACCATGTAAAATACTGCACAAATTATTTTGGTATTAAGGTAAAAAAATCAATAGTGAAAAACTCAAGATCGATAGCTTAAGTATTCTCACACTTGTCACAAATCAAAGCTCACCCGTATGGTCAAGGGAGCCTCTAATGGCACCCTCTAATTTGATAAAAAATGTAAAATTCGCTATGGAGATTGTTTGTGGTCAAAAATTCATACGGTTACTGTATGGTTAATGCAGTCTCTACCTTCCAACTGCAGGCAAAGTTGCTGACATGTTCTAATCTCTCTGCTTCGTAACACACATAAGGTGGACGATACTAAAACCGATATGGACCTAATCACGTCTCCTATGGACTGACCCCGGTTACCAAGAGCAAGTCATCTCTTTCAGTGCACGTGATTAGCGTTCAAGTAGCAAGTTGGGTGTAAACATGACTCGGTCAAATAATGCTCGGTCAATAATTGGCTATGGTCACTGATCTTTGAACGGAAAACGGGGTTGTCTACTGTCCCTCCAATAGTGATCTACAACCCCCACTTGCACAGGAAATCGGTGTTCACATATGAGACTTAAGCTACTGTAGTAACCAAAGTGAGCTCTCCGTGAGCCCTATGGAGCGACCTCCCAATGAAAGCACAATCCAACAAGTAAGCGCACATTGTCACGAACCACTGTCAAATTCTCATCCAGACGGATGGCCACGTTTTAATCCTTACAAATTTCCATCCAAGCTTTGCAGTACTATTGAGTTTAAAATCCAGTTCCGGCAAACTAAAGAAAATACTAAGTTAGCAACGGGGTATTGTTGTTGCAGATGTTGCAACGGTTGTACTGCTAGAATTTGGCAAAAAATTTCAGGAGTGCCTTCTGCCTTCCACATTGACCCTTCCACATTGACGTAGAGACAGTGAGACAGCACTATAGACATTACTTAGTTTTCTATTGCAACGGGGTATCGTTGTTGCAAATGTTGCCGCGATTGTACTACAAGTATTTTTCCAATAGACTTAAAGAGTATCCTCTGCCTTACACATTGACCCTCACACATTGACCTGGAGACAGGGAGACAGTGGATGGAGTTGCATGGAACCTGATAGGCGAGTTCTGAAGGCTTGGAGGCGGAGCAGAAAAGGCGCACTTCGTCCCTAAATGTCAAATTCATGCTCCCAATGTCACCGTCCGTGGCTTCGACGATGGCGCGCGCCACGGCCACGCCGCGACCCCTGGCGAAGAACACGATCGTCGGAAACCGAGCCAGCGTCAAAATCGGTCTCAAGTCCAGTCCCGAGTCTTGCACGTACGGCCCGACTTCCAACTCTTGCCCTGCTCATGCCCATCTCATCTTATGTCAAATTCCCAGCCATACAATCCAACCTATGTAAGTGGTATCACTCGGGAGTAGATGTTAACCTTTATAAAGATTTACATTCATTAGTTCACATCAGAAGACGTCGTGAGGACTGTAAGTAGAGTCTTACGAGGGGAATAGGGAATGAATGAACCATGATTTTCACCTTGATGCATATGAAGGGCAAATAGTGAAGAGGGGAGTCTCGGAATGAAGTAGTTGTCAACGCTTAAACACGTTGTGGTGTATTCAATAATGTCTAAACAGTGTATGTATCTTAGAGGGGAGTAGAAATTTTCAGGACAGTTATGTAATATTAACACTTAAAGGAGGTATTGCTAATCTAGGGTAGACTGGACATACGCCGCATTCTGCAGCTCGGTGTCACCACAGACGGACATCCAAATATGAAAGCTAGACAAGGAAAGGAATGTGAAGCAAACAGGAAGAATTCGACTCCACTCTCACCTTCAGTAACGGCGTAAAGCTCAGCATTGGTGGCCTCATCGACGTGAAGCTCAACGGGAGCCTTCACGGACAAAGAAAATTGGGGCAACTTCATGGTCCCCGCAGGAATGTCGCCTCGGAGCTTGTACAGCACCGGCACATTGATCTTCATCGAAAACGGACGACTCGAAGGGACGGCCTTCACTTCCTGCCCGTTCAGACGTACTTGCGCCACGTTCCCAGGTCTCGTGTACGCACTCTCCAGCACCACTAGCTGCGCCACAAAGCCAAGCACACGTTCAAAGACTATCCAAACCCTAATAAGTTCCTATGGTTCAACCCTACCTCATCACTGACATCCATCACCACCAACGTCGCACAATTCGTGGAAACAAAACAGCGCCATTGTGATCGATTCACTCTCCAAAACTTAACAAAACCCCAAAAATCACAAAAATTACACAAAACGCAAAAACACAAGAATGCAAAATATGGCAAAAAAAAACTTGCTGAGAAGGAAGACGGTTGCGATCACAAAAAATTGGAAAAATCACAAAGTCTTGGAAAATGGGCAAAAAATTGAAAAAATTGCGAAAAATTGAAAAATGTTGTGATTCAGGAAGGGAGAGTGTTGCGCTTTTACCTCTCTCGACACTTCGGTTTCCAGCGTGACGCAGCGCACGCCGGCCGCAACGTCGCGCACAGCCACCACCTTGGCCGGATGCCAGTCCTGGTGTCCCGTGGTCTCCACCTCCGACACTACAAACCCCGACGACTGCTGCTCCGCTTGCATGATCGCCTTCCTCTTCTGCAGAAGCTCCTGCTGCTCGGCGCTCATTTCGACTTCCGCGCTCGCGGCTTCCGCTACGCTCGCCCTCGTAACAGCAAACGAGGATCCCCCTCGCCTCCTCTGCACCCCTTTCCGGGCGACAAGTTTCGTTCCCGCGACGCCGTTCAAGCCACTACACATTGACACGGCTTGCGGACTCGAGCTCGCCTTTCCGCCATACCTGACGCCTTGCTGCAGCAAGGAATGCGCGCTGGAACTCGCCAGCGAAGTCGCCATGGCGAGGTGAGAATTTCTAAGGAATGACGACGTGGGTGATGGACTTATAGAGGCCAAGGAGATCGATTCGGGTGAAGATCGGTGCCCAAATTGCCAAATTGCGAAAGTGTGAAATCTGTCGTGCAGGGGATGGAGATCCCGCGAGGAGGACGACGAGAGCCCGCAATCCGGGTGCCTTATCCGGTGTGGGTTTTGCACGGGCTTCAGCTGCTCGTAAAGAATTTTTTTCGTCTGCCCGTCCCGAGGGATTTTTTCATTGTTGAGGTTGGCCAAGTGGCAACTGAAAAACTGTATCTGGGTCACCGTATTTGTTTTTGGCGATCTATTGCAAAAAAATCCACCTCTTGCCTTGCAACGAGTGTAGGAAATTTGGATTTCTATTTACTATATTTTGAGAAATCTAAAAATTTGCAGATTTGCGTAATATTCTTTATTATAGTAAATTATGAAACACAATAGAAAAATATAATTAATAATACTAAAATCAGTGTCTCTATCTTACAAGCGATCGCAATATGAGCGACATGCCCGAAGGGCAAAAAATTTACGTTGATCTAGATATCGATGCTGATATTTGTAGTACCTAAACAAATGATTCACTTGAAGAATTGTTATTGACTTTGGATTGAGGCTTCACATTAATTTGCATTGATAGAAGCTATATGTGAGGAGGTCTAAATTGGATTTTCCTCAACAATGTGAGGAAGTTTGAATAAGATTTTACTTGAGCTAGTGTTGTACCAAGAATAGAACCTCTTATAGATTTATTAGTTGTTATAGATAGAAATACTTTATTTGCCCACTCCTTCATTTTTTTCTTTGTTGTTTGATTTGTCCACCATTGTTTGTAACATTATTGATTAGGTTTAGATTTATCCCTTAATCAACTCCAATAGATGAATTGAAATCATATAAAAGCCCTTGCAATTATGTTCAAACTAAGGCCATATTTGATTTCTAATTCTCAAAATTGTACTATTAATTGTGTGATTTTTAGAACTTGTGTAAATTGTAGTGGTGTAGTGATGATAAACTTTGAAACTTGCATGCAATAAAAGATTGCTACCTCACTCCCACTCACTTAAGGATTCTTGATGTAGCTAGTTACAAGTAGAAAAGAATTAATAAGTTTTCTTTAACTTTGTAAAATTCTCAAAGTCAAACAATGTCTCATAAATGCTCAAACAATGCTTTATGTACAGGGCAATGCCCAATGTAACTATTGCAAGAAATCAACAAAATTGGATGAAGAGTTGAGATGGAAATTTGATGTTGGATGTAAAATCTATAATGCTCAATTACGGGGACAAAATCGCAAAATCAGACATTACGGCACAGGACCCACTTAGGAAATACACTGGCCATTTCCTACAAGTGGTTTACGAATGCCCTTAATGAATTCTCAGTTACAAGAAAAATGGATGACAATCATCTAGCTTTTGTACGTGGTTTTATTAATGGTATATATGCAAGATTAAAGTATGTTCAAGTCATATTGACTTTATGAAAGGTTACGTTTCAAGAAGCAAAACATCTATGATATTTTTGCATCTTTGGCTTTTTTTTCTAAAAACTTGATTTTGAACTTCAAAATAAATCTATTGCTTTGAATATAAAACTAAGTATTGCATACATGGAAATTAAATGATTTAAAGTTTGATTGCATAGTCATAGCGTACATTAGAAAAAAACTTGGAGCCTTTGGAGGGCGCTCTATAGTGACCAAATCACACTATTCAAAAGTGGGACAGACATTTGAGAAAGTGGCCACAGTGAGTAGTCAGAGCGCTCTTCTATGTGGCCTGGAGGGGGTCCAGGCCACTAGACCTCTAGGCTTCCAGTGCTGTAAAAGGCGCAAATAGTGCTAGAGGTCCTGGACATTTGGTTGGACCCTTTTTCCTCGAAGATTTCTGAGATTTGCAAAACATGCCCATGGGCCCCCTGGATGGGCCTCCAAATCCAACTCCCTATGGAATTGGAGCCTCCGACTAGCTGACTTTGCAAAAATAGTTAGGCCATGACTATTTTCACGAATAAAAATATATCCCCAATTTTGTCTTTTTGTTTTTTTTAAACACATGGACCATTGTATCCATAGTATTTAATGTTACAAATAGTGTTTAAATTTAATTTTTATTCAATTAAGTCAAATTAAAGTCATTCAAGCCATAGAATTCAAATGGCTTAATTGGATTTAATTTTACTTCATTGTAATAAATTTGGACTATTTGAAACCAAAATGAACTTAATTTGTGAATAACAAGATGAGAAGTAAAAGTCTTTATGGAATTGAGGTTATAGTAGTGTTCACAAGCCCAATTCCATAAAGACCTCCACTTCTCATCTTGTAACTCACCAAATGTCAATGAAGTTAATCCTTCACACATTAGTGGATCAAAGTAATTGGTTAATAATGGTCATTAGATCATTTGGGGACATTTTCTTATTTGAGCACAATTTGGTGTTAAATACAAATTGTTGAAAGCGTTAAAAAATCAAGGTCAAGGTGCATTAGAGTACCTTAACCCTGATTCTTTTGTCCTTTGTTTTTGGATTTTAACTTTATGCCGACCATTTGATAATGGAATTGCAAGTACTAGGCGTGTATAGGAGAAAAATCAATTCTGAAGCCCCCCCTAAACCAATCCATGGGGGCCTTGGAGGACTATGGAGTGCCCCTTTGGAGGCCCCAAATTTTCTCTAATATGTTCTTACAAGGCTAATTGCAATATCATAACACCATCTTAGTAACCATTCCTCTATAAGTAAGTGACAATGACAAATACACAAACCTTACACATCTTTACTTCTAAAGTTTGCACATCCATGATTATCATTATTCCAATATCAACACCTATATTTGTGTCAAAAAATGAAACAAAACCTAATATATCTATAATTCTAGATGTATACAATTAGACAATGAGATATTATACCCATATATTCTACATCAAATATTTAATTTTTCTTGATAGATGCTAGAAATAGAAATCTTTCCCCTCCAAAATGGAAAAAAAAATTCGAACAATTTTGAATCTATTTTCAAAACTATATTTAGTCAAAGCTCTACTACATGGATAAGGTAACATAAGAACATTGGATTGATCAATATTTGATACATTTATAAACAATTCTTTGAACACTAATAGTTTATTCATACCATTTCTATATAATGCATATTAAAGTACATTGGCTACTTGTCCATTCGATCCAATTTAATAATCTATGTTAAATAATAGAAAATGAATTTAGTAGCTACTAACAGTAATTGTAGATGCACTTCCATTGGGCTCTCAATTTTCAAAACACTATATACCAAGCTATTGCCTTCTTCGTATGATTCAAGACAAAAGAGTTATTCTTTCCTTTAAGGGTACCTTCAATTTAATTGATGAGCCACTCTCATTGCATCTATTAGGAATGATTTTGCTCAAGGCTTTTTTTTTTTTTGTGTGTGTGTGTGTGGTGGTGGGGGGGAGGGGGGGCGGGGAGGGGAGCAAAAAGGAGCCCTTTAGCATTCATTTAGTTTTAATGGAATTATAATAGGGAGCTTGCATTCCTCCAACTTGTTGAAGAAATGCACATGGAAGAAGATGAATGGATAACCAAGAATCCTTACCGCATTTTTTTAGGTTCTCCTTACCGCAACTCATGCCGACGTCCACAATCTACAATTCATCAAATTCACCTACTACAATGACAAGTTCTTCCAAAATTCAATCAACTTCAAATTTTACAAATTTAACCAACTAATCACCAACACCAGAGTACACAGATGGAATATACAACTGCTAATTGTGCATCACTAGAGCTCCAAAAACAACCTACATTCCAATACACCACCAACACTAGAGTACACAGATGGAATATACAACTGCTAATTGTGCATCACTAGAGCTCCAAAAACAACCTACATTCCAATACACCACCAACACTAGAGTACACAGATGGAATATACAACTGCTAATTGTGCATCACTAGAGCTCCAAAAACAACCTACATTCCAATACACCACCAACTTCAAGAACACTTCAATATCTCCAAGAAAGCCGTCATTAACATTCTACTAACCATAAATAACATTGCAATTAAATATTCCACGTATATACTTCTATATAAATTCAAATTTAAAAACAATCAGACATTCCCAAAACTAAAGTAGGAGAACCCAAACCTGTTTGTTTAAGGCAATTGGGTACTTTGAGCAATCCATGAAATCGAAGAAATGCTCATGGGATTAGCCTTTTCAATGTCAAGTGCAAAGATGCCAGAAAAATTTGAATCAATAGCATGGAAAGTAAGATATTACAATTCAAAGTCAAGATTCATAAGCTTCTATTATTGTTTGTAGGTCAAAACCATGGCTCTTTGATTTCGTTCTTGTAGTGGAGACTCCCTAACACTTTGATTAAGTGCAACTAAAGTGAAGTACATGAGAAAATGGACCCTCTTTCGACCTCTACAAGAATGTTGATGTCAATGCTGTCATCACCCCTCAACTTCCAACCAATGCTATCATTTGCATCGCTAACCTCCTTTGTTTGGACCACTCTGTATAAAGTTAATCCGTCAACTAACATCCCAAATTAGCTCTCAACTATTGTCATCGACATCTCTGACATTAACGACACGCTTTTGAAGTTTCCAGTGTGCGGTTAAAGGCCATTCTCTAAGCATTGGGGACCGCTACCTTATCAAACACAAACTAAATCATTCCTCACTATGATCACATTTAGACAAACTTCATCCACCTTCATTCCCTCAATTAAAAATAACCTCACTCCCCCTCCCCTCCTGAAAAAGTAACATTGAATCTCGCTTCTAACCCTAACTTAGTGTCACTCAACCTAGCTTTCGAGTCAACCATGGAACCTCTAGTGAATAGACTCTTCATGTCCGCAACTCACCAGGACGGGCACCTCTGTGTAATGTCAGAATTTCGGAGAACCCTCTGTTTTCCACGATTCATTGGCATCCCCGATTCCTAGTCACATCGAAGCTCAGTCAATCACCATCTTCGCTTCTGAATTTCACAAAACCATCCCCATCTACAGCTTCAACATTCCCCAAATCCCGAGTTTCCAGGAGATTTGGGTTTGGGTTTTGGGTTTTTAGGTTTCGGGTTTTAGAGCTAGCCCGCGATGGCGACTTCGTTACAAGCCAGAATGGCCTTGATTCCTCACTCTGCTTCCCTCACAGGTAGAATTCCTTCACAGGTATGTCTAGGTTCGATTCCCTCTCCAATTGCTCTGCATGCTTCGTCAATTGGGATTGAATGAACTAATTTCAGAGGGACGTTGGCTGTAGGGATGTGGAGGTTCCAAGCACTCATCGTTCGCAGGAAACGTTTGTTTCGGTCGTTGCGGAAGCTCCAGAACGAGAATGACGGTGACGTCGGTGCCAAAGGAGGCAGTGAAATCTTCCAATGGTGATCGGAGCGAGACTGTACGAGTGGGGGTTCTGGGTGCCAGTGGCTACACGGGATCAGAGGTATTGGAAATGATTTACATTACATTCTGGAGGGGAGCTTCCTCAACACACTTGGAATTGTCTATGAAAAAGAATGGAAGGGATGCGCACCTATAATCGTCACTAATTACAACTGACCATAGTTGCTATTATAAAAACATAATTTGTTTTTATTGAATTTCTACTTGCACTTTAGTTTGCATCATTTGGATATTGTATGAAGAAGTTACTCAGAGTATGAATTTTCAAAAAAGAGGGTGCACCAAGAACCAACATGAGGCTCTTCTAGATTTTCAAGTTTTGAATGTCTCTAGGTGTACCAAAAATCAACACTAGACTCTCATAGACTCTCATGTTTTTGATTGTGTGCATTTTGTGTAATCAATATCTAGTTTTTTGTGATGCTTTTGGATCCAAATATAGGTGTCACATTTGGGGCAGTGTTGCTTATGGATGCAAATTCCTCAGAGTCCTTTTGTACATAATCTTGAGTTTATGACAATTCTTACACTGTTGCATTTTTAACCCCTAAAGTCCCAAGGTCATTTTTCTATCAAAAACAACTCAAAACTGTCAGTTTTGTTGTGTTCGTTTAAAAAAAGAGTTTTTTATTTTTATTTTTAGAATCTAACCATAGGATCTTGTATTTAATTTATCTAAGATCATGTGGTAAAAATTTCATAAAGTTTGACCATACAGATTAGAAGATATATAGCATTCAAAGTTGAAAAAATTTGATTTTTTGAACATTGACTTGCAATTTCAGATGACTTTGACCGCCATTTGTAAAAAATTTTGCACTACAAACTTTGAATTTAATTTTTTTTTATATTGAATAATTGAGTTGAGAATCTAGGAAAAAAATTCCAAAAACACACACTTGGTTTTCATTCTTTAGAAAATTATTAAATAGAAGTAGGTTCAAGATTGAATGAGAAACTAAATTGTCAATAGCTCTAAGATGGGATTAAAACACTATAATTACAATGGTGAGATTATCTTAGCAAGTAAACTTAACCTTGTCAAACAATTTTTTTTGAAAAATTGTGAAAATTGCATTCAGAAATAAGTCCTACAAGTTATTTTTTCAAGAAGATGCTCTAAGTGACTAAAAAATAAGATTGTCCATAACTTTCACATTGCAAATCCAAATGGAATGAACCAAAGCTTCCCAAGTAGATAAAACTACAATCTACGAAAAGATAATTTTTAAAAATTAAATTTTTTTTTGTGTGAGAAGTTTTCTGCTTGACGCATAAAAAAAAAGGACCTTTTGTGCCATAACTTTTGTTCCCGGGCAACAATTGAAATAAAAATTATATTCCCATAAAGGTAATGTGTTGTTCTATCTTAAAAAAAGTTTCAGAAAATAATGATGAATATTGAAGCCGTAGTAGCCTGCCAAAATCCATTTTGTCCTTCGAGGGAACACTGGGACTTAGGGGTTGATCATTAAGAATTTCGTAACCTCATGTGATAATTCTCTATGGAGATTAAAATATTATTTCAGTTTGAGTCTGCAATGGAAAAGGGTGAGTGGTCTTAACTGCTCTAGAATGTTGTGCTTGAATCTGCGCAAGGAATGAAGTTTTGCATGCAATGTTGTGCGAGTCTCTGTATGCTAAGCTTTTAGTTTTTTAGTTTCTTTTATAAGGAGTACGTTTTAGTTTTTATGATTTGATTGTATGGTATGGTAAGAGCGTGGGTCGTCAATTGGGGTGTGATGAACAGATAATTCGCCTGCTTGCGACCCACCCGCTCTTCAAAGTGACGATGATGACAGCCGATCGGAAGGCAGGCCAGTCTCTAGGATCTGTCTTCCCTCATTTGATCACCCAGGTGAGGTTGAAGGCGTCCTTTCTAACTATTTCAGATTTTGTTCTTGCTTAGATTTTGAGGTTTTGTTGTTTGGATTCTGTTGCAGCTGACGTTTCAAAGTATGTACTTGACATGGATGATGTCAATTTGCAGGAATTTGCCAGATATGGTTGCAGTCAAGGATGCCGACTTCTCGAAAGTGGACGCCGTGTTCTGTTGCCTTCCTCACGGGACCACTCAGGTACAACTGGGTACTCCTGAGCCCTAAAGGTTTAAGAGACTTGAATTGTGCCTCATGTTTTTTAGCAGTTTTTAGAAGCTCATCGAGGGGCATCTTTTTGAGTTCAATTTTTTTTGTTTTTTTGGCCTGCACGTGCAATGTTTTATTTGATACTAGTGATCTAGAATTCGGCCCATTTGCACAATATCATCAATTGAATTGGTCATTTTTAAACCTTGAAACCTCCATCTTTTGGTCCTTTAGAGGTTATGGATATTTTCTTACTTCATGCTTGGGAGTACGTACTTGATTATTGCAGGAGATAATTGCAGCTCTCCCAAAAGACTTGAGGTGGTAGATCTATCAGCGGTAAGCTCACACCAAAGACCTGTGCATTTGCAGCTCAGTAATACTTCCGTATGTTCATCTGTTCGTAAAACTAGATTGCCATGTCAAGGACTTGTGGGTGACACTTTTTCGTTGAGTAAATGTTGCAGGATTTCCGTCTACGGAATACAGACACTTACGAAGAGTGGGACAATGGACCTTATCGTGCTCCCGATCTGCAGGTAAATTCCTCAGAATTCATGAAGCCATTTCTTTACTACGTCATTATTTGATTTTGAAGAGTTTTCAGGAAATGAGAACTTTGTGAATGTGCAAGTTCGTGTCCTCATCATTATATTCCTACTTACCTTAATTATCTGTTCGCCAGCTCGGTGACATAAAATACAAATTGCTGCCCCATTCATGATGTCAATGAGATATGGTGCATTTAAGATCTTAGTCTGGAGTCTTTCATTCATTAAGTCTACAGCGAAACCTCTGGATCGACTTGTCTGTTCGATTTTGGCTATCAAATTTCTCCTGATTCTTCAGTTCTTCAGTTTGGGGATGGGGATGATCTATTGGTCCTCGTTTCAACCACCTCTGTTGAATTGACAGACTGAAGCGGTGTATGGATTGACAGAGATATACAGAGAAGAGGTTCGGGCAGCACGTTTGGTTGCCAATCCTGGCTGTTACCCGACTTCAATTCAACTTCCCTTGATTCCTCTACTAAATTCCTCTACTAAAGGTGCATCATCTCTCTGAGTCATTCAAAGAGAAACTCAGAAATCTCTGCTTGCTATTTCCCTTGTTTTGAGCGTGGACTATTGAAGATGTATTGACGATGTGCTGACGGTGCTGTGTATTGCTGATAGAGAGTGAATATAATTTGTCATGTTTTTTTCCTTCTTTTCAGTCTGGATTAATCGAGAAGGAGAATATTATCATCAATGCAAACTCAGGTGTCAGTGGTGCAGGTAAGATCACACATTCTTTGCCTTGCGTCATTGCTCCCTTAGATGAGGATTTTGTGGATAGATGAATGGTGAGTATATTTTTGGCGTGATAACTTATTGTAGCTGACGTTCCTCGTGTTTAGGTCGCGGTGCAAAGGAAGCAAATTTATATACGGAGATTTGTGAGGGTGTTCATCCTTACGGAATTACAAGACATCGCCATGGTATATTTTTGTCTGTATTCACATTATAGGATTTACTTCTGAAGCAAGCTAATTTTTCTTGCAACAAATCCTCATGTCTCTGAAAATGCTAACATGCTACTGCGATTTGGAACCTTGATTAATCTGAAAGGCGGTTAATCCCCAGCTCACTTGGTTGCCTGTTCTCTCAGTCCCTGAAATTGAACAAGGGCTTGGCGATGCAGTTGGCTCAGATGTTACAATCAGCTTCACTCCAAATCTCATGCCCATAGTACTAATCTCTATCCTCTTTATAAGTTTATTGAAATGTAAATTGACACTGGGATGCGACTCATTCTGATTTGTGAGCAGCAGCTCTACATATGGACTTTTTCTAGGTCTCTGGTGTTGAATGTGCAATGGTTGAGGGTTATAAAATCTCTTCTTCGTATGAGTTGTGTACACGTTGGGATGTTGGTTAACTACCAGGAATCATATACATTTCATTGTTCTAACTCTTCCGGGGTTTTCAGAGCCGAGGAATGATGTCCACCATGTTTGTTCAAATGAAGCAAGGGTTGACAGCGGACGACCTAAGGAAGCACCTTGCCGAACGATTTGCAGTAAGGTTCCATGTTTGCAAGTTTGTTTTTTCTAAAGTTAGGTTTCTAGCATGTTTATTTTATTGAAAATGTGCTCTCTCACTCTCCGTTCTTTACTTTAGTAGATTCATAGATTCACAAGGAGTCTTGATGTACAGGATGAAGAGTTTGTAGTGGTCCTCGAGAAGGGTATAACACCTCATACACGCCATGTACGAGGCTCAAATTACTCTTTGATGAATGTTTTTGAGGATCGTATCTCTGGCAGAGCGATCATTATCTCTGTGGTAAGTTCTCATCAAAGCAAAATCTGAATGTAAATTCCCTTGGACACCATTGTTGTGCTTGAGGTTCAGCTTGTGAAACAATTATCATTCCATTACATGTTTTGGTACTACTGTAGCCACACTGCAGGTTTGTCTCCTAAGAAACAATAGTTATTTCAAATTCAAAAAGAAGGTTTGCCTCCCTGAAGTATAATATTTTAAGTTTCATTCGTTTCTCCCGTGTACAGCAAACACACGCTTTTTTCTGCTTTGATTTTTCATAAATTTGACTTTCAGGCCACATAATTTCCACTTTTGTTTGTTCTATATTTGGAATTATTTTTGACCGAAGTTGTTGCGTATTCATCTTTTAGTTCTAATGTTTTGTTCCGTATTTTCGTGACACCGACGTTATTTCCTTGTGCAGATCGACAATCTTGTCAAGGGCGCATCAGGACAAGCCCTGCCAAACCTGAACCTGATGATGGGCTGCCTTGAAACTTGTGTGGCCTTCTTCAGCAACCCCTGTTTCCTTGAGCCTGGTGACTCGATAAATTTTTGTGAAGTTTTACGGTTGGTAATGAGCGTCACCCCTGTCCTCTTTCTTAGTATGATATGTGGTTGAGCCTCATCTAGTGTAGAGTATTTCAATTTGGCGAACAGATTATGCGAGTCACGTAAAATTTGTGGAGAGTGAATAGTTCTCACAGCTCATTACCTTCTGCAACCAAGGTTGAATGAGCATCCGGTTGCTTCAGAGCACAAGATAAGAGTATCGTGTGTGAGGTGCGGATCAGATCATGTGTAGTTTAGAGTAAAAGGACGTCTTAAAATTGTTTTTGAAGGTTATTACGGAGTACTATTAGAAGGCAGTGACCGTTTCACGCATCTTGAGAGAGTTCATCAGATTGACATGATACGCAACATGCTTGCTTTGTCTTTTACACATCGACAGTTTTGAGAATTCTTCTTTCTCTGATACCAATCAGTTAAGCAACAAGATGGGCTTGA
Organism: Neckera pumila; assembly: GCA_963969595.1. Classification (NCBI taxonomy): domain Eukaryota; kingdom Viridiplantae; phylum Streptophyta; class Bryopsida; order Hypnales; family Neckeraceae; genus Neckera; species Neckera pumila. The sequence continues at coordinate 19,555,388 of OZ018415.1, read as the reverse complement.
TGTTGACACGAACTCATGGAGTTGTGATCCTCTGAAGCAGCAATGGCTGCGATAAATGTGCATTAACTGAAGCGAATAATACAAGTCCCAAGACGGGTTTATGTACAAGTGCTAATGGATGAATAAGAATTAACGAAAATCACTAAGGGTACGTTCGCACCGGGTGCTATAGAGGTGTTATGAGTGAGTTGATAGGAAACACAGTCCCTGTGCTTTCACACCGTCGTGCGTTCGTAAATGCCGAGCCTACGTGGAGGCGGGTCGGTCAGCCGCAAAGAGCGGTGGTCTTAGACGAAGAGGACTGCGGAGTTTTTTAAGGACTGAGGTATGCGGCAGAAATAAATTAGCAGCTAGAAGTGGCGCAAACGTAGATTTCAGCCTTTTAGGACCTCCTTAAGTTAATGGGGCTTCTAAGCGGCAATTAAGAGTAAGTAGCGTTCAAATGTTAAATTAGTGTTGCGTAATCAATCTCAGTCCAAGATGTCGATGCTATGCAAACGACGAAGGCAGGCTCTGGTTGCGGAAGAATTCGATTTCGTGGAGAGGAATCAGGAGGAAATCAGGTGGAAGTTAAGAGACGGGAGCTGCGAGCATACTTGCGGCGTGAGGAGTACTGCGGCAGAAGCATTGATCTTCTCACGAAGCAACAATTCAAGTATTGTGCAAGAAAGTAAAGGACGAAACTTCCGCCTGATTTTCTCTCCGCGAAGCGTGCTTCCGATCCGCTGCATTCTAAAGTGACGCTCTAAAGGGCCATTGTCGTCGCCTGCCTCTCCCAAAATCGAATCAGTGGGAAACATTCATGAATTGCAGAGTCGTGAAGATGCCCTCCTCTGCGACGACCAACTTCTCACCTGCCGTAGACACTCTCCCTCACAATAGCAACGTACATCACGATGTCTGCCCACACTAACACCTCCCCTCCGATCTGAAACCATTGCAACAACTTCTTTAAACCTAGCCTAACGCAACCTCTGAAATTGAAGAAAAAAGAGCATATGTGAACACCACGGTCGCAGTAGTCATCCCCAGTAAGTGCGTCAACTACGCGGCAGCGGCACCCAGTCCCAGACGTGAGATACCGCAGCAGTCCACGGACTTTGACTACATTACACTTCTAGCAGCGCTGCTCCCAAGCGTTGGGTACGAACGTACCCTAACAGTAACAGTAACAGCTTGTAGTACTATACGTGCCACTAACTAGATCACTAACTGACTAAGTAACGTACTGATCGTGTGTTTGTCTAACGTACTAATCAGTGTGCAGAGTGTTTGCACAGATATGGAGCGTAGTGGAGCTGATTGCTCCAACACTTCTTTCTCTGATACCAATAAGTTAACCCTTAAACGCCGGGCTGGTGGCCGTGGAAATCACCCTTTTGCAAAACCGTGGGAACAATGGGCTTAAGAAAATGAAAAAGTATTCATTGGAAGTCAAACTACTGTAAAGGACCTTCCTTTTCACAACAAAATTTGGAGGATGAATAGTTGGATTTCTGTCCTACACAGGAGATTCTCTTGTCATTCATCGGACGCAAAACGTCCGCCTCGATGTTCAAGGGTTAAGCAACAAGATGGGCTTGATGTAAATCACAGCTTGGCAGTCCTTCCGGCAGAATGACGGTCATGACGCGCGCATGGTTTTGGAGACTTGACGTGGAGAGTTTTTTGTCCATTAGAAATTGAAATTACCATCAAACTTTTACAAATTTTTTGAAGAATGTCCATATCAAATGCAAAACTAGCTCAAAAAATCTGAAATTCTTTATGTACATGTAATGTTTTGAGCATCGTGTTAGAAATCATTTTTTATGTTTTTCTATTATTAAAGAATTAGGGAACCGTCACTGTAGGCCTAAAGGTTTCAAAATAGGGGGGAACTAGATTTGAAAAAAATTGATTTCATTAGGTGAGCTCAAATTTAGATATTATCAATTTTTGTTCCATTATTAAAGAATCAGGGAACCGTCACTGTGGGCCCAAAGGTTTCAAAATAGGGGGAGAAACTACATTTGAAAAAAATTGGTTTCATTAGGTGGGCTCAAATTTAAATATTACCAATTTTTGTTGTCAAAATTTAAATCAAGGTTAACCCCTAAAGGACCAAACAATGTTTTTTGGCAACATAGCAATTTTGGGCAGCTCACTAAAAATGGAGTTTTTATTTTATTTTTTTGAAAATTTCACTAAACATGTGCCCAAGGAGTAGCTTTAAGGTCCAACAATTTTCATAACTTTGGACTGCAAGGTTAAAAAGTCATTGCATGATATGTAATTTTCCGCATTTGGTGGGTAGCCCGGGCAGCTCAAAAAACTCCTTCAAAAATCACTTTTTTGAAAAATGAAAAATTTGGAAGTAGTTCTAAGGAAACATTTAAGAGTAAAAAATTTTGAATCACTCCATCTTGTTTAATGAGGTGAGAGTTATTAAGAATTCTAGTTTGTGAATAGGTTTGGAATCCAGAGACTCCATACATACCTACAAACTGGAATTCTTAATAACTCTCACCTCATTTAACAAAATAGAGTGATTCAAAATTTTATACTCTTAAATGTTTCCTTAGAACCACTTCCAACTTTTTCATTTTTCAAAAAAGTGATTTTTGAAGGAATTTTTTGAGCTGCCTGGGCTGCCCACCAAATGTGGAAAATTACATATCATGCAATAACTTTTTAATCTTGTAGTCAAAAGTTATGAAAATTGTTGGACCTTAAAGCTACTCCTCGGGCACATGTTTTATGAAATTTTCAAAAAAATAAAATAAAAAATCTATTTGTAGTGAGCTGCCCAAAATCGCTATGTTGCCAAAAAACACTATTTGGTCCTTTAGGGTTTAAAGAATTAGAAGTGGCCAAAAGTGCACTACAAGGTGATCTATTAGTAACCTTGTACACCTAAATCCTTTCTTGAATTTTTGTTTATTTTTTCTTATATCTTTATAAATATATACTCCGTGTTATTTATATCTATTTCATCAAATTCTTTAAACAAAAATTGTGGTTTTGTAAAAGTCAAGTATTGGTTTGGATGAATGAAAAGTTTTGTGTTAAACAAAAGTCCTTGGAACCTATGTATCCATCATTCAAAGTTGGGACATTGGAATGCTAAGGAATTAACCCCTAAAGGACCAAGGCATTTTTTTTGCCGAAAAACATTCAAAACTATCATTTCTATAGCTAAGAGTAAGAAAATTTGGAATTTTTTTTTTCACATCTAACCGTAGGATCTAACTAGTATAAAAATGTATGGAAAAAATTTCAGAATTTATTATCGCTTAGGTTGCCAGATTTTTGTGTTCAAAGTGAAAAAAAACAATTTTTCAACACATTGCGGGATTAGATTATTTGACTTTGAACTTTCTTAACTTTAATTTTTTGGACTATAGAGTTTTGAGCTTTAAGGGAGCCAACCCATTCCTAATCACCACACCATTTTGCCTCTGTAGACTAAACTGTGTTCTTTCCGCTCAACATGAGACAAATGGTCATTAATTACAGCAAGGTTCTTGATGTAGTTGTGGGGAATTATGATCAATATTGCAACCAATCCTTGATGGATTTGCAACCAACCCTTGGTCAAAAATAAAGAGGTCTATATAACGGGGTCAAATCGAATCTTCAACAAAAAAATTCATAGTAATTATATTTTGAGAAATAAAAATATAGAAAATTATGGTAACCTTCTTAACTTAATTTCTACACTTGAAAAAATTCCTCTTTTTAATAACCGTGTCGTGTAGATATGTATAATTGCTTAAATGGTCGACAATGGGTCGGCTCCCTTAAACCTTCATGGTGGAGAATTGAATTGAGAGTGTTTGTTATAGGTGGTTTTCTTGTCATAGATTGGTTTAACTTAAATGACCTTTGGTTGGATATAAGGTAACTACACCTATTTTTTAATCTCCTTTCTAAAATTGACCCCTACAAATTCATGACTAAAATGTACTTGCACTACTCATAAGAGTCTAGGATCAATAGTTCAGAAACACCTATTTTCACCACTTTGAAAAATTCATAGTTTCTTCATACAACATCCAAAATATGCATTCTAAGAGAATCTGGAATCCCCTTTTGATTACCAACAAGACCCACAAAAAGTTTTCCAATCTAATAATGAGAACCATACTGAATTCCTTAGCATGTGGTTGACTTTAGGTGTACAGTAGAACCTCTCTAACATGATCAGTCCGGGCCCGCCTTGACAAGATTGCTTTAGAGAGGTTAATTGCTTTAAAGAGGGTTTGCACTACACAGGAAGTTGCCGCAAGGGGACATGTGCCACATTTTTAGGAAAAGGAACTTGCTCAACATAACATTTTACCTTTTCTTGGGACAAGGTCAAGATCCACCACAATTCCATGGCAAGCTCTCATTTCGTGCTACAACTTCTTTTATTTCCAAAGTCAGGATCACCCGACCCTATTCGTTTATAGAGATTTATCAACCTTTGAAAGGATCGACTTTGGGAGGTTCTGGTGTATTCTGAATTTGAAGGATGCTTTTTGTTGGTATCATGTGCACGGACCATTTTGAACCTCAATCCCCAACTGAGGACAAATTCTCTGAAGTTCCCAATGTGTGATGTTCTCCATAATGGCATAAATGTCAGCTTGAAAGAGAATGACCGAGCACTGTGGACGGGAGCTTTGAACCTGGACTTCTTTTGGTCCGATGAAGTGCATTTGGTCTGTGTTTCGCACCACTGGCCTTCCCAATCTGACCATTATATTCTCAAAGTCACATTTACATATACAGGCATACTTATTTTGAAAAGTTAGTACCTGAAACTGTGAGTGCTATTGTCATCTTTTTTGTCGAGCTTTTTGTTTGTCCGCCAGCCGAGACCCAAACTGATTTGCAATGTTGCCCTTATCATCAGAAAAAACAACACTACAGTAGTGTGCTTATCAAGGGAAATAAGAACGGCATGTAACTGTGAAGCTTTGTTCTAGGTAAACAACAATATTTGTTTAATGATCAGTTGAAAATTACATCCCCCACTCCAACCCCAAACCCTAACTATGTTGTGCAGTGTGAATGTGGTTTTAGATAGGATTTGGAAATTGGGATTCAAAAAACAAAATTGATAGTCATAGTCTCTGTCCAAGGATAGAGCCATACAAAGCACACGTAGAGTGGACAGTCATCCTCTCCCACCAAAAATTATAGTAGGGGCAAGTGTGTTAGGAGTTCACATATGGTTTAAACACAATGCCAAAACTCAAGAATCTCTATTTACTATTTGGGTCTTGAAATGTGGGATTTTTACTTTAATCTTGTAACAACACCAAAGACTAAAATTGTCTTATGAATGATTTTCTAAAAAAGAAATGTAGAGACAAAGAATGCACACACTATTCATCCAAGACTATGGGTGTTTTTTGGGCCCAAAAATCATTGGTGATAGGGTCATGTTGGTCCTTCCAAGATTAAGATTTCATTGGTGATTATAAGCTACAAGTCAAGTTAAAAGTTTTAGTTCTTTGTCAATCATGCATACAAATATTGTATAACCAGGCAATGGTCTTTCCTATATTAGAAAGGTGTTATGCCTCCTTAGATGCCTATAAGGTCTCCTTTTCAAGGATGCAAGAGGGATCCCTATATTCATTGAGAAACAATGTTATGTGGGATATATAGTAGTTCACTTCTACTTCAAATCAAATCCAAGTGATTGGTGAAATCAAACCCAAGTGATTGTAAGAGACTCCTAACTAAGGTAGTCTGCTCTGAAAGCGAGCAAGCTCTAAAAGTGATCATGACACAAAGGTACATTTTTCTTTCTTCAATGTACTAGCAGTGTACATTTCAAGAGGTGGTCGATTTTAGTGACTAGAGCCTTTCAACTTCAAAATTCATAACTAATTCCACAAAGGTCCAAAAAATATGAAATGACTTGGGTTCGATGCCAACTCCATTTTTCTTCATACAAAAATTTACTGAAAATTGTTTCAAGGAGTTTAGCTTCCCCCAAAAGGCAACCAACTCTTACATGGTCGGTTCAAGAGCAGACTACCTTAATGTCAATTATTTTTACCAATTCCGATAAGTAAGCCTATTGATCAGTCCTTGGATCACCACAGGACAAGCTCAACAAAATTGCAACTTATTACAAGCTCTGAAGCCCTGGCCATCCCAATGACTGTACTCGGTTTGTGATCTAGGAACATTGACAGTGTTTGGTGAGTTGTATTCCAAAAGCGTGTGACGCGGCAAGCATCCGCTGCCTAATTTCCTTTGTTCCTTTCGGTTGAGTCTCTGAAAACAAATGCATGCAAAGCCACTTTCTGTAGCAAAGTGATGCTGCAAACATGACAGACTTTGCAGTACTATAAGGACAGATTGATGTGTAAGCAAGGTAGGCATTATCCATTCCTGTCCTTGCACACCCAATTACTCCATCCTCATACACCAATGGAGTACATTCTAGAAAGAAAATGTGCACCACAAATATACGTAAAAGAAGGAATTCTGAAAGGAACAGGAATGGAGATGTCTACCTTATGGCCAGGGATCACTCATGAAGACCATTCAGTGTAGCCAACTCAATGGGTATAATTTTCCAAATCCGGCAGGTTGACTAGTTCATCAACACCAGGAGTGATTGAAGAACTCTGAATTGATGAGATGGGTGCAAATCAAAAATTGTTCGGTGGCAGTTGTTCCACTCCAAATGTACTTCAAATTCCATCCGACCTGACTATGGAAACTTTGGGAACGAAGAAGAGAAGAAGAAGAAGAATATAGATTTCACACCCAGTTGTCAGTGTGGTTCTATTATCTATGTTACATGGACATATTAGGTACCAAGGGCCACCACCCAATGAGGAATAAATAGGATTTCATTTCATTTATAAGCTTCATGCCTTGGAGAAGAAGGCAACTCATTTGCACAAGAATCGGTGGTCAAACCAGGGGCCACGCAAGATGTTGGGATTGAATGAAATGGGGCTTATGATGATGCCCAAACGGCCACTTTCAAGAAAAGGCCGATTTGCCACTTGTGAGGTTCCAAGTGTCGAGAAAACCGCCCCCGCAAGTAAACGGTTCCGTCATCATATTGTGAGCATAGTCACCAAATTTCCCATAATCTTGCAACGCAAAGTCCCACCTCTACACAGGGTATTCTAGTCTGATGAATATGGAATGTAAACAAAGCAATTATCATCATCATTATACTTATCAAAGTTGATAGCAACTTCAAGTTCCTAAAAGTTTCAGTATAAGATTATTTTGGAACCCCACTAAAACAACTGAATTGCAAATGTATGCTCCTCGGCTTTGAAAATTATAACCATACATCAATTATTCTGAAAAACGGATTGGAGTGAAAGGTACAACACCAGTGATAAGGTAGGTAGGTAGGAGGCCGTATTTTGTGTTGTGTGTGATTCTTTTGTGCCACTTTTGAGCCCACTTTTTAGAATACATTTCAAAGTTTGGTTTATTTAGTGAAATGAATAAGGTGGCTCGCTATATTGTGGCACAAAAAGTAATGGGGTCTCCTCTACCTTACATAAGTTCGAATGTCGTACAAAAAATAAAAAATATTATTGCTGAATCACTTGATAAGCTGAGCAGGACCCATGCCCAAACCCATACTGTACGAGAAATTGGTAGATTTTGGATAAGCTCTCCAAAGCCCATGCCCAGAGCATGATAGTGCCTACTGGGGAGCAAATCAAGTTGGAGGATGAACATGTGCCCAATTGCACAAAGCCAAACCAGGACAAATTAATCAGTGTCAGTAGTGACAATTAGAGAGGGTGGAGTGTATAGTGTGTGGTCACGAGCATTGTGAGGTTCAAACACTAGTCTTATCCGCATGCCGTTTTGCATTGAAACAAGCAAACTTCCATAACATTATTAACCAAAGTTTGGAGGTTCCTTTTTGAAACCTTAATTTAGCTGAATAGGAACCTAATGATTTCTGCACATTCAACTAAATTCACTCCAGGGATCCAAAGCGTGATTATTCCAAATCCCCAAAGAGGAATAGTTTAGGAGCCTAATCAACAATGTTATGTTGAGTGCATAACAATGCATATCATATGTTCAGTGTATTTTGAATAGATAGTTATGTTGTTGTCCTTTGATAGTTTTACCAAAATGTAAAATCAAATTGGTGCCATATGTATTGCACGTTTTGAAAGTCCAAAAATGTCACAAGATTGCAAAAACTAAGGTTGCAGCATGGACTGTTTGCAATATGTGTTGCTATGGTTTTTTTACATTCATTGACAATCTCCAATGAAGGTGAAGGTGCACAGGTAATGGATTTTCTTGAATGACTTTATTTTCCAATACTATTTTAGTCGCCAATGTGTTTACACCCACAACGCCTCTATCCCAAGAGAACTGAGCCACCAATTCTCAATTAGTCTGTCTAAAAGTAAAACTCAAATAAAAAACACTCCTTTATTAGCATGTGCTGAATTTGATTCTTGAACTTTGATGCACACTTATGATCAATTTCATTAAAATAGCCCCATTCTCGACCTTTGGCACTTTTACAGTTTAGAACAACCGTTCTGAAATCTATATAGTCCTCGATGTTTCAGAACGCTTGTTCTAAACTCTATACCTGTCCTAGATGGTCAAAAGGTTGCACCGTTGAAATGATGCAATAATACCACCATTTCAATGAAATTGCCCATACTTGCATTGATTGGTAAAGGAATGTCTTAAAAGGACGCAAAAATTAGGGGGCATATACTGGACAGAATATTATATACCAATCGTACAAGTTCAGGGAGAGGAGAGGTATGTCAAAAAGCATATGCTGCTGATAAGTCTGAGCAAACAAACAATTGGTCTGAATTGATTGACAGCCAGTGCCTGCACAGATCAGTAAATTTTCATCTTCTTTTATAGATCCATGGTATGAATGTTTACTAAAGAAGGTGTACTCAAACGGCGACATGTTTTGAAGTACTGAAATTGTGACAATCAAATGCCCAAAGCTCTAGAAAGCCCCAAGTAAAACTCCAGTTTCTTAAATAATTTTGAAATAACGTTATTCCAGCCTTAATCCCGAACATTTTGTCCTACCAGAAGATGATTTTGGAATGGAATGGTGGGTGTACTAAACAAATCTATAATCATACTTCGACTCAACAAGAGCAAAAACAATTAAGTAATTGAGTAGGAATCATTCTCAGATGCTTATTTGGTCGGTTCTACCTTAAATCTCCATGCAGCTCCTTAAAAATTGGCAGTACAGTAACATCCGCCAACATGGCAGTGGCCTACTGCTCTAGTGCTAGAAGTCAACATTTTTGAGAAGCGTGCATATGAATCAGTGCAGAGAGGTGTGAGCCTTACACAGGAAAAACGGGGAGGCGTTACCCTCCCCGGTCTTTATTTCCACATTGAAGCTTCACCCCCCCTTGACTTTCTTTAAATGGAAAGTCAAGGGGGGGTGAAGCTTCAGTGTGGAAATAAAGACCGGGGAGGGTAACGCCTCCCCGTTCTCCCTGTGTTATCCACCGCCATGCACAGGCTAGGCTAAAAATGCTTCTTGGTAACAAAGCTTAAGAAGTAACCAACTCAACACACATTAAGATTACAGACTTTAAGCTTAAGAGTCATGTCCAGAAGCACCCTAAACCTACACTAGCTCCTGTTGCCCAGAGTTCCTGATCAATCGCTTGGGATAAGTGCAGGTAAACTGCTTCGAACATCAAGTGCCTTCACTTGCTAAGCTTATTGTTAGGTTCCTGTGCACAAGGACACGATAATCTCAGGTTTCAGGTGTATCACAGAGGAGGGTTGAGTCCCGACACCAACAAAATCAGGGGAATAGGGGAAGAGATCTTCAAAAGCATTGCAAGAAAATACATAATCCTCCAAAATTAGGATGACGTTTACTAATAAAAAGAATTGTGATGACTGAAATTACATATGTAAAGTGAACGTGCATGTTCCCAAGGCAACCCTCGGAAAAAAATATCAAAAAGGATAAGTTAGTTGGACTAAAGAACTATCAAATGAGAAGCAATGAAATATCAATTCTTCAAAAGCAACTAAAAAGAACAGTAAGAGAAAAATTCTGTTCCAAGTGTCATTCTAAACAACACACACCAATTCCAATGGGACCTCCCCCACCAGGTGGTGACCTCACTTCTCATCAAGTCATCAGACGCCGCTATCAGCGGACGTAAAAAAGCAAGCGCCACCGTGGCACCACCAAGACGCAGCAACCAAGACGCAGCAACCAGAGTCAGCAACCAGAAGAGACTGAGAATGGGTCTGGTCTATTACTTATGCATGGAGGCCTCCACAACATCGTGTCGTCCGCTCCTCAAATCCCTCTTTACCCCAGTCTACCATCACCACCATCTTCATCTCTCTCGCAGCTCTCGCTCGCTTCCTCTTATAAACTTTACAAACTCCCCAAACTTTATAAACTTGGACCAAAACTTATAAACTTCAACACAAGCTAGCTAGCCTCCGATCCAGTACTGGATCACTTAATGTGATTGATACATGCTTGGATCGATGTTTTCAATTGCTAGCAGCTATGAAAGGATACGATACGTTCGAGTTAGAGATGGCGATGTAGCAGTCCGATCGATTAGTTGGGCTCGTTTGGTTTGGTTCAAAACTGGTGCTTACCTTTGGTTTTATTGATTGATGTTGCGGTGGTGTTGGTATTGCTCTTTGGTTCAGTCTTTCAGACTGTGTCTACGTCGCTGGAATGCTTTGGAGTCTGCTGCCAGGCTTCTTCAACACCTACCGGGGACTTGGATCCCAGATTAACAAACCACCTCGATCTGTACATTTGATTTTGTGTTTGTTATTGGAGTAGTACGTTCTGATGTAGAAATACGCGGTCTTGTATATGCGGAAGAGCGTCGGTGGTAATTGCAATGTGGGTGTTTTGAGTTCATTAGATTAGGCTACAATCAATCGATAGATTCATAGTTAACATTGCCTTCTGATCCAAATCGTTTCTTAGTAGTTGTTCCTTGTTTATACCATTCCGTTATGACCTGCTTTCAGGCTTTCAGCGTTCCTTGTTCATAGCTTGTAATGATCTGTTTGCAACTTTAGCATTCCTTTGCTCATGTTTGGGGAGCTAATTGGCCAGATTGTAAGCCCTCTTGTGTGTGTTGAATATACTGTATTGCCACCAATACATCTGGACTTTATTTCAGCAAGCTACGCGCTGGGTTGATAGCAAATTGGAGAACTTTGGAACCTGTTTTGTGTTTTTTCGTTAGATTTGAAGGTAGCTAATAGCTCGTTAGTTACTGACTCGGCATTGGAAAATATTGAGCAAGGATTGAGATGGAGGGTGTTTTTGGGCCGATGCCGGAGTGTCCAGCCGACAAGGCTTGTCTGAAGTGGGTGCAGAGATACTTGCTCGACTGTGTGTGCAGCAGAAGTGACCGATTCTCATTGGCGCTGGGATTAATGAGCGTGGCCAGTTGGGGAGTGGCCGAGATCCCTCAGATCCTCACGAACTTCAGGGAGAAGTCCACCGAAGGAGTCTCATTGCTCTTCCTTATGACATGGGTCATAGGGTACATACGCAACTCCCTGGACAAATATGTGCACCCTAGTTAACTCAAATTCATTCTAGTAGCACTCACAAAGCAATTAGATAGATGCCGATTCTTCCATTACTAGCTAGATTACTAAAGAACTGATTTGGTTCCTAGATCCTACCCACAAGCTAGTTGGGAGATCCTGATTGGCTCAGTAGTTCTAAATCTGGTGATTAGGAATTGGTAAGGTCATTAATTTGTGGTGGTAATGATTCAATTTGTGCATTGAGGTGAGCTTCTGTTGGATTTTATGAATGTGCAGGGATGTTTTTAACCTGATGGGGTGCTACTTAGAGCCAGCCACGGTACGTTGCAAATTCGCTAGTACTGAAAAGCGTAATCAAGCGGAGTAACTCGCAATTTAATCCCTTTTGCTTAGGGCTGAAGTCCATATTCTGGATGATGAACAGAGTGACTTAGGGAGGTGTTTTGATTCTTCCAAATAATGTCTCATTCATTCAAAAGCATTCAAAGTAACGCATGGATCAGATTATAGAAACAACCTTCTTTTAGGACCGTCCCATTTACGACCGTCCAATTTGACAACGCTGAGGTTATAGTACAAAGATATCAGAAAATATATGTAAAAATTCAAAAACAGGGTTACATGCGCTGCTGATATACGTTCGACATTTACGTTCCAATTTACAATTTTGTGTGCTCGTGGGCGTTGCAGCTACCTACTCAATTTCTCATGGCCACTGTGAGTTTCCAATCTCTTCTCTAGTTGGTCTTTTCGGCTTCAATAGTCCAGCTACACCTTGAGTACAAGGCCCATCTATTGTCCTCAAAGTCGATCCACCACCAAATTTAATGAATTAGCTAGTGTTGTTAGTCTGCTTAACCATTTATTTTCAGTTATGTTTCAAGTATTATATTATGCTTTTTGTCCCTGTTTACTGATCTATTTTGATTACTTAATTGGCATGTCCACACAGCTGTACACATTGACGACCATCGTTTTGGTGTTGCAAGTCATCTACTACGAACATCTTGTGAGCTGGTGGAAGAAGCGTGGAGTGGAAGTCTTGTTTCCAGAGGTTAGTTATCAATGAGCACCGACATCAAATTAACGAATTTTCAAACTACCACATAATTATTCCATTCCTTAACTCCTTTAACTTCTTTTCTTGTGCGTGTTAGTTGAAACATGAGAGCTCACTAATCTCATTGAAATTAAACTGGAAATCAGATACAGAAGACAGACATGGAATCACAGAAACCAATTCTCATCCCTCATCAGTCTTTCGATGGGGGCTTGGAATCCACCCTGGGCACGCCCCCTGCAAGCCAAGCCACGTCCATCCAAGTGCCTCACCATCTTCATCTCCACGGAAGCGCTTCTCCCGGCAGCAGGGAGCATTTGTTCATCCAGTACGTATTAAATCAATATGCTTATATTAATTGGCCCTGGCTTGCACAGCCAGAACTTTTGATCATTTATTGAATCCAACGACTTGAAAAATGTAAACAGTACGTGGGTACATGGTCCCACTATTCACTATTGGTGTGGAACCATGTACCTGCCATGTACATTTTTTAACTCACAGGAATCAACCTAAGCTGGCTGTGATAAATTAATTCATTTTGATAGTTACGTGATATGAGCTCCATATTTCTTTTTTGTGAAATTTGATCATAACAACAAATGAGATGGGAATCCAATACGAACCAGTGGTATATGAGTTTTATATTACTAATAGCAAGATATAGATCTAATGTATTCAAGATATGCATTTTTGAAATTTTGGTGTAAACTTGCCTAAGACTTTCACCGCTACTTAATACTATTGAAGCGTATTACAATGAAAACCTTGTAGCAAATTTCTTCTATACACTGGTGCATTGGCCAGCTTAGTCATAGGCAGCTGATATTGAATCCTCGGTGAGAAAGATCCATACATCGAAAGTACATGATCCACGATTGGTGTGGGATCGTCTACCCTAAGATTACATTCTCATTTTTTGGATTCAATATGAAGGTGCCTTTGAGTATTGTCGTGAATATCATTTAGTAATACGGGTACATATGCGCCAACAACATTGTTGGGCACTCACTAACTCAGCGTCAATCCTGAAACTGTGCTTGAAATGAGGGACCATGAGCCAGAGTTTTAAGAATGTTTCAAGAAAAACACCCGATGATTTAAACCTTTTCAGTCTTTCTTGATTCCGTGGATCGGAGCTCTCATGAGTCGTGATTGATTGATTCATGTTTTCGGTTTCTTTGCAGGTCTGCGAGGTCTCTGGCCAGCAGCTATGCGCAACCCCTGGGCTCCTACAATGTGTCTGTCGGAAGAGACTCCGCAGGCGATCTCCATCACGGCCACAACAGTTACTTGCTCACCACAGAAGACTCCTCAGCAGCAGCAGCAGCAGCAGAAGGGCCGCCGCTGGAATCGCACCCACAGCGAGGCTCTCTCTCCTCTTCAGTACTACGAACAGTAAGAGACACACTGGGAAGTCACAAAAAATAATATGTTGTGGGAAATTTTCATTAATGTGGCAGTATTTCATACGCCATGTTTTCATTCATTTCCTTCTTTCAAGTTTGTTAAATTGACATGTTTCTACAAACTCTTACACTTTTACCTATCCTAGAATACTCTTTACCTGCCATTTTAATGGAAAACTGCCATTTTAAAGGAAAACTGCCATTTTTATGAAATTTTTGTTATAGATGTTAGATACATTCTTTATAAGGTTAAGATAACCAATGTCAATTTTGTTAAATTGACGATATTCCAATATTGTAACATTGTTTCAAACATGCATCTTGAAATCAAAATCTAGACTTGTCCTAGTTTGCAGCTTGAAATTAGACTTTTGTGAAGATAAATGTCTGCAAATATTGTTGTCTAGATGCAAATACTTTCAGTTTAACAAAATTGGCATTAAACTACACCTCATTGTGACATGTTTCTAAAACCAACCTTGATACCATTAGATTCTTGTCTAAAATGTGCAACCTCTATTAAGGAATACACTCCTGTTTTCAACACTCCGAGTGAAAATTCTTTGTTATTCTGCTCAACCCTTATTGGACAATTCTACGATTCTATGTTGATTATTTATTGACCTGGAGGCATATTTGATGTTTGGGGCAGATGACATCTGGAGTGCTGGTAGTCGGATCATTAGGCTTGAGCTTATACATGAGTCCACGTGCGCCAGGTGGCACGACCATGGGTACGACCCACTCAGGGCGTGACAACTGGATGGGGGATCCTTTCTTACAGGAGGAGCCCTCTCCACTTGGTGAGGTTTTTGGATGGATCATGGCAGCGATTTACATGGGCGGTCGCATTCCCCAAATTTGGCTCAATGTAAGTTAACCCCTAAATGTCTCAATCTTTTTCTGAATTTTTGCACCTTGTTTTGCTTATATCTTTGTACAGAAATGTTATTTACCGAAATTTCATGAATTGGTCATTAAGGAAGGATGTCTTTTCTAGATTCAAGTATTACATTGGATGATTGAGAATTTAGTTGGACAAAACAGTGCCTTGAAGACCTCTGTTCATTGTCCAAAATATAGATGTCGGAGTGATTCAAGGTTAAATAATAAACTCTACTTTCCATTACCAACACCTTTAGTAGATAATATCATTATACTTTGATTGTTGTTTTAACAAGAATTTGATATTTACTATGTTGTTGTATAATTTGACATACCTTAATGCAGTATGTAGCTCGAGATGAACCAAAATTTTGTAAAAATAGTGGTCTTCTATACACTTTTACATATAGACCGTGCAATTTGAAATCTATATGAGTCCTAGACTTTAGAGCTAAAGAAGAAAATGAATGGAAAAATGGGGTATGGAATACTACCATTTTAACAGAATTTCCCATGTTGAATGTACCAGCAAGCGTCGTCAATTTCATTTACAAAATTGAGACATTCATGTACTCAAAAGTTGTAGAAACTAGGACTGGTGTAGATTTACATTTTACCTTAAAAGTTGTCAATCTATAGTAATTCACCTGTTTCCTTTCTTTGACATCTTATAGATGAAAAGAGGCACAGTGGAGGGCCTAAATCCGCTCATGTTTGCTTTTGCTTTAGTGGGTAATGCAACCTACGTCGGAAGGTATGTCAACAAATTCCCATATTGTTTGTTTCAAATTTCAGTTCCAGCTATGCTAGGAATTGTGGACATGATTTCCATCAGAAGTAGGGCATTGAAAAGTGTGCCTAATTTTCATCAATCTATCATTTTAACAAACATGAGATTTCCATGTCTTTTAATTTCTAGAAAAGTTGATCATGGTTCATTCAGGTTTGTTGCATTTGCTAAGTCAGTGAAAATCTAGTGATTTCAGGGTTCAATTTTTGGGTCAAATGCCACCAAATAAGATCAACCGAATGTGGATTAATTGTTCTTGCAGCATTTGGGTTTTGTTGCATTTGATAAGTTAGTGAAAATCTAGTGATTTCAGGGTTCAATTTTACGGTCAAATGCTGCCAAATAAGATCAACTGAATGTGGATTAAATTGTTCTTGCAGCATTTTGGTCCGGAGCACAGATTGGCGGCAGCTAAAGCCCAATCTAGCATGGCTGGTGGATGCTGCAGTGTGTGTTGTCCTTGACATTTTTGTATCCTCATTACAACAACTTTGTTTCAGTCAATATTACATTGTGTGTTCATATACATTTCATGTTCATTTTCATTTTCATTTTCATTTCATGCTCATTTTCATTTCATGCTCATTTTCATTTCATTTTATGCTCATTCTTGTTTCATAATTCCTTTTTAGGTCATTTCCTTGACAATTTTTTCAAATCAGATATTGAGTCAATTTGTATACTACTATTCCAAGGGGAAGAAGGAGGAGGATGTATCATCATCAGAACAAGAAGCAGGACCTTACAAGTCTCTCAACTAGTTCTACTGCTCTGGCTGCAACGGCCGTTAATTAAAGTATAGTGACAAAAGATTTTAGAAAGAGTTGAAATATAGAACTTTCACTCATATTGACAATAGATATATTTAAAAGCACACCCATATGTCTTCCTCCAAATTCAAAATGGTTATCATGATCGAGGATAGTAATATTTTTTAAGATCTCTGATTCAATTCCTCCATACAGAAACCCTCTTTACCAACAGCAACTCACCCATTTATGAACTTGGTTGGACTTCAATCTTAGCAAGTGAGTAAGTCATCATGTATTGATGGAAAAATGTTCATTTATTTGCAACACATTTTTTGAACAGATGTAGGGTTGTCCATTGGCTAGCAACCTCTCACTATTTATGTTTGCATAAGAAAATTCATACTTCATGAATAAATTTGATGTCAACAAAATTGGCACTTCAGTTGTACCCAAAGTGATCTCCACGGAGCTCGCATAGCGATGCCAAGAATCTGGCTTCTACTGAAATGTTAAAATGCTTAGAGTGATGCAAATTGAATTCTGTATCACAACTCATTGGCAATGAGATTTGATGTTATGTTTTGGCATGTGGTATTTATCAAAGGTGATGGATGTTTGGAGCTGTGTTAAGATGGTGTAAATTTTTTTGGGTGTGTTGCTAGATTTTAGACATAGTGCATGATATTGAGATATAGTCTACTTTTGATATACAAATCTCAGGTTAGATGACTATTCTATGTAAGCATTCACCTTGAGTTTCAAGGGATTCACTATGATTGTTACTGTTTACTGTGATGCTCATGAGCTGGAGTCTCGGGAAGAACTGACTCGCAAAGAATGTATAAAATGATTCTTCCATTGCATTGGAACCATTGCTTAGAGGCAATTGTGAACACTTGTGAGCAATTGTGCCCATGAAGATGATTATGTACTCCTAAAGAGTTCAACTTATTGAGTAAATTCAGCAAGTTTTTATTTGGATAAACTTAGTACAGGATTGCTGGTATGGCAGTGCACTTGTACACCTGCTTCAAGTATCAATATGCATTGGAATTGTGAGCAAGGAGCATAATCAGGAGCTTCTGTGGGGATTAGTGCCAAGATATTAATGGCCTAATCCACTTGCTCATACATAGCAAATGCTTGGAAACTCATCTTGATTGAATATCTTATGAATCCTAGAATCCTAGATGCCATGCTTGCCATGCTTGCCATGACCAGTGAATCTCCAACATTTGAGGAGTCCACGTACCTGAGCCAACAAGTGCAATAGCTCACCGCAACTTGGCAAATTTTTTAATTGAGGCTCAGACTGGAATGAAATGAGGAGCATGGTGTCCCATGCCTTCCATGATCTAAGCTTATTTGAGATCACATCTCTGCTTTCAAGCAGTGCCTGAGAAAGAGCCTAAGAAAGAGGAACCCAATGAAAGAATGTGTCCTTCAAAAGGACCATAATCCATAACATTCTTACAAAGTTGGCTTGAAAGATGGAATCGGAACTCTCTTTTTGTACACAATCTGCAGTTCATGTCATTGCAAGCAGAAGGTCCCAAAAATATAGAAGGGAGACATGTGTTAGTAACTCATTTAGAACCAAAGTGCTCTCCAGGGACACTTGGGATTTGGGGCAAGCTCATGTGACTTGAAATTTTGATTTGATTTTTTGAAACTTTTTTTTGAAGATAGGAAATCACATTAACTTATTTCTAAACTTTCTAAAAATATATTTTTTGCATTTCAATTGGTGCCTAGGAGCAAAGGTTATGCCATCCTAAGTCTAAAAAGCAGTTTGACAAGCAAAACAAAAAAACACAAATAAATGATTTTTTTTTTTAATTTTTTTAATTTTTTTTTGAACGATTATATTTCTATCTACATTTGAAGCTTTGGTTCATTCTATTTGGACTAATAATGAGAAAATTATGGACAATCTCATTTTTTGGGCAAACTAAGCATCCTCTTCCAAAAATAACTTGTAGAATTCATTTCTGAATGCAATTTCAAATTTTTTTTCAAATTTTTTTCTTGACAAGGTGAAGTTTCTTTGCAAAAATAGTCTCATTGTTGGGATTATGATGTTTCAATTCCATCTGAGAGCTATTAACAATTTAGTATTTTGTTCAGCCTACTTCTACTTAACAATTTTTTAATGAATGAAAATCAAGTTTTAATATTCTGAAAAAAATTCCCCGACTCTCAACTCAAATGTTCAACAAGAAAAAGTATAAACTTCTAGTCCATTGTGCAAAAAAATTCCACAAATGGCGGTCAAAGTCATATGAAATTGCAAGCCAATATTAAAAAAATAGCTTAATTTTCCAACTTCAAACGCTAATATCTTCCAATCCTTATAGTCAAACTTCATGAAATTTTTACCACATGATTTGAGACAATTTAAGTACAAGCTAGATCCTATAGTTAGATTCTAAAAAAATGTTTTTTTTGTTTCTTGGGTGATTGCAACAGATATGGCAGTTTTGACTGGTTTTTGAGCCAAAAAATGCCTTGGTCCTTTAGGGGTTAAGATTCAAGATTCAAGGATCCCATGCTCACTGGGGCACATTTTGTGAACTCCTATTGGTGAGCTGATGTGCTAGTGTCACCCTGGCTATTATTATTATTAAATCAATAGGTGCAAAACAATGAAGTCATCCATTAGACCTTTTAGGTCCACAACATCCTTACAGGGTTAAACACTACCACACCAAACAAGCATTTAACTCCTAAATGCCAATGGCTGGGGTCCTCCCCAAATCAATTGCAATTTTTGAAATGAAAACATAACTATGAGATCATATTCATCACTATCAAATTAGTCTACCCTCCAATATTCAATGACTTTGACCCTACGGATTTTGAGATATCTTCGATCAAAGTTTAGTTTTTGAAAGAAGAGTAGGGATTTTTGGGTGCACAATGATTCTGGAGGCCCATATCTCAAATTTTCACAAAAGAATTGTTTGCCATTTTTGACCAAATGAAATCATAAATAGTAACAAACATGCATGACAATTTTCACAAGGTTTGGACAAAGGGAGATTGTTTTCAAAGGCTTGCAATCAAGTGAGATTGAATAAATTGGAAACACAAGAATTTCACATGACAAATTGTTCCCATTTACTATATGCTCTAAGTAGTCATTCAACCCCGTGCCAACTTTGCACATCCACAAAAAATCTTGACGAGTTATATGAGAAAAATATGAAATTTCACAAAAAGTATTTTTTTGGTCTAGGCAATTCCTAGAGTTGGAGGCTAGAGCAACCATAAAATGGTTGATTGGGCATTTAGGGATTAACCCCTAAAAGGCCAAAATCCCCTCTAGGAACACTTGGGAAATTAGATAGGCTATTACAAACAAGATTTTTGTTATAATTTTTCAAATTTTTTTCACATGGTGTAGTTTTCTTCTAGCTTTGTAGGGATTTAATTTTCACTTTGAATGCACAAAAATTTCAGTCTATTTATCATATATCCCAAAAATTTTACCACATCATTTTGTACAAGTTTAGTACAAGATCCTATGGTTAGATTCTCAAAAAGTCATCTCACCAGTTTTTGGAGGCAATGCAATAAAAATCATAATTTTGAATGAATTCTGAGGAAGAAAATGCTTTAGGACTTTAGGGATGAGGCATATTTGAATGAATTATGAGGAAGAAAATACCTTAGGACTTTAGTGGTTAGGCATATTTTTTATTAAGCTTTAGTAGTTTAGGATCTTGTTAATAATTGAAAGAAGATTTTAGATTTGCTTCGCATATTGTTTTGGTAAACCGTGGGAGATCACTCTTTGGACACAAGACCCAAAATTTTGTAGAAATGTGGGAGATCACTCTTTGGATATAAGACCGAAATTATTGGAGCAAATTTTTATCATTATATTTGAGTTCCTTAGTGGATCATTGAAAGTGGGAGGTTGTAAGTCTTAGACCACTATAGTAGATAGCCCCTAAATTTTTTGTATCCTCTACTCTAAATTCTTGTATGAAAGCAAATGGTCAATTGTTTCTTACTGTGACGGTGTGTACAATGGGAATGTGGTTTATTGCAGCAGGGGAACTACATTGACATGTGGTATGTATGAGACATGTTTATTGCAAGAGTTTTCTTCTAGTAGTGCTCAAACAATTGTAGCTTGTATGTATGGAATGCAAACATGGAATGCAGCTGAAGCTTGTATGACTTTGCTTTTTACCTTGAAATGACAAGCTCTATCACCATGATTATGAGCATTTCTTATTTTTGTAGGAACCTTGCTTGTATGACCTTGCTTTTTACCTTGAAACAACAAGCCCATCACCATGATCATGAGCATTCCTTGTTTTTATAGGAACCTTGAAAGTCATTTATAGGACATTTTGATTCATAGGACATAGTGAACATCCTTATGGATTTCCACCTAAAAGGTACATAATTTGACATCTAAATGTAGTAATGTGGTGAAATTGACCCTTTAAGATTTCCACCTAAAAGGTACATTATTTGTAAATAAGAGCTAAGAGTGAACTTTAGGTACACATGTAATCAACACTTTGAATAGTACTAAACACATATGTATTTCTACAGATGGTTCAAATACTTAAAGTGAAGCAAACGGTATCCACTACATTCTTGGTAGAACAACTTTGTACTTTCATGTGAATGAACCATATGACCGAATCTTATCTACTCGTAGTTTTGAAAAGGTGGAACTCAACAAACGTACCAAAACTGTCAAGTCTCTTCGAAACTTGGGTCCATGCTGCAGGTTGGCCTTCGGCAACCTGGTTTCATATTGGCAAATGTCTTTACAACAAAATTGGGTGAATGATTATCGTCTACAAAAGAACCATTCGATAGAATATAGGACATAAAACCGACAGGTTATGCTTTTCTCACAAACCTGTCCAAAAGAAGGAAATTTACTCCTCGGAGGTCTAGAAAGGAGGGGCATCAACAAGGGGTGCCGTTCCAAAGTGCCGATGGTTTTGATCTCCCTTGTTGACGAGAGTAATTCCCAGCGCCGGTAGCTGATGGATAAGAGTCGTTTCCAACTCGGAGGCCACACTTTTGTTGGGAACAATCAGATACAAAAATGGGGCATCTGCTAAAATTGAACGATGCTGTCGAACTCTGCCTGTGAGATTGTCCGACTCGCCCACGTAAAATCTCCCATCAGGTCTCTGCAACAAGTACACACAGGAATGCTTGGTGGTCGAAGGAGGAGGCAGTTGCCGTGGACCAATGAATGAGCAAGTCGAAGAATTTCCTTCTCCCAACTCCAGCAGCTTCTTCTTGCAAGTCCTGCTGAAAATCTCCATGTGGTCCAGAAGCTCTTTTCTCGGCTTCACGGTTATCACTGTTTTGACCTCAGGCAGTGGAGAACTGTAGATACCTGCCTCTTCAATAATATTTTGAGCCTCATTGCGTTTGTCATTTGCTCCATTTTCAACCAAGCTGCTATCCGGTCTTACTTCCTCTGAATTCCCAAATAGATTATTTTTCTTCGACTCTACAGTTTCCCTATAGATTTCGATGGCTCGCTGTACAACACTTTCAGGAACGCCTTCTTTCTTTGCCACCTCAAACGCCAGGCTCTCACGACAAGCACCATCAACGAGTTTCCAAGTGGGCTCAATATGGCCGTCAACGTCCTTGACGCCCATGGACTTTTGGACAACATTGCGTACTCGAAGCTTCATGTCTAGGAGGTCGTGTAAATGAGTTGAAAGAATGCCAAGGCAGCCAATGCGGTCAAGCGATTCAATCACACTAGCTGCAATGGCTGTGCCCTTTTGGACCTCGGTTCCCCTACACAGCTCATCGATTAAGAGCAGACTTCTGGATGTTGCATCAGCCAATATCGTCCGTAGCTCTGTCATTTCCTGGAAAATTTGCGTGGGCGTGCCAACAATTAATATCAACAGCAAAATCTTAACCCAAAGTGCCCAAGCAAAAATTCAAAAACTACTTTGGAAGCTATAGTCGATTACTGCAGTTTTCAAAACATCTTTCTATGGTTCAATATGTATGAGTTCTTATTTCTATTGTTACAATTTATTACCTTCCTTAACTTCCGAGCTGATTCGCTTCGGTCGTATAGACATGGAAGTGTACAATTTAGGCCATTCGGTCACAGAGTTTGATTGATTAAATTCGAAGGCTCTGCGAAGAAAGATGGTTCAGTACCATCTGCCTATCATGCCATTAGGTCAGAGAAGGAATGTAAAAATTAATTGGGGTTCAATTCTCAATCTTACAACTCAAAGAGGATAGAGCAGCAAAAATTCAGTACCATTTGGAAAGAACTCTTGTTGTCCACTGGACTGTCCGTAGACATCATGCGAAGCATAACAGCATCCAACCTGGGCACCACCGCTTTGCGTGCTGGAACCATTAGACCGCACACTGACAACAATGCCGCTGCACTAATCGAACGCAAAAGGCTTGATTTTCCACCACCGTTGGGACCCGAAAGCAAGAACATGGAGTCCAATTCGACTGTATTTGGCTCGGCTTGCTCACACACTGGGTCCTTCCAGTAAGGAATCAGATCCTCCAGTAGCAATGGCCTGAACATGCCAAACGAACACAATTGAATTAGGCTCTACAGATACTGGAGAAAAAGCAATCGAATTAGACTCTGAAGTTGCAATGTGGACTGAGCATTTTGTTTCAAGAAACTACTCTGCTTAGGAAGCAAAATAGCTTCAGATGCAAAATGCAGTGATGATGATCTAAGGGCATACAAAACTACACGTAACAATAAACTGACACAAAGCGAAAAAAACTCATCAGTCTCCTAGCGAGTGAGTGCATTTTTGATCCGGAAAACTTGATCTTTAACGCTGCAGTCATATAGTACAACTGCTGTATGTCAACTCTTATAACATGATATATTCAGAGTGGTAAAGCAATACAACAATTGCTGGAGCAAAAGTCAGGGCAAGGATACACGTACCCTGGAGCATTCTGCTGGTTAGAATCTGATGAAACGAGCGTCGGGAAAACCCAGTTCCGTCTGCTTCCTTCACTCACATGCAAGCAGAGAGACCTGGCAATGATCGACAACACCGATATAAAAATAAGTGCATTCAGTTTCACCTTCACCTCTTCTGCCAAGTCTCGGAGAAGTTGAACAACAGCACTTTTTGCTCTCTCAACCGCTGCCCTGTATCTAGTCAGAGCATCTTCAACCCGACTGGTTGTCCACCATTCCTCACCGGCCTTTTTTCCCTTTCCATCGTAAGCGGAAATCAACCGCTTCATTTCTGCTTCACCTGGAGTATCACCCCACACGGTGGGTCGAAAGTTCTTGCCCTTAAACCACACAGCCTGACTGTCACATCTGTAATAGATTTCGCCTCTCCGACCTCCAAGTCCACCCCCCAGCGGTCTCTGGTACCCTCTTACGCAGTGAACTATGGGAACAAAATCAGTACACACAGCATTTGAAAGCTCCAATGCTGCTTCCTCGACTTCGGAAAATTCTTTCTCGGCGTGCGATCGTTTCACCCGGCCCCTCCAGGAATGTTCGAAGTCCCGGAAAAATTCATCAGGAATATTTTCATCGCTGCTTACATTCTGGTCGGGGTCTCTCTCGCTGGCAAGTACATTGCCGATCCTGCTTGCCAGGAATTTACAATCATCCACTAATTGTTTTCGCTTTATATGAATACCTGAATCACAGAATCGTTTACGAAATTCTCAATACCAGTACTGTAATGAAGGACGAAGTAAAACCTGCTTACAGACTCTATAATCTGGCTGTTTGGGTGTTAAACAGTCAATTTGGATGCATTGTATTCAACGTTGAAACCAAGTAAAGCCATTCTTAACCCAGGAAGTGATGACAGCAATGATTGGCGTTGCATTTCCGGTGGAAGCACAAATATTTAATTTGAAGTCATACCTGCGGCAAGCCACGTTGGATCCAAGAGGAGGTCTAAGACTTTGCTGAGCTGAGGGTCGTTATCCATGAGAAGAATATCTTCGGCTATGTTGCGCATGCGAGCAAATTCAATGTGATTCGCTTCGTGTGTCTCGATCAGCTTCATTAGCTTGGCGGCTGAGACACAGATGAAATCAGGAATGGAGCTTGTTACCTCTGCTAACAACCGGCAGGCAGCTTGTATACAGTCAGCCACCCTGTACAGAAATGAAAGCCGTTAGGATTTTACCGTCATAAACGCAAAGTCTCATCAAAGTCACCAATTGAAGCCAGAAGGGCATATTCAATCCCCATCGACATCACATATGACCCACCTATTAGATTGGCAAAGATTTTAATGCTAACAAATGCCAATTAATAGGCACAAGATTCACATAATCCTCGTGTTGAGTTAATAGAAAGTTCATGGTACGGCGACTTCAAATAGTGTGATGTTAGCGTCCTCAGTATCAACTTGAGGCAATCACTAAGTTAACACTAATCTGATCCAATGTTCGATTAAATTAACATTAATTTACCATGAATATCTTTGTAAATCTAACAGAGGATCATTGAGATGGAGCAGTGCCGCATACAGATAACCATTGAGCACATACAAACGATGCACGCAGAATAGCCTTCGAAAATATGGGCAAAAGCGTCTTCTACCAGATGACTCTTTCAGTGAGCATGACTGACCTGTGAGGCGGGGGATGCAGGAGCAAGTTTCGCACATAAGAGGTACACAGAAAGTTTGCTTCTGGTGGTAATAACACCATCAACAAACTAGGGACACCGGCTGTAGGTAAAATCCCAATCTGTGAAGCTGTGCTAACGTAGAGTGGTCTGGGCCTTTCTCCAGGAGGCACTACTATCTCCCGAAACTCCTGATTCTGTTTCAGATCAAAAAGCTCCCTAACCTTCAAGATAAGACCTTCCACTGGGTCATCGTCATACCACTCTTGTTGCTTTTTCTGACACTCACCAAACAGCAAACCTGCAACCATCAACTCAAAACTTCACTCAAAGATGCAACTCATTTCTGCCCGAGTTGGGGCTGCAGCCGATCGAATTCGAGAACTGGAACTTAATGTCGACAGAAAAAATCAAAAAATCATCAATATAATAACGGACCCACATGCGCTCATAGCATCGTACCAACGCATCAAATCTAGATTCATAAAAAAGGAGGGGATAACGAAAAGATGATGCTTAAAGGGAGGAAATCCACTTCTCATCCGGGTTGATCAAAGATGATTCGGGCACATTGCAGAACAACTGCGCACGGGGAAATACCCGGCGAAACGAGTAAATATCTCCAAATCAACAGAATCCGGGAAGACAACACCGCTTACGATGATCAGCGCCAGAGACCCCATATTACAACCGCCATCAAGGCGGCCTTTAAGCTCACGCACGAGACTTAAGCAAAGGCTATAAGACCGATAGGGAAAAGAATTGCCCCGCACAGTTCCGGGATAATGAACCAGCATTCAAAGAGAAGCAAATCTATGACAATGATTTCTATGAATTTCTCAAGATGAGCAGCTCTCAATTCTAGTGGGACTCTCCCTTCTTATCTTTGCTACTCTTGTTATTGGTCTTTATATAGTACTCAACTATCTACAACTCTCAGAGCTCATGGTTCAGAAGACTCAGAATGAAATGGGAAAGCCCTATGATAGTAAAAATCCCTCTATCCCTAGAATGGTACAATAATAAATGGTTTTTATTAGGTATGGAATGCGTTTGTATCTTCACCATATACGGTTTATCAAAAATTTCAACTTATGGCTAATGCGATTCTATATTATTGGCCAGGTTGCTCTTGTTATTGGTCTTTATAGCAGATGATAAAATTTTCGATTTCCTTAAATACTCCAATAACTTTGGGTCCTCAAGTTGATCTCCCTCCAGATTCGTGAAAGAGATAGGGTATAGGACTTTTAAGATTTTCATTATCTTTCTGTCTTATTTTTTTGACAGATAGATTTAAAGATCCAGTCAAAGACTCATCTAAATAGACGTCTAGCAATTTCTCAATGACGGATTGAGCTCTCTGAGAACTTTCCGAATTTTCTAGAATTTTTTACCTCGAGTGTCTGTCTATATGATAAGCCCAAAGAGTACCCAACTTTCGTTAATATATCCTCCAGATTACTTATAGTTTCTTACAAATCGCCCTTTGGGATAATAAGCACAATCCCAACATGAAGACCAAACCAAAGTAGCATGACAACAGCAACAACGGGTATTATTTTCATACAGCTCTCATGTTGCGTTAATATTAAGTCAAATGTTAGTGTAACGTATTAACTTAATGTTACTGTGATGTAAGAGTCAGATTAGCAACTATTAAGATAAAATTTGGAAAATTAAAAGCCAACATGAACTTGACATTAATTTTAACATTAGTATAGTGTCCTCTTAGATTAGCATTACCTTACCATTTAAGAACTTTGTAAATCTAATGAGGAGATCTATTGAGATGCAGAGAAAATTTGATTACCTCCTTTGTCCCACCGGGCAATGCCTGCTATGTCTTTTCGGAGGGACCGATGCATGAACAGTTGCTGACATTGTCGAGACCGTAGCTTTGCAACAACAGTCTCCTCGGTCAACGCATCTTCTACAGAGAAAGAATGCATCATCTCCAGCACGGATATCAGGCAGTAGCCTCGCGTGGAGCGTGAGATTCCCATAACAGGTACGGGCTCGGGAAACTCCAAGTCCACATCCGCACTGACTAAGCCATACACGTATGGGCTTCCTGGATGTGCATGGCCTGCGACAAACCTTTCTTTCAGATGTCCTTTGGCCTGGGGACCTTGCACTTCCTCCACTATACAAACTGAGAAACCCTCGAATGTGAGCATGTCAAGCGTTTGCCGAAGATTCATTATTGGACAACCTGCTCTTGGAACTGTGTCGGACCGAGGCGCCATAGGATTTAAATTTGCATATTCTACTAACATGCATGCATCAAATCCTACAGCTTCATAAAACTCCCCACACCTGTCAAGAGAAACATCTAATCAGTGCCATTACTAGATAATTCAAAGCACTACAGCAAAGTACTGTAACAAAGCATTACATCACAGCAGAGAGATAGATGCTGAGTTCATATTTGCAACCGATACAATTAGTTTTTCGACAGACAGTCAATTAGGCAAGATGAAGCTCAATCGTCATACGAAGAGTGAGAATACGTCATTCAGTTCTAGATGTCCTACTTTGAAGCAATGGCACAAAATTCAACAACCAAATCAATTGATTAAACACTTACTTCGTTTTGGTATTTTACTTCATCTTACTTCATTTTGATATAAGTTTCAGAAAGATCATTTGTAAAAATATGAGAAAACAGAGGTGATTATGCCCTCAAAAATTCAAAAAAATGTATCAGCAAAAGTCCCATTCATGAGACCCAATTTACCTGTACATGAGAATTTCATGAGGACACTGACGCTTCGTTTCCAATATCTCGGCATTTATCCTTCCAGATTTCAGGTTCCCGTTTCGGAGATTCTCGTCCAAACCAAGAAGATTATCAAACTTCAGTTTCTTCATCAATTCCTTCGTCACAGGCTTTTTGCAATTCTCCAGCTGCATGGAAGAAACGATGTAAGGTCACTTCCACAATTCAGTCAAGCATCTTAAACCATGGCCTACACGTTCTCCCAATTACAATCTAAATCACAATTGTAAATTACAATCTTAAACCAAACAAAACTAACACACGCTAAGATTCCATTTGGAAAAATTTATTCAATCATAGTCTTCTCATGCAAGACTTTAAAGAGTTTGGAAGGACCATTTTAAACGAAGGCCAATGCTTGGTTTTGATAAAGGCACCACATCACTTTAAAAATTCAATTTCAAACTCAACATCGCTCCAAAAATTATGAAAACTTGAGCTGAGCTCCATCTTCTCTTGCCTTTCCCATAATAACTACAACTTATTCTATTCGACTACCAATCTCAGCACTTCTTGTTTCATAGATAAACCCTAAACCTCACAATGTTGCCGAATTTCATTAACAGAATGAGGGAGGGAGGGCAAATTGACAAGAACATGACAACAGTTCACCTTCACCCGCCACCATTCGATGTACTTCACGTCCGAGCTCTGCAGCGTCTTGATTTCCTGCAATTTCCGTCCTTTCGAGGTCGGTCTCCCCGGACTACTCCTCTTCACAGCCTGAAAAGCACGAGGACGCAATTGCCGCGTCGACGGATACCGTATCGTACAAACTTGACAGTACCGAGGAGGCAGGAATGTCAGCAGCCACGGACTCTCCCTCAACCCTAACCCAAACATCCGAGTCCAATTCCGTGAACTGCACGGAGAGCGCACGCTACTCTTGGATCCACTGAGGAACGAAATCGGCTCTTGGAGCCGCCTGGGAGACAAAATCAACGAATGGACTGCCCGAGCCGCGGGCATGGCACCAAAACCCATGAGAATTCCCCGCATGACTCTCCTCTGGTCTACTCTTCAACCATCCCAAAAGCTTCTCACGAGCGCTACATTGCTAGACAATCCTCGTAAAACCTCTGTACCCAACTAGAATTCTTTCAAAAAAATTGGAAAACAGAACTCTATTGAAATCAAGAGAAGCTTTGGGTGCACACAATCAAAGGCGAATCATCGTCTCCTGGCAATGCGACTCGATCATCGTGTTCTCTTCACGCTTGAGCTTCCTCCTGCAAACTAGCGAATGGCGAAGAGAATTCGAATTGGCAACAAATTGACAAATGGGTACGAGAATTGGCAACAGATTTGTCGATTCGGAGTCTGCAAGTGCAAGAGGGGCTTCGATTTCGGCGCCTAGAGCTTGAATGCGCGCTGCAATTTGCCTGCTGGGCAATCGGTGGGAATTTTACTAGTAGTAGTCCACAAGGGGACTGGGGCGGGCACTTGGCGGTGCAGATTCTGGGGAAGGGGAAGGGGAAGGGTCAAGGGTTTAGGGTTTAAGGTTCCTGGTATCTAGGAATGTGGACTATAATCTACAGTAGAGTGTTAAGTTAAACTAGATTTTTGGATTACTTCCTTGTTTAGAGGGACTGGGTGTTCTGGATTCGTTTGAATCAGCCGTTGGATTGCAATCCGTTATAAAGGCGCAGATGTCATTAGCATTTGGCGGCGGGGTGACTCCAGTTTACTTGTATTATATTAGAAATAATCATTGGAAATATTTTGAAGGAATGAGCACACAATAAAATAATAATGCCGCCTGTCCCAAAATGTGAAGAGCAGCGATCTCAGATTGCAGCCTCACGCGTCCCCAAAAGTCATTCCAGGTAAAAAAATAAATATAAAAATAAAACTATTATTTTGTGCCTGATTAATTTATCTTGTACACCCCTGCCAACTAATTTGGGGCCTCTGATTGCAAATATGTCTTCCAGATTTGTAAATTCTATCATACGTAGAAAATTAAAAAAATTCAGCGTTTTCCTGAGGGGACGAGTGAGGGGGTTGGTTCACTTGGCTCTATTGGGATTGGAATAACTTTAAGTTAGTTTGACTAGCTATGAGTAGGTGAGGCTACGGACCTTGCCACCTCCTTTTAGAGATAGATCATGAAGGTAGTTGTCTTTTGTAGGTGCATATTAAGGATTTGTGCTTAGGAAAACGTGTTGTAATTGACTATGGAATTTTTAAGGTCTATATAGCCTCCAAATAGGGAAACCTTTTGCATTGCGCTCCAACAAAGTATGCACCGATAATTGCTTCTCCCAACAAGAAGCACACAATAAGGAAGGTAATTGAGCTTAATAAATGTGATGTGTTTGTAAAATTGTTGCGAGTCCTACGCTCTTATTCTTTTAAAAAAAATTTAAGTCCTTCCATTGTGAGAATCCAGATATAAAATTTTGGATAGACCTAGTTTGCGAAATTTGAAAATTCTTGGTCTATTTATATTAGCATTTTTCTAAAAGAATAGTAATGTATCCGTTGGCACCATTTCATTGAATTGAATTGGAGGGACGTTAATGTATTAGCTCTTTTTATCGAGTGTTTGCAAAACCGTCATTCTAGATTCTTGTGTAAAATATAAGTCTTTTCAATATGAATATATAGATATAAAATTTTGGATAGACCTATTTTCAGCAACTTGAAAATTCATATTCTATTTCCATTAGCATTTTTTTAGAAGAATAGTAATCCGCTCATTGGCAACATTGAATTAAATTTGGACCAAGGGACATTAGTGTATTATCTCTTTTTTGTCAAAGCTAGCAAAGTCAGGTTAGCTTTCTGAAAATATAATTTTTATTTCAATCGGTGCCCAAGAGCAAAAGCCATGCCTCCATTTGTCTTAAAAGTAGTTTGCTGGGCAAAGCATAAAAAACACAAAAAATTGAATATTTTTTTTTAATTTTTTTTTAAAGATTATATTTTTGTCTAAATTTGAAGCTTTGATTCATTCTATTTGGACTAGTTAATAATGAGAAAGATGGACAATCTTGTTTTTTGCGCAATCTAAGCACCTTCTTCAACAAACAACTTATAGCCATTCATTTTTAATGCAATTTGCAAAATTTTTTTTTTTTGACAAGGTAAAGTTTCTTTGCAAGAATAGTCTCATCGTTGGGATTATGATGTTTCAATTCCATCTGAGAGCTATTAGCAATTTAGTATTTTGTTCATTCTCGGACCTACTTCTACTTAACAAATTTTTAATGAATGAAAATCAAGTTTTAACCCCTAAAGGACCGAGGTGATTTTCCTACCAAAAACCATTCAAAACTGTCATTTCTATTGCAAAGAGAAAAGAGTTTCAATGATTGTTTTTTTTTGCATATCCAACCGTAAGATCTTATACTTGACTAGTATATGAATATGTGGAAGAAATTTCAGAAACTTTGACCACGTAGATTGCAAGATATATGCATTTAAAGTGAAGAAAACAAGTTTTTTTCCACCTTGCTTGACTAGATTTTTTGGCTTTGAATCTTTTTAATTCAATTTTTTGGCACTACTGATTTCGATTTTCTACTTATTTATGTTAAGTAGTTGAATTGAGAATCTACCAAAAAAATTTAGGAAAAAAATCACTTATTTTTCACTCATTAAAAAATTGTTAAGTAGAGGTGGGTACAAGATTGAAGAAAAAACTAAATTGCTAATAGCTTTTAGATGGAATTGAATCACAATAATCCCAACGGTGAGATTGTTCTAGCAAGAAAATCTAACCCTATCTAACAAAAAAACTTGAAAAATTCTCAAAATTGCATTCAAAAATGAATTCTACAACTTATTTTTTCAAAAAGATGCTTAGATTGCCTGAAAAACTAAGATTGTCCATAACTTTCTCATTATTAGTCCAAATTGAATGAAACAAAGCTTCACATGTAGACAAAAATATAATCTTTGAGGAAAAAATTCAAAAAAAAAATTATTTTGACTTTTTGTGATTTTTTTTCTACTGCCCGCAAAATTCCAATTTTACTTATTGTGCCATAACTTTTGCTCCCGGGCATCAATTAAAATAAAAATTATATATTCACAAAGATCTCGCAAAAATACACAACCTCTAAAAATCCCAAAAAATATTACTAAAAATTGAGATCGTAGGAACCTGCCCGGACCCAAATTGTCCCCTGAGGGGACAACCAATCCTTTAGGGGTTAATATTCAGAAGTTTTTTCCCCCCATTCTCAACTCAAATGTTCAACAAATTATAAACTCATGGTCTATAGTGCAAAAAAATTCCACAAATGGCAGTCAAAGTCATCTGAAATTGCATGCAAACATTAAAAAAAGAAATTTACCAACTTCAAATGCTAGTGCCTTCCAATCTGTATAGTTGAACTTCATGAAATTTTTACCACATGATTTAAACAAGTGAAGTACAAGATCCTACGGTCACATGTCATTAGCTTCTGGTGGTAGGGTCACTCCAGTACTTGTATTATATTAGAAATAATCATTGGAAATATTTTGAAGCAATGAGCACACAAATAAAATAATAATAATGCCGGTCCCAAAATGTGAAGAGTTTGTTGGGGGTTGATAACTCAATTTAAGTTAGTTTGACTAGCAATGGGTAGTCAAGGCTACTATGCCACCTCCTTTTTGCAGATAGACAAAGAAGGAGGTTGTCTTCTGTGGGTGCTTTTTAAGAGCAGCTCTATTGGCGCATCAACGTAGAAAAGTACGTAAGAAACATTTTGAAGATGACATTGCGGGCAAATTGCCATTCTATCTCTCCTTCTTCTGGAACTACCACAGTGGAATCCAAGTTTCATCCTTCAAGCAACGCCTTAACCAACTGGTTTTACATCATCAATGATGTCATGAAAGAGAATGGTTCCTCCACAATCTAAAGGTTGAGTGGTTGGTGCAAAAGACCTCAGAAATATAGTGGGCGGAGCATTGTAGCATCTTTCTACAAAGAGCGGAAAACAATAACAATGATGCAGTGGAGTCCAAAAGTGTCGCCTTCCCGCAATAGTGACAGTCACGTCTACATTTCCATGTATAGTAGAGGTACTCTAAGCAGTTGCGCTTGTAGGAACGGTTTGTATTTGGATATGAAATTCCCAAGGTTTAAATAGCCTCCTAATAGGGATACCTTTTGCGTCATGCACCAACATAGTGTACACCTCCAATTGCCTCTACTACTAAAAAACACACAAGAAGGAAGCTAACTGAACCTAATAAATGTGGCGTATTTGTAAAACTGCCGTCCTAGATTCTTGTCTAAAATGTAAGTCCCTTCAATGTAAGAATCTAGGTATAAAATTTTAGACAGATCTATTTTCAACAATTCAATAATTCAATCTATTTCTATTAGTACTTTTTTAGGAAGAATAGTAATCCTAAACTTAATGAAATGAAAAATTTGACTTGGATAAACTTTGGGGTGCATTGTAATCCTCTCATTGGCAACATGGATTTAAATTTGGACTAAGGGACATCAATGTATTAGCTCCTTTTGGTCAAAGCTAGTGAGATTTTTCAAAAAGAACATTGATTTATATTGTATTAGTCTAAAACTACACGTACAAATAATCTCAAATTTCCTTTCTATTCTTAATATTAAATTTCAATTAACAAACTTAAACAATTTAAATATGTAAACCATGTTCAAATGTTTATTTAGATGATTGCAGTTGTAGTTATTCCACACCTAGTTGTGAAATTTGCAACAATTAGTTCAACTAAAGGAAATGATTGACTAATTAAAGTGCAACTGAAATGAAAAAAAATTCCAATCAAAGCCTATATACACCAAATGAATATATAATTGGAATATGGATGAAAATGTGACCATTTGTGTAATATGGATGAAAATTTATTAATAAGTCTACATGATATTTGCATATACAATAACAAATGTAAGAAAAAAATAACTTTAGTTCAATTTTGGACTAGAGAACTTGAAAAGTTTGTTTGATAAAAGTCCTACATCAATACCCACTAGTTTTTGTATGTGACTCTATACCTATGTATGCCTTCAATAGCAAATATGCAAATGGTCCTATCCAGAGAAGAATAGTGTGCATATATATATACCTTAGAATGTCAGGTGGGCCTAAAATTCATCCATTTTTGTACATCCATCCAAATCTTCTTTATTTTCATCCATATAATCATCTAAATTAGTAATCTTCATCTACATATTGTCAAGATATTTCAAAGATATTTTGAGTATTTTTTTCTAATAAAATTGCCATTCCAAAATCAAGTAAAATTCACCAAAAAAATTATGACTGAAATTATCCCAATAAGCATCTGAGCAAGATTCATATTATTACACTTCCTTAATTTTTTGAATTGAACTCTCTTTCAATTCCCCAAATGATCTCACAGCTTATTATGTATTTTTTGAACCATATCAGAAAATAAATTGAACGTAGACTCCAAGTAATCCATACATGTCTTTTGCAGAGTAGCGTACCAAACAGACTACGGCCCCTCCCTTTCACACAATCATACTCAACTCTTTCACCGCTCGCATTCTTATGCATCGTAATCTCAATCTCGCATCCCAATTGTACTAGAGAAACATCTACAGCAAGATGAAGACGAAGGTTAAACGCCGGTGAAGCACTATCTCAGGTAACAAAGTCTTTTGCACTTCGCAAAAAGAAAATCATTATTCCACTGTTTACAACACCTGTTTCGTCACATATCACACAAGCAACACTGAAACTGTACAAAAGGGTGCAAACGTAACCATGTTATAGAAAAAAAAATTAATTTCTATCAAGCCTATCCTGAAAATCTAATAGTGCTCTGAAAAAAAAGCAAAAGCAGGCAACAAGTTGACATTCCGTGCAACCTTTGTTATCAAAAAAGCTCAACTGGAGTGCAAGACTACGTCAAGTCACTCTCTTGAATTGCTCAATGACACACAAAAAAAAAAAATGGGGTACAAAGAGGACTAGATTTCTGCCGTGGTGGGTGCTACGGGATGTTTACTGAGCACAAGTTTTTGGAAGTGCATCAACATCTTCACTTCCTTGAGTTCGTAGCCCTTCTTGTCATACATTTGCACACATCGGTAGCCGTCTCTGATTTCATGGATGGGAAGGCACGTCTGACCTTCAAATTCGTCTTTACTCTCTTCGTCATAGTCTCTGACTTCCAGACGGAGCAGAGCCAGTTCCGGCACTCTCAGAGGAAACTCGTGTTCCTCATTCCAGTACGGAACCCACTTGTTGTCTATCACCGACGTTTTCCACTTCGCCACGTCAGCAGGTACCCCAGCAACCAGCAACTGCAAGTTCAATTACAATTTTCCCATCAGTGCATCGTCACTGGATAGCATTACAATAATTCCTATGGTTCAATGACAAAGAGTTCCTTTAGGATCCAGCTACTGATGCTCACTAGAAATTGTATTTAAATATTGTAACAATTAGCAGGGTTTAACGCAGCCAGATCTTCAACAATATCAAACTAAGTGCATCGGCATCTACGACAGATGACAGCACGTTTAAACAGAGCCACCTGGAAAAAATATACAGTTGGAACAACAGACAACTACAGGAAAGTCTTACCCTGGTGAAGAAGTCCGGTGGTGAGAAAAGGTCAAAATGGCGTTTTGAAAACGCCTTATCCCAGCCCTGGGTCATCATCACCTTCACCTGTAATCCAGTATAATAGAAACCTGAGTTAAAGAGTCACCGTCATCTCGAGGAGAAAGTTGATCAAGTGGAGAGGACCAGTATTTTGAGATTTGAAAGGACCAGTATTTGTACTGTCAAAAATATAATTCAATTGAGGTCAAAATATTGCATGTATTCATCAAAATCTCATCAAAGTGGACAAAAGAAATTAACTTCGCCTGATTCGAATGCAGCTAACTTCAAGCTCTGAGGTATGTTAACGGAACCTTGTGTCAGAAACTGGCGAAGACAAAAGAGCTCACCTTGAAGCGAATTTCCGTTGATTTGTGTTCCAGGGGGTTGAAAGGCTTGCCCTCTGGCGAATTTTCCCGGAGACACTTGGGTTTAAGAATAAAACCACACCCGCCATTTCCCCTGAACTTGCCGTGAGCTTGCCAAAGCTCTTTACCATAACCCTGCAATATATATAGATCATCATTACCAAGTTGCTCACCAGATATATAAGCAACTAGAAAAACCAATGGCCATCCCCATAAAAAACCTTTCGCAAACTCTCACTCAATATTTACAGTATTGAAATGAATTAATACTCTGATTCCGTCAATAAACATATTCTCGATCAAATACTTCATTGACAATATGAAAAGGGTCTCGCCTGCATATTTTGAGCCACCATTTGGGCTCCGTGATTCCAAGCCACAATAGGGTTGTAGTTGGATGAGTTTACTCGGGCACCATCAGGATATATACGTAATATATTCCGTTGCGTGAATCTGTCAGACAATGCATAAAAGAACGACGTGAGAAACGTGAGAAAAAAAGCATTAGAGAACAACGTGCTATCTTTAAAAACGTAAAATCCAAAGGTCCCCCCGATTTCTTTACTCTCATGACTCTTCAGAGTATAATAAGGCATAAACAATGCTCTTAAAATCAAACTACTGAGTTTTCACCGCTAAAGGACCAAAAATCACGGTTTTCAATGTCCAATTTGATTGATCGTATATTGCAAAAAATAACTCAGAAGGGGTCAAACATCATCAAAATCGGCACAGATCATGACATGTGTTGTACAAAAAAAGGACAGAAGATAGTTTCCATGTGCCCTAGTCAAAACTGCAAAAAACCACCTGAGGTCCAATTTGAGACTCCTTGGTCCTTTGAAGTCAAGAATTAATTAAGAATGATAACCTAAGTTGACCATGAAATACTCGAATATCCACTTGGCAAATCAAAGGACAGTTGTCTTACTTGACCAATAGGTCAGGAAACTCTTCAGCAACAGCTTTCAGTTTCGACTCGGCAAGACTGATCCGTTTCACAGTCTCCTCAACTTTCAGACGATCTTTCATAGAAGTTCCCTTGACGGGCTTCGCTTGTCGGATTGTAATAAGCCGAGCATAAACGGGATTTTTCTTACTATCATCCTCGTCACTATCGCATTCCTGTGCTGTCGGAGAAGGACTTGCTGGTTCAGGAAGAGCAGTTGCTGGTACTCTCTGACACAACATTACAACGAACTCTTCAGTTTCTTACTCTGTGCAACATGAAGCTTGATAAATTCAAATCAAAACAAACAGAACACAACATACTTGAGTAGTAGTGGCATGACACCTTCTGAGAACAGTGGCACCTTAAGACGTATTCGGAGCGCAGTCACGCCACATCAGAGCACTATTAAAGCTCTAACATATCCCAATTGTGAAGAGTATGGGAAGAGCCCTCACTTGTTCAAATACAGCTCAGCATTGCAAAACCAAGTGAACAGAATTCGTCTTCATGCCAATTCAGACAATGCTCAAGAGGGGTTCTCTAGAATGTTGTGAACCTGTCAACTCTGAGATTGCCATACCTCAGATACGTGTACTGGTACATTTCCAACCCTATGGCCTGCAGAACCCTCCTTAATTAGGACTGTGGAACTCTCCTCCTGCGCGTCTTCCTTCGTAAGCTCCTGCATTAAGGTTTCGTCTTTCAACGCTGCCTTCGCCGCAACATTTGCTTCAAGCTGTTCTTTTGGTGGTTTTGTGGAGATTATGATTCGATCTTTCAATGACTCCGGAGAGGGAAACTCTGATAATGCATCCGATGTTTGGGGGTAATACAAAGTGTCTCCCAAAATTTCTGTCAATATCTGTAACAGGAACGATGGCGTAAGAATGTCAAATCCAGAAATACTGAAAAACAGACTACCATGTTACACTAAACTCCCTGGATGAAATACATTCCATTGCCAAACACTAAGATGAGCGAAAGCATTGACCAAGGACCAGATGAAACAAAATAAAATATTGTAATATGAGTGAACATAACATGTGCTCAAGATTGTGCACCAAAAGAATCTGGATTCCATATCTTGGTTCAGTGTTCATTGATTCCAAAGGTGTCCACAAAATCCTAGTAAATCTTATGTCATACGACAGGAAAAGAAGCCTTTCAAAAAAAGTCACAAACCTCAGCAGCCTTGGCCTGTAAATCGCATGTCAAATGATCCTCGAGTGTAACACAAACTGGATAATGCGAATTGATAAATGCGTTGTCCTTGATGGCTATAATGCACTTCTTGAAGTCCACTGGCTTGGTAAGAGTGCTGCACAGACCGCATCAAAAACAAAGTTACACCAATAATGCCAAGAACAAAAGGTCCATCTCAAAGGAGCTTGAATACCAACAATACAGCTCATATGCAGTGAGACTGACTGCGTGATCACCAATCCACTCAAATCACCGACTGCATACTTAATCATCACACAGAACCAGATCCAAGAAAAGTCTGACACCAAAATTGTATTATACATCCCATGTGCAGCACATGGAGGAGCATAATTCAAATTCAAAAAAGAATAATATTATAATTCAAACCTAGAGAGAAAAGCTCATACTTTCCGTGTGTGACCTTGACGCCGCCCTGATCATCCGGCCACAAATCCAACTCCACAACACGCACACCGCGTTGCAGGGCCGCTTTGATAGGCTCGTCGCTGCTGTCGCTGCTCAGCTGGTTGCCCGTCAAGTATGAGTTATGACCCGTGAATATAAAGTAGTGCGAAATGGGCTGCGTCATGTCTTGGTACACCTGCAAATCCATCATCAAATGCAAGCCTCCATTATCAAACCTAAATGATCAAACCTAAATTCTATGTTACGAGTCTGTCTTCCTACATGTAATAAATAGAAAAGGGTTGTGATTACTGGTTGCACTAAGCGTGATTATCTCTAAGGTCACGTAATCATCGCCCTTGATTAAAGTTGCTTGATGCACTCTAATTTCAAACATAACCGATGACATTTATAAAAGGATTCCTTCAGCACTAGTACACATAACATTCTTGAATGGGAAGGCAGAGGGGTCCTTCTACAGAATCACCGTACCATATTCCTGTCACAGGGGGTCCACAACACATCAGCAAGCTTGCATTCAAGATGTTCTACAGTAAAGTTCAAGAATATTATGGAAGAGTACGTCGACAAAGAAGTTTGGTGTAACCTGGTCAATCACATAACATTTTACGAGAGATTCATGACTTCTCAGTTGGTACAGAATACTCTTCACCAATGTGAGATCTTAAGTCTCAGACAATGGAGAGTTACGATGAGCCCTGAACGGGAAAGAGCTCCAGATCTTCACACAATGACACCGAAAAAGAACCAAACCACTAAAAAATCTGAAAAGTGTCACCACAAATCATAAACAAAACCGCCTCAAGCCCCAAAAGCATCCCGTAAAAAGAACTCAAATCCGCCCACCACCCCACCAGAAAAGAGGTCGGTGCCCCACCACCACAGCTTACTTACATCTTTTGGAAGGACGCCATTGAGCTTCGGACTCAGCAAATAAGCGCAAAACTCATCTTTCGTCATGGTGTTATTGGAGCCGAGTTTGAATTTGCTGCCATTATCTTTCAGATTCTGCTGCAAGATCTGCTTGGCATCCTCCAAACCCAACGTGCTCTCGCCTTGCTCCTCCTGCAAGAACTTCAAAAACTCCGGCACGCCCATCTTCCCATGCTCGCTATACTTCGCAAACAGCGGCACCGTAAGGTCCTGTCCCATATCTCCCTTCATGGGCTTCCGACGTCCGAACGGCATTGCACACAACTTGTACATCCTCGAACAAATCGCCCCAATCTGCTCGTCACTCCCCACACGGAAATTCTCCTCACAATTTCTCTCCCAAACCTCCCAAACACTACTGCCAAATCATGGAGACCCAATACCGAGATCGCAAACACGGCAATCCCCAAATCTGATCGAAGTGTGGCATTTTGAGAGTTGGAGGCAAGAACTGAGCCGGGTTGTGGATAGAGTTTGCGAATGGAAATGCGGCTGCTTTTTGGGTTTGATTGGGACTGATGCGCACTTCCGAGCGAGAACTGACATTCGGCAGATTCCGGTAGATTGGCACTCGAAAGCAGATTGTTATGTGGTTTTGGAGGTAAATTCGGGACTGCGTGAGGCGCGTGAAGACGAAGCAGAGTGGTGGCGACGGGAGGGGCGCGTTGCCGGCCTGTTTCACGCGCTGCCGGCCTGTTTTAGTGCTTTGCCGGCCTGTTTTAGTCCTTTGCCGGCCGCGCGTCGGTGCTGGGGAGGGTAGCGTGCCGGACTTGGGGCTTTTGGATGCGCCTTGGTCAACATTGATTGTAACTTTCAATATAACCATTTTTGGTATTTGATATAAACTAAGAAATGAAGCTTAACAAGATAAATATCTTTTTAGGTGATCTTGAAATTTTAATGTATTCAAAAATTGAAAGAGTTATTACAATTGCAAGTTCTATGTGTTAAATCCAAATAACATTCATCATAGTATATTTTTGTCTTTTATACATACTTTTTTCTTTTAAAATGGATTTTAAATTTGAATTACAAAATTTAATTTTTCATTCAAACGTGCATTTGTGATAAAAAATTCAGACTATTCTAATGTATATTATAATTGATATAATTACGTTCCTACTTTTAATTTTAAGAAATCACAATAAATTTTTTTTACCTCAATTTTTTTCTTAAAACAATATATATGGTTTGATAATTGAACTTGACTTCAAAATTTGTATTGTAGTTGTTTTGAGTGTAGAAAATAAAATTAAAAATTAAAAAATTTCACATTAATCTCCATTGCTACTTGTACCTCTTGAGAAAATTTCAAATAATTTGGATTGTTTTTGTTATTTTTACTTATTTTATTTTCTAAATTTCCAACAAAAATAACAGCTGTTACAAT
Organism: Neckera pumila; assembly: GCA_963969595.1. Lineage (NCBI taxonomy): Eukaryota > Viridiplantae > Streptophyta > Bryopsida > Hypnales > Neckeraceae > Neckera > Neckera pumila. The sequence continues at coordinate 19,514,724 of OZ018415.1, read as the reverse complement.
TTTTCACGGCACAAATTGAAATTTCTTACAGTATTGTAAAATTTATAGGTTAAAGTAGAAAAATATAGGATTGATATTCAAACACAATCTAATAGACTATATGAAGCTCACACATGATGTTTGACTAGTTGGTAATGGATCTTGTCCTTAAGAAGTTAAGAGACAAGATCACATTTGCGGCACATGTCTCTTTGTGTCATGCGATTATTTGTGCCATTTCATGGCTACTATCTAGGAGTATATTACATTTGAAAGTTTTGAATGTAAACATTTAGTGGGCATCGAGAGTGGATTTGGTGGGAGAGATTGGGCTATTGGTCATAATTTTGTTAATTAACTTGGATCATTCCCCCATGGAGAAGAGATAATTCCTCCCTTGGATGCCTAGGCAAATTATTTTTAGTAGTTCGTTCTAATTCAAAAGTGATCATTTTGTATAGCTTAGATTAAATCCAAAGAAAGGAGTAGAAATTGCCTAAATACACTACATAGTGATCCATGAATATACTAGTTTTTCAAACAGGAAAGTCAAAAATATCACAAGGAGAGAATGTACAACTTCCATTGACGATGGACTCAAAAACTTCTCCCAAAGACTTGGATGAAAAGACATTCTTTTCAATCTGTGAGAATTTTGTAAAATCATCTAAAGGACACAAAACATCCTCTCAATCATTTTGAAGTTAATCCAAAAGGCTTGATAGGACATTTTGTATCATTTGGTTGATTTCAAAGAATCTTGAAGGATGGAAAAGATGCTTTTTCATCTAATTTTTTGGGATTTCAAAGACTCTCCCTCTCCCCCCCCCCTCCCCCCCCCCCCCCCCCCCCCCCCCCCTATTTGGATGAAAACATTTGTTTTGTATCTATGAGGCTTCCCTAAAAGCATCCAAAGGACATAAAATATACTCTCATGTGTTCCAAAGTTATCCTAAATTTCTAAGAGGTCATTTTGTATCTATTTGTTGATTTCATAGAGGCCTGAAAGATGGAAAAGATTGCTTTCTCATCAATTTGGAGGAGTCTTTGAACCCAATTTCAATAGATGGGGAATTTCGTTAAAATGACAATATTCCGCGTACCATTTTGAAGGTGTGCCCTTTTGACCATCTAGGACAGGTATAGATTTTAGAATGATCATTCTAATCTGTAAATTAAAAGTGCCAAAGTTTTGGAATGGCGCTATTTTAATGAAATTTGCCATATACATAGTGTTGTACAGTCCCTATTAGTGATGTTCTTTAACTTTTTTATGTACAAACATATCAAATCTATAGATGACTATCAATGTAGTTTTCTTTTGCAAATTTATTCTTTTTTTTAGATCTAAATTTAAGCAATAAAACAATGGGTTTGTATTTAATTCACACTATTGAAATAAAGCTTGAAAGTCTAGCTTTTGCACTATCTTGAAAACTAAGAAAATACCCAAGATTAAATATTTTATTGCTATTTGAACTTTAAGCTATTTTTGTGGAGTATCGATTTTCTAATTTAAAAAAGACTTGTAGTAAATGCTTTGCATGATGATGTTTTATTCTATAATATCTATCTATGGAGATTCAAATTTTAGATTTTTGAAAACATTTTTACTCTAGAATTTGACATGACTTTTTTCACTTTTTATACAAAATTTACTATGATTTCAAATTATCAAGAACTTTTTTGAAATTCTTATGACTTGTAGGAGACATGTAATTACATCTTAGAAAAAAATTCAATTGCATGTAAGGTAGGAGGTCCATAAAGCGACCTTTTACTAACTAATTTTTAATTTCAAAGAGTTCAAATTCTTGAAATAGTTTTTAGTAAATTTTTTTTTGATAATCTAATGACGTTTCATCCAAGTCCTTTCATTATCTTTTGGACCTTTGTAGAATTAGTTATGAATTTTGAAGTGGAAATCACAACAGGCTCTAAAAATATCTACCCCCTTATATGTTCATTGTAAAAGCAATATGAACCTCTGTGTTAGCAAATGCTTTTAGAGCTTGAAATGTTTTAAAACTAAACCTCCTACCTTGGTTGCAAAATGGGAGCATACAAATAGAGGGACTTCAAAGTTTGGAAAAATGATCACAGGATGGCATCTCCCTAAGATGAATGTTCGAAAATCAATGAAAAGTCTAATTCTACAAAACTAAACTTTTCACCTTCATAAACAACTCCTGATGCGCCACGTCCAAGCAAATTTCTTTCATGGAAGTTTTGGGTTGCCTTGCGGAGCTCATTATAAGAAAACACATGTGGTCCATATAGAGCATATAGATTGTGAATGAAGAAAAATGGTTGTAAAATGGAGCATATAGATTGTGAATGAAGAAAAATGGTTGTAAAATGGAGCATATAGATTGTGATATGATTGTAAAATGGAGCATATAGATTGTGAATGACTTTGAGGTTTAATAGCAGAGAGATTCTTTGAAGTCTCAATACCCCATGATAAAGGAAGCAAAGTTATACAAATGAGATGTAACATTGAATTGCATATTGGACAAATTCATGATCAACCTAAGAGGCTAAGACTGAACTAGATGAAAAATAATTCAATTATGTCCTTGCATTAACAAAATTGGTTGGTACCAATCACCATCACTGCCTTCATGAAATAGAACCTTTGATAGGAAACTTAGACCAATGAAATAGGAGAAGGTGCAATGGAAGAGTTCAAGCTAGAGCCGCTACTAGGTGAGAAATCCAATGAATCATAATTCCCCAATGGCTTGGTGGCTGGCAATGACGCTATTAGTATCGTCGTAATGGGAGACTCATACTCTATGTCTCGAATCTGGTGCAATAGTCTATTCACTTCTCCCATAGAAGGTTGAGCCTTGGGATTGGAAAGGCAACAAAAGAGTCCTAATTGAAGCAAACTTACAACCATCGCCCTTTGGATTTCTGGATCCACATCCGCAGCTATGGATTTTGAAGCAATGCTATGATGGTTCAAAAATCCCAAGCATTCTTGGATCTGCCATAGTAAAGAGTGATCCACCTTCATGGGCTCGCCAAAACATGGACAAAAATAGAAGATCCTTAGGGTTTGCAAATCCAAATGATGCCTTCCACACACCACTTCCAACACCAAGATGCCAAAACTATAGACATCCGATTCTTTTGTTGCCTTGCTAGTGTATAGCAACTCAAGAGCCATGTAGCCAAATGTGCCTGCTGCCAAAGTGGTCTTGCCCAACTTGTGGTGATCTATCAAACGAGCAAGTCCAAAGTCTCTAATGCAGGCTTTGAAATTTGCATCCAACAACACATTACCAGATTTGATGTCTCGGTGCAAAACACAACTTACGCAGTCCTCATGCAAGTATCTTAGGGCTGCACCCATCTCTTCAAGAATGGAATGCTGCATTTTCAAAGATAGGACTTCTTGGCCCTCATTTTTGTACAGCCAATCATTGAGAGTTCTATTGGGCAAATATTCATACACCAACAACAATTTGCCTTTTTCTTGACACCATCCATACAAGCATACCACATTTTGATGTGGAGTTTGGCCTAGACTTGCAACTTTGGCTTGGAAGAGGGTTTGAGCTTGCTTATCTTTCAATATATTGATTTGTTTCACAGCAACCAAAACACCACCACGTGGGCCAAATATGGATTCAGTAGTTCAAAACTCTTTCATAAAGACTTAAATTGTATGCAAATAAGGAAGATTGCATATATAACTTAGAGGGAAGGTACCTATGGGGTGTTTCAAGCTATGAGAACTCTAAAAATGAAATCATAAATTGACAATCTTTCAAAAACTTGAACTTTGATGTCACATTTAACTACTTTTGGACTTTCAAAGAGTCCAGAATTAATATCTAGAGAAGAAACATCAAGAATTAATTATTGGGAGATCGTGTAAAATATCTCAAGATCTATACTAAGCATTTAAAGATCTATACAAACATCTAGAGAACTCCAGATGTTATTATCTAGAGAATTTTGAACGTTTTTTCCAAAATTCTATTGAAAGTCCCAAAGTAGTTAAATGTGGCATTTTGGCATTTTCTTGCATTTTCGGATTTTCTTTTTTTTCAAGCATTCTTAGAAAAGGACATGTCTATACTAGTATCTTATTTCCTAAAAAATTTGGATACCCTATTTTTTGAATTTCATATCTAAACTAGTGCATTTGTAGCATCTTAACTATAACACATTTAAGATGAATATGCATAGAACTACCTTATTCCAAAATTGGCTTCCTAAAATTAGTTGAAGCTTTTTTCTAAATAATTAATAGAGTGAAAATATTTCAAAGGGCAATTGCATTTAGAGGGTAGGGTTTTGGAAACTAGAAGAACACATTCTCCATGGTGAGGCTACTCTGGTGGGCTTCATGTTGTATTCTTTGAAAAAATGTAATTTTAATTCTATGCACACCAACGGCATCACATTCACTAATTCCAAGGCACTTTGGAGCTTGAAATTAGACAATCTGAGTACCTTGAGGATTATTGTGAATGCAATCTAGGAGTACATGTAGCATAATACACCCCACCAAATTGTAATTCACAAAGAGACCTACATTAACCTTCATGGACAAAGCTTAAATCTATATATAATTGATTAAAGGACAAACTTTTGACCACTCAATGTCCAACCTTTAAGCTCTTCTCTCTACATATTCCTATTTTACAAGTTGCAACTATATATATGAATGAAATTTCTTGTGTTTATTTTCCAAGAGATGTAATTACATTTCCTCTATTAGAAGTAAGAAGATAAAATTCAATATTTTTTGAGAAAATTTAAACTTACTTGAATTGATTTTAACACAAAGTGGAAGTAAAAAGGAAACCTATAAAAGTGTCTACCGTTTAATTTGTTCATTATGAAAGCAATATGCTTCACTTTTGCATTAGCGAGTGCTTTTAGAGCTTGTCAAACTGTTTTTAAACCTCCTACCTTTGTTGCAAAATTGTAGAGCATACTCAAAGAGAGGAACTTTGGAGTCTGGAAAAGTGGTCATGGGTCTCTCCTTCTTTGGAGTTAATGGCATCTTCCTAAGATGGATGATCAAAAGTCAATGAAAAGACTAATTCTACATAAACTTCGAAAGAGTTTTCATCTTCGAAAGAGCCTTTGTAAACAACTCTTGATGCGCCACGTCCAAGCAGATTTCTTTCATGGAAGTTTTGGGTGCAGGACGTTAAATCGTGCCATCCTTTGTGGGCCCTGCGGGCCAAATTTACCCCGGGAAAAACGCTGAAATTTTTTATTTGCCACAAGTTTATTTATTTTCAAAATCTGAATTCATATTTGCAATCAGAGGCCCCAAATTAGCTAGGGGGGCTAGTAAGTATCCCTAGACACGGCTCAAATATAGGGGGCTTTTATTTACTTTTACCCTCGTGAAACCCAAATTTACCCTGCTGGGTCCACAAAGGATGGCACGATTTAACGTTTTTCGTTTTGGGTTGCCTTGCGGAGCTCATTATATGAAAACACACGTGGTCCTGTCGAATACCCTAAAGCAGTGTGATTGGTGGATGGCGTGAAGATGCACCAGAGAATCACCGAAGCAGCAAGCGTTCCAAATAGAACTCCTCCTGTGGTTGCGCTAACCCAGGTTCTTGACCTCAAATAATGAAGCATCAGTTGGAGCTTCGACTCTGATATCCTGGTGCTGGAGAAGCTCCAGAACAAGAGCTCATGCTCTTCCAAACGGTGGACATCGGAGTTTCCCCAGAATGAGAGGTACACTTCATCTCCAACGAACTTCGGAAATTTGTAATTGGAAATGATCAACAGTGGTTGCCAAGGTTTGGGATCTGATTCGTCTGCCATCCTGATTTCTAGTGTCAGAGATGAGCAATTGAAATCAATCCAAGCCGTCAGTACTCTCCCATTGGAGAACTACGAGCAATCCGTGTCATTGCCACAAAGGTTGTGGGTGTACGCCTCCAGATCGTATTCATATTCAAGATTTTTCCCAACCCGGATGAAGTTATTGCTGAGCCTCTGCTTGAGATTCGGAACATAATCTGTCTCAAAACTCACGTGAAAGCCTGTAGGAGCAAATGCATTGGTTTGAGTTTGTAACGGTATTCTCCTACATCCACCAACATTTCCCGGTTGGAAGAACTTATCGTTCAGGATAGTCATGTGTGATTTTGTGATGAGGGCAAAGGCGAGTCCGATCCTTCCGAGGCTTTTTTACTGTAATCCCAAGGCAAGCCGTGCTTGGTGAACGTGAAGGAGATAGAGGTGCTGAAGGAAGCCACTCTCCCAGTTGCTCCATTCTGAATGTGGACTCCTTTCCCGTAAAGCAGAACTCCACAAGACCCTCTGGAAGGAAGAGTCCTCGCACCTGCGTTCATGATGTAGGAACTATTGGCGGCACCGTATGCAGCATCTCCATTTGTGAAGAAGTCGTCCCGAGATTCAGGCAAGAACGATGGGAAAGAGAACTGCGTGTCTGCAGCTGCAGCAGAGAGAAGAAACTCAAACAGGAAGGTGAGACGTTGCACAGACGCGGATGCCCCCATTGTATCAAATTATCTCTCTCTCTCTCTGTGGAACCAATTGTGGTGGCCTTATGTCGATGTTGCTCCCACAAGAGATTGTCTCTTGTTCCTGGATTGTCAACAGGGAAAGTTGTGCTCCGAGTGTAATAGCATCTGGATATTGAAACTTCTGGTCCTTTCAATGTTGGGAGTCAGGCCAGATAAATCTCTCATTAACCCCAGTGATGCTCCGACCTCACAATGGCAGGATGGCCTCGATCTCGCAGGGCACTAGCTAGTCCAGCAACCGGCGTTCCTGCATCCGAAGTGTAAAATCAAACCGCCTCTAAGCGGCTGGATCCTCTTGTAATACAGCTTGCTCAATTACATTGGCAACATTTTGAGTTGTCGTCTACAGATCTGAAGTGGTAATCTGATACACATCTCTGAAACAGGGACGTGGGTGGGGACCTTGTATCAGTCGGATTGCATTGTATCTTCAAACTACCGACCCAAACCTTTTTCAGGAACATGAATGAAGTTCCTGAGAGACAAGTGAAGAAAGGGCACCATAGCAAGCAACATGGGAAATCAATTGACACTTTAATTAATTTTCTTCTAGAAAATAGGCTCTGATAGGTATGCACGTCTCCAGGCTCTTCTGCAGTATTTCTTTCCCAGCTTTGGCCTTACGGTAAGAGCAAGCCCAATGCGAACACGGAAAAGCGTACACTATCGAGATTTTGAAGCGCAAGGAGGCGGACCTCATTCCGTTCCTGCAACTTTTAGAAAAAAATGACCCAATGCAAAGCAGGCAAGCCAAATTTCAAATTGACTTTCTGCAATATAAAAAGAAGAAGAATAAAGATTCTACATTAAAAAAAGATATTTCATGCAAAAAAGGAAGCTCCAATCAATCGGCACACATTACAAGGCTTGAAAAGGGGAGACATTTATGACTTTTGCTATTGTGTGTTAACTTCCGTGCTCTTCAAATCTCCTTAAAATGCAGTGCAGTGGATGGAAATTGCCGGGTCCGGAAAAATAAAGAGCCCCATGCTGTATGCCTTGGGGTGTTTTTTTTTGGTAGGCCCGGCATTATGCCATTTTGTGCATGATCCAATAGTTGCATTGGAGCTACTCTAATTGACCTTAAATCGTACAGTTAAGCAATTCAGTATGATTCAGCATGATTCAGCATGGTTTTCACTATTACATTGAATAAAAAATTGTGGAGTCCCATCGGTAGTCAAAAGGGGATTCTAGCTAGATTCTCTTAAAATACATTTTTGGGACACCATGTGAATAAACTACAAATTTTCAAAGTGCTGAGAATAGGTGTACTCAAAAGCAATCATAGAGTCATATGAACAGTGGGAGTACATTTTAGGCAAGAATATCCACTGTGCGATTTTAGGAAACGTGCAATTTTAGTTGTAGTTATCTTACACGTGTTTGTTGATGCTATGCTTTTGTTAGCTGTGATGTTTGATTCTCTTTTAAAAAAATTTGTAAGATTTTCATAACATTGTCAACCAACGCTAGAGGGGGCCCTTTTGCTTCTACATGAAGTCGCAACCACCTAGCATGACAACTTCCCAACTAGCCAATGGCTCTCTTGCAACTTTCTTTTCATTAATGAAATTATTGTTGCAACCTCTGAGGCCATTCATAGATTCTCTACAAATTATAACTAAATTTTTTCCACGCATCCAGGGAGTCATTATTTCTCTTCTAATAGAGAATGGTTTAGGGTTGGCTGCCAATGTTATATTTGGGCGAAGATTGGTATGATACGCAAGTGATGATGACACAAGTAGCTTTGAGTCTAAAGCAAATGAAAGGCCCACAAAAGAATGTGTTTGACTCTCCACATATTGCTAAAGGGTCATTCATATAGATGGCCATATTTGCGGTACGTATTGTCCAAGAAGTTGGCTCATATATGCAATTTGTTGATGTACACCTACTATTATAAGCTCTTGGGTTGGATATGTAGCACTTAATGTACCAGTAATTTGATTGAAGGGCTACAATCCTTCAAAGCTAGTCTCATTTTGAAAGCAATGATATGCTTCAATCCTTCTATCATTTCTAATTTGTGCTTCGGATGTGAGTGTATCACTCCAATTCGGGCCTAAAGTTCTTAGCTTTCATTTCAACATGCATTTTCTTTTTGTTTATTGATAAATGTACATTAATCCTTCTTCAAAATTCTAATCATTGTCAAACACTAGGGTCCATTTTAGATACACTTATTTTCAATTCTTTAACAACATAAATTTATGCATTGGATGTCCAAAAATAAATTCTAAAAGTATCAAGAATTCCATTTTAGCATTCAACAAGATCTAATAGAAGTTTAGATAGTTGAATATTTACTAGAAACTAATGTCAAATGCTTATGAAAAAGATTCAAATTGGGGTAGCTACCTTACATTTATACCTCACAATTATGTGGCTATAAATTGTGAGGTATAAATGTAAGAGTTACAATATTTGTGTGAAAAAAGGATCTCGAGATAATAGAATGTTAATTGTTTAGATTAATGATAGTGATATTTGTAAAATAAGAAACACCTCTGTCAATGATAACCTCTTGGAACTTTGAAGTTGGACATTTTTACAAAAATAAAGGTAATCTACACACGCATTCAAAAATAGACTATGGCACTTTATGAAGCCAAGAAATGGATGAAATAACAATACAAATTTGTAATGTAGAAAGGAAATTGAACAGTATCAGGAAACTTAATTGCAACTACCATGACCTTCACATTGTTGCAACAATAATAGAAAATGTAGAAATGAAGTAGGAAAACGTGCAACTAACACACTTCAGATATTATCTACAAGAATTTTAATGAATCATAAACTCCTAGAAGCTTGATGGCTCACAATGACGGCATTAATAGTGTCGTGATAGAAGATTCATATTCCATGTCTTGCATTTCCTACATTAGTCTATTCACTTTGCCTCCAAAAGCCACCCCTTGGGATTCGAAAGGCAACAAAAGAATCCCTACTGAAGCAAATTGACCACCATCATCCTTTGGATTTTAAGATTGAGACCAACTACCGTATTTGGATATTAGGTTTGGCACTTTGGTTCCAAATATTTAATTTAAGTCTAAAATGAACTTTGGGACTTTAAAATATAGTTTTTGAAAAATTTGGCATTAAAATAAAAAAAATAATAATATATAGCAATCACCTCAGATAGATTCAAAAGTCATTTATTGTGAGTATATCAAGATGAAAAGGCAAACTATTTGTACAAGTGGGATGGTAGAAGGTAAAACAACCCATATGGAATATGTAAATTAGGATTAGTAGGAGCTCATAAATCCCTAATGACCCAAGTGACCGTTTTTGGTCATTGTCTTTCTTTTAGAGCTGGCCGTTCTTTAATTTGTAGCTTTTTAAAAATAAAAAATGTTTCTAGAAAATAAACCGTATTATGAATTCAATCACGATAGTTGATCAAATTCCAAAATAAACTCCCCCTTGTGGAATTTTTTAAAATAAATGGAACAATGTAGTTCACGGCTCATGTTTTTTGGTCCAATTTGGGCATGGATTGAAAAGTCAGCCACCTAATGCAATTGTTGCTCATCTCTAAAAATAAAAGATCCAAAAAATTAAAGGAGAAAATAAGTGTGCCCATCCGTTAGAGATTTCAAGATCCAATCAAAAGTTATGGACAAATTTCAGAGAGGGGTTGGAAGGGGCATTTTATTTTACAATTTCAAACATCTTCTCTGAATTTGTCCATAACTTTTGATTGGAGCCTTAAAGTCTCAAATAGATTTTTGGAAATGAAAGTTGGATTGATTTCCCAACTTTTATTAGTTCAAAGTTTTTTGAGAAATCTTAATCCACTATGTCTAAATGAGGTCTAAAATTCTACTTTTGTGACTTAACTATGAGTGGTTGAGCTCCTATTTACCTAATTTACTTATCCATTAGAAAAAATTTGGAGCCTCTGGAGGGCTGCTCCAAAGTGACCTAACCATTCTATTAAAAGGTGGGGCTAACATTTGGAAAAGTGGCCACAGTGAGTAGTCAGATCAATTAACTGACGCAAAAATAGTAAGGCCATGACTATTTTTGCGAATAAAAAATGTATTCGCATTTTTTTTTGTTACTATTTTTATGATTTTTTATAACTTTTTTGAGCATGATGTTAGATAGGAGTAAAAATGAGCTGATTTTCATGAAGAATCTGTCGTTTACACATAGACCATCAGGTTTTAAGGTTACAAATAATGTTTTAACTTAGTTTTTTTCAATGAAGTCAAATTAAATTCAATCAAGCCACGAAATTTGGCTTAATTGGATTTCATTGAAAGAATTTGGTTTCAATAATCCACAAAGGCAACTAGCTTCAACAGCCACTTAATTTGGATTATTTGAAACTAGTTTTTTTTTATTGAAGTCAAATTTTCTTACTTTAGCATAACTTGGTGTTAAATACAAATTGTTAAAAAGTGTTAAAAAAATCAGTGTTAACCCCTAAAAGCCCAAGGAGTTTGGACAAAATACAAATATGTTATAAAATATAAGTTCTAAAACTTTTTTGAAGTTTGCATCAAAGAAGATAATGTGAAGCACAAAAAGTAGAAAGCATTTGTACGGTCAAAATTATAAAATTATTTTTAGACATTTTTAAAATGAATTTTGAAGATATAACTTCAAAAATTCACCAAGAATACAATTTCTATTTTTAGCATTTGATTTTTTTTTTATTGGTCAAAATTGTGGTTTCTATTGATTTGTGAAAAAATGCATGAGATCTAGTAATGAGAACACCAGTACTTTCTCCATACAGTAAGTTTTTCAACACTAGGCAAATCTAGACACTTTGTGCTATTTCTCTTATAGATTTCGTTTGACCGTAGTGATCTGAGTTTTGAGTATAAACATTGATAGACAACCCAATCTTTTGTAAAAAAAAAAAAAAAAAAAAAAAAAAAAATCTTTTTTTTTTTTGCCCGAAAATTTTGCCCAAAGTCGGGTAGCGACCATAAAATGGTTGCCTGAGCGCTTAGGGGTTAAGGCGCATTACAATACCTTCACCGTGATTTTTAAATCTTTTGTTTTTGGATTTTAAACTAATGCCGACCATCTAACAACGGACTGCAAGTAAATGTATATAGGGGGAAAATCAATTCTGAAGCCCAAAAAAACCCAATTCACGGGGTCCTCAAAGGGCTGTGGAGCAACCTTCTAGAGGCCCCATATTTTCTCTAATGCCCACATGGATTGTCATACCTCCTACCACCCCACTTCTATAAACTTTAGTAATTAAGGCCTTGTCTTCTCCTTCCTTAGAACACAGTGGCATGGCAAGAACTATTTAAAGTTCCATTGCTAATCTATATTAATTGAATTGATTTGAAAGTAGTGAAGAAAGATTTAAAATTAAATTTTAAAGTGTAGAATATACTTTGGAAACTTCAATTCATTATCAGGTATGAATGTGCTAGTTACTGATGTGGCAATCCTACCCACGTGGCAGATTTTTGAGAAATAATTATTTTATTATCATTTTTGATGATGTAGCAATTGATACTGGGCTGAGGTACCAAACATTTCACAAATAACATGTTTATGTTAAATTCCAAAACACATCTTGTAAAATTGCCATTTTCACAATGCGATCTATTAGATTCAAAACAGCAGAAATGGTGTTATTTTAGGCCCCCCTTTCTAGTGTACTACAAAAAGAATGGCTAACCCCATCATCAACTTATAGGCTTGATGGCTTGATGATTCTTGGCAAGAAATATTTTCATCAATTTTCTAATTTTCTTTGCCCATAAAACTTTGAAATTAAATATTTCTTGCTTTGAATTTCATTTTGTAAGCACTACTTCCTCTAGGACTTTCAAACAATACTATGGGCACCCCCATTGGCTCAATGGTTTATAAAATCTCTACATCATGATCAGTTCCAAACAATTCGTTTTAATAAATGGAGTCGCGATATAAGATATAGGTGCCAAAGTAAATTTTATATCTCTATCCATGTGGTTCATGTAGTGACAGTCTATAAGATAAATATGCAAATGTATATTATTTTCAATTAGGTTTTTTTACTTTTTTTACTTTTAAATAATTTGGGAAAATTAAAAAGGTTTGCCGTGATGATTCCCCCAACTTTAGTTTGAACAAAATTGGCAAAAGATAGTTAAAAAAATCCTAAAATCTTGTCTCAAAGACTTGAAGTAAGTTTATAGTTATTAATAATAAATATTAATATATTTTTATTCAATCTAATGGGCAACTGAAAGAGGATTCTTACATTTTAGCATGCACTATAGTATGCACTTATGTGGATACCATATAAATAAATTATAGATTTTTGAAAGTATTGTCTCCATATGTATCCAAAACCAATAGTAGGTTCTCATAGACTTTCATGTTTTGATTGTGTACATCTTATGTAGTCAATATCTAGCAAAAATTGATGCTTTTTGATTAAAATGTTGATGTCACAATTTTGGGGCAATGTTATATATATATACACTCTTTCAAGGACCGTCGAACCTCTACCATGCTCTCATGATCCTATATGGGAAACAGGTCCTCGTCAACATTTATTGTTAAATAACTCACTAAAGTTGGAAAGGATCTTTTGAGCTATTAAAAATAAATTATTACTAAATAATTGTTTTTTTTCATGAATTTTTTGGGAAAAATTATGGCATTTGTTTTTCAAAATAATTTCTTTCCGGCCCTTGACCAAGTATGGTACAATTGAATGAAATTAATTTTTAAGGACACCGTAAGGGTTTCATGAAGTTGTAGGGTTTCATTTAGAAGCCGTCAAGATGTCATTACAATTAGTCAAAACAAATGGATGAGAAATTTGTGCATGACATCGTGACAAATATCATCACTATAAAAAAGTTGGTAAAAAAAACCACAGTGGAAATGAGCCATAGTTCTTTTATCCACCATTCTACGCAATCCTAAAATAACTACAAATTTTTCAAATTTTTTGTTTTTTGTTTTCTTTACTACAATTTTGAGAATTTCAAGGTATGTAATATAATGTTTGAAAGGTATTTCTAAAATTCTCAAAAGTGCAATTGGAAAATGAAAAACAAAAATTTGTAGTTATTTTGGGACTATGCAAAATGGTGGATAAAAGAACGGCAGCTCATTTCCAAATGTTGCGGGCTTTTTTTTCCAACTTTTGTTTTAATGCATCTTTTTGACTATGTTGAAAAAAAGAGGGCGAAGCGGTTCTTTGCTTTCATGCGGTGAACCACTAGTGCCGGTAGTCTATCTTATAGGTCATTTGATTGGTATACTGACAATTTTATTATATCATTTTCCATTATTGTCTCTGTTCCATTGTGGTTGAGCGAGTGATGTACAAAAACATGCGTAAATACATACAAAATAGTGGATGAACCTATACAATAGTTTGTACTTAAACCATTTGTTATATGTAAAATGTATCATAATTTGACCTTTTACAATTTTTGTCATGTTTTCATTTGCACTTGTTTTCATTCATCACTTAATAAACCCTAATGACACCTAAATAGCTTTGTGATGAAATCCTACATGTTGATGAATCCTTTTGGTAATGGGATATTGCAATGAAATCCGTTCTAGCTTCCTATAACAATTTGAGGTTGGAAAGATGATCAAGACCCATGTGCAACCCATTGTTTTTACAAGGTGATTATTATTCAACACAGTGTTTGAGAAAAAACGAAGGCTTGTTTAGAATTAGGTGGCGGAATTGGAAAAAAAACAATTGCAATTTGAAAACATAAGAAAAGACTAGTGAAAAAATCTATAAAATTCCTATTTAGAGCAAAAAATAGTGAAAATAAAAAGATTCCATACTTAAAAAACTAGTTCAATATGAAAATTCAAAGGAAAATAGTTGATAAAATTCAAAAAATATTACAAATACTAATTCATTATATTGTTTAGAATCAACAATCTGCGAAGATGATATAATTTGAATGGTTGGGGCTAGTGTTTTTCTTAGGCATTTAACGCCCATAAGCACCAAAAATAATTAAAGAGAACCAACTCAACCAAGCCTCAATGAAAAATTTGAAGAAAAATTGGATGATAATGCCAAGTTGTTCCAATTTTTGAAAATAATTCAGATGAAATTGCCAATTTTAAATGAAATTCATCCAAATATGTGGATGAAAAAATAGTTTATCCAAAATATAGATGAATACAAAAATATTTGGCGACATCATTTTCTTGTATATTGCCACTTCATCATTTATTTAGAAACCAAGAATTAAACCCTGGTTTAGGGTAAACTTTGATTGTAATTCAATTATTTGCAATTCTTACTAGAATAGTGAATGAATCAATGATTAGTAAGTTTGTGAGGTATTTATTGAAGCCCTTTACAAATTAAATCTACAGGTACCAGGATAAACATAAGGTAGAACTCCCCATTACCAACCACCACCCCATCGTCATTCAATAGGCTTTTTTAAACGTAAGAGAGGCTGGCGCTCATTTCCAACCATTAGGTCTTGGTTTCCAAAAATCAATTCCACCATTCTTGTCTCAACACATGTACTTGGTTTGGAGTGCCAAAGTGAACAAGAAGTAGTTTTTTAAATGATCGGAATTGAAAGACTCTATACATTGGACATAGATCAAGGCCAACTTTTGGCTTTAAAAATTCATCGTAATTTCAATTCAAGAGGTAAAACTACCAAATTTCTTGCAATCCTTGCATTTCTATTGATGCAGCTCTCAAAATATTTGCTTTGCCTTGTACTACTTCAAATCATGTCCGAATTGCTTATTTGGTCGGTAATGGGTGGTTCTACCTTATCACAAATACTCCCTCTGTTCCAAAATGATCTTCTTATTGGCTTTAATTTTCTGTTCCAAAACTAAAAGACCTTCTTGTTGCATTTAATGATGTTGTAAATTATTTAGATTGGGTTTTTGATTGCTATTTGGGACCAACAAAACAACTCCATGCAATAGTTCCTCCCTAGGTGATCAATTAAAAGACAAATGAAATGACTAAAGGAATCAATCAACATTGTTCATTCTTATTTTTTGCGTCTCTTTGAATATTGCCCAATTGAAGAGCATGAAGTTCTCAGAGGTGGAACAAAGGGCGACACACGGTTTTGGATACATACTAAATGCTTACACAATGACAACCTTACACTCATCAATTAAGTAACTAGTGGTGCTCCTTGAAAATGCCAAAATTTTTATTTTTCAACATTCTCGTCAATATTCCAAAACTACACTTTGTGAAAAGGGCTCTGAAACTCAAAGTTTCGTAAATGCTAGGAGTGCACCAAACTCTACTTATAGAGCAAAATTGGTTTTGAAAATCTTGTTTTAGCCTTAATTAGGAACATTTTGTTTAACAAAAAGATCATTTGGGGACAGAGGTAGTACAAGTCATTCAAATGCATGGGCATGAGAGTGGAGAGAGGTTTAACCCTTAAACAACGTTCTATGCTCCAGTTTGGTCAAACTTCATTAGTTTTTTGTATTAAAATGTACCTCACAAAATTTTGAATTTGTTTCTCATGTATGAATATGTATCCAAAATTTAGCTTCATTTTTCATAATTAAAACATTAAATTCATGTGGATTTTTTTTATTCCCTCTGTCCTACTAAAAACCTCCAAAAAGCTTCCCCGCAAGGGATTGACTATAGTTTTAGTCTTTGTGCTAGTGATACATGCATTCAAAATCATATAAACCATCCTTTAGATCTATGCAAAATCTCCAGCTTAGGTGCCATCATCAAAGCATCCAAAATCCATGCAGAAATTATCATTTTTGAGCATAGTTTGTAAATATTGCCAGCTCCATCATTCTTGATGGTTTAAAGGTTGGTGGCAACAATGGGATTCTAAAAATATGTGATCCAACCTAAATATCCACAATAAAGAAACCTATACCACGTCATGAACAAATCTTCATAGCACCTAAGTGGTCACCAAATACATCATCAATACTACTGTCTCAGAAAGCATAGCAATTATAAGGTGCCTCACATGGGCAAGGCCAAGCTTTCTAGGAGAAAACTGCTCCCTGATTGCTTAACTTGCCCCCACAACGTTGCCCAACTCGGCCAAAACTTGCTCAACAATCAAAATTAGGAAATAGAGCTTTTTAATGGGACAAGAATTTTGCCAGATTTGGAGGTTTTTAATGGGACAGAGGGAGTAATAGTTTCTTTGTAAAATCTTTAAAATTACATAAATGCTTAAAATACTCCATAAAAAATTATTTTATAGAGAAATTGTAGATGATAGTGATAAACATCACAAAGTAGTTGGTATACTCTTGGAGCTCATATTAGAAATTGAGAGAAAAGTTCTAAAGTAGTGTATTTTAAATTTTCAATATGCTATCTTCAAAGTGTTCCACAGATTAAAAAATTTAACAATTTTGGAAATAAAATAAAAACAAATAAAAAGTACATTATTAGAAGTACATCTTCTTGGCAAAGCTCCAAGGCATTCAAAATCAAGGACTAAGTTATGCAAAATTCAAGTTTGACCCTAAAACTATCTATTGGGCAGGTTTGTCCATCGAGGGTTAAATGTTTGTATGCCATATAGTATGGCATTCCCGCATTGGTTTACGTGCGCTCAATTAAGCATTGCTTAAATCTAGCTTCATTCAAAATTATCAATGTGTGACTTCACCAAGGCATGAGGCTCATAAAGGTACACTTTGTTTCTCATTGTATCAACAATGTACAAATAGCATTACAAAGAATTGTAGCCCTCAAAGGGGCTGCGAATGAGGGAAACAAGGGAACAGAAACCGGATTTTTTTTTTTAAATACTTAAAAAACTATAAAATAATTAATTTAAATACTTAAAAAACTATAAAATAATTAATTTAAATACTTAAAAAACTATAAAATAATTAATTTAAATACTTAAAAAACTATAAAATAATTAATTTAAAAAAAATCAAAATTATAGAATTTCGCAATCTGATGTGGCACTGTGGCCACCACATCAACATGCTAATTTGAATTTTTTATTTTATTATTATTTATAATTTATTAATTATTTAATTATCATTAATTTATTATTTAATTATCATTAATTTATTATTTAATTATCATTAATTTATTATTTTTATTATAATATTTATATTATATTATTTTCTTAAAAAATTTTAAAGTTTTTTAAAATAGGACCTCTGTTCATAAACAGGGGCGTTCCCCTCAAAGGAGCTGCCACTTCCTTGAGGGGAACTCTCAAAGGGAAGCAGCACCTTTGAGGGTCCCAAATTTTTGTAATTTGTACATTTCATGAAGTGGATGCTTTTAATGACTACTAGGTTTCAACTTCAAAATTTTGTTACTAATTCCAAGAAGGTCTTTAAAAAAATTCACCCAAAATGGAGTTTAGGTTTTTTGAAATTGAAATTTGTTTTATTAAGCTGATTGGAATTGTATCAAATATAAATGTTGATTGAGCAAATTAAAAAATGGCAATGGCATTCTACATTATGCAAGGAAAATTGAATGGTACAAATTGCCATCACATATTTTTTTGGCACCCCACTGTATGTTCAACAAAAAACTATATTTGAAGACTCAAATCAACGACTAAAAGGTAGAACAACCCATTGTAGTCAAATGACCCATAGCAGACACCTAGAGAGTGACCCCATTATGAATTTCTTCAGTATGTAAGATATGAGCCACAATGCATGTTTTACGTAACAATAATGGAATGATTAGTGACTCATTAGGAACTTTCGTGTGAATTTATTGTAAAAATTGACTTTTAAGGCCTTCTATGTTAAAAAATATTATGACTGTTTTGAATGAACAAAATGAGTATCATGGATCCAAATTTTGTTGGTTTTAGAGTAGTCTACAAACTCTTTACAATAGGACCTTGATGCACTGAACACTTCAAAAATTCATAGCAAATTCATACTTTGTCAAAATGATACAATTTCAATTGTTTTCACTATTTCTCACACTTGTCTTTATATGGGAAAAAAATCAAAAAACCTCAGCAACAAAATGTGGCCAAACTCCTAATATTGACCACAATTATGGTATATTTTACTTTATATAACAAATATTAGGGATAGTCACACCTTCTTCACTGCACCAAAATTTGCAAAAGAATGAGAAAAACAAAGAGCCAATGGGGAGTCTAAATTCATGAAGAAGGTATGACACTAATTTCTGGTGTATCAAGCATGGAGAATTGAAAATGCGTGAATACTTTATTTGTGCGATTACATCGGCAGCCTCCAGGGTGAGACTGGTAGCCTCCGGTGTGAAATCAAAAGCCTCCGGACTGAAAGCAACAGTCTTTGAGGAGAAAGCAACAGTCTTTGAGGTGAAAGCAATAGCCTCTGAGGTGAAACTTTGGAGCTTGCGATAGCAAGATTTGCTCGCTAAAGCCTCGTGATGCCCATTATTCACCTCCGCAGGAGAATAATGTGCGTTGCAAAGCTTTCACAGAAAAAGCTTAGAGAGGCAATGGGAAGCTAATCCGGAGCCGATACATCTCCATTCACACAAAAGATTTCATAGAATGCAGAAGGTGTGACTACCCCTATTGTAAGGTCCATTTCTCATAAAATTTTCATTGACAAAAAAACATTAGATGGGATTTGGGGGCCTTGGAGGGCCGTTTCAGGGTCGTTGCATGAATTACCTTCCGTTTTTGTTCCACTTTGGCCGTTTTCAGCCATTTTTGGAGGAGTACTATAAAAATAGAAAAACATTTTTAAAAAAATATGAAAAATATGAGAAATGTATACACCTATAAGAAGAAGATATCCTATGAAGGAAAAGCAAAAAAAATTCTATAAATAAGAGAACTAAAAAAGTGCAGAATTGCAAGAAAATATATACTTTAACATTTTAATTTGTAAAAAATAGGAAAAGTAAATTAAAAAAATTGAAAAACATCATTTGAGAAGACTTCATTCATGGTAAAGAGATTTCACCAAAAAATGATCCTAAAACCATCTTCAATATTCATAATTGCATGCGCAAGGGAGCCCTCTTTGCATGGACGTAGAGGACATAAAATAAAATATTTTTCAATGCCCCTTGGTTGAAACATGAGTTCCTACTATGGGAATAGACCATAGAAATTTCAGCTCCAAATCATTAAATTTGGGGATTCCTTACGTAGTAAAAACCCTAAATTTCAAATTGTGACAAATTAGTTTAAATGATTTTTAAATATAAAATGATTTTTGAAAATTTTGAAAAATATGAGATATGATTAAACTCATAAGAAGACTCTCCACTAAAAATTTCAAGTTCATGTGAGTCATGCTTCTAAAGTTATTGCAAAATGAAGCTTCGGCACTACGTTTGTGACAATGTTTCAGTACCGATCTTTCATGCAATTACCCTTCAGGCCCATTCCCCAATCTGGCCAGATTTAGTGAATAGTGATACGAGGCTGTCAGAATTTTTTTTTCAAATATCATTTTAAGCAACAAAAAAAAAAAAATCAAAAATGATGTGGGAGTTGCTGTGCCACGTCAGCCAACTATTGCAGCTACGTTTCCGCAGTCTGGGAACGTAGGGGAACTTGCAACCCTCCAAGGCCCTCAAATCCCATCTAATGTGGTTGCTTTGAACTCCACTGACTAATTGATAGGAACCACGGTTGTTCCAAACTATAATGACTGACAAAAATCAAGACTACAAAAGATTGCATATTTATTCTTAAATAAATGCAAATTAAATATCAGCTTAAATCTACTATAGATACACAATATCCTTTCACCTACCAACAACATCAAAACACAAAGGTAGAAAAACCTAAAACGTCAAAACAAGCAATTCAACATAGTTGGAGGCACCTTTTTCTAAAGATAATATATTTGTAGTATTAGCAATTGAATCATGAATTAAATTAAAAAAATAATTTTGGGTATGGCATGTAATTTTCTATGAATTTTCAAGGTGAAAGCTCCTTAGACCACTAAAACCGTTATATAGCTAGATTTTAAACTAAAATCTCAAAAAATCAGCTGTCAATCAATCACAGTTAAGTATGGAAACGGTTTAATGACGCTTTTGAGAGACACTTTAATCTCTAAAGGACCGAGGTTCATTTTGGACAAAAATTGTCAAAATTGCCACTTTTTAGGCTAACAAGAAAATAATGAAGAAAAAAAGTTTTTTTTTCAAAATTCAGCCATACAAATTTGTACTAGACTTCTTCTCTAGGATTGTGTGGAAAAAATTTAATGAGCTATGATTTCATGGATTGAAAAATTATAACATTTGAAATTAGGAGAATCTTTTTTTTCCGACCTTGTCTAACAGAGAAACAAACTATAACTCCTCCTAAAGTGAGATTTTAATACTATACATGGTTATTTTTAGATTTGCATCTTATACTATATAAGTGACATACCTACCAAATTTCATAATTATTGGAGGAGTTTTGCACATGATGCCCAAAGCTGCCCAAGCTGCCTAAAGAGTTCAAAGCAACATAACTATTGATCCGGGCATAAGGGTTAAGTGTTTGTATGCCACAATTTATAGATTTCCACATTAGTTACATGTGTGCTATTAATTATTATCCAAATCTAACCCACTCAAAATTATCATTGCAATGTTGTATGACTTCACTAAGGTAGGAGGTCTATAAAGTGCCCTTTAACCTCTAAAAGCCCATTGTCCTTTTGGGGGACAAATGGAATTTTGGGTAGGTACGTACGGGCTGAATTTTTGTCGTAATTTCTAAAAAAATTTTGAAGATAAAAAAACTGCTAAGCTTCGTGAAAATATAATTTATTTTTCAATCGATGCCCGGGAAAAAAAGTTATGCCCAAATAAGCTCAAAACAACGTTTGGGGGGCAGTAAATTTTTTTTGCATATTTTTTATTTTTTATTTTATTATAGATTATATTTTTGTCTATTTGGAAAGCTTTGATTCATTTCATTTGGATTTGTTATCAGAAAGTTATGGACAATCTTGTTTTTCAGGCACTTAGAACATCTTCTTAAAAAAAATAACTTGTAGGATTCATTTCTGAATGCAATTCTTACAATTTAAAAAAAAAATTCACAAGGTTTAGTTTTTTGCTAGAACAATCTCACCATTGGGATTAGTGTTTTTTTAATTCCATATAAAAGATATTAATATTTTAGATTTTCCTTCTATCTCGTACCTACTTCTACTTAACGATTTTTTAATAATGATTTTTTTTTTTTTAATTTAATTTAATTTATTAGACTCTCAACTTACTTTTTCACTACAAAGATTTAAAGCTCAAAACTCCATAGTACAAAAAATTTAAGTTAAAAATGTTCAAAGTCATAAAATCTAGTCCTGTAATGTGCTGAAATACTTGTTTTTTTCACTTTAAATGCAAGTATCTTGCAATCTATGCGGTCAAAAATTCTGAAATTTTTTCCACACATTCTCATACTAGTTAGGTGTAAGATCCTATGGTTAGATGCACAAAAAAATGTTTTAAAATTTTTTCTACTCTTTGCTATAAAAATGGCAGTTTTGGGTGTTTTTTGGCAGAAAAGTGGCCTTGGGCCTTTAGGGATTATCATAGAAGTACATTTTGTTTTCTGATTGCACTAGCAATGTGCAAATAGTGTACATTTCATGAGGTGGATGCCTTTAGAGACTATTGTGTTTGTACTTCAAAAATTCATATCTATATCCGTGAAGCTCTAAAAATAATGAAGTGATTTGGATTATATGCCAATTCCATTTATCTTTAAGGAAAATTTCTATGTTTTCAAAAAACCTCTAGTTATACGTATGTTGCCAAAAAATGCATATTGGTTCTTTAGGGATTAATGTGTCCTTGAAATGCTTAGAATTAGTTTGCCATACCTAACTCTCATCTAAGGAGCTGCCACTTTGAAAAATCATTGAAATTACATACTACAAATGAAAAAAACTAATTTTTTTAATATTCATGATTTTCACTTGCTAGTACTGCAAAAGTATTTTTTTTAGAGAAAGGTGCCTCCAACTTTGCTGAATTGCTTAATATTGATAGTTTTGGGTGTTTCTACCTTAAGTGATTGGATATAGGTGTTTCTACCTTAGATTGCAAAATTATCTACATTGAATAGGGGTATTAAGGGGACCTATACTAATTAATCGACATCTCACACTATATAAATATCTAATGTTGTGGTACATCAATAGTTATTGAAGTGTGCGGGGACTGTGCATCATGGTTCAAACATCTATAGTTTTGACGATAAGTCCCTTTAATTTTTTGGTCCCTTTAATATCCCTATTCAGTGTAGAATAGAACCTCTCTTAGTGCATATTCTCTTAGTGCATAATATGTAGTAAGAGAGGTCGTACTTTGAAGCATTTATATGTGCACAGTAGTTGGAGGCCCATAGTGAGAGGCCATGTTAGCCAGAGTTCAGTATAGAACCTCTCGTATTATATAAACCTCTGTTAGTGCATAGTTCCCAAACTATGCACTAAGGGCCAGCTTACATGTAAACCCAGTGGGCAGAAAAAGCAATTAGAAGATAAACATAGTACCCCCGATGATCAATAAGCGTGGAAGGAGGAGGAAAGTTATATCAATTTCCCATGTATCCCATACTGTAGAAAGAACATAAAAGTGCCTTCTATATTTCTGCATTGTTGACCGCTCCACCCACCGATACATGTAAGGAGGCCTAAGAGAGGTTCTACTGTAATCATGAACGATTTCTTGATTCAAATCATGGGAACCCCTTCCCTGTGTAGACAATACAATTGGTGGTAAGCTTACCTACAGTAAAGTTAATTGTACCTTTTGGTGCAACCATTGACTACCATACCAAGTAGATAATAAAAAATATGAACAAAGAAAATGATGCACCGCCACTTGGCAATCAGCAGGTGGCCTTCCAGGACGCACCACCTGTCGTACCCCACGCGCGCATGCCAGCCAATACAAAAGCGTCCGGTCCTTCGATTCAATTGGACGGACAAGATGCACTGACACGTCAGCCGAGCCCCGTCAAAGGGTCATCACCGGTGTGAACGCGCATTAAACGCATATACCCTTGCAATGTGCTCCACCGCCACAAGCAGCAGCAGCACTTGAGGCTGAGAGAGAGAGAGAGAGGACTTTCTCCGCGACCATCGGTCGACGATCATATTCTTCGATCCCCGTCTCCGGTCAAGCCCCCGACTGTCAGTTGCCCGCACTTCAGTTCCCTCACTTCCCTGGTATGAGTCTTCTCGGTCCGGTCAAAACACTCCAATGGACGGAGACTCCTACCTAAAGTCGCCCACTTGATGGGCGCTTCCCTGCGAGCCTTTTCGGTCCGGTCAAAACACTTCAATGGACGGAGACTCCTACCTAAGGTCGCCCACGTGATCGGCGCTTCCCTGCGAGCCTTCGTCGCGACCAAAGTCTTCCGGTGAGGTTCAGATTGTTAGAGCGGAGCACTGTGGATTGTTGTCTATGCCGTGCCTCCTCTTGTCGTGGTCGTCACGCATGAGAGCGCCATAATCGTGTCATTTGCGTGTCTTTGGCGAGGGTTTGGCAGTTTTGGGGGGCTTCTTTGTGGTGTAGCGTGAGTTTGGTGCTTCGGCGGCGCACAATTGAGGTTGCGTAGTGTGATTTGAAGTTGCGCATATGTTGTAGCCAAGCGCCAGCGAAACCGTTCCATATAAGTTCTGTTCCGTATGGAGTAACAACGGCGCTATAGCATTGCTCTGTATACATTGCTTTTACATTGATGGTGTAGGTACTTTACATTGATGGTTTTTGGGGAGTTTATATATATAGGAAATCTTGTCTATGGAAATTGGAAGCAGAAACAAAAGATCGTTCAGTGACCGGGCGGCGGCTCGGGAAGCGGTCGACTGTCCGCAGCTTTGTTGCTGTTGTGTTTGCTAGTATTTGAAAGATTTCTGTATTCATTGCTGTTTCAATTGAAACAGGCAGACGGCAGCTTGACCGTCTGTTTGCAGACTGAACGTCGGACACGATGGGGAAAAGTGAGTATTCTGACCTTCCCCTCCGTTTTGAATCTCGAATGGGACGATATGTATTGAATTATGTTTGTTTTGAAGAAATTTAGCTGCCCTACATTGGGGACTATGCCGAAAAGGTGCTTCATCTATGGTCTGAATTCGAGTAGTTTGAGGCATGCCGCTTGTGGTTTGAGCACTTGGAAAACAATACTACCACCTGTGACCTAAATAGTAGCAGTGTAGCCGAAATCAGAGACTTGTTCTCATCCTTGTTTTTAATGGAATTTTAATGAGGATGTCTGTGCTAGATCTTTTTAGGTCTGACAGGATTGACATCGAGTTACATTGAATTATATGTTCTGTGTTATATGTGTTCTTTTTATGCCTCTTGGTTCGCACTTTCACACCCTTTCATTGACCTAGGGTTGTGATGCATGGGATGTAATGCTGTGGTTTTCAGACAGAAAGGACCGTAAGTCTGCACGGGCTGACGACTACACGGACGATGACATGATGAGCACCACATCAACCGTGTCGTCGTCGGACCTCGGTGGAGCCCCCGAAACCGAAGAAGTCGGAGATGATGAAAGCACTTTGATGGATCAGTTTGTGGAAGCTCTCTATCAGAAGAGGTATGATAATGCCAGAGTGTGTTTTGCCAATAGGTGATGCACTTGTAATATGGAAGTATGTTGAGAAACCTTGAACTTAAAGTTCGAGTTCAGTATCATAAGTTCCCTTAAACCGTGTAAATATGGATGTGCACATGGTGAAGATTGATTTTGAATTTTTGTTGTTATTGCCGAGAGCGAGTGCAACTCTGTTTCTTAATTCTTGGAGTTGTATCGACTCAGTTCTGAATTTCCAATCTCACCATGATGTCTTTCGCAAAACTATGCACTAGGCTGCTTATTCTGCTTAATGGACGACTATGGAAACCGTTTTTGAGCAAGATTTGGAGGCTTTTATCTAAATCTCAGTTCACTTGCATCATTTGCTTTGGGAGACTGTGAAGTGTTCAATGGTACATGGAATGTTTGAAATCTGTTGAGTTTTTAGAGTGAACTGAGGCTGCTTTCAACCTGGACGGATGCGACCAATTTGGTCGATTGGGTCTTAAAAGGTTTAAAAACCTTGTATGAGAGGTTGCTACTTGGATGGCATTGGGTGAGATTGTAGATTTATGATTTGATAAGGCAGGTGGAATTGGCATCTGCCCTAATTCACAAGCTCTCAATTGGTCAGCCTGGCGTTGAAAGATATTATATCAATACCAGACATTTTTCCATGCATTTAATTGTCGTTTGATATGATTAATGTGTGTTACAGGGCATCTATGCGGGAGGCAGGGTTGAAGGGTTTGATAAATGCTTTCACCAGCTCGGTCTTGACTGAATTTGCAGAGGACCAGTAAGTTTATACTTGAACCTTTTGAATTCATTCTCTTGGAGAATCAATGTGATAAACCAGATGCAGTAAGTTTGATGATACTTCAATGGCAGAGGAGACGACCAGCAGTAGTTAGTTGTTATTGAAACTTTTTTCAATGTAGTATGCAGAATTAAATGCCCACCCAAATTTTCTGGCTCGATGCAGGTGTGAGACGCTTTTAAACAGGTTTATCAACTCAATCAAGGTTGGATCTGGACCTGAGGCTGCTCAGGGAGCTCGTGCAATTGGTCAGTTCTTATATTTCGCTAAAGAGTGCCACTTGTTTTAGGAGACATTTATGAACTGTATTGCGTTGTTTTCATTTGGTGAGATATAGATGCACATTAATGCAGTGCAAATTTCTGGGCATTTGATCTCTAAAGGTTAATTATCATGTTTACGTTGTAGCAACATGTGCTTAACATCACCAAAACTTGCTTGTTATCGAGTCCTTTGTTTAGTTGCAATTATCTTTAGAGCTAGTTCACTGACTTCTGTACAATACTGTGCAGGTCTTTTGGCCTTCACAGTTGGAGCGGGAGACAGAGCGAAAAGTATATTGTCAGATGCTACACCGCACTTGTGGAAAGTGGCTAGGGTTGGGCCCTCTATTGCTGCTCGTTCTTCTGTAAGTGCATTATCTTTCATTGTTTCTCCATTAGTATTACTCTCTTGCTTTTTCTAGGATTGTGGTTTGCATTATTGCACTTGCAATTTATATGCCTAAATATTTTGTCGTATAGTTTCAGAGGTGAAGAAAGCGTCTACAAAGTCCCTATTGCCAACATACTTCCCATTACTCACTTGACTTGCTGGCATGCTGCAGGCTCTTGAGACTTTGGGGGTTCTTGCCTTTATTGGAGCTGCAGATCTGGAGGCCACAGAAGCTACTTTGGAACTTCTCTGGTCCATCATCAATCACAGGCACAGTCCAGAAGATCAGGTACATGATAAATTGGATACAAACCTATGAGTATGCTCTTCTGTGTCGTCAGTTTCGGGCATGCTGTACCGCAAAGTTTGTTTTCGGACTTTGTTTTCAGTTAGGGCATCATTCATTTTTCATTTTTGTGCCCTAATAAGAACGTATATCTGCAGAAAACTGGAATCAACTTCCCCCCAAGTCCGGTGAAGGTATCTGCTATTGCGGCCTGGGCTTTGTTGCTATCCACGGTGGATTCTCAACAGGTTTCTTCCCGTCATCTTCAATCGTAAGTTCACAAATCGTAAGAGCCACCTGGAAGTTTTTGTAGTATCACTAATAATCACAGGGAACTCCCATGATCCCGGGAAATATTCTTTTTACGATGTTGTGTGATAGTTCTTGCACCAGTCTAATGTTATTGAAACATGGTTATGCTTCTACTCAACAAACCTAGATAGAAATATGTTGTATCTTTGATCTGTCCGCCTTATAGGTGGCGATTACTGAAAGTTTGTGATTGACCTTCAACAGGAGTCTTCCAGTTCTATCAGGCTTGTTGAAAAACGATGACTTGGGTTTGAGGACTGCTGCAGGAGAAGCAATTGCCTTGCTTTATGAGTTGACAGATACGTCAGCATCTGCAGAAGTAGAAGCTGAGGATTCTGCTGCTGCTGAAGTTCCGCCAATTTCAAGTGCAAGTATACCGGTATGCCATTTTTGGTCGTATTGCAGTGATCTCATTCACGTTTGAATGTAAATTCTACAGCTGTAGGTCCGTTGGATCTCAGCTGGTGACTCTAGACATGCAGACATAGATTACTTGTTTCTGGAAGTGCTGTAGTACGAGACTTTGAAGGTCTCTTTTTATTTAATTACAGGTGGCGAGAGCTACAATACCAGAGGATGAGGTGGTTGAGCAGATGAAGACTTTGTCTGTGCATGCTGGTGGGAAAGGTCAACCGAAGAAGGAACGGGCTGTGCAACGGAGTTCATTCCGAGAACTTCTTGCTTCTATTGAGGTCAGTCCCTTCTTCCAGATAGCTGATTCTGTTATTTGTAAGAGGTTGTCATGCTTTGGTATCTCAATTATGCGAGGCCTCTTTGTAAGTCGATATTGCCTCTACATGAATTGCATCATATCTGTCTTTCCTCCCCGTGATCAATCTCCCTATGGAGTCGTCTAGAAAGTCTTGAAACAGTCTAATCTGAGCGAGTTATGCTCTTGCTCTTTGCGTGCACCTGTTCTAGTTACCTGCAAGGAGATATGTTTATGAGAATATGTTGTGAAGGTACAGGATTACTTGATCAAAAATGTTCTGTGGTGCAGAATGGTGTGGCTCCCCAGGTCTCTGTGAAGCTGCCGGCAGGAAATACCTTGAAGTTCAATTCCTGGACTGAGATTACACAGGTAGTGGATGTTTCACTAAATGACATGGCTTTGTGGTAGTTTAGTATAAATTCAAGTGTTTTAAAAGCTCATTATTCATTCGATGTTGCTTGCATCTTGCTTATTTGTTCCTTAAGCACATCCAATACACTCTTGGCGTGTGCAATGTTAATGCGTGTGCTTTTGTGGCTGCAGTTGAATTCTATCCGGCACTTCTTGGGTGAGGGCTTTCAGATTCATATGCAAGTAAGAGATTCTTTCCGCACTTTACAAGCAGTTCTGAGTCTCTTCAGTGATTTGATTATTGGTGACATGAGCAGCACTACGTCACGTATCTTATGCCAGGAATTTTTCGAATTTAGTTGATAGTCCTGTTGTTTATGTGTAGATCTAATGTTGGACTTCTTCCGTCTGAAATTACTCTTCCGATTCATTTTCCTCTAATGAATCCATTAGTTTTGCTGATGTTGGACATGACTAAACCAGGGAAATGAGCTGCTGCATGATATCTTTGACTTTGTACCACAAGCCGAGAAGCGCAAATCCCTTTCAACGAAACAAAAGGTTTGGCAACCACTCACTTTGGAGTACATTCATGTTTTGCCTCACGCATTGGCAGGGTTTTGCTTGACCCTTAAAGAACCAAGAAGCGCAAATGGGGCTTCATGTTTTTCTAGCAGTTGGTCATATGGGTCTTTCTTCTGTCCAGTTTTATACCTTTTTTGACCAAAATATGCAATATTCTGCATTAGTTCCAGTGATTGGTCAATACAGAATTTGGCCTCATCTGAATTATTCACTTTCACAATATTGTCAACTGTTTGTCTACGATCACCATGGTCGTTACGCATGGAATTGCTAGTCCTATGTTTGGTCCTATGCACAGGACTCTCTCCACTACTTCCAAGCTGGTGTTTGGCATGGGTCAAGCTACTGTTCTTATACGTCACCGTCATTGTGTTTGCAGAGATTGTTTCAGTCACCTAATTCAATTGTCAGCAAGGCACGCACAGAGGTGATGAACCGTCGGCGTCAAAACTCGCAGTCCCAGAAAATGGGAGGGTTTAGTGCAAATGGCCATGATAGCGACTAACCATTAGTTCGGAGAGGGGGGGAAAAAAGATTCATCGCTTTGAATGGAGCCCTTGTGACGAGATTTGTCGCATTGGTTTTGGGCTTCTTTTATCATTCAAGTTACTTTGCAGAGGGATTATGCGAATTGCAATTTTAGAACCTACATTTCTGTCTTGTTATTGCAAGTTCTTGTCCTGAATAATTTAGTTAAGGTGTTCACTGCAGAAGAGATGATTCTTCCGCTGAGCTTTATACGCAAGTGGATTTGTTTGTAAATAATGCGGTAATTGTAGTCGCATTTGAGTGTCTAATTGTTTGTTCCATTCTTTCTATATCCTCTTTTTTCTGTGGTCAGAGTACTTGTCGAATCCTAAATTTCATCCTTCTTTTGTATTTGTCCTGATTGGCTACTCTCTCTTTTTCCGTGGTCAGAGTACCCTAAATTTTATGTCTTGATTGGCTTTGGACCAACAAAGGCTATAGAAGCTACGGAGTACATGTTAGGAAGTTGGAGGAGGACCTTACTTAAAACTAGCCAATGCAAGAAGGGCATGGCTTCTTCTTGAGTTGGGACATGGCATCTTAAAACTAGCCAATGCAAGGGGGACCTGGCGTCTTGGACACGACATCTTGAAACTAGCCAATGCAAGAGGGACATGGTGTCTTGTTGAGTTTAGACACGATATCTTGAAACTATCCAATGTAGAAAGGAGATGATATCTTGAAACTATCCAATGTAGAAAGGAGATGCTGTCATGGCGCTTATTGAGTAGGGATGTGGCATCTTGAAACTAGCCAATGCATGTCGTCTTGGCATCTTGAAACTAGTCTTGGCATCTTGAAACTAGCCAATGCATGTCGTCTTGTTGAGTAACATGGCGTCTTGTTGAGTAGGGACATAACATCTTATTGAGTTGGGACATGGCATCTTGAAACTAGCTAGTGCAAGAGGGACATGGCGTCTTGTTGAATATTGTAGTTATTTCAATTTATTTATATAAGTCATTCTTGTTTTTTCTACACTAAAATTGGGAAGGTAGGGGACCTATACTAAGATAGAAGGCTTTGGTGATGGCTATATTTTTATTGAGAATTTCAATGATTTTCTACACTAAAATTGGAAAGTTAATTAAGTGACTACTATAAGATAGAAGGCTTTGGTGATGGTTATGTTTTTGTTGAGAATATCAATTATATGTAGAATCTTATCTTTGTGATGCATTTGGTGTAAAGTTGTCATTGTCAAATATTGAGACATTTGCCCATAATTAGATGTGCTTGTTAGAGGTGTCATAAATTGAATTTCAAATGATGGTTTGGTAGAAAAGTCTATAGTTGGTACTTTTGGTCATTCCACTCAATTCATTGGATTATCAATAAATATTGCTTCCTATTGTGGGGATAATAAAAAAAATGTTGTTTTTCATTGTTGAAAATGGAGGGGGACTCCTCTTGCATTAGGAATATAACAATAGATATTTATAAAAGGATTGTAGCCACAATAGGCACTTGTCATCACATCAGTTTTGAAATTAATCCTTAAAGGATTGGATCTAGTGTGAAATGGTCAACTACATTGTGCTTCAGCCAAATTTAGTCTTTTAAATTATGTTTTGTTGTCAATCATATATTTTTATTGTAGGACATGATGGATTGCCTACAAGAGTAAATATTTTCAATTCGCCTTTTGTGAAAATTGACATCATCATACTTTTGTAGCAAAATGTGAAAATAATTTATTAAATACAGCAAAAACATTGTGATTAGTCTGAAATTTTTTCCAAAAGTACGAATAGCAATGGAGAGTGGTGTAATGGTTCATTATGCTAATTTTATCATTTTATATAATTGATACATAAAATTTGTGAAGTTTTTATTTTCTATTGATGGCATTTTTTTTAGACTTTTTGATGGGAAAAGTAAATTATTGCAATTTTTTAAAGTAAACGCTGGAAATAAAACTATATTGACTATAGTGTATATTAGAATAATTTGAAATTTTGAACATAAATGAAGGTTTGAATGAGAAGTATATTTTGTAATTTTAGATTAGAAATTTTAATAAAGAAGAAAATACAAATAGAAAACATATATTATTGTATAATTTGGATTCTAATACATTAAGCTTGAAATTGCAATAATTCTTTCAATTTTTGGATTTTTTCAAATTTCAAAATGGAGTAGAAACAAAAGTCATCAAGCTTCATCTTCTTAGTTTAAATTAGATATCCCAATGGTTATTTTAAAAGTTACAATCAAGATTGATTAAGACGCATCCACTTTTGAGCATGCATTTTTTCATTCATTTGGCACTATAGTGTTGGGCATGGATGATTTCAGTTGTACACATCAAAACTTCATCATACATAAATACTTTATACAAAATGCTTCACTTTCATTCTATTTCATTTTCATTAGCCACTATTAATGCAGTTCAAAAAATTATATTAATTTAAATTCATTTCATTTAACCTGCCTCCTCCCTTTGAATTAAAAAATAATAATTTAAATTCATCTAAATTTAATCTAATTTTTTTCATCCTCCCCTCCCTTTATTTGTAATTTTTAGAAGCCATTAGGTTTGGCATTCCAAATGGGATTTATCTCAATCTGCCGTATCTTGTATCTGTATCCTGTTGTAGTATAATATCTCATATCCGTATCCATATCCAATACCTGTTCCAATATAATATCCTATATTGTATCCATATTTAGAATTAATAATGTATCCCTTATTCATATCCCAAGTTGTTTTTTGAGATAACGGCATTAGATGGAAGGGGGGAAGGGGATTTTTTTTAAAAAGTATCCACAACTTTCAATTTTTTTGAGGGGGTGAACAAGGACAAGACGCGTCTTTTCATTGTTAGAAAAAAAAATCCATGACATTTGAACAATTCATGTTATACATCCTTTCTTCTCTGCATTCTCTATACAAACTTGTTTGCCTCCCATTTTTTGTCTCCAATGAGTGATGGAATGAATTTTGGCAAATTTGTTGAAAGCACAAACTTGAAGAGAGTTTGAAGCTATGTCTTCCATTCACCAAGATGAGGGATGGGGGAGATTACAACCAAGACTCCTGTAATGTGGGGTGTTCTAAAATAGTTTTGATGAAGTGATGGTGATGTGAGATGGTGAGAGCTGGAGAGAAGCGGCGCCGCCGCAACTCATCTCCAAGTTGTATTCTCATTGAGAAAACACTATCGCGTTATACTTTGCTCTGTTGAATTATCTAGTGTTTGCGTTCACAAGATTAGCGTGCAATTGATACTCAAAATGATTGGATTTGAAAATCCAAACTTAGTTTCACGAGCTTCTGTCTAAACCTAATTAGTTAGTATGTCAACTAAATCTTATGCGGTTGCTCTCGACCGCAAACGCCCAAATCTCAGGGCTACGTCTACATTGCAGCAGGCCAGCTCCTCTGGAAGATGGAGCAAAGTCGAAGCGGCGGAACTCTCCCGACCTAATTTGATAGGACAATTGGAACCTCAAATGGAGGACCGCAACGCTCTTCTCCTCAACGACTCTTCATGTAACCCTAACGGGCTAATCATTCGGGAATGTATCAATATTCCAACCAAGGAGTTAGACATGGCGGCGATTCGGAAGGAAGCGGCTTATCTGAAATAGCACGTGGTCATTGCAAGGTTCGTAGTTGAACTTGACTCTTCGGTACATTCTGAGTCTTGGATCCGCAAGATTGAAGATAGGATCAGAGCTAGAATTGCTCTTCACAGAAACGCAAGAGGTGGTTTTTATTACCTTAAACTCAACACGTTCAAGCTCGTGTGTCAAGTACTGTCCCTAACTCCTTGCAAGCTTAAAGTTGGCACGGTCCTTTTCCAACGTTGGCTGCTCGCGTTTAATCCCTGCCAACCTGTTGGCATAGCCATCCCCTACTGGATTAACCTTAAGAACTTACCATTAGAGTTTGTTCAACATGAAGCCAAGAACTTAGCAGGCGTAGTTGGAACCGTACTTGAAGAAGATTGTAGCTTGCAAACCAGAGGTGACCCTAGGTTTCGTGTTGTGATTGACCCAGTTCAAGGTTATGCTTCAAAGTTGTCTGTGGCAAATGTGTTAGGTCACTACCAGGGCTTTTTTTTTTGGCTTTCTGGTGCCAGATTGCACTAGAAAAAAAAATCTGGCTAAAAAAGGTTATAAAAAATGCCAAAAAAATTGGATGAAATCGCCAGACAACTTTGAAATTAAAAAAAATATTAGATGAAATCGCCTAATTGTGGATGAAAACCATACTTTACATCCAATAAGTGGATGAATGTTGCAATTTGGAGTACCAATGTAACATTTTATATTGCCACTATAGCACTTCTTCAAAAATGAAAAAAAAAGCCCTGGTCACTACTCAAAGATAACTATGGAGTACGAGGTCCATGACGCCTCATGCAATCATTGCCCA
The DNA here is from genome assembly GCA_963969595.1 of Neckera pumila. Lineage (NCBI taxonomy): Eukaryota > Viridiplantae > Streptophyta > Bryopsida > Hypnales > Neckeraceae > Neckera > Neckera pumila. Next base: position 19,481,068 of record OZ018415.1, on the reverse strand, counting down.
AGAGTTATCCACAACAAGATTGATTGCCTAAAACGGGGTATTTTGAGAGCCCCTCCTAGCTTGTCATATTTGTCTTCCTCAAGACACACCAGCCAGCGACAGTTGAGCTTTCGTTAGGACGTGATTCAGCAGTGGATCTCTCGCCAAGGTAGTGCGGACAAGTTCAGAACCCCATCGCCCCAACCAAGCAACCAAGACGAAGATGGTTTTACATTGGTGGAACCCCGTTTGAGCAAGCCACGCGTAAAAACGCCCCGTCCAAGGCAGCGGCAAATAAACCCTTCCAAGTTTGACAAGGAGATTCTTGACAAGTTGGGACCGTCGGCAATGGAGATTGAAGAGACTAGGCATCCATTGTCTTCTAGCGCCCCTCGGACTTCCCAACTCCTCCTTGATGGTACAACAACCCCAGGCCCTAATGGTTTCTCTCAATAGCTATCTCAATTACTCCTTTTCTCACTTCACCTCCAACTTACGGCCAACCCTCTCCCATGTTGTCCTGGAGCTGTGAGCTTAACTCTAACTTCCCCTCTCCCCCCTCCACTCCCCCTAGCTCCTACCCTCCTTCCTTCAGATAACCCAGTCTATATATCAGATGTAATAGATATTCCACAACCAGACGAGGACGTTGATATATAGCTGGAGGCGGAGATTGAAACACTACATATCCCATCTAGTTGAGGAACAGGAGGCCCAATATCTAGATCAATATGTTGCCCATAGATACCACTCTCACATGTCCTCAGTCTGTCATCATAAATGCTCAACTCTCATTTCCAGCAACTCAGCTACCTGATCAAGTTCGGAGGGTGACCAACATAGGTTCGACTCAACAAGTTGAGCAACCTGTTAAACTAATTCCAATGGAGCCAGCTCACATCACATTAGAATTGCTGGGTATACAAGAGCCTAGCAACAATAGATTTGCATTCTTTGATGATCAAGAAGGCCTCCAAGAAGATGATTTCTCAAATGATCCCTCTCATGACCCATCTACCTCGCAAGACCTTCCTCTCAAGGACAAATTTGCTTCCACACAGCAGGAGGAGGATGCTTTTAAAGATGCTCAGAGTTTACACTTCTCATCCATCCGGTCAGAATCTTGGAGCCCTAAGAACACACCAGATGCTTCCCTACAACCTAGAGCAATTCAATCTGCCCCAAACCCCAACCAAGAAGTCTCATAGAGCTTAGTCCACTCCAATTCTCATAACTTACTACCTCAGTCAAGAAATAGCGCTGAAGACCGGGACAATGCTTAAGCTTATCGAGCGCGCAAACTTCTCACTGATGAGAGGATTCGACCTTCCCAAGAACCAGCTCCAACTACAGCTTTGTTATCGATGACTGCAACAACCTCATCCCTACCTGCTGCAGAGTTAACCTCTTCTGTTAGAAATGCTAAAGCCACAGTCCGAGCCCTTGTTTCACCATCTACTTCTCCACTAGTCACCAATGCTCCGGAGGGATTTGATACTTGGGGCTATAGATCAGCTCCTCTCAATCCTAGCGTCGAGGCTTCCGCTACAAGGCCCTCACAACCCATTCCCCGTCAATGATTTTACAAATCCTATCATTTAATGTCAGGGGACTCAATGACAAAGTCTCTATACCCATGCTTCGCAACTACCTTCAAACCCTCCCTCAACTAGATATTGTGCTCTTACAGGAACATAAACTTAGGAATCTGGAGTCCGATACTCTTGGAAAAAAATTATAGAAACAAACAAGAGCGTGGTCAACGCCAGCAAGTGTTGTCTACAACAACAACAATCAAGGCCCTGGAGCTGGCCAAGGAGGAATTCTCATGCTGGTCTCTCCTAGGTTAGCTAGCTTGGTCACTAATTCTGGCACGATCATGAAAAACAGGGCTCAATGGGTCATTTTCCAAGGAATTCCAAGTGGGGACGTGGGCATCATCAACATCTATGCTCCTAATGACTCACCATCACGTTGCCAATTATGGGAAATGTTAATCAAGGAACTTCTAGTTGTTGATGGATCTTAGCCGAAGACTTCAACATGGTTGAGGCACGTCAAGACAAGGCAAATTCCTATGGGCGTTTGGTTCCATCGTTGGAACGTTCCTTCTTTATGAATCTTAAAAGACATCTTTTTATGGAAGACAATCCACGGTCTACAGGTAGCCTACCTTTATCCTGAAACAATTATCGTGAAAATGGGCAATGCATCATGGCATGACTGGACAAAGTTTACTTGTTCAAGAACGGACCTGGTTAGAATCAACACAAGCTGCTCAGCTATACAATTAGGAGTGATAATGCGTGGTCGGATCATTCTCCAATCACGGCGTCAATCAAACTTGCTACAACCCCACCGCAAAAGAACGGCTAGAAAATGAGCAAATATTGGCTAGACGCGGCAAGGCCGGCAATTGAACAGGCATGGCATGCTTCCTCTCATTCTACTCCTTTCTTTGTTAAATTAAAAGCCGTATCAAAGGTATATTGCTCGTTTTGCTGTCGAAAAGCCCAGGAACTCTGAGGGGAAGAAACTGAGGCTAGGGATCAGCACTCATTGGCCACAGTCAAACTTCAAGCTGACCCTAAGAATCCTGACCTACAGAGCCGACAAGGCTCAACTTGACTCAAATTCCAAGAAGTAGAATCCTGTTGGGTGAACAATCTCCGAGTTCGTGCTCGAATTAGGTGGAAACTCCGAGGCAATATGGTTACCGCGGAATTCTTTAAGGCGATTTGGGAAAAGCCTTGGTCGTCAGCTATCACCCGATCACGGGGTGAAAATGGCAACCTTATTGAAGACCATGATGGCCTTAGCAAAGCCTGCTCTGACTTTTACAGCACATTGTACACTGCTGAATCTGATTCTCAGGAACAAACGGCAGCCATGAAGGAATTCCTAGATCTGATCCTGGATTCTCTTCCCTTGTTAGCAAAAGAGATGCTTTCTCAGCTTATTTCAGAAGACAAGTTGAAGCAAGCCTTGGACAAGATGGCCTTCCACAAGAGTTCGGGCCCAAACGGATTCATAACTGAATTTTACAGGAAGTATTGGGCATTGATTGGGACGGCCTTTACCGAAATGATCCACCTGGCCATTGCGCAAGGTTCCCTCCCCTAGGGCATGAACAAAGGGACCATTGCACTTCTGCATAAGGGTGGAACTTGTGAAGACTTTAGCAATTGGAGACCAATTTTTTTGCTTAATGTTGGGTACAAAATCCTTGCTAAAGCGTTACAAAGACGGCTGCAGCCACTTTTCACGGAAATCATCAACCCGAACCAAACAGCCTTTATTCCTTCAAGGTACATATTAGACAATACACTTTTGCTTCATGAAACAATAGCATGGGCAAAAGAATCTAGACCATTCCATGATTCTATTGAAACTAGATTTTAAAAAAGCTTACGATACTGTTCATTTACCTTTCCTTTTCCAAATTATGGAGAACATGGGTGTTCCAGCAAGTTTCATTCACCTGGTCAAGATCCTCTTCACTAATGCAGAAGCAAACGTGTGCATAAACGGCGTGGACACAAAGGCATTTTTGGTCAAAAGATGTGTGTGCCAAGGCTACCCCCTGGCACCATACTTGTTCTTGTTTGTAGGAAAAGCCTTGAACATTGAAGTAAAGCACCAGATGAAAGATGGGAATATTTCAGACATATTGCTCCCAGAGCAAATTGGTGAGTAACTCATAAGTCAATATGCAGGTGATGTGAACTTCATGATTTCTGGAGACGAACAAATTTTCCACCAATTATCTGCTTTGATTGAAAGGTATGGACTCGCTTCTAGCCTCCGCATCAATTGGCCAAAAAGCTTGGCGTACTGGCTTTCCTCTGCCCCAGCCCCGCCTTGGTTAGCTCAAATTGAATGTCCTTGGATTGTTGAGCAACAACTGTCAAAGCTACTTGGGACTCCGTTTGGTATCGATCTGCAAACTCCAGATATTGATGAGTTTCTCAAATCCAAAATACGCAAGAAATTAGATCATTGGACAAGTATCCATCTATCATTGGCTGGACATGTGGTTATCGTTAATTCAGTTTTACTCAGTACCTTGTGGTATTTCATTTGTATTTGGGGAGGATCACTAGGAATTATCAGGAAGATCAGAGCATCTCTTTGCGGCTTTTTGTGGTCAGAATCCACTCATCGAAGTCGGGCGAGGGTAAGCTGGAATGATTGTTGTGCGTCATTATTGGTGGGAGGACTCAACCTTATTGATCCGCAGGGTTGTCCATCCTGACGTGACATTGGCTTTTCACTTCGGGATGTCTGTCAAGGACAATTGGGACGTGTCTAGACGCATCGAGATCGCATTAGGATCAAAAAAAAAAAATTATTTTATTTTATTTTATTTTTTGGACGGACAGCCGTCGACAAGGACGGACCAGCTGTTGACGGGATGGACCAGCCAGCTCAAGTTTGGGAGCTTAGGTTTGGAAGCTGAATTTTGGGAACTCAATTCTGGAAACTATAGGGAGAAAACTCCCAAATTCCTCGGGGAAAAATTAAAATTAAAAACTGTCAATGTCATCCAATTGCTAAATGACAACCTAAATGACATTCTTCTCCAGAATTGAGACAAGCACTTCGTCGTGGATTCATTGACCAATAAAACAACTAGCAACCTCCACAATCAAATTCCGTACAAATTAATTCCCTCAATCCTCAAGCGTTTGCAATGCAAAATCAATTGCAAGACCAATCAAGGTTGTGAAGTGTAAACCTTAAGAATGCACAGTCTATCTTTCCCGACCAATATCACCTGCTGCACAAATCTCAGTCGCGAAGCTTAACCCCTAAATGCCCGAGGCACCCAAAAGTGGTGTTTGCAAAACTTTGAAGTTAAATAAAACCTCGTCAACAGGGACGAACCAGCCATTGACAGGACAGACGGACCATCTAAAAAAAAAAAAAATTTTTTTTTTTTTGGACATGGACAGATGCTTGGGTTGGATCTTGATGTTTTGTCAAAGTCCACGTCCGTCCAAACGTGACGTGACATGACGGTGACAACCGTGTTGATCCGGAAGAAGATCTCTATGCACTAGTGGCCTAATGGATCTTAAAAGCAATGACCCTGGGATCCTCTAATCTATAGCTTTTACTAAGGTTTAGGATTCTTCAAGTTAGGCCACAAGCTCGGGGAACATGGCCTACCAAGCCACACTGGACTTTACTTCACAAATTCAAAGATACTTATGGATCTCGTGCATGGGATCGAATCATTCGATCTTGGAGGATGCTCGTTCGTCATGTTTTGGCTTCCCCTCCAGGCAATCGTGATGAGGTACTTACCACTTCTCTGTGGTAGACCACACAATTCATAGGAGGATCTTACGACTGTTCTACAGACAGGGTGGCTTTACTTATGACAAAGGGCTTCAATCAAATTTCACACATCTGGGAAGATGAATCCTGTACTTTCATGCAATGGGACAAAGCAAGTGAGACTTTCTGGCTATTGCTCAATGAAGCCCCAGCTTACCACCGGTTGATTAACTCGATTCCACCAGAGTAGATCTTCCTTATTACAGAAAACTGTAAAGTCACATGGTCCCAAGAATTTGTGGGCATCTTCATCAACAAAGAGGACACCACCCCATCCCTGGTATGTGCAACCAATCCTCATTTCAAACCACGATTAAAAGACAATCAACAACTGTTTGAAATCCCTCTAGGCTTTAAGTCACAGTTGATGCTGTTTCATCGACATTGAGAATACACTGGTTTTTGGAGCTGTGGGAGGAGCTTATTGTTAATGGTTGGATCAAGAGGGTCAAAGTGATCCATCCAAATAATGGCCCACCCATGTATATTGGTGTGGTAGCAGATCTTCTATTCGATCCTGGAAGGTGGATCTGGGGCACGTCAGACATCCTTCACTCTTACACTACCAAGATGGGATGCAAATTCATATCTTCTTGTCAAGCACTCTCAAAGCTAATATCAAAGAAATGGCACGGGGACTTGGTGTCTGGATACCGGCCTCATTGGAGCGAGGTTTGGAACAAGAATCACCCTTAGAAAGACGCTGGATTTATTTGGTCGGTGCTTCATTGTGCTGTTGTCGTTCACTATTGGCAAAGAGTTGCAACTCCCAACATTTCCATTACGTGTAACATTTGCCATATGGGAATTGATGAGACGATATTTCATTGGTTCCATAATTGTGAGAAAACAAGACATGCATGGGATTTTGCTTTGACAGTTCTTTACAGGGCGCTCGAGATTCCGATGATCAATGGCAAGTGGCAGTCGCTTACCTGGCAACCGTGTGTACTAGGGTCCAAGTTACCCAGGCAATTGAAGAAGGGGTCCACAATGTGGTCACTGTTCAGAGGCTCGGTTCTATAGGTATCTTGGCTGGATCGCAACTCTTGTTGCTTCAACAATTCACCATGGCCGGCTCAAAAGCTCAAACAGACGCTTTGGGAGGCACTCTTCGATCATGCCAGATCAGACTGGATTAAGGTTACGAACCTCTGCAAACTCTACCCGGATAAGGTCGATACTTTCTTCCGAAGGTTCGACAACGTTTGGTTACAAACTGGATTCTTCGAGATCAGACGGCAACAACTCATCACCTGGAAATTCAACCGGCCGAAGCTTGGCTCTTTTGACTGAGGCGTTTCGCCTGTCACTTTACTGGGCCTTGAAGTCGTGATTTTTGCGTGCTAATTGTTGTACAAAATGGAAAAAAAAAATTCGCTGTGGGTTATGCCTGCTGGTTCATTGTACTGTTTCCTTGATTAATGGAAATTGTCCATGTTCAAAAAATAAATAAAAATAGTTTTGATGTGATGATTTAATGATGCCTCTGTTGAGAGCAAAATGGAATACATCGTAGATAGTTTTCAGTGAATAATAGGATGGAAGTAGGATGGATAATGCTGAGTGTTTCAAACTCCTTACAATTATGTCATCAAATGTAAACAAATCCGTTGTCAAACGAAAACTTAGTTGTTGATCTAAGAAACTGTGAAAAAAACCCTTGAGAAAATGAACCCATTAGGAAACTATGTATAGCTCGAGGAAACCAGCAGAGTGCCAAAGAGTAATGGACACACGGACCCAACCGAAACAGATCTTCCAAACGAAAAGGCAACACAGAAATAGAATATATACACAATCTCCAAATAAGTCAACTCTCAACCACTCCTGAGGTTCCAACGTTCCAACGCCCAAAGGCATTCAAAACAAAACTGTCTATCAAATGGATTCCAAAAACAGAACAGCAAGAGAAAATGAGACCAAACAATAAATCGACCTACATAAATAGTCATACCAGTAATTCTATCGTTACAAATGGAATCCAAGGTACTCAAGGAACCCCAAACATCCGCCCTTCTGGCAACTAAATTTGAAGGGCGCGTCTCTCTATCTCCAAGTACTGAAATAAATTAATCCTCAACCCCCACTTCTAATCACCTCCGGAAAGTTCCACAAATTGATAGAGTACACTTACCATATTAAGTCTGGTTCTACAAAAATCGTAGAAGTTGCACTCACCACGAGATAATGATATCAATATAAAAATGAAAAAAAATAAAGATTAAGAATGTCGAAGTAAAGGTCCATCCCAAGAGAGCTGCCAGCAGCAACACGAAGACTAAAAACAACGTGACCTTCTATTGCTTCTTCCCGGAGCACAAATTCTCCACGGCGGAGATGATCTGGTGAGGCTGAACCACAGTCAGCTCCTCCAAAGGGCCTGAGTAAGGCGTCGGAACGTCCTGTGAAGAAAGGCAACCGATCGGACCGTCCAGCTCGTCCCAAAAGCTCTCCATGATGGCGGAACGAAGACTCGCGCCGATGCCGCCCGTGCGCATGCACTCCTCCACGATCAGCACGCGGTGCGTCTTCTTCACAGACTCCCCGATCGTGAACATGTCGAACGGCTTCAGCGAACGGATGTCGATGATCTCAGGGTCATACCCTCGGTCCACCAGCGTCTTCGCCGCCTGCCACAAACACAAAACACCACAGGCACACCTTCAGAACACTCCACCATCACGACGAACACATCCATGTCGCCACCACATCTCAACCATCAATTCACCTCCAAATTCACCCTCAATGGGACTCCGATGCAAACAAGACCAATCCGTGCCAACACTTTCCAAAAGAACCTCACTCGGGAATATTCCAGACAGGGTTTAAGCCCATCCACCACATCACTCCACTCTCCTCGCAAACACATACCCTCATTCCTCCAGAAACGCATCCAAATTGCAACACCCATTTGATCTCACCTCCGAAAGGATTCCAACCAACGACTAGAGATGGAATCCGCCCAAGCCTCACAGCCCCCATGCCACGCAGATCGTGAATGACCGACATGCGCGAAGAGGGAATGGGGGCCCAGTCAATTACCTGCGTCACGTGGTAGCGCATGCGCGAGTAAGTGAGAATGGTGATGTCCGTGCCCGGACGAACCATCTCTGCCTCCTCCAGGCAGCACGTGTACTCCTCGTCGGGGATGCGCTCCTTCAGGTTGTACAGAAGCACGTGCTCATACAAAATCACAGGGTTCTCGCAACGGATGGCCGCCTTCATCAAACCCTTCGCGTTGTAAGGCGTCGAGCACGCCACCATCTGCAGACCCGGAACCGACTGGAAGTACGACTCCAGGCGCTGCGAATGCTCCGCGCCCAACTGACGACCCACGCCGCCAGGTCCGCGGATCACGATGGGGATCCTGAACTGACCGCCCGAAGTGTAGTGCAGCATGCCGCAGTTGTTGGCGATCTGGTTGTACGCCAGCAGCAGGAAACCCATGTTCATGCCCTCCACCACCGGACGCAACCCCGTCATCGCGCCGCCGATCGCCATCCCCATGAACGAGTTCTCCGCGATCGGAGTGTCCAGCACGCGCCACGAACCGAACTTCTCCGTGAACCCCTTCGTCACCTTGTACGACCCGCCGTAGTCGCCCACGTCCTCGCCGATCACGCACACAAGCGGGTCGCGCTCCATCTCCTCGCCCAGACCCTCGCGCAGCGCCTCGAACATCAGCAGCTCGTGCCTGGCGCAACACCATCGTCAATCACTTCCTTGGTGCCATCTTACTACCCTACTAATCATTCCATCACTCATCATCGCACCTGCTTTCTTTTCTCACACATGAAGCATCCCTTCCCGTGCCTCTCAACATCCGTGAATTAGGTCTTGGACAACCCTTTGCTCTTCGTCATTGCTATTACTATACTACTAGGTCAACAATTCCCAGCTCGAGCAGAAATGAAGATGCACTAGGAGCCACCAATGGGAATCCTATCCTTCCACAACACAATCCCTCGAATGCAAATTCCATGAAGGACGAGCGGAGAAAACGAGGTCGAACACTCACCCCGCCTGGGTCGACGACGAAGTCGACGCCGCCTCCCGGGTCTGCATTGCCATTGCTCGCACCAATCAGATCGACCAATCAATTTTGAAAGCAAGGTCCACCGACCTCTCGACCTCATTGAGGGGCATTGGCACACAGTAGAGAATTGCGCGACATTGGATTCATTCTCGTCACGAAATCAGAACGAACGCATGGAAATGGCCACGACAGTCGAAACAACGGGTGGTGAGAGTGAGAGAGTGAAGAGAAGAAATCTGACCGCGACGGCAGCATTGGCCGCGACATGGCGAGCCGGCAGCTGCGGCCCGCTCGTCGCCCTCGCTGCTGCTGCTTGGCAGCGCACCCCCACCTGCTGGACGACGGTAGGCAACTTGACAGTGACGTTGGTGCTGGCGAGGGAGGACGAAGCTTTGGATGACTGAGCGCAGAGGCCGCGGCCACCGACGGGCAGGGTGGTGGACGCCGCTGCAGCCATGGCCATGGTCGCCGCAGAAAGAAACGATTTGAAGGAAGGGGAAGCAGAAGAAACAACAACAACAACAAAGGAATGGGCACGACGAGAGCAACCACCAAGACTGGGACAGTAGTGAAGGGCTCGCAGGGCTGGAGGGAGTGAAGACGGGTTGTCTGGTGAAGATTACGAGGTGAGGGAGTTCGTTGGTCAAAAGTAGCGGACATTACAATGGGGGCACATTAGCGTAGAGCATCTGCAGTGGTCTCTCGTCAAACAATCCCTGAATCAGCAGCAAATGGAGGGGCCATCCGCATAGTGCCAGGTTTTTTTTAAACAAATTGATCCAATGCAAAGCTAGCAATCCAAATGTCAAATGGTTTTTTCCATATTTTTGAAAAGAAAGAAAGAAAAGAATCTATATTAAAAAAGATTTTTCATGGAAACAAGGGAAGGTTGAATTGATTGGCACGTTTAATTAGAGTTTTCTATTTAACAATAACATTGTATCTAGTTTTGTACATTTGAACATGATGGTACAATCACCTTGCCAAAATCTAGTTACAATGAATAGATATCTATTTTCCAAAATTAGGACATTGTCACCCCAGCATTGAATTTTTTATAGAGGGACCTGTAAAACTTTTTTGGAGATGCTTGTTGAATATAATATGTGCATATAGATATTCCCTACATATCTCCACAATAGAATTTAAAAAATTCATCATTCATTTTTTTCAATTAAATGTTAAATAAAACCATGAAAATTGACTTTAAAAATTCACCAAAAATAGAGTTTTGCTTTTTTGAAGTTGAAATTTGGTATGCATGATCGGAACTGAGTAGGAATGCAATGATCTAAGAATTACATAAATTTTTTAGAAAATAGTGTTTGAAAATGGTGGCATTGTATGGGAACAAAAAGGGGCGACAATATTTTGTCCCCCCATTGTACAAGATCCACAGATTCAAATACAGGCCAATGAGCAACTAAGGACTTGTAAGTGGAAATCACATCAAGGTCATAGCATTTTAATATTGGTTTTCTTAGACTGTTTGAACTACAATGCCGTACGTCCACTTTCCAATTTTTAGACAGTTTGGGCAAAAATTTGAGAAAACAAAGGATGCTCACTATCTACAGAAATGATATGGCTATTTCAATTGATGAGACAAAAACCTATCAACTAATATGCAACTACTTGCCCTGATAGAGGCTGCAAGACTAATAGCAAGCTAAAAGCAAATTAAGAGAAAACTCAATAAAGACTAACTGGTTCTAAACCCTAACCGCCACTCAAAAAAATATCCTTATACGCCAATAATCAGTCGCTTGATACAACAATACTTAATCGGCAACTTCCACGGCTTCACAATAAAAGACACTAATAATTTAGAATCTGAAGAATCAAAAAACTAACTTCAAAAGCTTGTCTTCATCCTTGCAAATCTTGAATACGTTGCTTTCACAATCTCATGATTCCTTTCCACCTTTGATGAAGAAGTTCTGTATACAAAAGTAGGCAAATTGTCTACTCAAATTAGATGGAAGCCTAACAGAAGCTTCATTAGCATCCAACATCTGCATTTCCTCAGACTTAGATAATACATCACTCTTCATGGTTTCTTTGCCCAAACCTGCATGCATAGCTCAAATACCAGCTTCATCTGCTGCCAGCTTCATGCGGTGGAACCTTGGATTGGTTCAAATGTTGAATGGTATAGTTGGCTTGTTCAAAGTCTCTACAAAGTGCTGCTCTTGTCAAGCTTGAATAAGTCTCTCAATAGCTCATATTATATTAGCAATCTTGCACGACACATCAAAAATATAAAGATTAGAATACACTATCAAAATACACAACCAGGAATCACTATAAGAAAGATACATTTTGGGGGTCGTCTGGCAAAAAACGCGCCATGTTTTTTTTAACGTCGCATTGTCTGGCGGTCTAGATCGTAGCAGTGGAAATTTTGCGTGATGTCCACGCAAACGGGCACCTGGAAGAAGGCCAGACGGGCTCATGTCAGCACGGATGGGCATGTCAAAATGAACGTCAACAAAAACATCACCGTGTTTTTAGAGAACGTCTACATAAACGTAGACTGCCATGTCAGTAAGTAGACCCATTTTTATTATGGTAAAATCAATAAATACTACTATGCTCTATGATAGAATGGTGACCAAATGTGAAAATCTTAGAAAATGGGTAGCCACGTGGCATGCTTTGCAAAAAAAGAGCAATGGATGGATGTGCAATATGGATGAAAAAAGGACTCTTTATACAAATAGGGTGGTAGGAAGATTAACAGTCCATATGGGATCTCTTAAACAAGAATTGTGTTCTATGTAAAATGTCTAAAACAACATAGTTTAGATGTCTAAAACAACATGAAGATGTCTGCAACAACACCAAGACGTCTAAAACAACGTCGAGAGTTACAATGGTCAAGTTCCCATATTATATTTATCCCATATCTTTTGTCTCACTATGGACGGACAATGGATATAAATCGGACCTCAATCTCAACCCTTCATTCTCAAAAATTGACAATAAAGTAATTCATTCATTTGGCCACCAAAAATCCTCTTGATGGTAGATGGTAAGTTTTTTTTGAATTCTTGTTGAATTCAACAATTATTCTTGTTCATTTTTTTTCTTCTTTATTTATTTTTAGATATAATTATTTTCTACTGACCTTGATACAATGTACAACAATTGATGTTTCAAAAAATGTCTACTTAGACATCTAAATTGACATTTCCAAAAAAATAAATTTAAATTTAAATGGTATAAAAGTATGCTGACAAGACATGCCACATCATATTTGCATTGGATCCACGTCACGAGCCATGTCAAAAAGTTTTTGAAGAAAAAAAATGATGTGGCACTGTCTGTGGATGACAGGGTGACGTGGAGGTCAAGTGGCGTCTACATGGCACCCCCTAAGGTACTTGCAGTAGGGCGTTCCATCGTACATTACCAAAAAACAAGGCCAAAATATATACATTTTTTGCCTAACAGAGCATGTTTTTTGCTTGTCCATTTTAACAAATTTTGTAGGACATCAACGCGGATTTTTTTGCATCTAAACAAACACGGTATCACGTTTTTTCTAACGTCCAAAAAAACATCGGTTTCTTATAGTGAATACACAAAAGCAAATTCATCATAAGTTTAGAGAAATGCACCTTTTAAGGAGGATACAGTTTGCCATTGCACTTGGCTACTTGCATGTAATTGTAGCATGAACAATTGTAACATGTCAATTAGAGGAACAATGTCTTATGCCTCTGATAAGTCCTCAATGCTAAATTCCGTGGAATAGCCTTTGCACCACCAAAAATGTTCGAAGGCTTTTCTGGCCCAATTTTCAGACTGCAAATTGTGTCAACGGTCGCCTTTTCTAACATTCTCCAATTCTCTCTCATCGACATGGCAAAACCAATTTAACAATGCATCATCCTCAACAATGTCATTAAGAAGTTCATTCTCAGAAGACGCAATATTATTAGAAAACTCAGGTGGAACAAATGTCCCATGAACAATGTCACCTAAAGCCGCCAGGACATCATTGTCATTGAAAAGAGAATAAACATCAGTGAAGTCAGGACCAGAATGTATAGGAATAGGAACCAAATCGGTAATCATAGCATTGTGGCCCCCAGTGATATCATCGGCTACACGTTTGACATTATCAAATCATGCTACCTCAGTCAAAGACACATCAAGCAGAGAAGTTGCATGCAGAGACAAATCAAGCAAGGAAACCTCGCATTGGAAATCCTCAAGACTCATAACCTCAGCGTTATGAACCACCAAAGTAGACTCAAACATAAGGACAGAAGCAACCAATCATGTGGATGCAAAACTAGCAAAACAATCTTGCAATGTATCACCAACAGCAATGACAGTCTCAATCAGGCAAGAACAAGCGTTATCCTGAGACAAGTGAGTGATAATCTCATCCTTAGGAGAGATGATGCTCTTAGACTTCCTAAAAAATGGACAAAGATCGTAGGAATTAGGCCAAATGAGAGTCCGCTTGATATATTTGACCACAAGACTAAGACTTTGAAGCCTCTTGCGAGAGCTCGCAGGCTCCATGACAATAGTGTAAGGGTAAGAAGCTAATTTGGAAGGGCATCCGCAGGTAGGCTGCTTCATTGCCTAGCTTTCATAAACATCAAGAATCTCAAATTGGGTCTCAATAGCCACATAGACTTGTTGTTTCCCGTAATCTTTGAACAAAATTATCTTGTTTGCTGCTAGTGTGTCCTTTGTCTTCTGCCTTGCCATTATCTTGATGCCATTCTCTAATAATGCATCCGACACCAATTGAACATAAAGGATCTAGTTTTGCTACAAAATCCAAGTTCAAATCCTTAGACATATTCTCTACTTGTTTCCAACCAAATTTTCTTAGGCTATTATCAGGCTCTTAGTTAGCAGAGCAAAATCATGTATTATTAGGCTATTTGTTAATAGAGCAAAGTTATATTGCTTATCCTGCACAAAAAAATCTATGCGGAGATTACATGGTCCCTTGATATAAACATCCATAACCTTCGAACAAAAAAACGGCAGAATGCGGGCCCTTGTTACTAAACATAGTTCAAAATTTATTATTGCAGTATTGTAAATGCATCATATAGGAACTAAGATTGTGTAAATGCAAAGATTCTAGCTTACTTTATTAAAAAAAACTATAGATTTTATAGATAAAATTTTATAATTGTTTGTAAGGCTCGTTGATAAGGCCTTACAAGTTGCAAAAGGCTTCCAAGTTCTCCTAGAGTAATAGCAATAGACCTGTCAGGCATCTCGTTAGCCTTACCATCAATAAAAAACGGAAACTCATTGACTATGGTTTGTTTAGGAAGGAAATTCTCATATGTATGTCGTTAAAAACTTAACCATATGTATATCCTTAAAGACTTAATCTATAAGAGGAAAACTCTATAGTCAAGAGAAAAAATTGTTTATGTGAGCGTACCTTTGAGCAAAGCTTAATTGTTTTCTTCCGCATTGCGTCTTGAGTAAGGCTAGATTTTGAGATTTAATCCCTTATTGCCTAATGGGACCAAAAGTGTCCTTATATAGTTTCAAGTTCAGTTCCAAGTGCTGTAATTTTTGCATCTAATGTCTAATTTCAATAAAACTTATTGGTATATTTGTGCTCTCTCTTCTAGTTTATATAATAAGATTTTTAGATCAATCCAAGATATACACATTTTTTGGAAGTCAATCAAAGTTCACAGGTTCAATTTGAGTTTACCAAACTGCATTTGAAGGTTGCAACTTTGGAAGCTTGTATTTCCTTCAACCAATGTTTGTTTTCAGTAAAATTTGCTGAATTATTTTCCCCTTCAAGTCTAATTATTGTGGTAAGAACTTTCATGTCAATCCAGGTTGTTTGGGAGCAGTTTGAAGTTCAAAAGCCTGACATTTTTGGATTACAGTGAACTTTGGCGGCTTGTTTCTTCTTCTACAGTATCCTTTTCCAATAAAGTTTTTTGGAAAAGTTGTGCATACTACTCTAGTTTATGTGGCTAAATTTTCATATGAATCCAAAAGTTTATAAGTGACTGAGAAGAATTTTAGTCAAAGGAGGTCCAACCTTAAATGTGTTTTTGGCAACTTTTCTTGCTGTTTTTTTGACATTTGAAAGCCATTTTGCAAACACAATGAGTCAATTCAATGATATTTTCTTTCACCAATGTGTTTGTATGCTTGTTTTGATTCACTTGATAGTTTAAAGTATTTTCATTTGACTAGGTTTAGAAATCGAATTTCACCTCTAAATGTGTTTCTAGGAAAATTTCTACATCCGTTTTCAACACTAAAACATTATAATTGTGCAATCTACATGGCCAAATGATTCCAAATTTGATTCACATTGTCTACAATACGTACACTACAAGATTGTATGGTTGAGATCTCTGTAACTTAGTGACATTTAGATTTGTAGCACTTCAAAAGCAATGATGTTTTTGAACTCAAACAGGCCTTAGCCTGCACCATTTAACCCAGGCCCGTCCAAATTACACCTACACCTGAAATGCTCGTGTAATGGGAAATGGACAATCCCGTATTCGTGGTTCCTCTCGTTGTGCCATTTCTTTGTAGCCTTTCATTTCTCTTCCAGCGGCGCCCATGGCCATGGCTGCAGCGGCGTCCACCACCCTGCCCACCTTCCATGGCCTCCGCGCTCAGACATCCAAAGCTTCGTCCTCTCTCGCCAGCGCCAACGTCAAGTTGCCTTCCGGCGTCGTCTCGGCTAATGTGCGCTGCCAGGCTGTGAGGGCGTCGCGTGGACCGCAGCAGCTGCCGGCTCGCCATGTCGCGGCCAATGCCGCCGTCGCGGTCAGATTTCTCTCTCTCTCGCTCGCCAACTGTCGTTTCGATTGTTGTGGCCATTTCCATGCGTTCATTCTGATTCCGAGATGATGATGATATATAATGAATCCAGTGTCCCGCAATCACTACTGCGTGCCAATGCGCCTCGTGAGGTCCAGAGGTCGGTAGGTAGGTTTTGCCGAACCTTGCTTTCGCGATTGGTATGATTGGTGCGAGCAATGGCAATGCAGACCCGGGAGGCGGCGTCGACTTCGTCGTCGACCCAGGCGGGGTGAGTGTTCGACCTCGTTTTCTCCGCTCGTCCTTCATGGAATTTGCATTCGAGGGATTGTGTTGTGGAAGGATAGGATTCCCATTGGTGGCTCCTAGTGCATCTTCATTTCTGCTCGAGCTGGGAATTGTTGACCTAGTAGTATAGTAATAGCAATGACGAAGAGCAAAGGGTTGTCCAAGACCTAATTCACGGATGTTGAGAGGCACGGGAAGGGATGCTTCATGTGTGAGAAAAGAAAGCAGGTGCGATGATGAGTGATGGAATGATTAGTAGGGTAGTAAGATGGCACCAAGGAAGTGATTGACGATGGTGTTGCGCCAGGCACGAGCTGCTGATGTTCGAGGCGCTGCGCGAGGGTCTGGGCGAGGAGATGGAGCGCGACCCGCTTGTGTGCGTGATCGGCGAGGACGTGGGCGACTACGGCGGGTCGTACAAGGTGACGAAGGGGTTCACGGAGAAGTTCGGTTCGTGGCGCGTGCTGGACACTCCGATCGCGGAGAACTCGTTCATGGGGATGGCGATCGGCGGCGCGATGACGGGGTTGCGTCCGGTGGTGGAGGGCATGAACATGGGTTTCCTGCTGCTGGCGTACAACCAGATCGCCAACAACTGCGGCATGCTGCACTACACTTCGGGCGGTCAGTTCAGGATCCCCATCGTGATCCGCGGACCTGGCGGCGTGGGTCGTCAGTTGGGCGCGGAGCATTCGCAGCGCCTGGAGTCGTACTTCCAGTCGGTTCCGGGTCTGCAGATGGTGGCGTGCTCGACGCCTTACAACGCGAAGGGTTTGATGAAGGCGGCCATCCGTTGCGAGAACCCTGTGATTTTGTATGAGCACGTGCTTCTGTACAACCTGAAGGAGCGCATCCCCGACGAGGAGTACACGTGCTGCCTGGAGGAGGCAGAGATGGTTCGTCCGGGCACGGACATCACCATTCTCACTTACTCGCGCATGCGCTACCACGTGACGCAGGTAATTGACTGGGCCCCCATTCCCTCTTCGCGCATGTCGGTCATTCACGATCTGCGTGGCATGGGGGCTGTGAGGCTTGGGCGGATTCCATCTCTAGTCGTTGGTTGGAATCCTTTCGGAGGTGAGATCAAATGGGTGTTGCAATTTGGATGCGTTTCTGGAGGAATGAGGGTATGTGTTTGCGAGGAGAGTGGAGTGATGTGGTGGATGGGCTTAAACCCTGTCTGGAATATTCCCGAGTGAGGTTCTTTTGGAAAGTGTTGGCACGGATTGGTCTTGTTTGCATCGGAGTCCCATTGAGGGTGAATTTGGAGGTGAATTGATGGTTGAGATGTGGTGGCGACATGGATGTGTTCGTCGTGATGGTGGAGTGTTCTGAAGGTGTGCCTGTGGTGTTTTGTGTTTGTGGCAGGCGGCGAAGACGCTGGTGGACCGAGGGTATGACCCTGAGATCATCGACATCCGTTCGCTGAAGCCGTTCGACATGTTCACGATCGGGGAGTCTGTGAAGAAGACGCACCGCGTGCTGATCGTGGAGGAGTGCATGCGCACGGGCGGCATCGGCGCGAGTCTTCGTTCCGCCATCATGGAGAGCTTTTGGGACGAGCTGGACGGTCCGATCGGTTGCCTTTCTTCACAGGACGTTCCGACGCCTTACTCAGGCCCTTTGGAGGAGCTGACTGTGGTTCAGCCTCACCAGATCATCTCCGCCGTGGAGAATTTGTGCTCCGGGAAGAAGCAATAGAAGGTCACGTTGTTTTTAGTCTTCGTATTGCTGCTGGCAGCTGGGAACCTGGCTGCTGGGGTGCACTTTTTCACGAGGTTGGATAACTGGCCGATTTGGTATTATCATTTATATTATTGTTTTCTTAGGATTGGAAATACGGTTTGCTGTGTTGGGGTTGATATTGTGAAGCGATTGTGCTTCCCCCGTCGCTTTAGCACCGAGTGAAATTTAGTTTTGGTCGATTTCGTCGCCAATTGGAAAGCTTTTGGAGAATCTACTTTTCTTTTGCTGGTTTATATGTAGTGTAAATGGGAGAGTGACGCCATCAGTTTCATAATGCTGAAGTTGCTTTTACTGTGGTCGAAGCTGATAGTCTCTGAGTGGAAACGAATGGCATGTATTGGAACTGAGATTGGAAGACTCTGGGCTTCCTCCGGGTTAGCTGGAGGAATTAGTGCTACTTAGTAACCTTCTAACAGGAGGAGTATCTGTGGGCAAAATTGGCTGCCACTTGTATCAATACCAATCATACGATTTCACATTTACCTGGTTTTATGTTTTGCTGTATATTGTATTGGAAACAATTATTGGTCAGTGCATCTGAATTTTGTTGTGGCATTTCACTTCCAATTTTGTGAACTGTTGTGGTGATATTTGTGCGCTGTTCAACATTGAGTAGCTGACGCTGAGTTGATGTAGGTTGGATCACGCTTTTGGGTTGGTTGAGTTATATACTTTGATTTGCTGTTTGGGCTGGATTTTGACTAAAGTTAGGAGTTGGCAGGGCTAACCCGACTTCTTGTGGACTGCGATTCAGTTTTGCTGTTTAGATTGCTGACTTGAGTTCCTGACATTTTTCCCAGGTGACATAAGCTTACACATGGGGCACACAATATTTGATGTTGCCTAGGGATCGAATCTCTGCTGTAATGATCAACGTGACTCATTCCTGTTTGGTCCTCATAAGGTAACTGAGTCCATGACAGACACAACTCTGGACAAGCCTATTGCAGTCTTAATTCTTCTTGTGAAGTACACTTCACAAGACACATGTACTCACCGCAAGAATATTTTGGCCTGCATTACGCTTGTACTGTACAGAGTTGTGTCTGTCATAGGATCAGTTACCTATACATTGCACATCATCCTGGCAGTGACTACGAATCTTCAGTTTCAAACTAGAAGAGAGTCCCTTGTTTGATTGGAATTTGTATGTGATTGGTAAGGCTCCGTTTCCATGGGGAGCTGGATCTGGAGGCATAATCCAGGGTGCCCACGGGCAGAGTTTTACAAAATTCTAGAATCTTCATCCTGCGAACAACCCAGGAAAGAGGATCCAACCAGATGTCCAGAACCTTCAGCGCTATTTGTGCCTTTTACAGTGCTAGAGGTTGGAGGTCTAGTTCTGGACCCCCTCCAGACCCCCATGGAAACGTGCTCTAAGTGGCAAGACTGATTGGTTAGAGGGTAGTCTGCTCTTAAACCGACCATTTAAGAGTTGATTGCCTTTTGGGGGACCTAAATTCCTTGAAACAATAGAGTTAATTGTTAAATGTCGTAATGTGGGACCAAGAGCCGGAGTTTAGGAAAAACACAAGACCAAACTTGCTCGTCTGATGGAGTTTGGTGTTTCTTCCGTACTATTCTTAGTTAAACCTTCCTCTGATACCTAGTTACAAACACATGACGACTTTAAGATTAACTCTAATATTCAGTAAATTTTTGTAGGAAGAAAAATGGAATTGGCATCTAACCCAAATGGAACAGATTGTGATGCATCCTCTTCCCCCTGGTTACCGGACGTCACCACCGGTTGTCTGACAGGTTGTGCTTAGGTTTTGTCGATTCTGGTTTTGGATATTGCTTTTTCGTTTGCTGCTTATTCGTCATGCATTTTTTGTCATCTCTCTCGTTTTTTCTATGATTTGCGTGCTCTCTATGTTTTTAATCTTTTCTTGCTCGCTGCGTTTTGCCGGTGCTCCGCTCTGTTGCGTGCGCATTGCTGGGCCATGTTTTGCTACAATCTTCTGTAACTCTGCTAAATTTCTAATGTGTTGAAAACTTGCTTCGCTGTGAGTTTGCTGGATGCGTGTCGCTTTGAGTTCGCTACGTCGTGCAGTGATTGTGCTCTGCTCGGGGTGATTTCTGCTGCTTTGCTGATATGAAAGAGGGACGGATGGTGTCTTTGGAAGAACGATTGTCTACTTTGTAGCTGCTTCATCTATTTTGTTGCGTGTGTAGAGTTGATTCTGCTGTGTTTTTGGAGTTAGATTTTGCTCCTTTTTAAGTATTGATCTAATACGGCGGTAGGAATATGTTGTTGCATTCCTACGTTGTTTGGAGTATGTTGTTTCTTTGCCTTTGTTATGTTGTGTTGATTTTGCTAATCTTCTTTGTTGCTTGAGTTTATAGGCGGGTCGCGATTTGAACGTGCTGTTTGCAGTTGCGAACTATTGAAAGAGAAGACGATACCATTTAATACCGTATATTCTTGTATGTTATACTATTTACAATTTCAGTTCAATTGGAATTTTGAATTTTAGTTTATTAATGATAAAGTTACGTGACAAGGCATCTATAATCTCCTTGAGGTGATTGACTTTCTTTTCATCCAGAATTTTAGGTGCGCTGCATAAGGGCCGCTTCTAATAAATTTGTTGCTCGTGCTGGCCACTTCCCGTGCTGGCATGAAAATACGATTCGTTTGTCAATCGGTAAGGTAACTACACCTAAAACCAACCATGTTCTAATTGCGACCCCTATCTAGGAAGGACTGACATGTTGCTTGAAGTATGTTCTACTGTCAATGATGAGTTAGGTAGGCTTAAATGGTCGCTTTAAGAGCATACTACCTTAACACTTTCAATTCGGGACTTTTCCGTGAGGAAGCCACTCTACCAGCTGACCAAGATGCCAAAGGCCCTGTAGTGTAGCCCCTGACACTCCCTTCAATCCATTGGGGATATATTTTGGGCATCACTAGGGCTTGTGGAAATGAGGCTTGTAAGAATGAGGAGAGACACCAGCCCTCCTTTAAAAAATTTATGCATGAAGGTGATTTTCATCATCTCGGTAATTATTTTTGTCTTGGTAGTTGTCTCTTGCAGCGCCTACGCAATATATCCTTATTTAAAGTAGAACCACCCATTCACAACCAGGGATCAAATCCCGAACCTAGAGGTGTCCCTATTTGTAATCATGGCTTTGAACATGTTTTTTACTCTTTTTTAAGGTTGGGACCAATAAGATCATGACACGTGTCCTAAAGTATGCAAAAAGTAGCAAGGGAAAAATAAATATGAAGCTAGCTTTTCAGTGATCGGAATTGGAAGACTCTAGTGATCGGCTTTGCATTAGGAATATTTTTTGGCTCCCAAAATTCACAAGTCTTCCAATTTGGGGAATAAAATTATGGAGAATTTTCAATCCCAATGTTTCTTATCTTCCTACATAGGGAAAAATTTTCATCACTCATTTCGTTCATCATCTAAGTCCAGAATCCCTCAAGTGATTGGCTATGGTTGCCTCCACCTTAGTGGTTGGTTCCTTTACTTTTGCCCATGTTTTGGCTCTTGGAAATGAACTGGTTTTATGCAGAAGTCATCTTTTGGACCATGTTATTGCATTGTTCATAACATTCAGTAGCCTTCAAAAAGGCTACCTTTCCCTCCCTAGAGTCCTCAACCACAAAATTCATCCTCAAATAATTAATGTAAGCTTAGGTACCAATATAGTGGCAGTACATTATGTTTTATTTCATTCTCTTTGTTAATTTTTAGGACCAGACATACAAATCAACAAATATTTGTAGAAAAAGATGTTGGCAAAGAATCCAATGAATAACGCATTACAACCATTTGTCATCAACAACACATTTTGGGTTTTCAAGTGAAAAGACAACTCTATATATACACATGGGGTGGTAGGAGGTAGAACAATCCATGTAGGATAAATAAATCCAAATTTGTAGTTTTTCAAGCACTCATAGTTAAGTCAAAAACAAAGAATTGTGATAAAAGTAGAATTTCAGGCCTCGTTTAGGCATAGTAAAATAACTTTTATCAAAAAACTTTGAACTAAAAAAGTTGGTGAATGAAGATAAGTTTTACCTCAAAAATCCGTTTGGCATTTTGAATCTCCAATCAAAAGTTATGGACAAATATGAAAAACTATTGTTCCCCGTCCCTGCACAGGGCTTTCCATTCGTCAAAAGGAAGTTTCAGATGTTCTTGCCGGCAGTTTAGAAAAAAAGGGTATACTAAGCACCTTCAGCATTCTATGCTCTGAAATTTTGTGCTTTAATTTCAAGCGATGCAGTTAGATCTTGCAGAGCTTGAGAAAAAATGTCATAACGAGTGTCAAATTATTGGTGTAGTTTTGTATGAAAATTGCCTCATGAACCTCCCAAACGCGGACAAGTTGGCAAAACTGAAAATATTCTCTCTATAGTTTAATCCTATTTCAAAACTCATTTAGCATACTCACCTACGAAGCTCATCGTACATCGCGGGGCTTCCCAGCCACTTTATGTCCTTAGAGTATCTCCTACAGCCCTCCAAGTATCCCCTCTCCTCTAATTTTTGGATGATAAGCAATCAATTCTAGTGTATGTCAGGCTCGACCTTTACTTTCACCCACCATATAATCCATATTTGAAGGAGACCTTTGTGTTCACTACATGCTATATTTCTCTTGGGATTAGCAATTGTCATAGCTTACTTATTGCTTTTGCAAGATTTGTGACTTGTGATTGGTTGGAAGTGTATTTAGTGAGTTGTATTGTTGGAGATTCAAGTGGCCATCCCCTTTAAATTAGACACATCTCGATTGAAGGAACAAATTGTTGGAGGGCTACAGGAGATGCTCTTACTTTGGCTAAGCTTATGCCACTCCAATTGGAAGGTGATCTGCAAAAGCAAAAGAGTTTGAATGTGGATACGTCAATACACTTTTGTATGGTTGGTTTTCAAAAAAAAATTAATCAATTAATTTTGGATAATGCATCAAAAATGATAAATTTGGATATTTCCTCTATCAAAACACCCTTTGATCTTTAGGAATGAATAATTTCAAATCCCCATTGAAACTACTCCATGAACATTTC
Source organism: Neckera pumila (assembly GCA_963969595.1). NCBI lineage: Eukaryota > Viridiplantae > Streptophyta > Bryopsida > Hypnales > Neckeraceae > Neckera > Neckera pumila. The sequence continues at coordinate 19,457,837 of OZ018415.1, read as the reverse complement.
ATTCAATGTAAGTGTGTTTCATATTTATGGCTTCAATGAATGAAGTTACACAAACTAAAAACTTTATTTTCATAGCATATAGTTTTTTAGTTTGTTGAACTCACTATGACAAACCTCCCTATTTGTACAATGGGGTACCATTCAAAACAGTGTTTTCGAAATTGCAGGGAAGGAAATTTCACATCTGCCAACTTTGACAACCTCCTGAGGGTTCGAAAATTGATCTTTGACCATGAAATTTTTACCACAACATCATCTTTAAGTTAGTTATGTGTTTGATAAATTTCAAGGCAAAAAGATTTACACAAAAAAGGATATTCAAAATCTACCAACATGTGTAGCCATGAAAAAAAATTCACTACTGCCAACTTTGACACCCTCCTAAGGATTGAAAATGTTTTTTTTTCCTATGAAATTTTTGTCAAAGGACCATCTATATGTTGATCACATGTGGGAAAAACTTCAAATCCAAAAGACTTCCATAAAAAGAGGTATTCAAAGTCTACCAACATCTATAGTTGTGAGAAACAATTTCACTACTACCAACTTTGACACTATTCCAAGAGTTGAAAAATTGTTTATTTACCATGAAGTTCTTATGGTGAAATCATCTCCATGTCAATAACATGTGTGCCAAATTTCAAGTTCAAAAGATTCACACAAAAACTGATATGCTAGTTCTACCAATATGTATAGCTGTGAGAAAAATTTCACTAACTACCAACTTTGACAAGGGCTGGAAAAAAAAACATTTTACTATGAAATTTTGGAATGAGATCATCTCTATATTGATATAATGTATGCCAAATAGCAAGGTTTAAAAATTCACGAAAAAAAAGATTTCTAATTTTACCGACATGTGTAGTTGTGAGAATGACTTTTACATCCGTATGAAATTTTACCCAAAAAATGACAGTATTCCAAGGGTTGAAAAAATCGTTCTCACAACTACACATGTTGATAGAATTAACATATCTTTTTTTATGTGAATCCTTTGAACTTGAAACTTGGCAGGCATATTATTGACATGGAGATGATTTCACCATAAGAACTTCATGGGTAAATAAATAATTTTTCAACCCTTGGAATAGTGTCAAAGTTGATAGTAGTGTAATTGTTTCTCACAACTATACATGTTGGTAGATTTTGAATATTTTTTTATAGGGGTCTTTTGGACTTGAAACATTTTCCACATGTAATCAACATATAGATTGTCCTTTGCCAAAAATTTCATAAGAAAAAAAAAATTCAATCCTTGGAAGGGTGTCAAAGCTGGCAGCAGTGAAATTTTTCTCATGGCTACACATGTTGGTAGATTTTGAATATCTTTTTTTGTGTAAATCAATTGGCCTTGAAGTTTGGCACACATATAATTAAATTAAAGATGATATTGTGATAAAACTTTCATAGTCAAAGATCATTTTTTGAGCCTTCAAGAGGCTGTCAAAGTTGGGACATGTGACGTTTCCTTCACTACGATTTCAAAAACGCCATTTTGAATGGTACCCCATTGTACATGTAATTAAATCCCTAAACCTCTATACTAATAATATGTCTGCCAACTTTGACACTATTCCAAAAGTTAGCATTGACAAAACGAGGCCGTGCAAATTTTTCATAGTACAATGAGTATAGATGTGGACAAATAATTTCATTTGGATGATAAAATGGACATAGCCAAGAAAATCTACATTGAAATGTGGTTGATTGATATTGTGTCGCGGTACTAGTATTGTACATATCAACAAAAACAAATGTAAACGTAAGGCATTGACTACAAATGGCAAAAATTTAGGGATTTAATTTTTAGATTTAAGGATTTACAATTTTAGGGTTTTAGAATTTATTGGATTAGGATTACAAGAGTATCCTTAAGCTTTTCGACTTTTTATTTTTGGATTTTGAACAGACCTATCCCTCTCATTTATAAGCTCTACGATTCCAATGGTGTAATTAGAAAGCTTTAAAAATGCTTAGATTGCAAGATATGAAAAGCTTGGTTCTCAACTTTGGAATTGAACTTTAGATTTTAGGACTGCAATAATGCTTCTTTGAGACTTTTGAGTAGACATTCCCTTCCATTTTGGAATATGGGGAGTTCAATGGTGCAACTCAATTTTTTTTAAATAGATAGTTTGTGAGATACATAATGATTTACTAGGGATTTGATTACGTGTATTCTTTTGCATATAGAAGGGCATTTGAATTTGGAATGGACAACATTATAAGTCTTCTTCATAGGAGCCTAGGATGACTCAAGGGGTGATTTGGCACTCTTGGATTGGTTATTGTATGTATGAATTGTGAACAGATGACGTTTGAATTTTAAAACTTCATCCATCAATTGCCACTACTTTAAGTATTGGATGATAAAGTAAAAGATTTTTTTGGAAAGCGGTTTGAAGCATTTACAAAGTGGATTTAATTTAGGCCAAAAATAGCTATTTATTGATGTAAAAACACAAGGTCTTACATTTTTACTTTCAAATAAAGAAAAGGGTTTGATTTTGGAATGGATGACGTTATAGGTCTTCTTCATGAGAGTCTATGATGACATGGCACTCTTGGATTGGACATCGCATGCATGAGTTATTAGTGGATGACATTATAGGTCTTCTTTGTGAGAGTCTATGATGAAGCAACACTTTTGGATTGGTCATCATATGCATGAGTTATTAGTGGATGAAATTTCACTTGTTTGTACTTTATTAATCAATTGTAGCTATTTTGACCTCTAAAGGACCAAGGTCATTTCTCTGCCAAAAAACACACAAAACTGCCATTTCTATAGCAAAGAGTAAAAAAAATTGAAAATTGTTTTCTTCTCACATTTAACTATAGGATCTTATAAATAAATAGTATGACAATGTGTGGAACAATGTGTGGAAAAAATTTCAGAATTTTCGACTGCATAAATTGCTAGATACTTGCGTTTAAAGTGAAAAAAACAAGTTTTTCAGTTTATTGTGGGACCAGATTTTTTGACTTTGAACATTTTTTACTTTAAATTTTTGCACTACAGAGTATTGAGCTTTAAATCTTTATAGTGGAGAATTGAGTTGAAAGTATAGCAAAAATAAATAAATAAATAAATAAAATCTAATTTTTATTTTTTTTAATTGTTAAGTAGAAGTAGGTACAAGATAGAAGGAAATTCTAAAATATTAATATCTTTTATATAGAATTAAAATGCACGAATTCCAATGGTAAGATTGTTCAAGCAAAAAAACAAACCACGTGGAACTTTTTCTTTTGAAAAATTGTAAGAATTCCATTGAGAAATGAATCCTACAAGTTATTTTTTCAGAAAGATGCTCTAAGTGCCCAAAAAATAAGATTGTTTGTAACTTTCTCATAAGAAATCCAAATGGAATGAATAAAAGGTTTCTAGATAGACAAAAATATAATCTATGGGAAAAAAATTCAAATTTGTTTTTTGTTTTTTGCAAAAAAAAATTTTGCCTTCTCGAACTTATTTGGGTACAATTTTTGTTCTCAAGCACTGATTGAAAAAAAATTATGTTCCCACAAAGCTTATCAATTTTAGTGTCTTCAAAGAAGTTTCAAAAAATCAGGACAAAAATTCAGCCCATAGGTACCTGCCCAAAATCCCAAATGTCCACCGAACGGACAAAGGTCCTTTAGGGGTTAAGTATCAAACAATACAATAAAACTTGTTTGTATGATACCTTGAATTTCAAACAATTATTTTCATGATAGCATTAAGCTCGGCATTAAGTTCATATAATTGTCCATATAATATCAAACAAGATTAAAAAATAAAATCATGATTTTGATGTACTTTAAAGAAACTAAATTCATGAAAGCCATAAAAGATACAAGTAAGTATATAAAAAAACAAAATCTTTACATAGACACCTTGAATGCGTAAATATATTCAATTCATGCCATTTTAGTATAAGTGTATAACAAAAATGAACAAACAAATTCACAATGTTTGAAATTCTTAAAGTTTAAAGTAATATTAGATTTGTGCATTTGTTTTTATAATTTTAAACAAAATTGAAAATATGAATCATAACTATGTTGTACTATAAAAGGATCCAAATAATGAAATCCATAAATTTTATACATAAGTTTATTGAAAAAATGAAATCCCAAGCTCTAAACTTTGTAGCCATCTTGATTTAGTCAAAGAAATTAGTTCATGTCATATTCATATAGCTGTACACCTTAAATTAAAATAAATCTTGATTCCGCAATACTTTACAAAACCAAAATCGTAAAACCCATACAATTTTCTTGCCGGTTTATAAAAAAATAAACAAACAAGTATACAAGGTTTCAATTACTAACTGTTTTTTGTTCAAAGTTTTGTAAAAAAAATTTATTCTACTGTGCTTAAGTAAGGTCTGAAATGCTAATTTATACATAGTTCCTATGTTAAGTGATTACTGTTCAAGTCAACAGAAAAGTGACCCAAATCAACGCACCAAATGAACAGAAAAGCTGAATTTTCTACTAGTGTGTATATTTTGACAGCGAGCGGTCAAGCTCTCATCTTCACATTATTTATCCCATATCCTTTGAGGATTCATGATGGAAAATGGATTTCATTATGAAAATGACATCCCCATCCATTATTTCCACAAATGTCAATGAAACATTCTCTTCATTTAGCCATCAAATTTTTTTAATTAGTAGATCGTCAAATGACATTGGTTATGAAGCTTACTTTATTCTCCATGATGTGTAGATGAATTTTGTGGTTGAGGATAAATCAAGCTAACTTTCATTTCTAAAAATCTCTTTATAAATTTGAGCCTTCAATCAAAAGTTATGGACAAAATTCAAAGAAGATGTTTGAAAATGTCAAAGAAAATGTCCCTTCCAACCTTTCTCTCAAATTTGGCCAAAACTTTTGATTGGGGGCTCTAAATATCAAAACGGATTTTTGTAGATGAATTTTAGCTTGATTTCTTGGTTTTTCTTAGTTCAAAGCTTTTAGAAAAAAATTATTCTACTATGCTTAACCCCTAAAGGACTGAGGTAATTTTCCTACCAAAAACCATTCAAAACTGTCATTTCTATTGCAAAGAGAAAAGAGTTTTAAAAATTGTTTTTTTTTGCATATCCAACTGTAAGATCTTGTACTTGACTAGTATATGAATATGTGAAAGAAATTTCAGAAACTTTGACCACGTAGATTGCAAGATATATGCATTTAAAGTGAAGAAAACAACCTTTTTTCCACCTTGCTTCACTAGATTTTTTGGCTTTGAATCTTTCTAGTTCAAATTTTTTGGACTACTAATTTTGATTTTCTACTTATTTATGTTAAGTAGTTGAGTTGAGAATCTACCAAAAAAATTTAGGAAAAAAAATACTTAATTTTCACTCATTAAAAAATTGTTAAGTAGAAGTGGGTACAAGATTGAAGAAAAAACTAAATTGTTAATAGCTTTTAGATGGAATTGAATCACAATAATCCCAACGGTGAGATTGTTCTAGCAAGAAAATCTAACCCTATCTAACAAAAAAACTTGAAAAATTCTCAAAATTGCATTCAAAAATGAATTCTACAACTTATTTTTTCAAGAAGATGCTTAGATTGCCCGAAAAACTAAGATTGTCCATAACTTTTTCATTATTAGTCCAAATTGAATGAAACAAAGCTTCACATGTAGACAAAAATATAATCTTCGAGGAAAAAATCTGAAAAAAAATTATTTTGACTTTTTGTGATTTTTTTTGGGCTGCCCGCAAAATTTCAATATTACTTATTGTGCCATAACTTTTGCTCCTGGGCATCAATTAAAATAAAAATTATATATTCACAAAGATCTTGCAAAAATACACAACCTCAAAAAATCCCAAAAAATATTACCAAAAATTGAGATCGTAGGAACCTGCCCGGACCCAAATTGTCCCCCGAGGGGACAACCGGTCCTTTAGGGGTTAAATGAGGTCTAAAATTCTACTTCAAACACAATTCAAACTCAAAAATTGACAATTCCTTCTTTAACTATGAATAGTTGAGTGGTTGAGCTCCTATTAATTCTAATTTACTTATCCTACATGGTTTGTTTTACCTCCTACCACCCCATATATATGTAAAAAGCTTGTCTTCTCAATTATGTATACAAATAATGAATGGTTTGTGAAGCAAGTGAGGTAGTGCATTGACTTCATTCTTGTAGTATTATGTGGTTGCCCATATCTCTTTGCATTATGAAAGACCATTGCTGGTGCTTCAAAATCTACAAAATCATAAAGATTCAAATTTACACAACAACTTGCAATGTCACAGAGTTAGGAATAAGGTAGGAGTCTCTAAAAGCGAGCATCTAAGGGCCGGTCCCCCTTTTTCATGTGTTTTTTTGGATGGGATAATTTTTTGCTCATTTTCCAGACAAAGAAAAATAGATTCTGATTGTAATACAAGTTTCGTGTTTTTTGAAGCATTTTTGAATTACTTTTGAATTTTCAAACAAGATGTGTCATAAGTCCCTATTTATGACCCTAGGTCTTCCATAAACAGTTCACTTGCAACTTCTAGAGAGAAATGGAGAAAGCAAGACAATGATTGGCTCTTGCAATAAATAAGTTTTTTTATTGATCCATTCAATGACTATAGAAGGTCCATTTGAAGACCACCTCATGTCCATTCTATGAGAGTCTATATAGCAGTTCTAAATGACCTCTAGAATTCGAGCCTCCTACCTTAGTCCTTAATTATTCTCTACTAAACACCACTCATAACCTTTGCTAGCTATGAACACCTACAGTATACAAAAAATCATGTACCATCACTGCAAAGAAAGCTTGCTAAGGGCAACCCCACAACTAACGCGCGACAAGGGCGCCAAACAAGGAAATCTTGTTGTTTGGCATGCCGCCATTTTGATTGAAGATTCATGGCCCCACGGGAAGACTCGCCAAGTGGTCAAAAGGTGCTCCAAACTTCTTATTTTATTATTATGAAGAGAATCTATTCAACTTTTTAAGAGAAGCTTTTCAAAAGGTGGGGTCAAAAGGATTTTTATATAGCTTGGCGAGCCACGCCCAAGAGTCTCCATTTACCCGTGCCTTCTTCATTTTTGGCCATGGCCAGGCATGTTTTTTCACTTGGTGTGCATGCCGTGGGGCAATTTTCAAGTCATGGCCCGCTCATTGCCTGTAGTTCTTTTTTTTTTTGACACAAATGAAACAGAATTTCATTGCAGAGGAAAGGATACAAAGCCACCAAGTGACCTGGTGGAACACAACAAGGACAACAGGACACAAGACAGATTGGACACCAAGCAAACGCAACCAACCAACCAACCAAAGACGCAGCACAAAGAGAGGCATTAGGCCGCTTGTGGCCGGCCGTGAGGAGCGAGTTCCATTGCATTGGCGATGGCGCAGTTCAAGGCGGCTCATACACGAAGCTCATTGCCCGTGTTGACTACCTCTGGGGTTGCTCTAAGAGCATCGCCACCCATTCACGGGGGAGCTCCCGGCCCGGGGCTCGGGCGGGGCCGGTCAAGAAAAAGTGAGCCACCGCGAGCAGGGGGAAGGACAGAAAGTTGCCGGCCACGGCGCAAATGACTCCGAGAACGGTAGTGCCCCGTCCCGGGCTCCTTGCCCCGGTTGTTGACTATGTACATAGATTCTCTTGAGATACAGCTTGTCGGGTTTCTTTTCAAATTTGGTCCACTTGTAGATGCAATGATAATGCACAGAATAATGCTAGCATGAGACTTTGGCCGTGAACGAGATGGGGACCTCCCCGGCCAAATGAAACCCGAGAGAAACCGGGCCCTAGCCAACCCATGCCCCGAGCCGCGTCCCCCGTGAATGGTTGGCGATGCTCTAAGTCCAGTTGTAAATGTACCATGAGCCCAATTTCCCAGAACCAATTGTACGAGCACAAAATCAATGGCCCCCAAATCCTACAGTAGCAGCTTCACAAGTCACAAACACAAATTCAGTTCATTGGTGAAGGACATTCAGCATTCGCTGAATCCACCGACCGTCCGATCGGCTCCACATCTGACGGCCTAGCGTGATCTCCATTCTCGCTTGTGCAGTCCTCCACTTGGTTTGTTCTCCGAAGCTCCGGCTATGGCGCCCCGGTAGATTGAGTCCGCTTGCGGATGGAGCACGAGACGCCGCAGAGTCGCGCTCATTTTGAGACCGAGGAGGTGGAATTCTGACGAGTAGGCGAATTTCTGTGCTGGAAGATTGATGATCGACATGAATGCTTCGAAGCTTCCCTCTGAAATTCTTCCTCACAAGAACGGGTCGTGATGGAGGAAAACTCTTCGGAAGTGGCTGTAATGCTACTTTTCAGCTTTCAATTTGCAATGTGTAGCGGGTTTTATAGTTTCACACTCATTTGCGCTCGTTTTTGATAAGGACGAAGAATTCTGAGAATTTCGGTGTAGAAAACTTGAGGTTGAAATGGATATGCTTCGAAGCTTCGTTGTACTTTCTGATGAAAACCTGCCTAATTAGACCGACCGGGTTGTGACAGGGGAGACTGTTCGGAAATGTTCAATTTAATGCAAACGTTTTAGAGCTCGGTTGCAATGTGCAGCGGCTCTTGCGACGGCGGAGGCCTCACGCAGGGGATGATTTGATTGTGACCAGAAAGCTTTTAGAGGGAGAGTTGTGATATTAATTGATGAGTTGATGTGGTTTGGTGGATATTGTAGGTCGGGAAAGAGAGGTAGACTGGCGAGTAGAGACCCGTGGTGGAGCTTGGGAGTCGAATTGGTAAGTTCTTGGAAGGTTAAAGATAGTTCTCTTGTTTTCGATTTCGTCGTGGCGCCCTTGGTAGAAGGTCCGTAGAGCGACACGGTGCCTACAACATGACTGCAGAACGTGTCAGAATGACATCCTAATGTTGCTCTAACGCGATACAACCACACGGTTCTTTATGGCATTCCAATGTTTCTTAGTGTCTTTCGAAGCTGCTCTCGAATTTTGACATAATTCTAAGGGTATAATCGAGAGTTACTTCGACCCTAATAATGTTTGACGATCGATCAAGTGCTGCATTCTTGAGGATTTTTAGTGATTTTCTTAGTTATAGGGGAGGTTTAGCTTGATGGACTGCTAGCAGTTGCTATTCATTGAGTGAAGAAGCAGTACTGCAGGAAGTATTGTGAGAAGTACCATGGAAGCTACTAATGCCTGGAACGGCTGTTCCGGACTGCTTTCCGGAAAAGGTCATTCTTTGTTATAATCAGTTGAGCAGCTTGAGCCGATTGAGCTGCTTTCCAACTTGTTACCAAAAATCGCAGCCCTGCTGAACAAGCTGCATTGTAGCTTCACAATTGTAATATCTTCATTCCAGCCGTAAGGGCTTTCTATCAGGTTCATTTGTCCACTTCTGAGATTTGCCGGTAAGGGATTTTTTCTCGTCGGGGGTCATTTCAGGAGGTCTGTCACCATTATAGGATCTCACAAATCAGCAGCCTAGTGTGAGCCGTGAGACTTGTTTTTCTCTTGGCGTAAATTTAAGTCTAGAAGGTAATTGCATGTACAGTTGATTCGAAATCTCAAAGGGGGTAGCATTTTTTATGGCAAACAGTTGTGTATGAATCCCGAATTTAAAATTGGAGCGTAATATATGAGATAGTGTTTTTATATTTGTGGCGAAATTTCCGGAATTCTAAGAATCTGGTCTGAAGCATCTGAAATGGGACGTGCGTGCTTACATTGAACTTGGGCGCAGACTCTGGATTGGTTCCTTTCCTTCGTGCACCGAAGATCTAATATTATGACTTGTGCTCAATAGGGAAGTATATGAATATTGCGAATAGCCTGCAGTATTGTTTGCCTAACAAGACTTGTGCTGTGATCACAAACTATTTGTTGGATAGTTCTCACTGAGGGCAAAAGATCTGATGTATTGATGTGCGGGTGCAGGGGAACACTGTATTCGAGTAGCGTATCGATCCTTGAGAGGCTGAATTATAACCAAGCATCATTGTTGCATTTTGAGCGAATGTCTGGGGGACGTCTCGTTTCTTCTACCTGTTCTTTCTAGCTGCTGAGATTGTATATAAATTAGTGTGGTACTTGAATAGGTGTACCAAGGTCCAATAGTGAGATGGCAGGAAACACTACTGATAAGGTTTACGTTGTCGAGGGTAATGTAGTCGATCGTGGAATGCATGAAGAGGAGGAGATTATTCAATCAGATGCCGCGGGAGTAGGTGTAGACACACACGGTGCAAATAGTGGACAGGTAGATTCAGAACGAGGCGACCGCCCTGCCCACAGTTTCAGTAGATACTTCGGCAAGAAATCATTGAAAAGACAGGAGGAAGCGGAACACTGGGAAGAGTTCGGTGACGAAGATCTCATTGTTAATAGAGGATTCTGCCATCCAAAACGTTTCTTTTGGGAAGGCTCCCGAGATTCTCAAGGTTGTCCAACAGCATCGACTGCTGTTGTCAAGGATCTCTTTCGTCATATTATCATGGTGATCATGCCCATCATCCTTCCCTTAAAGTTTAGTTGCTGTCTTAGCTTGTGAGCAGTGCGAGTCAGTCGCTGGTAGCTAAACAGGAAGAATCATATCACTTTTTCCTCGATGCCAAGGAATGGTTTCTGCTCGCATCTGATGCTATCTTTGTTGTAGAACAGCCTTTTCTGCAGCTGATGTTGATGCCTCTTGTTTTCGTATTCCGTTAAGGTTGCTCTGAAGGTTTGGAATGCAGTATTATAATATTTGTTTCAGGTGTGAGTAATAATTTCATTTTTTTAATTTATTGTATTCTTACAGTGTGTAAGTACCTTTTGAGAACTGTGCTCTCAATCACTCTGCTTCAGCATGCTTTACATCTTTAAGAGAAATGTTTGTGAGAATTTTTGAGATACACCACTGATTTTAATATATTTAGACTCTTAATGTACAGAATTTAGGGGCATATGGAGAAGACTTGGCCGGGTTGACGAAAGCCATTAAAGAGCACGATCCTTTGTTTGATCCAGAAGGGGTTGTTGATTTCCAGAAGCCTAAAGCGCCTGGTGCATGCCCACCATATTTTATATACGTTGATCACAATCATAAAGAAGTAAGTATGTACATTCGAGGTCTCAACCTCATGCGTCGCCACGACTACGAGTCACTCTTGAATAACCGCAAGGGTGAGAAGGTTCGACAACCCGAACGATTCCGCGTCCATTTGAATCATGCTTTCTATTGAAGTAGCTCTACAGAGCGAGTTTCAAGCTTCCTCTGTAGCATGGACATCTTGGTACATATGTGATCAATTGTTTGATAACTTGGCTTGCAGAAATTCAATGAGGGATATGTGCATCATGGCATGTCAGGGCCGGCTGAGTGGGCTGTCATGCACGCAGGGCCGATTTTGAGGAATCATCTTGATTCTAACAATGGGTAATATTCCACAATCCATTTTCTTGGCGCTTGAGTTTGGGGTTCAGATTTGATAGGGTACTAAGGATTATCTTTATCTACTGAAGGATTATTTTTATCTACTGAAGGATTACCTTTATCTACGAAGAAAATCTTGAAAATTATCTGTCATGCGGTAATAACTTGAGAAAGGATGCCTCAGAGGTATTTCACCCTTCTTGCAGTAATTTGTGTGTCCCAAAGGGATTAGAATCAGGCGGACGTTAGTGTAACCCAATCTGTTCATCAACCTCGAGGAACATGAAGGTTCTGCAATATTTAGTAGCTAACAAATTGTGATGATCAGATATCGACTGAAACTAGTAGGGCACTCACTTGGAGCCGGAGTTGCAGCTTTGTTGACGATTTTCCTCATCGAGAAAACTGAAGTGCTTGGAGACATCAGTCCGAACTCCATTCATTGCATTGCTATCGCCCCTCCGAGAGTTATGTCACTAAAGCTGACCAATAAGTATGCTCCGCACATTAGCAGTGTAATATATCAGGTATATGGTTTCATTGACTCTACATTTTATTTTATGGCAATTACGTACTTCGTTACAAAAATGTATTTAAGAATAATCATAAGGAGGTCAGTCACTTCCTTACCTGAACTGTTACTTCACAAAACTGATGATGCTCCTGATTTGAAGCAGTGAGTTCCCTAACATGAATGTTTTGAATGTCCACATTGCTACCTATAGTTGTTGATTGAGTAGGTAGAATTGCTCGACTTTTATCTAATTGTACGATGTTGCAGGATGATTTTCTACCAAGAGTTTCAACACAGTCTGTGAAGCGGCTATTTCTCACTACATATGCTTTCCTAGACATTGCTAGGTCAGTTCATCGCAAAGTTTCCTCCCCCTTTGATTATTGACTGTATTACTGCTGCTTCAAATAGTTTAATGATTAGTATTAAAATCTCATTTTTTTAATGCCATGGCAATGTTTTTTGTGCTTTTTCAAAATTTATAATGACACTGAACAAATGTCTTTGGGTATGATCACATCATTAGGATTGGGCATTGTCAACAATCAGCAATTTTTGTGATGGACAATATTATATTTGTCCTCTTAAAGGCGCTAGTTTTTAGCTCTTGTTGATTATTGTGGGTATCATTGGGATTACAGTACTCATAGCTGACTAGCTGACCTCTCGTACATGCCCTTTATATACCCTCAAATGTAGGACATGAACAGTGCCTTTGTATGTGCAGCGGGGGATTTTTCATCTTCGTATTTTGGCTTAAACAACTTTTCAGCAAAGCTCCAGACGACACCCGGCGCCTGTATCCGCCGGGCGAGATCTACCACTTTGTTTACAAACAACCAGGCAGACCGGCACATCGTCCAATTCGAGTACGTGTGGTGCCCTCTGCTGAAAATCGGTTCGAGCGTATTGCTCTTTCGGCGTCGGGGACCATCAAAAACCATTATATCTTAGCATTAACCAAGCATTTGAAGGTACATAGTGATTCCAACATTTTTCATGAAATTTGATTGACAGTATCAGGATCAATATATGCTAAGTTGATTTGGATGTCAAGATGTATGGATGACTCGGTGGCTACCACTATGTCCAGTGTTGAACATTGGGGCGTGTGTTGGTATATTGCAGAAGTTCAATTGGCCTGAGGAATTGAAGGACCAGTGGCTAACGTCAGTCCTGCAAACTGCAAGAGGTGAGCCTGCAGATGCTCCTTATTAGTAATAGTCTGATTGAATGACCAAGTTGGAGTTGGCTCTTGCCTCAACCTTCACAATGACATCCAAGTTTAGTTTATAGTATCTTAGCGGACTTACTAGCCCTGCCGAATCGCAGCTGATAATTCAAGTAGGCCCTTGCATACAAGCCATTGTGTGTTGCAATACTTGAATTGGACAGAGATTGCAGCCAGGGCATGGTGTGCAGATGAGTCTTCTCTTTCATGTTTGGAGGTGAGAGCTTCGTTAGAAATTGCAGAGCACAACAATAAATATTTCAAGCAAGTTTCATATGAGCTATGAATTTGTTCATTGTTTCATTTCATTTCAGCCTGGTTGATTAATTGCGTTGGCAGAAACCAGGATCAGACATCTCAAATTCCTGAATGATGAATATTTGAACTTTCAGTCTTTGAAAAACGATACTCCCTGTCCCAAATAAGATGCTGTTTCCTTATGCGACTTGGTTGCATATACTCTGCATTTTGACACGGAAGCGCTCTAGGATTTCTCTGTTCAAGCAACGTGGCGCCACGTTTGATGCCTTCTGTAATCAATGCAGGTAATCTATTAGTGCCTACCAACCGAACTCTGCAAACAATGTTGACAGGAAGCGTGCTTGAGGAATCGACGCTACTCAGACATGGCGGAATTGAGAACTAACTTACTGCAACAAGTACTGCAACCTTGTTGTGTTAGGATGTGGACGCTTGAATAAATGAATGACATCATTTTCAAAATTCAGTAATTTTGAAATGAAATTCTCCGCAAAAGTTTCCATGTTCTTTAGTGCTTGCAGACTGATGGAATGGCTTACGGTCAGCGTGCTCCGTGCATCCTCTTACACCGAGTTCCGCTATTTTTTGCGTGTTGATACAGTACCATGTTATTATGTTAACCCTGTAACGACAAGCCGGCCTAAAAGTGTCCGAAGAATGACAGAGAATCCATGTAAGACACATAAGACACAAGTGCAAATGTTCATCATTGGAATTTTGTGTAAAAAAGGGGAGGTCTTGCAAATAGTTTGCCCTCCAGTGAGTTTTCTTGGGTTTTTTTAAGCAAATGATTCTCACGGTATCAAAAAGGATGATTTTCACAATGACTAGAATGGTGTGGGTCAAGTACACTCATTCTATTTTTGTTATTGTGTGGATTAACCCCTAAAGTTCCATGACTATGTTTTCACCGAAAACACTCTAAAATTGCCATTTTTAGTACAAGTACCAAATTTTAGAAAAAAAAACTTTTTTGAGACATGTAACCGTAGGATCTTATAGTAAACTAGTTTTAGAAGATGTGGAAAAAATTTTAAAACTTTCCACCATGCGGATTGGAAGATATTAGCATTTGAATTGGCAAAAAATCCTTCTTTTGTCCCTGCGAAAAACAAGGCAGCTGCACTTCACAAGGTCACATTTGTATGAAAAAATTTCCAAAGTGGTGGTGCATCTTTGAGTTATATTTCCTAAACAAGTTGGCTACATGCCTAAAAAATTTCAAATCATTTGATATTGTACAACATATACAAAAAAAATAGTACGTAGAAAGAAGTAGAAAATGATCCAAAATACTAAACTGTTAAGAATTTAATTATGGAATTGAAAAATGTCAATCCCAATGGTGTAATGTTGTAATAAACAACTTGCATCCTATAAAAAAAAAATTCCAAAAATATTAAACATTGAATTAAATAAACAACTTCAAAGTTTATTTCAGAGTAGAGAATCTATAACTACCCACAAACTAAATACCCTCATAACCTGTTGAGTCATTGGTTGAAATGGAATGATTCAAAGCTTTCCACGTATATATGGAAAACCAATGTCAAATTTTTATTTTTGAAAAAAGTGATTTTCTTTTATCTGCCCGGACTGCCCAGTTACGAAAAAAAGTAATATATTTGGTCATAACTTTTGACTCCTATTTCTAAATGTCATGAAATTTAGTGCATATGAAAGATACTCCTCGCGCCCATCTTCTATTAAAATTTCAACTTAAAAAATTTGGAAATCTCTAGTCACACGTACCTGCCCAAAAATTTTATGTTGTCCAAAACCACATGCTGATCCTTTAGGGGTTAAGAAATTAGGGTAGAGTAGTTACTTACCGCATGATCCTAGTTTCCATCTAAAGTATAAAGTGGGATCTTCTTCCACTCATTGCAGAGAAATACATTTGGGTATATATATCTCAAATTATTTAAGGATTCACATCAATCTTTAAGCTTGCCAAGGGTCTTGTTGTTTAGCTTGCTTTGAGATGATACTCCTATGTGGAGATAAAAAAATTGAAGGCTTTTAGTATTCAAACCTTGTGTGCCTGAAAGTCCAGATGGGGCCTCAATGGTGATTTAGATGCAAAATTTATTTGAAGTTGGACAAAGACACTTATCAATATTCATCAAACTATATCTAATCTTAAAATTCAATAATATAGAATATATATTCGGAGTTTATCATACTTATTCCTTCACAGACAAGGATAAGTTGCCCTTAAATATTTTTTTTCAAAATTCTATAATTTGCAAATGTTTTCACAAGAATCTACAGACATTTAGTTGGATGAATGAAAAAAATAAGATTTTATATGCTTGCGACTAGTTTGCTTTTGATTGTTCATAAGTGCAAGTATATTTTAACCCAAATAGTTTGTATTTTAGTGCAAAAAATGACCCTTCAAATTCAACTAAATGAATAATAAAAAGTGATTCTTTTTGAAATTTTCTATTTGAAACCAAACACTTGTAACTTTAAGAGAAAGAAATTCTTACCTATAATACAAATTTTTGATCAACAATCAATTTCAGAAGGAATTTTCAATTTTAGATATAAATGTCTATAAATAAATATTGAATAGTATAGTTGTAGATTTCATTGTATAAATATCATCTATGGATCGTATACTACATTTTAAAATTGTTCGTCATTAAATCATTATTCTAAATTACATCGAATAACAAATTTTTACAATTTAAGAAAAATGGAACTATCCTAGGTCTTTAAAGGATTAGTTTTTTTATCACACATTAGGAAAATTTTGAACTCAAAGTACCCCCTCCAAAGTTTCAAAAAAGATCTTAAAACATGTACTTAATACAACAAATAAATTGCTAATCCCCTATATTTGCCTACTCTTTGTATTTAGTGCAATCATTAAAGTTGTATTTGTGGCCAATCACAATTGGGCAAAGTTGTGAGTACATAGGACAAAGCTGTAGATACATCATCAAATGTTGGACTATAAATTATAATTTACACTATTTGTTCAAATGTCTAAAGTACCTACGACATTGGCCAATGAATTTATTCACATATTTTATTTGTTGCAATACACGTGTCACAAGCACCAGTATAATCTGCAAGTACCTTTCACATATTTTATTGCTATAATGGACATGTCACAAATACCACTATAGCCTGCAAGTACCATTCCTTGAAAGACCATTCAATCTTTGATTCAAAAGGATTTAAAAAGGATAAAATAAGCATACTCTAGGTTGTATAACTTGGCTCCCAGCAGAGGTATTTTACACAAGATAGAGACAAATTTGTGTCAGTTTTTCTATATTTGTGCTAGTATGCCTAGTTCTCAAATAATAGCTTGCCTCGTCAGAAATTGGAGGGCTTCTTGAGGGTTCAAAAATTTTCTAATGCGTGAACCTAGTCACAAAATGATCCAAATGCATTGTAATCTTTTCATCATAATTACATTGATGCATACAAATCCCTAGTCGTATATCTCAATTGTGACAAAGTTTAACCCCTAAAGTCCCAAGGTCAATTTTCTGTCTAAAACCACTCAAAACTGCCATTTTGGCTGCGTTCACCCAAGAATACAAAAAAAAACATTTTTTAAGAATCTAATTGTAGGATCTTGTACTTCATTTGTCAAAGACCATGTGGTAAAAATTTCATGAAGTTTGACCGTATAGATTGGAAGATATTAGCATTCAAAGTTGAAAAAGAAAGATTTTTTGAACATTGACCTGCAATTTCAGATGACTTTGACCACCATTTGTGGAATTATTATACACTATAGAATTTGAATTTAAAAAAATTTATGTTGAAGATGTAAGTTGAAAGTCTACAAAAAAAAATTCAAAAGAAAAACACTTGATTTTCATTCTTTAAAAAATTGTTAAGTAGAAATAAATCCAAGATTGAAAAAAACACTAAATTGTTAATAGCTCTTAGATGGGATTGAAATACAATAATCCCAATGGTGTGATTGTTTAAGCAAGCAAACACAACATTCTCAAAAAAAAAAAATGTAAAAAATTGTGAAAATTGCATTCAGAAATGAATCGTATAAGTTATTTTTTCAAAAAGATGCTTAGATTGCCCGAAAAACAAGATTGTCCATAACTTGCTCATTATTAGTTTAAGAAATGAATCAAAGCTTCACATAGACAAAAATATAGAGTTTCAAAGAAAAAAAATTAAAATTTATTTCGACTTTTTGCAAAAAAAGTTTGTGTTGCCCGCCGAGTTCAGTTTGAGACTTTTTATGGTATAACTTTTGCTCCCGGGCACGAATTGAAATAAAAAGTATATTCCCACGAAGCTAATCAATTTTTCTAACTTATGGAAAAATTTCACTAAAAATTGAGCCCGTAGGTACCTGCCCAAAATTTGATTTGTCCCCCGAGGGACAATGGGACTTTAGGGGTTAATGCTCCCTGTAATTTAGTAGTGCAAAGATTATTTCTAAGTAATGTAATGACACATAATTCAAAACTTTAAATGTTTCGTATAGTTTTTTTATGATGAGACTAGCTAACTTTTATTCTAGTCAACAACTACAAGAAGATTTTGAATCTTCAAAGCATGCTATTTTGAAATATTTCATATAAAAGTTTGTTGGTTAAATTTTTTGGATAGATGACCCAAAATAAATATGAGTAAATTTCTTCCTTATATTTGTTTGTATTTCTTGATTCCAATTTCAAATTCTATAACATACTAAATTCTTCACTAGGAATCTCATTGCCTTCTCCAATATATAGGTCTTTCATATAAATTTCTTTAGAAATCTTTAGAAATTGATATTAGACTAATGAATACCTTTTGTCCTAGCCTATGATTGACACTCTACTTGGGCCATCTCCTCACTCTTCAAATGTGATGTCACTCAACCTTGACTCAATCATGAGTCAATCTAAAGTTGATAGTCCATGCCCTACATCAATATTGACAAGCCAACTTTTACATTAGTGGCACCACTAGAGTACTGCAATGACTTAGAGCCCTTGCTATCTTGTACTTCCTACAAGGGATCTAGGAGAGGCTTATTCTTTCCTTCATCATATCTTAGGGTTTGAGATTGATGAAGTATAGAAAGTTCTATCACTTTTAGGTTTTATTTTTGAATCATTGTATAAATAATCTGTAAATTTTCACAGTATTATTGATTATCAAAATGTTTAAAATCAATCCTAATTTCTCAAATTTGTAGTGTCGCACAGATACATTTTACCCAAAGATCTTTGTAGGGGACAATTTTAGTAACAAGGTCAAAATTAGGTGTACTTAATTAAGTTGGTGGGTTTTGTCCTTGATAACTTACATCCATTCCCCCCTATTTTGTGCTGCTTAAATTTTGTATTTCTTTGCATCTCCTAGCTAATTGGAGCCTCTGATTGCAAATATGAATTAGAATTTGCAAATTTTATCATATGTGACAAATAAAAAATTCCAGTGTTTTCTGCAAGGGTAAAATTCGGTCAATCCTTCCTTACAGGACCAGAGACGTATGTGATATTACAGAAGGTGATGGTAAGCGGAGATCAACATGTATGTGCTCCACACTAATAAAGATTTTTTATTTTTTATTTTTTTTATTTTTTTTATTTTTTTTATTTTTTTTATTTTTTTATTTTTTTATTTTTTTATTTTTTATTTTTTATTTTTTTTATTTTTTTGAAACTAATAAAGATTTACAAGTACAGTCATCAAGCACTTGGAATCTCTACATCACTGGTGATAAGCATATTTGACGGTCTATCAACACAAGCTACTGAATGTTATGTCAGCCCTGTAGCAGCCTTCTCCATAAACTAAAGCCTCTCTCTGTGTGGCCTAATTGTTCTTAAAGAAAATCTAAATTTGGTGTTATGGACTACACTAAATAGTGAAATTTACCATGTGTTTCAAGAAGAAAAAAAAATGAAATTTAGGTTGTTTTAACAATTAGGTTGCCCTCTACAAGAAAGTTATTTTACAAGCCATGAAAAGTCAACTTATAGACATTTCAATCTATAAATATTTTCATTTGTACATATAGAGGTTCATGAATCCCAATGACAACAATATGTAATTCAAAAGTAGTGCATTCTTATGCAGCAACAACAAACATTTATACTGTGTCAAATGTCAAGAAATTAGCATGGAGCAATCTAATTTCATTATGTATTGTACACTTGAATAGTGAAAATAGGTTGCCCCAGACTAATATTTTGACATTCTACACTATATCAATATTAGAGTTGTTGTAAAAAGATGTAGTGATGTGGAGAAACATGTGTGCTATATGGGCTGGTATACTAATTCATGGCTCAAGATTAGAGAATGGCTTGAGCTTCCATCTGGACAAGCCATGAGTCATGAAGGAACATGAGGTAACTTCTCTGGGGTAAGGCAACCTAACTGTCAAGGCAATCTAGTTTCACTATTTAGTGTACTTAATATAAAAGTGTAGGGTCTCGTAATGAAATATAACATCATAATATTCTTACCTCCCTTGTGGAAATTCCTTTTGCCTTCCTAAAAAACAAGCTTCTTCAACAATAAATAAAAGAATGTACTAAAGTTACATATTTGAATGGTAAGTGGCTATTGTCTATATCCAAAGCCCCGTCCATGTATTCTAGAAAAAAATACCTCTTCTTTTGGGACCCTTAGGGAATTGAAATTGTATTGGCTAAGAATGTTGTGATCTCAAGCCATAGCACGTGTCAAGGGCTAATGACAAGGCTTCACTTTCACATTACTGAACATAACTCTAATGGTTGACATCTTGGTCAATTATATTCACTCAAGGGTCTAAGAAGAAGGATTTCATAGCGTTAAGCAACCCTTTACTATAGAAAATAACAAGCATCAAATCATCCAATATAAGAGGTTCTCATCTAATAAACAGTTTATTCAGATTATAGTCACAAAGCAATTTTGATTAAATAATTCTTCACCATCACAAAGATTTAAGGAATCAATGAGTTTTTGAGAGAATGAAAAATTTAAATTCAACCTTTTCTAATCACACATTCCTTTTGAAGAAGAAAAGGAACATTTGATTTAAACTCAAATGCACAAAAACTATGACCATGTAGTCAAAACTCCAAAATAATTGTACACTTTTATATGCTCTATTTTGTTGAATATAACTTTTATTTTTTTATTTTTCAAATGTGAAACAAGATGCCTTCTACATGTCATAAAAATTCCAAATTTCAAATTTTTAATATTGCAACGCATTGTTGAAGAAAAAATGAAGAATTTTTGTCAAATAAAAAATTGGTTTAAAAAAACAAAATCTCTATAAATATACATTATAATATAGAACAATTTGGTGTAATCTAAATTTATTTGTCATTTTTTACCTATAAATCAATATAAAATGAGAAAAAAATCAATCAAAAATGATAACTTGCCATTTATATCCTCTTAGCATGCTTTTATTGCCATCCAAAAGTCGTAAGATCTATCTCCTTACTCACTAGTAGAAATAAGGTCTTGGAGCATCAAACAACAATGCAAGAATACGGATTAAAGGCCTATAAAAAAACTTAACTTATAGGCCTTTAAGAACCATGCTCTTATACTCTAGTTTAGCCTCTTTTCTACTACTATATATATATTACCATTCACAATCTTATTCAAACAATTCCCAATGAGAATAGTTGTTGGTTTTTAGTTAACAAACGTCTCCCTTCTAATGAGAAATATGGTCTTAGAATTTGTACAAGCTATTATCGAGAAACTGTAAAGAGGACCTCAAATGAATATATGCTTAATACATATCAATCCAATAGAGGTTAGAGTTATTTCTTTCTCTCTACCTTGATAATCATTATTGTCCAAACAACCCAATAGTGGTTGGAATTATTTTTCTCTCTTTTTCTACATTGATAATTATCATTGCCCAAACTCCAACTCCTACATTTGGATTAAAAAGAATACTAAAACCTACAATAGATAATGAAGATACAAAATACAAACAATTATAAAATGAGAGCCTAGTGTCCATTTTTGATACACCTACAAACAATACTTTCAAATTTTATAACTCGTTCATACAAATTCCAAATAAGTGCATTGAAATCCTCTTTTACTTGCCAATAAGATCCAATAAAAATAATTTATGTTTGATAATAAGTATATTCAATTGCTATTAGTGTCGATTATGAATGTGAGCATTCCAAAGTTCAGAAATCAAACAGAAATAGGGATTGTGGAGTCAAGAAGATGCTCTAGAACCTTTTTTCAATTGCCAAACTCCTTATTATTTTATTTCAATGCAACATGTTCCATTCTATTGGTCCAGGTAAAGTATATATGTATATCCATTGTCAACCCCAACAAAATTGAATCCGTATGTACAATCGTCCAATATTCTTTTTTAAAGAAATGAAACGGAATTTCATTGCAGGGGCAAGTTGTCCAACATTTTAGTCCAAATGGGCTGAGATGGAGAATGGGTAAGGTACGAGGTCCATAAATGGACCATCTAGTAGTTATCACAAAGGTATTTTCAAATGACAAGAATTTTTTTGAAAACTAGAGGACCATCTTTACATCAGGGGCTAGAATTGAATTTTTTGGAGGTGAAAGCTGTAAAACATCTTGAAATATTTTTTAATAAATTTTCCTTGAAAGACAAGTGGAATTGACATCTATCCAAGTCATATTATATTTTTTGGAGCTTTGTGGATTTAGTTATAAAATTTTGAAGTTGAAATGGTAAAGGGCTCTAAAATGGACCCCTTCTTGGGATTTACATTGTCTATACATTGTTGAAGGCTATGAAAAAGCAACATGTACAAATAGTTTATATTTAAAGAGGTGGTCCATTTTAGAGCCTGCTACGCTTTTAGAACCTCCTACCTTAAGGTAACCGACTTGGTTCCGATCACCCTCCATTTCGGTGGTATAGGCTCCTGTATTTCCAACCATAGCTCTCTTGCATTTCCAACAACTTATGCAAAGCAAGACATAATGTACATTGAAACATAGAATGATCACAACTTGTACATTGAAAATCACGTACATCAGCCGATGATTGGTAATGCAACAACCTATAGATCAATAATAGATCAAAGAGAATCTTCCACTAAAAACTTCATAGTAATTACGTTTTGTGTAAAAAAAAGTTTGGAAAAATATGCAATCCTTCCAAACTCTATTTCCGCATACAAGAAAAATTCCCATCCGAACAAAGTCGCATTCCACATATGGGCAATTGCTTAAGTGATTGGAAATGGGTCGGTTACCTGATACATATCTCAGAGCATCCTCAGTCCAAGAGCTAGGAATTGAAGAGCTGAGAGAACAGAGATGTGTTATTAAAGAGGACCAGACAGTCGTGAGTCGGGTCGGTCTGTTTTTGTTGTGTTGTGGTTGGCTTGGTTCCCCTCCTGCCAACTGGTGCCTGGTGCCTGCCTGCCTGGTGGGCTTGTATTTCGAGTGCCCCTCGCAATGAAATTCCGTTTTCATTTCAGTTTCAAAAAAAAGAAAGAAAGAAAGAGGACTAGGTGCATTGGGTTCTGTGCCCTCACCACCTCGTTTGATGCTCTGACTGCTCAGAACTGCTGCCAGCTTTCGCTCCCCCCCAGACGGACATCTGCAGCAAAGCAACTCTTGACTCCTCCCTCCTTACTTATTGCACGCTTAATGAATCATACTCACAGAATCAGATCACCTGCCTTGAGACTCGTCAACTAATATTTTCTAGTTACTGTTCCTCATTATTAGTCTTGTCAGATCAGTGGCCAGTTATTATTCAAGCCTTGTAGAATTAAGCAGCCGTTGTTAGCATTCATGGAAGCAATCTTCCATCCTCTTCCAAATGCTTCAGTAGTGATGGCACACACCTCCTTGCGTCTTTGAAACATGCCTTGGTTTGCAGGTCATGGACTAGGAATCCATGGACTTGGAATCCATTACGGTTGCGCATGAGAAACTACAACTTACATTGATTGTGGGGTACATTGCAAAGATGATGGGATAAGGGGCGCTTACACTGATAGATACAATCGTCGCAGAGGTTGACAGCAGATTTCGGAGCAGATTTACAGTGCAAAAATCATGAGATGGGTGCCGTTTATGGATATCTTAGGTTACCCTATTTGGCACTGCACACGCAAGAGCGCGAAGTCAGTCAAGTGTGCGTGTTGTTAGGAACCGGGCTAGGTCACCAAATGGGAAACTAGCAACAATGCTGCAGGTTGCGAAACCATGTCAACAGAAGATGATCTTTGGTAGTTTTGGGGTCATATACCTAGATGGCGAAGAGGGAAGGGGGTTTCAGCTCATGGCTGCAGCGCGTCCGGCGAACCGGAGAGCACAGCGACATCACCGTCATTGTGGAAGGAGAAGAGTTTTGTCTCCATTTGTTGCCGCTTCTGAACGCCAGCACGTACTTTCGTAGCTTGACGAGCAACGCGAATTGGACATCGTCCGGTGAGCAGAAACCCGATGCGGCATCTAGAGTCATCTCCATCTCCGATTTACCAGGTACATACACTCTCTTCCTCAACTCTCACAAAAAATAGAGCAGAGGCAACATGTGTCCCGAATCTTGAAACTTTGTTTTGTTTTGCAAGATTGGTGCGTGATGGGGTTTCTACCTATTTTGTGGGTTTGGTAGGGGGAGCGGAGGGGTTTACAGGAGCAGTGGATTACTGCTACCTCATCAAACCGAGCTACACATTGCAAAATGTAGCGCTGATTCGTGCCGCCGCGGAGTTCCTGGGCATGGCGGACGTGTTGGAGAGCACGAAGAAGTTCCTTTACACGAACGTTTTCACACACTGGCGCGCGAGCGTGGGGTACCTGCACCTGTATCTCCCGCTGGGCTCCCCCGTGGACGAGTACATCGAGACCCGGTGCCTGAAGGTGCTGGTGGCCGCGCTCGCCCGCGCGTTCGGCGAAACCAAGTACTTGTCGGCGCCGATGGCGCTCGTAACCCCCCAGCAGCAGCCGCAGAGCTCGCCCTCACCGTGCGAGACGCTGTCCGAGATTCTCGTCACGGTGGCCTCGTTACCCGATGCGTACGCTGGGGAGTCACTGGAGGCTCTAGTGGAAGCCGACGTGAATTTGAACGTGAAGTGTCGCCAGGGGCGCAATGTCCGCAGTTGGTTGCGCGGCTTGTTGGAGGACGAATGTGTCTCCGACCGGTCGCGTTGCTGGGTCGTGCTCTGCTTGGCTCGCATGGTAGTCAGGGGTGCCCCGGATTCTCGCCCTTGGTTGGAGCTTTCTTCGCAGTATTGGTGCAGCCTTTTAGAGCATTTGGAGCATCTCGTGTCGGTAATTTCCAACGATGAAGACATGCAGGTACCTCTCTAGTCAAAAAAATTTGTAAACCTAAAAATTTCAACATTCTTTAGGACCAGTTGGTTGGCCCACACTGTCGGAACATCATGTACCCGGGTCATTTCCTCCATGCAGGTAACTGTGTTTTCTGGACTGCCTGGGTCCTAATCTTTACTGAAAGAGTGAGAGCAAAGCTTTGAAGGACCCGTTGAACGAATCCCGGGTTCTTTTTGTGTTCAAAGGATATTAAAGCTCTAAAGTCAAAGTCAAATATCAAAGCTCAGAGAGATGTCCAACCCTGGTATATAATGTTACAGACTCCAAAAGCATGAGCAGCCTATTCAGAAATGTATGATTCTATTGCAACTCACCTGATTAAACTGAGAAATGTTGGAATTCTAGCAACGGTTATACTTGCTACTGTTTTTCGTTTAGAGTTTGCGACAGTAATCGAATTTAATGATTAAATGGCCACTTGTTATGAGATTTAGGATTTACGAAAATGAATGGTGGCAGGTGAAGCTTACTGAAGTGAAGGGGGCGCTAGAGCGACGTATAGGAGCGAGTCTAGACGAGCTGGACGACTATCTCCACGTCTACAAGTTCGGACCTGGCACACTGATGGCTATGGTGGGGTATTACCTGGGAGAAGCCCACCCCGACGCGTCCTTGGAAGAGATAGCTGGTGAAGTCGACAAGTTTTTGTGGTCATATGCGGAGGCAGGGTCCGTCAATCCAGATACGTTCATGGCTCTGTTCAAGGTAATGCCGCAATTCACCCTATAATTGCATGTGATCTTCTTTTTACGGATTTGTGAAAATGTTGTATGAAATGTGTTACGGTAAAGTTTGGAATGTTTAACTGACGAGTTATTTCCATCAGGCATTTCCAAGCTCGTCTCGCCAATCACACGATACAATATTCGGAGCCATTGAGAAACTTCTGGTAACAAGGGTGGATGTAGTCACACATGCAGACCAGCAGAGTCTATGGCGTCTCGTGGATCCAACCAAGCTCGGTCCTGCTGTGAATGAGAGGGCTTTGAACATTCCGGGCTTCTTGAGCCAACCCCACGTGCTGGAGATGGTGTTGCAAAAGCACAGCGAAGACTTGGCGAAGGTACCTGACACAGATACTCAGAACATGAGACATATCATGCAGAAGGTTATCAACGCAAGCCTCAAGCTACTGGAAGAGAATTCACGTCGTTCGCAACAGATTGTGGAACTGCAACACCAGTATTCTGCACTCCAGGGTGGACAGATTGGCCATTTGCAAGATACTAGCGGCAAGAACAGTCCCAGTTCATGTTGGAGGTCGAGTCTCACCATCACCCAAAGGTCCATGATGCTTGAAACTGAGACGGAGGGCTCAGAGAACTCCGAAACGCCGTCGTTGGCTACTGTCAGTTCAACAGCAGGTGCGCCCCATTAGCCATCTGGAATTCACCTTCACCTTGCATCTTTGCGGTTTACGGTGGTTTCGTTGGTCTCAGCTGGTTTCGATTTGGACGTTTTCATCTCACCTATGCTAGCCTCTACGCATAACCTTTTTTCGATAAGTACTGACTGCTTGCTTTGAACGCTGTGTAATCTCATAACTGCAAATCTGACGTGCAGAACCCAGATTGAATTTACGAGACATCTACTCGCTTAATCAATCGGTTGATTAAGGATTCAACCGTGCATCCTGATGCACATGCGAGAACCGCCATTACGAATGCACTCTCTACTTGTTTGTACATCACGCTGGCTCGGTACCCACAGGTCTAACTGCTGGACGAAGAGCTATCCATCATGTTCAGGATTGGGAGGTCCAGGCTTCAGCGAACAAGATTTGAGGGACTGCCTGAATTGAAACAAGGCCTTGCTGGAACTTTGATTTCTTGAATCTAAACGGGCATTTGGTCCCTGGAGCTGCACCGGGGTAGGCACCCCGTTACCTCAACGGAAAAGACTGCCTGGAGGATGTTTCCGGGAAGTCCCATCTGATCGGGAGTCTCGCAAAGATATCTCTGCGTTCAAATGATAATTCTCGTTAGAAGAGTCACTCGGGCTTAACGTATGGAGGAATGCTACAGTATTTCACTGCTTGCTAACCACAGGTACATATGTATATTCCACCCAAGCCCTTAATGCGGTAATTACCAGAGTACAAAACCAAGCAGTTGCAAACTCGGTTGTGGGAACAGGTGCTCAGCCTTGCTCAATACCTTCAGATCTGTTTTTCCTATTCACAATCGATAATTTGTTAGAGTAATAGAACGAATTAAAAATAGCGGCAATAATTTCCGAATATGTATATTACAACGAAGGCATTACCCCAACACGTTGGGAGTGAGAATGCAATTTCTAGTTTACATTAACTCTTCGAATAGACATCAGATAGGTGTACTGAACTTTAGTGTAATCATTAGTGCATTATTAGTGCATCTATGGTAATTTCACTCTCCATCTAATTCAATACCAAATTCTGTAGCCATCACTTTGAATTTCAACATTAAAACATGGGACCTGGTTAGTTATGGCTCTCAAAGCAGAAGTCAAAGGATATGCAGGGACAACTCGCCTATTATGACTCTCTGAAGATTTTATCTGATTTCCAGAAATCTTGAAATTGGTAGATTCGGATCGTTATTCAACAGCACTTCCTGTTGAATTGTCGTGTGCAGGAGAAAAACTGTATTCAACAAGAGTAGATCAGCGCCCTATCTTGCCAATAAGGACACCGATATGGGGCTTCCGTAACTTCCCACTTGGATTACCGCCTGCAGCAGAGATTTGATTGCTTAGTTTTACTGTTAGCCGCTTTGGCTACTTGTACGTCAATCTTTTAACACTAGTATTAGCGTAGTGGCAGGGCAAGCGCCAGCACTGGATTAACAATCACAATAGTGGATTTTTCTATTAGGATAGCTGACCGATTAGTTAGACTTTTGAGAGAGGTCAGGACTGCAAATGACAAAGACGCTAGATCTTAGTGGTCAGTGGAATTGTGGGAACCCGAGATACCTGACAGCACCCGGAAATAAAATAGTAGCAAGGCTCATGAGAGCATGTGTCCTATACTCAAAGAGCTCTATATATTGTGGAATGTCGATTAATTAGTATGGGTCCCCTTAATACCCCTATTTAGTGTAGTTCATCAGCTGCTGTAGTTATTTTTGGAGGTAAAGAAGGCAGTGTGGGAACCACCAGCTCTGCATCATCCTGCAACTTCGTACAATGAGATACTAAGGTAGTGTGAGCACAATATTTACCAACACTCTCACGCAGGATTACGGAATATCTGCAATCTTTGAAACCTTGTACATTACTTGATATGTGGGTGTTTCCTGTCAGCAACACCTTCAGTGTCTGGACTCTGAATTTTCCCATGTTCTTATCTATATAACAAATGCAATAGATTCAGTGCAACCGCGTAAACACAGCGATAGTATCCGTTTAATAATGCTTGCTATTAACTGGGGTCGATTAAATAAGTGCATAATTCCTAATTTCAGTGAAAGAAAATTATTGGTGATGAAATACCTTCAGAAGAGAGTCCATCACTGTACGCAACTCCTCCCGGACCCTTACTGCCATGAGCCGCAGTGCTTCAGAACTGGGAGAGAACACCGCTTTCTGAACTCGTGCCTCAACTGTTGTTGTCAGAGTTGGCTTGACCTTCGCAATCCATTCTCCATGATTGCTTTTGAACTCGTACCTACACATTAAACAAGAAGTTACAGTATGCTCCCGAATAGTGATTTTCGTCCAAACAACCTGGCGTGATTGCCAAGGCAACATGGTCCTTTTGGTCTACGGTGCCACAAGTGCTGTAAGTAATTTAATATTGTTGCATTTGGCAAATGTCATTAAAGATCCCATCACCAACACTCTTCATCCCCAAGACCCCAATTCCCCCAAGTTGGACAACTTCTCTGTGATATCTATTTTAGTTAACTGAAACGAACCAGATATTGTTCTTCATCCCAAACATGCATATTCAACTTACCTGTGAAAAAGAAGCATACTTTCTCGAAGAACATCAAGAGCTGTGTACTGGGAAGATTCGATATTCATACGGTCGAGTTCTTTCTTAAAAGTCTGAATCGCTGGGATAGAGTCCTCGAAATACCTAAGAAGATCGATATCCTGCAACGAAAGACCTGGATGCAAGAGATAGGTCAATAAGCTCTCTGATAACGCTTAACTCGATTCATTAGAAATTTTCGTCCAACAACCTGCGTGAATTAGGAATAGAACAAATGTGGAATCTCTCTATGAGTTGTATCAAATATTTCATTGTGTACTAAAATGTAACAAATCGCAAGTATAGCAGTGACGTACGACCAACAGTTCGCTGAACAGATCTAGACGAAATATCCGCAGTTCTTGAAAGAGGTAAAGATGACAGCTTGAACACATCTTGCGCCACGTAGAATTGCTTAGGACCGCTGTCGTCCGCCTCGGAATGTGACGTACACAATTGCCGGCCAACAAGGAGTAGCATACCAGCATCTCTAGCGAACCAACCAAGGCTGCCACTTTCTTAAGCAGGAGAAAATTTGGCGAAGCTCTAAAAGTCGAACTTTTCTCAACACTCCAGGGGCTCACATATATCTGGTTCGTTTCATTTGAACCCTGGAGTGTTGACAAAAAAAGGCAGAGCTACATTAATTTTCCTCAATTATTCATGATTCCATGGATCAGAAAATGGAAGACATGATACACTTAAAAGAGGCCTCACAGAAGCTCACCTATAGCATCGCAACTGGAGGCCACTGGTATTATACCCACCACTGAAATGACTCTATGTGAAGCACGGAATCCCAAAATGCCACAACAAGCAGCGGGCACTCTCGTATCAACCACCGTGTCAATTCCTGAAGAGCCGCATTGGGCACTGGGTGGCGTTAGCTGAAAGGAAACACTCTAGAGACATCGGATCAATCAAGGCGTTCCTGACAGGAAACACTTCAGATGGAAACAATGTACACAGATAGCAACAATGAGGAATTCCCATGCTCTCTCCTCATTTCACTTTCGTGATACTCAACTTGAACTACCCGCCGGACTTGAAAAATAGCAAGCACAGAATCGAAGCTGGATTGAAGAAAACCTCAGCAAGAGCAAAATCAACAACGTCGCTAGCAGCAGCAATAGCACCACCACTGGAGGAGCCTCCACAAATAAGGTAGCTAGCAGAAGGATTTTTCGGAATCTCCAACCATCTGTTCTTTCCTATAAGACTGAAAACGAGTCCTTACATCAGCATCAAAACCTCGCGAATGCAAAAAACATTCCATAAAATTTCAGAAGAAGTTCAAACAATCATTTAGAAGAACCACATGAATTGTGGGTTTGAAACAAGTAACCAGAAAAATACGGTATGTTTCTCATTAATTTCAGCACTCTAAAGTTTCGCTATAAAAATGAAGATTTAGTGTTGTAACTGTCCAGGAGCAAGAGATTTCAAATTAATTATCAATATCTGCTTGTAACTGCTTTTCACCTGCTACCACCAGGAGAATGATAATCCATGTCGATACCTGAAACCTAATTCATCCATGACTGCCTTGCCTGGCATGATCCTAGCGTGGGGGGCCCGGGGGAAATTGGCCCGTGAAGCGGGCCCTCACCCGTGATCTGCATGGGATGAGGATCTTGCTTCGCAAGGCCCTGTGATCTTCTTGGCATTCACAGTCTTGGTGCCTGTAGTGCCAAATGGGGACTGTAGCTCCCTTTCCTCTCCCTTTCTTCTGCCTGCTTTTGCCAATGAAGTGAGCGCCATTCTTCTTCAATGTTTCCAAGACAATTGCTATTTTCGTCGCTGCTTCGTGTGTTTTTTCCCAATGTGGACTCCCAAAACATGTGATTGTGGATTCCACATCAAATCTGCAATCCAAAGGATCCGTCTAAACAAGTAGCAATAGAGTACACTAAATACTTGAAGGCATTGGAGGTAACTATATGGGAGAGAGTGGCTTACATATCTTGAGCACAAAAGGTTCGTCTCTTGAGAGGCTGTACAATGAAACGGCGAACGGCTGCAGTTGGACGCAGTGGCATAGCGAAGAATGTCGACTTCCACATTCTTTTTTTCTTCTCTCCACCACTTGCGAGAAGTATGCCAGCATTGCCCAAGGAAAGCAAAAACCATGCTCCTGAAGGAACTTGTTTACATTTGGCACCAATGGCCGATTTCAAACCGTCTCCAGCATCGTCATTCGCGCTCTCGCGAACTGTTTGAACCAGACTCTTAACCTCGCGTTCAACAGCACCAGCGGCATTTTTACAACGAGCCGTGACATTTTTCACGGCCGACGAAGCATATTTCGCAGCATTGTCAATTGCATCTGAGACTCCAGCGCCGGAATGGCCCTCCATGCTTACCCTAATTCACATGGAGAAAACGAGATGCGAAAACCCCTAATCATCTCTGCTTCCACGCTACGCAACACTTGTGCGCTAGGAAGAGTCTCGCCTTCAATCCAGCGTCCGCGGCAATTCTCTTCTATACTAAATCAGAACAACATTCTGCTTAAACAATCTTTTCTCATCTCCTCCTAATTCTCAGTGTATGTATCTCCCCTTCGAAGTAACAACTCGAAAAATCTACCGTGTCGAAATAAACAACGATTACGCCAATACAGATCACCGCCATGGCTCTACATTCACCAATTCATCGAAGTCATAAGCCACATTCATAACCTAAACAATGTTTAAGCATCCCTCCAACGCACCACAACGAGCGCCGATCGACTTCGGCTCCAAATCGAGCATATCTTAAAGAATTGCAACCATTTTTCTCATCGATTACTGGAGAATCTCAAATTCATCTCAAATCATGTGGAAGAACAACGATGATCGCTAAAATTCAGCATTTGAAGTACTCTGTGTATCTCCGTGACGGTATGTTTCGTCCAGCAATTTTCTTATCGTGAAATGGACAATGGAAACGTAATGCGACCCGCCGGGTGTGACAGTGAAAGCAGCGAGGGCAAGCTACGCGGTGTTCCTTGCTCGTCTGTCTGCGTCCTTCTGCGTCTGTGAAAGCAGTTGGATGCCAGCTGCTTTTCCTCCTCTCCAGAAAACAAGATGTTACATTAGAATAGGAACTAAAAATTTGAGAAAAAATGCCCCCAGTGAGGATCGAACTCACGACCTTTCCCTTACGAAGGGAACGCTCTACCACTAAGCCATGGAGGCTACCACATATTCGTCACTCCTACGTGGCATTCATAGCCAGAATCGGAAGACTTGTGTAGAGTAGTATCGGTACTCTCTTTATCACATGTACTCTACCTTGTCACTGTTCTACAAGCCAGATGGATGGTCGTAGAGATTATATGGCAAGCGTGGCCGGGCCAGCCTTTGAGTCTAGGGAGGCCTCTTTCAAGACTGATTTTTTCCTTCCAGAAAATGGTCTCAGTTTGGTCGAGTGTTTTGTATCCCCAGGCACACGGCACAATTGAAATAGATATCATTTGTTTCAAGTAAAATTACGCCTTGAAAGGCCCTTGGGGTCCATCTATATGACCCATATTTAGTCTTATCACTCTTCAATTGTGGTTTAATAGATAAAATGTGATACATTGTTATTTACATACTATCATGATCATTAATTTATTTTGTACTTAAAAGTATTTTGTCAATGTTTTTCTAATCAAATACCACCAAATTCATCATATATATTTCAATATGGCCCTTCAAGGGTTAAATTGAAGTAGTGTATTGTTTTTCCATGTTACTTGCACACAAACCTCGAGGCCGAGGCTTCTCATGTTACTAAGGTAGAATAGCCGTTGTTGTTAGAAGACCCCATAGTAGACACGTAGGGAATGACCTCATTATTGGAGGGCCTCAATAAATGAAATTTGGGCCACAATCAATGTCTTAGTTGATAAGAATGGAATGATAAATGACCTCGTTAGAAACTTCAAGCTTTTCAGTATAAATTCATTGTAAGAAGTGACTTTTTTAGGCCTTTCATATTAGAAAATATTGTGATTGCTTGGAGTGAGTGAAATAATCATTATGGATATAAATTTTGTTGGTTTGGAGATAGTCTAGAGACTCTTTAGGGGCATGCTAGGCAGAATACTTCAAAAAACTCATAGCAAACTCATACTTTGTCAAAAAAGAATAATTTCAGTTGTTCTTGCAATGTGGGAATTTTTTTTAAAATTTCAGCAATGACATGAGGGCAAAATCCTAATTATGACCACAATGGGTTGTTTTACCTTAAATAGCAATGCAAAAAAATTCAGATGCTGAAAATCCATTTTGCAAGAATGAATGAAGGTAGGATGATTGAGCTAAAGTCTATTGCACTTAGCATGCATCAAAAAGTATTCCCTAATAAATTAATAAATTTAGATACTGATATACATTACAGAATGTTCACGGTTGAATTCTAGGGCATTGAATTAGGTATGAAATTGAACTTTGAGCTCTTATAACTTTTGTATAAAATATGACTTTTGTGCACGTCACCTAAGTTCAAGATCAATTTGTTTATTTGTGACCTCACTACCAAGAACTCATGGTTTAAATTGTTTAAAAATTAACTCAGCCTACTATAGATAGACATGTATTTGTAAAACTAAGATAGTAAAATGCAATGTATGATAGTGATTTCAAAATAATAGATATCTCATATTTAAATGCAGAAATTTTTCTCTATTCAATTATCCCCATTAATATTTATTACAAAGTATTTATTTTGAATTTATTTTTGAAGATAGAAAACCACATTTGCTTTGGGAAGGGTATTATTTTTATTTCTATTGGTGCCCAAGAGCAAAGGTTATGCCACCTTAGGTTCAAATAGGGTCACCTAAATGGTAGCACAAAAAAACAAAAATACTCATAATATAATTTTAAAGATTTCATTTTTAAAAAATACTTTAGTCAAAATAGAATAATTTATTTATTCTATTTAGACTATTGAATGAAAAAATTACAAAAAACATGTTTTTGGGCAATTCAAGTGTTTTCTTCAAAAAATAATCCATAGGATTCCAACTCAATTTCCATAATTTTCAAAAAATGAGTTTTAAATGACAACAAAACATCATAACATATGACAAACATCCAATTATGGTATACAACTTGTTTTCGACTAGGGTGTGGGAACCATGTAAATTAAGATAGGTCTAGTTGTAAATGAGGATAGGTCTAGTTACTTAGGAACTTAGGGGAATAAGTTGATATTGATAAAAAAAAATCGCTTCTTTAAAAAATAAAGTAGAGGTTTTACCAAAATTAATATTCCTTTACCATGGGAATAGTGGTAAATAGATAATTAGGTTAAAAAGGGAAATTATAAGGTAAATAGATAATTAGGCTAAGAAGTTTCTTGTTCTTATTGGAAACGGATTGGGATCCGGAAAACCCCTTGGGGATCGTTCCACATACCGGGGCTTGGTGCAAAAACATACCAGAGGATATCGGAAGACCTACCGAGAGCCAATAGGGCAATTCTCGGATCCAATGGCAATATCGGAAATTAGGGATGACCGTTTAATGGTCAAAATCTTCCGGGCTAAAAGAGGAAACGGCTATCCTAAGACGGCTGAACACAGCTTTTGAGGGAAGTCCCAGGGGTCGGAACCCCATTCTCATTTTCATCCTTGAGTTGGGAGTATTCTTAAAGTGCCCATAGTTGATCTAGTAGCTTTTAAGGGTGTTAGGAGAAAAAAGAGATCTCAGTTCCTAAATCCGGTAGAGAAGAAGAGGATTAGCGTTTGGCAAAAGATTTCCGTAGTTTTTCTTTCTAAGGAACTGAGCGAGGTTTTGATCTGGGAAGAGTGACAACACTTTGGAGAGCAATGGTAAAGGCAGAAGGTAGTGGGGCTGCCTAGCTGAAGATTAAGACCATTTATCTGGTTATCCCAAAGGATGAGGAAGGGAAGAAGCAGTTGGAGGAGGATTTGGGCCAACTCGGATGCGTTGGATTTTTGCGTCCACTATGGAGTTTGAAGTATGAGGAGATGATCCAGAAGATGATGAAGGATCAGTCAAATGAATGGGATAAGACCTCTTAAGCGCTTCCCGAAAAATGGACCTTCAAGATCTGGAAACAAGTCTACGACTTTTTGCGTGCAGGAGAAGGATTGGCTTCCTGAACTGAAAAGTTTGCGGAGGGTAAGTTTTCCAATCCCCCTCATTCCAAGGATGGCTACGCAGTAGCGGATTGCAAGGTTGCAAGGGATAGGAGGATGTTAGAATTTCTAGTCTCCATTCTGTATCCAGAGAGGCCAAACCGGATTACGGTGACTTGGGCCAACACTATCTTTGAGGCTTTGAGTGGAGAGAGGAAAGTGTTTTGGGGAGGCATTGTGAGGGACATAGTGGAAAGATGGTCGCCTCTTTAGGGAATACTAAGGCGACCTCCATAGGTCCCTTCTTCTTCCATATGTACAACTACCTAGGACGCTTAGGAACCAAGAGAGGTCAGTTTACAAGGTTGCAACTACCCTCCTAAAATTAAACATTACTTCTACCTTGGGAGAGGGAGAATAAGGATAGAAAGAGAGGGCATGATGAGGAGTCTGGGAGAGGTTTGTCAGAGGAAAGAAGTGAGTCTTCAGAGAAGATCCCAGCCTCGGCCAAGAAGAAAGGATCCAAGAGTGAGCGGAAGGATTCCCCAAAATTGGAAGTCCAACGGGATGATCCACTAGGGAGGATTATTGTGGATTTGGGGAAGGTTTGAGAGGAGTTAGACACTGAGAGAGGTGTAGTTAGGAATGTTTATGGACTACTTGGTGGGATTGAGGTGTCTGAGCTCACAGAAAGTGTAGAAGGTTTGATCCGGGATAATGATTCCCGAAAATGGGAAACTCAGGTCAAGGAACTGACCGATAAGAACTAAGAACTCCACCGGAAGTTGGAAAAGAGTATGGAGGGGAGTAAGGAAGTGAGGAAACTCTTTTTCGAATAAAAAAAAACACTCCAAAAAATCCGTAGTTTTGTAGGACATTCTGGGGATGTGTTAAACAAGGCCAAGTTGTTTGACGAGGAAATCCACAAAGCCGGACCGGAAGCAACAGTCAAGGTAGTTATGGTTTTGGCTGAGTACTCGAATGTGATTGAGAAACTAATGTACAAAATCCAAGATGCTCTCCAACAAGCGGGTCAATTTTTGGGTTCTATGAAACCTCCCACACTTGTGAAGTCGAATGACAGAGCGGTGGACAAGAAGACGCCTGCAAAAGACCCTTCTATGCCAAAATCAAAAGGAGGGGAATCCACGGACCGGATCCAAGGACAAGATCTAGAAGACGAAATCCAAATACTTGACACCACAGAGGCTCTAAGCCTTCTCCCAAGAAGC
The DNA here is from genome assembly GCA_963969595.1 of Neckera pumila. Classification (NCBI taxonomy): domain Eukaryota; kingdom Viridiplantae; phylum Streptophyta; class Bryopsida; order Hypnales; family Neckeraceae; genus Neckera; species Neckera pumila. Next base: position 19,421,896 of record OZ018415.1, on the reverse strand, counting down.
CGAGCATGACGAAGACGAAGGTTGCGGCTAAACGGGCTAGGGAGGTGTCCTCAGTGAGTCACCATTCAAGGGAGGATGAATCACCAAGCAACTAAGCAAAGGAAGAAAGTCAATTGCGATCTGGATCTGAGTCCAAGTCTCATCTGGATTCGGAGGTCGAAGAAGAAGAGTCCGATCCGGTGGCCATTTCTCCCTTGAGCTTCAAAGATAAGACTATAGCCAAGGGAAAGACGGCAGCTAAAGGAAAGCCATTTGCTAGCAGAAAACAGTTGCTTCGGAAAAAAGCCGCCAAGCATGAGGAACCTTCTCCAAAGCGGACTAGAAAATAGATAGGAAGCTTTCTTAGGTTAGGCCTAGACCAGTAGGGCTAAAACCAAGTTTTTGATAGGTAGGAAGCTACTAGCCAGCTGCTTTTAAGCTAGATGCATCTGGACTTCACTTTCTGGGTTTTTAGGATCTTAGATCCACATTTTGCGGATCGAATGGTATAATAGGAAGTCAACTTAGGAGGATAAGGAATGACAGCTGTCATTCTCTTGTCGTCTGATTTTGTTCCCTAAGGCTTTTTAGGGTTCTTTGAGATTTGTATTTAGGGGTTGATTTTAGTTTGAAGCTCCTGGTATTCTTTCTTGTGATTTTCAACATTTGGTAAAGTTATTCAGATTTCCACTTCCTAAAAGTTGGTATGAAAAGTCTCAATTCTGGGTTGGTGTGCCGATAATGCTAGAACCATTGTTTAGTGCGGGTAGCTGGTTTGCTGTTGTTGGGGTGCAGGAAGAGTCCCCCGGATTCTATTGGGATCCGATTTTGAAAGTATGAGGAGTTGGTTATGAGACTTTGTGTACTAGGAAGAAATTCTAAACCACAGTTGTTTCTTGAGTATCTTCTAAGTGGAAAAGTCGTTCCTAGATTAGGTATATCCTAGAGAGTAGTAGTGTACATGCTAATTGAAGTTCTGATGAGATCCTACTGTATCTGGAAGAAGGAAATGGGAAAGTAGTTAGGATCTCTTAGTTATCGGGTTGCCAGTTCCAGCTCGTAGAACTGATTTTGAATAGATCTGTTGTTGTAATAAGTAAGGATTGTGGGAGTTTCCTGAGTGACCTGCTAATCTGGATTGACTATCGGTCCAATTGTGAGGAATAACTCGTATCCGGGTTTTTATGTCTCTTTCTTATTTTTTTTGAGTGGAACTTCAATCACTTTAATCTTGTGATGGGTAGGATATACGTTTCCTTCTTTAAGACCAAGAGCGGACCCTTCTGATATAGAGGTTAAACTATTGAATTGGTTACTGGATCCGGATCTGGAAGAGGTACAAGATAACGACACGCCTTCCGGTTCCGCATCCGCCCAGTTGGATATAGAGTTAATAATAAAGAATAGAAAGAGGTACATGATAATGACACTCTTCTATGTCGAAATGTAGTATGATGATGTGTATGAGTTGAGAGGAAGAAGATTTTGGGAATACGAATCAAGAGTTGTATTTTCCAGATTTTTGTCTCGACTTTTTTTGTCTTGGATTTGTTTTCCGCATCTTGTTCCGGTAATTTTGAGGAAACTACAAGTAAAATCCTTTGAGAACGATACACAAGTCATCTAAGGTGTTTAACATCATTTCAACACCTAAAAGGAGGATTTGTGCTTTCTTGTGTTACGACATAGGGCCCCATTTGCATACGATAAGGTGACCTATTTTTCATGAATGAAAAAAATATAAGTCAATGTCTTCTAGGGCCCTTATTATTGTGTGATGAATAACACATGGACACCTAATGAAGTTATTAAGACTAGTTTTTAGTTTTATGCTTTTTGAAAATCGGTTCTCTTGTACATCAAGAATAAGTTGAATTGTAATTTACAATTCCTTAGTTTCAACTAATTCCAAACTTGATGAAAAATTAGCAAAAAATAATGCAATCTTTATGATTTCTATTCCCTTTTTGGAGAAAATTATTCCCTACCCATTGCTCAATTGGATGCTAAAATGCTCAATATTGTCAGAAATAGGTCGCATATCTCATTCCCATGAAAAAATTCAAATAATAAGTTTAACTTCTTAAAAAAAAAGATTTGATTGCATACAACTGCCTCCACAACATAAGTTATATCACATATTTCCAGTTTTTCTAGTTTTTCATCATGTTTGGAATTAGTAAATATGAAGGAAGTGGAGATTACAATCCGACTTGTTTTTAATGCATAGGCAAACTTATTTCCAAGAATTAAAAAACTAAAAATGTATTATTAACTTCTAAAGTCCTAAGGCCATTTTTCTGTAAAATAACGACTCAAAATTGTCAGTTCTGCTGCGTTCATTCCAAAAAGAGAATTTTTTTTTTGAATCTAACCTTAGGATCTTGTACTTAACTTATCTCAAATCATGTGTATAAATTTCATAAAATTTGACCGCATAGATTAGAAGATATTAGCATTCAAAGTTGGGAAAAATTATTTTTTTGAACATTGGCCTGCTATTTCAGATGACTTTGACCGCCATTTGTGATTTTTTTTTGCACTATAGACCTTGAATTTAATTTTTTGGAGTTGAAGAATTGAATTGAGAATCTGGGAAAAAAATTTCAAAAAACAAAAACTTGATTTTTATTCTTTAAAAAATTATAAAGTAGAAGTAGGTCCAAAATTGAAAGAAAAACTAAATCATTAATAGCTCTAAGATGGGATTAAAACACTATAATCTCAATGGTGAGATTGTTTTAGAAAGAAAACTTAACCATGCCAAACAGTTTTTTTTGAAAAAGTGTGAAAAATGCATTAAAAATGAATCCTATAAATTATTTTTCAAAAAGATACTCTAATTGTCCAAAAAACAAAATTGTCCATAACTTTTACATAATAAATCTAAATGGAATGAATCAAAGCCTCCATATAGATAAAATTACAATCTATGAGAATCAAATTTTTAAAATTTTTAAAATTTTTTTGTGTGAATAGATTTCTGCCCGCTGCATTGAAAAAATGACCTTTTGTGCCATAACTTTTTTTCCCGGGCACCAATAAAAATAAAAATGATATTCCCAGAAAGCTAATGTATTTTTCTACCTTTGCAAAAAGTTTAAAAAAATTATGATGAATATTGAGGCCGTAGGAGCCTACCTTAAACCCATTTTATCCCTCAAGGGGACAATGAGACTTTAGGGATTAAAAGGTGTCAATGTGTTATTTGTTACACAACAATGAAGTAGCTAAACGACATTATATTCCCTTCAATCACCAAAATAAGGTAGGACTATCAATACGGATACCTCCTCAACTCTAATAGTAGAGTAGGGTGTTCTAAAACCACCAATAGTTGGCTATGCTTGCATTTGAAGCATCCACATTTATATTGCATAAAATATTCATTCTTGAAGGGAACTTTTTTTTTTTTTTTTTTTTTTTTTTGCATTCTTCATCATCCTTGGTTTTGCACATATTGAGCTCAATTTCTCAAGGAATTCTCCATTACGTCTAGGCTGAAATGCTCATTAAGTGAAAATTGAACTCCAAAAGAGGCCACTTTGTAATGTAAAAATTTGGGTAGGAAGAGCCTTCTCAAGTCACTAGTTGGGACAACAATTGCATGATGAATTCAAGAATTTTCATCATTACCCAATCCATCTCCACAATCTCATAAATTTGAATAGAAAGAGCCTTTTCAGCTCACTAATTGGGCCAAGAATTGCATATTGAACTCAAAAATTTGTCATCATTATCCAATCCGTCTCTACGATCTCCTAAATTCTCATGATGGTTCCATCGTGGAGGATGGAACGCAGGCCCACATGGTGGTTCTAATGAGGATATGGCCACCCTCATGTACATTCCATTAATATTAAAACTAGTAAGAAAACTAAAAGCCTCTTTGTGGGTTCAAATTTCTCCTAATGTATTTTAGTCAAATATATTATTTCTACCTCAAGTCATCACATCTTGTGCAAATGGGGTCATTGTCAGAAATAGGTGATATACCATATCTCCTAAAGTCACCACCTACAACTGCTGAACTAAATTAAAAGGGTTCTGCTTGACCAATATGAACCTGCCGAACTGGAGGTACTAGAAGCACAGTTTCCCACCAGGCACAAGCAATGAGACTTGGAGTGAACATATGGCAAGGACCAAACCGCTGTTGTGTCACTTGTGTCATTGTGTGGGTACTTTTTCATACTTTTTTCATACTTTTTTCATACTTTTTTCATATCCCCAGTCAGGTACTCTGTACTTGTATTGAAAAGAATACAAAAATGATGCAGTATGGATCATGGATTTAGAAACTTTTGATGGTCATAAGTACACATGTGGCAACCTAGATTTCCGCAATGAATTAACTTATGTCCAAATGTCAAAAGGTACCAACTCAGTTAGCCACTTGGCAAGACAATAAATCCGTCTGACAAAGTAGGGTGAATTTTGTGTTCTCCAGGGTAAAAGTAAAAAAAAAGCCCCTTATTTTGTGCCGAGTTCAACATAACATTATTAACCAAGCCTGGGGGGTCTCTTTTGCTTCAAGAAGAAAGAGGAAGCCCCCAAGCCTGGAAGTTCCTGACACCTTCTCGAAATACCTTGTAGAATTCCATCTAGCTAGAGGGGATGGGCGTGAGGATGGGACGGGCTATCGAAACACGCTAAGAACTTGACAAAACCAGTAAGAGTCCAATCAATTATTGCTTTGATATTTTACCTAAATTCCCCCATGCATCTAGGGGGGAATTATCCCTTGTTTGTTAGGGAACGAAAGACCGCGGTTAACAATGTTATGAAAGGTAATACTATGTTGAAAACATGTTCTACACTCAATAGGGATTTCAAGGGGACCCATATTAATTAATTAAAATTTCACATGTTACATGCGTATGTAAATATATTGAAATTTTGACATGCCAATATAATATTTGGCGTATGTAAATAAAAACACCCTAAAGCTTTAACACACACAAGCATGGATGTCAGTTTTAATCCCTAAAGGCCCATTGTCCCTTTGGGGGATAAATGGAATTTCAGGTAGGTACCTACGGGCTAAATTTTTGTCCTGATTTTTTGAAACTTTTTTAGAAGATAGAAAACTGATAAGCTTTGTGGGAATATAATTTATTTTTTCAATCGGTGCCCGGGGACAAAAGTTGTGCCCAAATAAGCTCAAAACCGGGGAGAAGGGGCAGTACAAAAAAATTAACTTTTTTTTTTTAGTTCTTTAATTTTTTCTCCTTATAGGTTATTATTTTGTCTATCTAGAAAGCTTTGATTCATTTCATTTGGATTTTTAATGAGAAAGTTATGGTCAATCTTGTTTTGGAACAATTGGAGCATCTTCTTGAAAAAATAACTTGTAGGATTCATTTTGGAATGCAATTTTTGCAATTTAAAAAAAACATCCCGCATTATTTTTTCCCCTAGATTCTCAACTCAATCCTCTACTATGAAGATTTAAAGCTCAAAACTCTGCAGTGCAAAAAATTTAAGTTAAAAATGTTCAAAGTCATAAAACTTAGTCCCGCAATGTGCTGAAAAACTTGTTTTTTTCACTTTAAACGCAGATATCTTGCAATCTATGCGGTCAAAAATCCTGAATTTTTTTTCACACATTTTCATACTAGTTAGGTGTAAGATCCTATGGTTAGATGTTCAAGAAAAATATTTTTCAATTTTTTTACTCTTTGCTATAAAAATGACAATTTTGGGTGTTTTTTGGCAAAAAAAGGCCTTGGGCCTTTAGGGGTTACTATACCCGAAGATAGGATGGAGAAGACATGAGAGATTAAAGAAAAGAAAAATAAGTTTAGGCCCGGTTTATATGAGCACTTGGACCAAATAATTTCAAAGGCCATTGGCTTAAGTAACATTCTTGTCTACTGAAGTGTTAAGACCTAGGATTTGTCCACTTCTTCACAGCACTAGAATATCAACCAATGTAGCCAATTTGATGGAGAAGATAGAGAAGTTTTGGAGCTTTTCTGGAGCCGAATGACTCCAAACTTTCCTAGTGGAGGAGCACTCCTACTTTGTTGCAATGTTGAGGAAAGCATTGCTAGGATTAGGGCTGCCAATGAGTTTGAAGCTGTGCCCCAATGAACTAGATGGTACATTTAATGGCATGATGACATGGAAGTCCTTTGGGAGGATGAAATGTTGCCCGAAGTGTTCGTGTTCACACTTTCTCTAGCCATGTTTTTAAAAAGCAATGCCACCCTTTCCCCCAAAATAGGGCTCAAAAAATGTGGTAGGCCAAGCCTTGCACCTTTCTGACTCTTGCAACAATTGCAGGCACATCAATCATCTCTGCCCTCACAGCCCGGCAAAAAAAGTCAAGATGCAATTCAAGACTTGGTAGGTTAACCCACATGTTATGTGGTGGCTGCAAGGTGGTCGGAATGTGAAAAAGAAGAATCTATGAGCTCAAAAACCAGAAAGAAGCAATATGGAAGAAGACAAACCAGACATTGATAGAATCCGAGCCTTACAATCAACCATTTGGCAAGGATTGTGTCTTGCAATTTGGAGGGGCCAATCTAGAATGGATGGTCTCAAAGCATCTCTAGCTAGGTACCTGGTGGGGCCAATTTGGCAGGGGTGGATTCAAAGCATCTTTAGTCAAGTATACACTAGAGCCACAATTTCTTGCCGGCTAGCTTTGCCCACCAATGGTTGGTGATGCTCTAAACCAAGCCTTAGAGCCTTCTTCCATGTGAATTGGGCAGGCAAAAAAAGCACTAGAAGACAAGAAGATTTTACCAATTGTCTTGCCGAACTCTGTGAACGGGAAAGGAAGAATTCATGTTTCATTGATCATTGGTGGATAATCCCATTGGTGGAGATTGGTCTACCTTGGAGGAATCAATACATGTGCTATTTTTATTTGATTTCTCCCCACCCACCGGGTCCATATGGAAGTGCAATTGCCCCAACAGATCCTCTAGCTCTCCCTGCAAAATTTGTCCACCCAACTCACATGAAAAGATGTCCTTAGAGCATCCCCACCTGTCTGGCATATTAGATGACTTGTTAAAAGCAGCCTGCAAAATTGGCCCACTAGTCTGGCATAATGGGTGGTTGGTTAAGAGAAAGTGCTTAAAGACTGACTCTAGCTTGCAAATCAGGGTCATTTTGTAGGTTGGGTGGTGGCCTGCAAAAGAACTAACAACAAAACAAAAAGATGTCTTTCCGCAACTTTAGTGAACAAAAAAGTGGGTTTCTGCAGCTCCTGTAGTGTTTTTCGCTTCAATTCTGCAACCTCTTCATATAACATTATTAACCAGTTGTGGGAGTTCCCTTTTGCTCCCAACAAAAATAGAAGCCCCTCAATGTGAAGAAATTGCACGCATGCACTATAGTTGAACTTGTGAGCATTCTAGAGTCACCAAGTAGCACTTCCATTATGTTTGCTCTTCCTGAGCTAATCCTGTAATGCTGAGTCACTATTTAAATAGCCAACGATGTTCTTCAATTTATACCTAAAGGTTTGGCCAGGCATCCAGAGAGGAATTATTCCTCTTATCAGGGGAATGAATCCTTGCACTTAATAATGTTATGTACAATGAATAGGGGTACTAAGGGGACCCATACTAATTAATCAACATCCCACACTATATAAACATAGTGTGGGATTTCTACCATGGGTTGTACATCTTGTCTCAAATATGTACAGTTTCTAAAGAAAGGTCCCTTCAATTATTTGGTCCCCTTAAACCCTAAAGTCCTATTGTCTCCTCGGGGGACAAAATGGATTTCGTGTAGGCTCTTATGACCTCAATATTCATTATAAATTTTTGAAACTTTTTTTGAAGATAGAAAAACACATTAGCTTTTTGAGAATATAATTTTTATTTCATTCGGTGCTTGGGAGCAAAATTTCTGGCACAAAAGGTCCTTTTTTTGGGTGCGGCGGGCAGAAATCCTCTCACACACAAAAATTTTTAATTTTTTTTTCTCATAGATTCTAATTTTATCTATATGGAAAGGTTTGATTCATTCCATTTGGATTTGTTGTATAAAAGTTATGGACAATCTTATTTTTCGGACAATTAGAGCATCTTCATGAAAAAATAACTTGTAGGATTCATTTCTAAATGCAATTTTTACAATTTTTCAAAAAAATTTGTTTGACAAGGTTAAGATTGCTTGCTAAAACAATCTCACTATTGGGAATATAGTGTTTTAATCCCATCTTAGAGCTATTGACAATTTAATTTTTCTTTCAATCTTGGACCTACTTCTACTTAACAATTTTTTAAAGAATGAAAACCAAGTGTTTTTTTTTTGGAATCTTTTTTCCTAGATTCACAACTAAATTATCCAACATAAAAAAAATTAAATACAAAGTCTGTAGTGCAAACTCTTTTTACAATTGGCGGTCAAAGTCATCTAAAATTGCAAGTCAATGTTCAAAAACCATTTTTTTCCAACTTTGAATGCTAATATCTTCTAATCTATATGGCCAAACTTTATGAAATTCTTACTACATGATCTTAGATAAGTTAACTACAAGATCCTAAGGTTAGATTCTAAAAAGAAATATTTTTTCTCTTTTCTTAGACAAACTCAACAGAACTGATAGTTTTGAGTTGTTTTTGACAGAAAAATGGCCTTGGGACTTTAGGGGTTAATGCCCCTATTCAGTGTAGCAAGTTATAGGTGGGTCATCCCATCACCACCTAGCTTGCAAATTGGATGGTCTGGCATTTTGCCAAGCCAAAACCACCACCACATTTTGCAAGAGAGTTTTCGCCTTGGAAGCAAGGCTGAGACTCTGAGAGAGATCGGAATATGTAAAAGGAGCCGCTGTGCGGTAAGATCATGTCTTTTTTGAATAAAAAATCCAATTCACCAAATTGGCCCAACCTCTTGGTGTAAAGGGGTTGGGGCTGATTTAACCCCTAAAGGCCCAAGTGTCCGTTCAACGGACAAGTGGGATTTCGGGCAGGTACCTACGGGCTGAAATTTTGTCCTGATTTTTTGAAACTTTTTTAGAAGACAGAAAAACTGATAAGCTTTGTGGGAGTATAAGTTTTTTTTCAATCGGTGCCCGGGAAAAAAAGTTATGCCCAAATAAGCTTAAAACAGGGGAGAGCGGGCAACAAAAAAATTTTTGCAAAAAATAATTTTTTTTTTTTCAAATTTTTTTTTCCCATAGATTATATTTTTGTCTATTTGGAAAGCTTTGATTCATTTCATTTGGATTTGTTATGAGAAAGTTATGGACATTCTTGTTTTTCGGGCAGTTAGAGCATCTTTTTGAAAAAAATAACTTGTAGGACTCATTTTTTAATGCAATTTTTCAAATTTTTCAACTTTTTTTTTTGGCATGGTTTCGTTTACTTGCTAGAACAATCTCACCATTGGGATTAGTGCATTTTATTTCCATCTAAAATATATGAATATTTTGGATTTTCCTTCTATCTCGTACTTAATTCTACTTAACAATTTTTTTAATAATGAAAATTAAGTTTTCTTGAATTTTTTTTTTTTCCCTAGACTCTCAACTCAATTCTCCACTATAAAGATTTAGAGCTCAAAACCCTGTAGTGCAAAAATTTTAAGTTAAAAATGTTTAAAGTCAAAAAATCTGGTCCCGCAATGTGCTGAAAATCTTGTTTTTTCCACTTTAAACGCAGATATCTTGCAATCTGTGCGGTCAAAAACTCTGAAATTTTTTCCACACATTCTCATACTAGTTAGCTGTAAGATCCGACGGTTAGATGTGCAAAAAGAAACATTTTTAATTTTTTTTCGCTCTTTGCTACAAAAATGGCAGTTTTGGGTGTTTTTTGGCAGAAAAAAGACCTTGGGCCTTTAGGGGTTAAGCCTTTCGTCCAATCAGAAGTCAGGATTCTTGGCCTCTGACACAGGAAATTGGCCCAGCCTCTTGGTGTAAAGCGGCCCTGAGAGTGATCCCAATGTGTAAATGGAGCCGCTGTGCAGAACAGTGCAAAAACACACCTGCTCAAACTGGGTGGGGAGGAAACAAAGCATGATACCTGCCGAAACAAACGTGTGCAAGTCCTCATTGGGTCAAACTTTTGTGGTACAGTAATAGTCCCAACGCCAATCATGTTGACTTTTATGCCTACTTATGACTTTTGTATGATTTTTGTGTGTTTGCAATCAACCAGGTCAATGGGTCCGTTTTTTTTTTCTCTGGAAGCTTTCAAAAAAGCCAGCAGCAAACCATGTTATTATGTTATAACTTTGTGTCACAAAACCCACAACCAACACACTGATGAGATGGACAACAGGCACGACACACACATGCCCTTGAAACTCATGTTGGCAACTTTGGAACCTTCAATGTTCTGACACAGGCATTCAAACGAGGGAATGGCCAAGTCAAGTTGGGCACCCTGACGTGGACCACTGACCACTGGGGAAGGGGGTTTGGTGCCGGCATTAATAGGGTTGAGGACTTGAGGATAGACTTGAGAAATGGCAACATACCTACCATTTTTTTTTTTGGACACACACAAGTTGCAAAGCAACCTGCGGCAGTTTTTCCAGGCAAGTGTAACTTATGGGGATTTCACAGTCAGAGATCGAACCGTCAACCTCTCCATTCGGTTTGGGTATCTTAGAGCCAGTTGCCATTGTGGAGCTGGAGGGGTCCAGGCCTGGACCTCCAGCCTCCAGATCTGTAAAATTAGAAAACAGGACTGGATCTTCCGGAGCCTCCGCCGGACCTTGATTTGTGAACTGTATGTGAGGGGGAGATTTCAAATTTTTTTGCACGCTCTGCCCGTGGTCAAGCTGGACAGGCCTCCCGTTCCTGCTTCCAATGGCAACAGGCTCTTATACCATCACCCTCGTAGTTTGGGGTCGTTTCGGACCATTGTTTGCCCAATGTGGGCAGGGGTCTGTCCCTTTTTGCATCCTTGAAAAGGGGACACTTAGAGCAAACCAAATTGTCTTCTATGGCTTCTCAGCTAATCCTAATCCTTGAATTAGCTTAGAAGCCCCTCCCAAGCATTTGCTAGGGGATTGACAAAGTCGGAGCACCCAAAACCAACACCATTAGAGAAAATTTCAGGCCTCTGGAGGGTTGTTCCACTGCTCTTCAAGGTACCTTGAAATTTGATTTTTAGGGCTGAAAAAATCATTTCTTCCCTATTCCCGCCCCCTTGAAATCATAGTGGCAGTGGTGCAGGTTCCTAGTTTCAAGAGTTTAAAATTCACTCCTATAAATCTATAGAGAAAATTATCCCAATTTCTAAAAGGGGGAATGGTTTAGGTTGGTTAATCCCTAAGGACCAAACACCATTTTTTGGCAACATAGCAATTTTGGGCAACTCACTACAAATGGAAATTTTAATTTTTTTCTTTGAAATTTTCACACAAGATGTGCCCGAAGAGTAGCTTCAAGGCCCAACATTTTTCATAACTTTTGACTTTATGGGTAAAAAGTTATTGCATGATATGTAATTTTCGGGTTCGACAGGCAACCTCGGCAGCTCAAAAAAATTCTTAAATTTTTTTTTTTTGAAAATTAAAATTTGAAATTGGTTTTATAGATTTGTATATACTGGGAAAGCTTTGAACCATTCCATTTGGATTGACAAGTCAAAAGTTATGAGGATTCTTAGTTGGAGGATAGATATAGAATCTCTACTCTAAAATAAACTTTGAAGTCTTTTCTCTAACTCAATTTTCAATATTTTTGATTAAAACAAAAAACATTGGGTGTACATTGTTTATTACAACATCACAACTGCTGGGATTGGCATTTGTCAGATCCATGATTAAATTCTTGACAATTTAGTATTTTGAGTCATTCTCTACCTCTTCCTACTTACTATTTTTTTCCTATCTGTTGTACAATTCCAAATGATCTGAAAATTTTCAAGCATGTAGCCAACTTGCCTTGAAGAATGAATCCAAAGGGTAACCACCAATTTGGACATTTTTTCATACAAATGTGACCTTGTGAAGGGCAGCTGCCCGGATTTTTGCAGTGTTTAAAAAAGGATTTTTGTCAATTCAAACGCTATTATCTTGCAATCTACATGGTGGAAAATTCTGAAATTTTTTCCATATCTTCTTAAACCATTGTACTACAAGATCCTACGGTTACATGTGTTCAAAAATGTTTTTTTTCTAAAATTTGGTACTTATATTAGAAATGGCAGTTTTGGAGCAATATTGGTAAAAACATAGTCTAAAATCTTTGGGGGTTAACAATATTATCTACTAGCTCTGTCCCACTAAAAAGCTCTTGATTTTACCTCTTGTTTTTTTTAGTAGTTTTGAGTACACATATTGGAAGCTTGCTTGGGTCCAATTTTTATTTTGGTTGCATTGAACAGATACAATGTTCTTCATGGATTGTAGTGATATAAAATTTAGACCATTCTGAATTATACATTTTACAATGTGGTCAATGAAACTAGTATAAAAAAAACATGAGATAAAATAAGGAGCTTTTTAGTGGGACAGAGGTAGTATTACTTAGCCCCAAGCCTTGTATTGGACATGGCTATTAATAGACTACCGGCGGCCATTGTTCCCCACTCTAAGGGTCAGTCCAGTCCAAGCGGTGGAGATGCCGGCCCCGCATATGCTCATTGCTCCATCCCATCTGCGAAGTCCATTCTGCTCATCTACAGTTACAGTTACAGTGTATGTATAAGCTTATCCTTTCTAAACCAAAAATAGTTCACCATGTGCAACACACAACATATATACAAAAACTGACAACACGGATCTATGCTATCTGTGAGGGAGAAAAATTAGTGTCACCTGCAAAATTCACAAAAAAATTTACAAAAAATTGTTGTGTGAAAATACAACAGTACACTGATCTCTCATTTAGCACTAATACAGAATAGTGTGACTGGTAAATTAGCGTTACTGATACCGGTAGTGTAAATCATAGTGTCGGTTTCCATCGGAGAATTTACTAGTAACTGTTCACCCACGTTAACATGGACATCCGACCCGCACTCCGCGGGATAGAATTTTCAATGAGTTTCCTGCCGTTTCGGAGCGTTCTGCATTTTCGGAGCAGGAATCCGTCCTCGTTGGTGTCTGCATTGCGTGCTGTAAGTTAGTATATGATAGAAATTCCAGAGTCTTTTGGTTGTCTTCCATCTATAATCGCTGAGCTTGGGAAACAGGATTTGGGTACGCGATCCGTTACCAGGAGTCCATCTGCTACGTTACGTTGAAGTTGAATCTCTGTTTTTTATAGGGAAATTTGGCTTCGCCAGCTTTCTGCGCTTCTCTCTGGTGGTGGAGATCCCTTGAAAACGCGGAAATATCACACAATTGGACTATTTCTTGGTGGAGAGAATGCTAACTGCTGCTTCCACTGATAGTTCTTGAAAGAGTTCTTGGAAGATTGCTTCCGTCTTGTTTTCTTGTAACTATCTTTTTTGTAGTTTGCGGAGTTAGAGAGTGGAGATGGGTATGTAGAATCGTTGGAAGTGTCTCATTTGGAGTGGGGTAGAAGCGGTTCTTCATGATTCGTGTGGAATCTGTAGAAGCAGTGACTTCGCATGGTCGAAGCGGCACAATTTCTTTGAGATTGTTGTGTTTTCGCGTTCGCTTTTGATTTTAGTTTGATTGTGAGTTTCCATCATGGGAAGGTGCATTGATATTAGTCTAGTGGAGTTCAAGCTCCATTTACTCCGGAAACACTACAAGGCCTGCGGCCTTCGCCCCGAGCTCATCGAAATCGACAACGACACCACGATGCACTGCTGGACGCCGACGCCTCCGATCGCGGAGAACGGGGTCTGGTCGGTCCCGGACTCGAAGCCCGCGCTTCTGTTAATCCAAGGATTCGGCCCGAACGCGGTCCTCTGCTGGGAGAATCAAGTGGCGGCGTTCGTGAAGGACTACAACGTGTACGTGCCCGATCTTCTCTTCTTCGGGGAGTCGGTCACCGAGAGCAAACAGCGGTCGGAGATCTTCCAAGCGGAGTGCGTGGGGAAGATGCTGCAGATGCTCGGGGTGCAGAACGAGGTGGACGTGGTGGGAACGAGCTACGGCGGCATGGTAGCGTTCCGAATGGCGGAGCTTTACCCGGAGTTTGTAAACAAGATTGTGTTCTCAAGCTCTGGCGTTTGTATGAGTCCTGATAATAACGAGAAATTGTTGAAGAAGCGCGGGTTGACGGATATCTCCCAGATCTTGATACCGCAGACTGTGGCGGAGGTGAGGGCGGGGATTGCGAGTGCGGTGTATAAACAGCCGTGGCTGCCGGATTTCATCATCAGAGACGTGATCAAGGTTGGGATCCCTTCACTTTTCTTGAATTTTAGGGTTTCGTCGTTAATCAAGTGTGAAAGTGTCGGACCTCGGTGCATATGATCAGAATTAAGTACAACCTTGCTCAAGGTTGGGATCATCATCAGAGACCTGATCAAGGTTGAGATTTCTGAATGTTACCAAAAGGAAATGGAAGCCAACTTAATTTTTGGAGTTGTATTGAATTGGTTATGATATTTCGAAGTCACTTTCATATTTTCCCCCAAACCGTATCCTGGACTATGCGTATTTTAATTTTACTATAAGACTTGTTCAAGGATCACATTTTCCCTTCCCTTTTCTTGTTTTGTTGGGAACCTTTTTACTAAGGGAATTTTCCATGAATTATGCAAATGACGATCCAACCTCTGATGAGAATGAGAATTAGTTTTGACTTTTTTGGGTTGTTGTCAAGAGAAAAATGAAAACTACCATAAGTTGTTTTCTAGTTTTTGGAGTTGTATTGAATTAGTTATGAATTTTTAAAGTCCCTTTACCAAAATCATGCATTAGACTATACTTATTTTAACCTTCTTGACTCTTTAAGTCTTTGCATGAGAAAGTTGTAATCAAGTTACTCTCCCTGATAGAAACGCGTGGTACGGTAGTTTTCATTGATTTAAGGTTCCTTCTTGAGTCAAATTGAGTAGGTGAATGCTCTAAGGAGCCATCTACCTTTTCTTTTCTTTCCTTGTTTTAACAAATGAAACGGAATTTCATTGCAAAGGCAAATACAGAGCCACCAGCCACCAGTGGTCTCGCGGGGCGGAACAAGGGACATCTACTTTAGAAGAGGTAGTTGACTGTTTGGTATGGTCGCCTGAAGCTTTGCGTGTGCTGTGGAAATCAGGTTTTGCACGAGGAGTATCGGGTGGAGAGACGGCAGCTGTTGGATGCACTCGTCATTGGGACAGAGCGAGCGTTTCCTCTTCCCAAGTTGACACAGACCCGAACGCTCGTGCTCTGGGGCGAACACGATGAAATTTTCGACATTGAGTTGGCTTACAAGCTCCAAAAGTAACTACATTCCTAACTTCTGTCATAAGTTTGTTTTTTTGTCTTGTTGTTGTTGTCTGGGTCGTTCCCATCAGGCCACATGTGGCTGGTGGTTTTTGTTTTCTTTCCCTCACAATGAAATTCCGTTTCATTTGTGTAAAAAAAAAAGAAAAACTTCTGTCATAAGACCTTCTGTCAAAGACCGAGTACAAAATAGTTCTCCTTTTCAAAAGTAGGTCTGTCGAATCCCTACAGTAGATCGCTTCTGCGGTATATTCTCTGGCAAAGCTCTCACTTCAAAGTTTGGTTTGGTCCCAAAGAGTATGACGCAAACTCTGACGTCAGTGTGCTAGAGAATTGCCTCAGGAATCCACATTTTCTCCTCTTTTCTCTTTTTTGATAATTATTTTAGGAAGCGGATTGTGCAATTTACGAATTTTACAGACAGATCCTCCTTACACTGACCACGTCAGTGCAGTGTTGCTGCGATGCACACCTGGATAGAATGATGCAGGTTTCATTGTAACTTAGTACAGCACTGACATAAAGAATCTAGACTTTCCGTATCTGGAATGGGTGGTAGGCTGGTGGCTGGTGGATAATGACAATGGAATTCGGTGGTCTCTGATCATTTCCTCACAATGGAATTGCACAATGATGCAGGCACTTAGGAAAAAGTTCAGAGCTCGTGATAATGAAGAATTGTGGTCATGTGCCACAGCTTGAGAATCCCAAAGAGTACAACCGCATCATCCTTGAGTTCCTGTTAAAGCCTCTTGTTCCAGTTGTAAAGAAGGCTCAAGTCACACCTGCCGGCTTGTGAGATTGGGTGGGAACCCCCTTACCATCACTTTCAGCACTTCCCTACTTTACCAATTAAGGAAATTTAAATTTAAATTTTTTTTAAATAATGCAATTTTTTAACTAAGAATGTAATTTTGGTGAATTTTCAAAATGGATTCGTAGGGTGTCCATTTCTCTAGAGTGGAGTGACTATATCTGCAGCCACTTGAACCCTAAAATGGGGACTGTTTCACGTCAGCTTTCTTATACCTTCTCATTTATTTGGGGGGATGAATTCAGGTTGCAGCTGATTGTGTGCAGGTCGTTCCCTCTGTTTCTGGCGTTGGATTGATTCCATTTTAGCAGCTCCACTGTTTGTGTAGGTTAATGGAGCGGCAAATTTTGGCCACACACATCAACTTGTTCATATACAATTTTACGACTACCATCGACACCCAGAAGATCATCACAACTTGCAGGCGTTGTGGGGCATACAAGTTGTGGGATCTTTTGTTGGAGTGTCTCCCTCTGCAAATCTTTTTGGTTCATCATGTTGGCAAAGCCAATATTATTGGGCTCTGTCTTTTTGGACAGAACTTGCTGTTTAGGCTAGTATGGTCACTATTGGAATCTTGGACGTGCACAAGATTTCCCTTCCGTTTTAGATTTGCTTTTCTATGTACAAATTCTACTCTTTCAATTTGTAGTATAATTGTTCATGGATTCCAATGTGTTGCAGTAAGCTCTCTAATTGGGCATTGTTTTTTTGGAGTACGGAACTCTTGTATTAAAAAATCATGTGTTGATCTTAACCTCTAAAGATCCATATGTTTGAAATTAGCAAATACTCACAACACTGCCAAAAATCAGCACTATTGTTTGGGAAGATTTTGACTCTTCCGGTAAACTATCCTCCTTTCACAAGAATGGTCCAATTTTTTTTCAATAGGCACCGGTGTAACTCATAGATTTGCCGTTTTGTGTTCTCACTATCATTTTTCTCATGGGCCTATTTCCTTCAAATGGAAATTTCCAAAAGTGAGAAACCTCTAATGTCAAAAAATTGCCGGTTTAAAATCTAAAATAGAGTTGTATTTCATCCTTGGTAGGAGTTGAATTTGGCAATGCCTTTTACTGGTCCTTTGAAAGCCAATGATCCTTCTAGCTCACCAAAGATTGAGTTGAGGTTTGTAATGAGAATTTGCAAAAAATTAGAGTTTGTGGTTCAAAATGTTCATCTTTTTCAAATATATCCTTGGGCTCAAAGTCTTTGGCTGGTCTTTTGGTAGCCGCCTAAACAAGTTGTTGCATCCACTAAAAGAGGGAGAATTATTCCTCCCTTGCGTTTTTTTCTCTCCGTATTGTTTTTAATCCCTAAAGTGCCATTATCCTTTTGGGAGACAATATGGATATGGAGCTAGCCCCTATGGTCTCAATATTCATGAAGATTTTTTGAAACTTTTTGTGAAGGTAGAAAAACACATTAGCTTTTGGAGAGTATAATTTTCATTTCAAAAAATGCCTAAGAGCAAACGGTTTATGGCACAAAAGTCTTTTTTTAAGGAGTGGTGGGTAGACATCCTTCCACTAAAAAAAATAATTTGAAATTTTTTGTTTTTTAAATTATAATTTTATCTACATGGGAAGCTTTGATTTGTTCCATTTGGATTTGTTATGTGAAAGTTATGGACAATCTTATTTTTGGGCAATCAAAGCATCTTCTTGAAGAAATATCTTGTAGTATTCATTTCAAAACTCAATTTTCACAATTCGAAAAAAAAAAAGTATCACAAGGTGAAGATTTCTTGCTAGAAAAATCTCATTGTTGAGATTAGTGCGTTCCAATTCCATCTTAGATCTATTAACAATTTAGATTTCCCCTCAATTTTGAATCTACTTCTACTTAAAAAAAATTAATGAATGAAAATTAAGTGGATTTCTTTTAATTTTTTTTCCTAGATTCTCAATTCAAAATCTTTAGCATAAAAAATTAGAAATTCAAAGTCACCAATGCAAAAATTTTAAGTTAAAGATGATTCAAAGCCAAAAACTCTAGTCAAGTAAGGTACAATTTTTTTTTCTTCACTTTAACTGAAAATATCTTGCAATTTATGCAATTAAGGTTTGTAAAAAAATTTCCACACATTTTTATACTAGTCTAGTGCAAGATCCTACGGTTAGATATGCAAAACTATTTTCTTAAAATTTTTTTACACTTTGTAATAGAAATGACAATTCGAGTGTTTTTTGATGGAAATAAGGCCTTGGGACTTTAAAGGATAAAGTACATCTAATTGAACCACACCCCATGATGATAAACAAAGTTGCCTTTGAGGCATATGAATTTAATTAAAAAATTTAAAAAGATTGATAACGTCATTGTCAACAAATCTAGCCTCTGAGGCCATACAATTGCTTTATTGTACAATTTTTGAAAAGAAATGGCAACCTCTAAATCAACTTAGTTAAGATCTCGAATCATATCTATTGCATGAAATTTGGACTCCCTAATTTTGCTTGACAAGCGACAAGGGCAAATATTAGGATGGTGGAGGGGTTGAAATTTTGGTTTTTCCTGCTTTCAAGGCCCCCCCCCCCCGTCACTAAATCTTGTTCCCCATCTTCCAGGTTTTGTCAAAAAACAGCCCCGGGGGCTGGATTTTGAGCATCTCTGGAAGATGAGGAATAAAATATTGTGGCTAGGGGGTCTCCTTAAAAGCAGGGAAAAACTAAATTTCTAAAAAAAACCCATCAACCAACTCTGACGCCCTCTACTAAAGCATAGAGCACGTATTTCTGTCATTCCTATTATGAAATACATAGTCAATAATCCTTCCGATTACTTAAAACTAAAAGTACACCACTAACATCGGTCCACAGTACCCTATTCCTTTACAGGTATGTTGGAGGTGAAAAGATGGATTCTCTATTTGTATAATTTCACCACTCTAGAAATTGCCAAAAAATATTCAGTAATGGAGAGCTCTGTGTAATGGCATCAATCATGCTTGCATATATGCAACATAAAATTGGGAAACTTTGATAATTATGTAAATAAATCCCCATCCAACAAGCTCTAAGCAGCCCCTCATACTAGCGCGGTGCTTCCTAAAACTGCTTACGCTTTCTCCTAACCTCCCAGTGCCCAACTGCCATACCAAACACCTCAAAAGCTCTGGACAAGGCACTCAAAAGGGCGATGGGATGGCTTCCATAAGCCTCAAAGGAAATGAAGTAATGCTCACAACCGCATCAAGTGGCTCCACTGACACTAGCACAAGCATTCTGCAGAGAATTGAAGGTGCCTTGTCATTAGTGGGCATGTTACCAACAGCTTGTCGTTCCAAGGAGCTACCCCACAGGCAGTTGCGAGTACACCAAGTGCAGTCCAAGTCCAAATGTTGCTTCCGAAAAAAAATGGATTTCAAACTCAGTCGCACTTGATGTTCCTGTATATCCGGCGCACAAACAACGACGAACCTAGGTACCCCACAGCGCCTGGAATCAGCACCACCACAACAGTCAGACATTTCACTTCAGGTACAAAAACTAGTAGGGATCTGATGCCGATCCCTGTTACCAACAGAAACTCATCTATTGATGCACTTGGTTGGACTTCAATGAGCAAGTGGTGTAAGCATGACCACGTCAATGACCATTGATATTTGAATGGACATGGGGTTGTCTACTCGCTCTTCAATTCTGGTCGACAACCTCCCACGTTGAAATCGCATAAGAAATTCATCAAACTTGATCTCGAGAGGTTGGCCCTTGTACCCAACATGGTCTCTCTGCAGCTCTTATACTGACCTCCCAGTGAAAGAACACTCCTACGTATTGATTACAACGAAAAGAACATCCTCGACCTTAACCATCTCCAACACAACAAGCACACCATTCGACAAGCTCACTTACCGCAAAAGATACCGAGACCGAAGCAGAACATGAGCGTGTAACCGAAGTAGAAACTGATCTGGAAAAATCCCGACATCTTTGTCTTCATGTAATAGTAGTAAATCGAGTACAGGTACACATAGAGGGCAGTGGATGACCCGGACCAAAAAGAAGTCCATTGCCAGTGATAGTTCTCGGCGTTCAGCAAGAAGTACGTCGCCACGATAGTCACACACACTGTCACGATGGTTAGAATTATGAACACCAACAGCATGAATCCGTACACGTAGTAAACCTGCAACCACATAGCACACGAAACCGATCATGAAAACGTGCATCCCTGGCATCAATTGTCAAGACGCAAGATATTCTATAAACTACGCCGTTTACTCTACTCAGGATATGATACACTATTTCGTAAATATTTCTAGAACACCACTGAGTAAGAAGTTGGGTTCCAACTGGTGCGCGACGTCAAATGCACTTTTTTCCATGACTTCAAGTAAGAACTCCGATGGACATGCCCATTACAAAAATCACACTTAGGTAGAGAGGCAATGTAAGCTCCACCTTGTACTGCCAGAAAGAGGTGAACACGAAGTACATCTCGATGAATATGCTCCCGAATGGCAGCAACCCACCCAACAGTGCAACCACTGTCGGCTTTAGGTACCACTTCTTATCCGGAATAGGTCGAGGGATGGTCTTCACTCTGCACGGGTTATCCGGCTGCCCGCTCCAGTTCCGCCCCACCACTGTCCCGAACAAAGCCAGCGGGAATGAAATAAAAGCCCAAATCACAAGCACCACCACCTGCATCCCACCAAACTCAGGATCAACCAGGAGAACAACACCGTGACCAAGACTCTCCCAAAGTATAGCAGATTCTCTCGCTCAATTTTCGCCCCTACGTACCCAGATGGCCAACAGCGACTGCTTCCATATCCATATAAAGCTTCCATATAAAGCTTCCATGTAGGAAGCTTGAAGGAAGGTCACATAATGTATCGACAGTGCTAGAGTTCAAGACTTGTGCGCTGAGGGAGGAGGTAATTTAGGAAACACAATTTCCATTCAAGTCTCTACAAGGGCCTAGTACCTTCAGACAAAATCCAGGGACTCACAATCACGGGTTAAATTTGGAAGATAATATCGTGACTTACATTTTTGCAATAGAAATCAGTAGAAATTACGATAGAAATCAATGTATTGTTGGTTACTATAATGGACTATTGGCTTCCAAAGTGGAGGTTCTACTTGAAGTTTATGCACTTTGGGGATAATATCATTCAATAGAAGTCCGAATTTCCAGCCAAAACACCTCGCAGAATTCAAAATAAATACCACGTCATTGTGCATATCCCAATACACAGGTAAACTCTGCAACCACCCAAGTTTCGGATAAAATACTCGTCCTACAAGACCACAATTTCCCCGTTCCTCGCAGAATGTGAAAGACTAACCATAGTGCCGAAGGGAATAGCGGCCAGAGAATGGTAGTAGATGGCCACAAGGTTCAACAAGAAGCCAATGCCGAAACACAAGAAGGGGAAAAACGACGCCGTCAGCAGCATCGACTTCATCCAATGCTTTCCTGCAAAACCGACACAAAACCAGCATTATTGAACGAATTCTATGATTCAAAGATACAAAACATGGTTTTCTTTTCTATATTCTGCTATGATCCTTGGAAGCTTTCTATATGAATCATTTCAGCTCCTATAGAGATAAAAACAGCCACTGCCGGCCAAGAAGGCACTTTGAAGCTAACTAAAATCGATCTATTTTCTCAAAAAAGACTGTCTCCTAAGGCCTAAATGCTCAAGCTAAAAATAGAAAGTGCACTTCGAAAGCTTATAGTCGATTGTATAGGCTTCGGAAACATGTTAATAATCACGAATTCATAATCACGAATTCTGCATGTACGCCATTGCTGGTCACTCTCAAGGGTAGAGAAAAGGTACCGTCATTGCGCGAGTAGAACCCCCCGCTCACGTATCCCGCAATGAAAGACGTCAACGCGTAGCATACGATGAATGCGGTCACAATAGCTCCACGCCTGCAAGAGGTGGATAGTAGTGAGTGATTCTAGTCCTTGTAGAACCAGTGTTTCCCAACTCCGGTCAACCACTACATAAATGCAAGAGACCAGCCACGTTAGCACGGTCACTACACCTCAATTCCACTAAATTGATTCAACAATCCACTTCACTGGAGTCAAAACATCCGAATAAGGTAGGGATCCCATTCCCATGGCTTTCAACTGTTTTGAGTGGTTTCCATACGTAGAATGGATTTAAAATAAATAAAGTGTATCGATCTTGTCCCATTTTCAAAAGGATTCAGTCATGAGCCTAGACTACAATGGAACTATGAGTTTTCAATCTGTGAGATATCTCACGAAGTGATAGAACCTAGTTGTATCTCATTTCCTGCAAGTCACGTGTTTTCGTGTCACTTGCACTCTAAATGGGTGGCTTCTCAATCTCCAGGAAAGGGAACCCCACGGAAATGGGTTCCCTAGCTCATGATGTAAGAAGTGCACTCTCCACCTACTCAAAACAAGCATATTATACTCCTTTTCATTAATAAATCACGAACTCAGTATACGTACCCGACGTAGAGCATTCCGACAATTGCCAACAGGATCACCAGTAATACCAGCATCGCCAGCTGCGCACCAGTCCCAACCAATGCAGACAAAAGCACCAGCTGCCGAGGTGCCCGGAACACATCTCCATGTACCAATTTCCATCCCGACTCTTCACCCACGTCCCTCTCCTGCCAACAACAAGTCACAACCCCCGTTATTCCAAAATTCCAAATACTCCGTCACGCTCATTCCATAACAAACAACACAAAACATCACTCACCAATGTCTCCAAGTCATCTTCCTCGCGGGCATACTTGGCGTAGTCGTTGCGCAGCGTACGCATCAGAATCATTGAAACCAGCCCGGTCAGGAATATCACCATCATGAACGAGTTGAAGATAGAGAACCAGTGAATCTGCCATCACAACAGCACAAACCAACCATAGAAAATCAATCTCCAAGTCGTCCCAGTCCAAAGCAAGAGCAGAAGCAATCTACAACAACTCGCCTTCCATGTCTACCGTTGTCATTCTATCTAGTGTCATCCATGATATAATGTAACAACAAAACAGTGTGCCATCGAGTGAACAGGAGTCCAGTCAACAAGTGATCAACACAAGATCCAAAGCTCCTCAACTGGTGTTCTAATCTTATCCATCAATAGCTAAACTAGTAAACGGTGTTCACATTTGCATTAAACCTACGAAATAGCGTATCATACACTACATAGAATAAACGGTGAAGCAAAAACTTGAGGCCAGAAAAACATGCTTTGTCTAACACATTGTAGTCAAATTGCATGAACGTGTCAATGCAAGACTCCATAATAGATACTCAAGTAGTTCTCAAATAAGAAATCGTGGTTCTTCATCTCAATACACACCTGGTGCTCAAAGAACGGGTAGTCTAGGTACGCATCAAATCGTCGGATGTATGAGGTGTTGGTCGACTCCCACTGCACTGCGTACGTCAGGTCGACCTTCTTCCCAGGAGTAATGGACTGGAGGTTCTCTTGAGTAAGATTCACTTGAATGATCTGTAAATAACCCAATAGCTTCGTTAAGAGAGCCTCTATATTCCATCGTGCACTATTAGTTGCCGGATGAATTCTACAAATGATGGTTCATAAAACTCACAAATTTATACCTGATCGTTATTGTACTTGATCACCAGGTCCTTGTGAGTGAACATCATGAACTTGGAATCGTCTTCCTTGTCTGAGTGCTGCTCCCCTACGAAACCTGTAAACCTCAGATGGCACACCATTAACGTTTAAGACTTGTAAGTCAATGCCAAATGTGGCATGCGATTCTGTATCCAAAGATCTTCGAACCTAAACCAATTGCAAACACTAGCAGAGTTTGACAAGCACTAATCATCACCAAACCAGCAGAAGGAGTGCCAAAAGGATCAGCAACTACATACCCCAGAGTGGAAGATCGTCTGCACATACGCACCAACACACAACCCAATTGATCATTAGTAAGTTTCAACTCCGTATCATTTGAATGACCGCACTCAGTTCAAGATTCATTTAATCCATGCTGTAACACATACTTCTCTGTCAAAAAGCAATACTTTCGGGTAGTATTGACCTGTGTATTATAGCCCATGAGAGGAACACCAAAATACTCCACAAAGAAACATAAACACTATAATCTGGACTTCGTCACTCACCCATAAAGAACTCGAACCAGTAAATACTCGAGACAGCGAATTTGAATGCTGCTGCTGACATCTCACTCATATCAAAGCTGCATATCGTTTTCTTCTCCACAGGTGCTGCGTCACATAACAACACAGGTGAGCGACCTAGCAAGACTGTGGTAGAACTTTCACTGAAAGCACACAAAACTACCTATTATGGATCAAATTGCTCACTACACTGAACACATCATATAGTGCGGCTAAAAGATTAATGCGACCCACAGCGACTATGTCCTAGGAGGTTGTACGCAACTTTTCCAGCTACTAAGGACGTCAATAGTGTCACACTAAACTTGAAAAATATATATTACTTTGCCCTCTCGTAATTACCGTGGTCCACAGTATATGGTGTACTTAGTACACACACCATCAACCACCAAACAGAATTCTAAGAAGACCACTTACTTCTGAACTTGATGTCAATCTCGCTGTCGATGAGTTCATTCCCTTCCAGAACTTCCCCGAGTCCTCCCCATTTGTGTCGAGCGTTTGCGCCTTTACCCGGACTGCAGAACGGCAGACTGTAGTAGTTGTATGTCTCTTGTGGGTTGTTGTAGGGTCCCACCTTGTTTACCCAGAGTACCACCTGATCGCCTTTCACATACTGTACAATTCACAAACAGGGGAGGGATGCAGTGAGCACAATGCCATCAAGGTTAGACTTTTCAAAATCAATGGACAAAAAGAAAGCAGTCATGTCAGACAGTCCGATACTGCGAAAGCTCTTTGGATAGGGTTTGTAGAGATTGAGACCGGAGGACTAGTTCTGCACCTATTTGATTGACAAATATTTACGGCAAAGGATTGATGTTCAAGCTGGAGCGAGTTAAACAGTACATATTATTATATTTTCATTCCATACATTGATCTTATTTCATTAAATTCTCTGTCATGTCCTCAAACTCATCGGCACAAAATTGTAAGTTTAATCCATACACATGACAAAGATAAGTACACCTACTTGCGATGCACACCCAAAATAACCCTTAATACATTCTTACCTCGTCTGCACATTTAAGTTCCGGGTTGATTTTAGGTACATCTACTAAATTACCACTTGAAAAATCATAGATTATTCATGAAACGTACATTCTAAGATGCATTAACCCGTCATTAAATTGCCAACAAGACTGCAACGAACTGAAGCCAATCTGACAATACGATCCACGCTCAAATGCTTACTGCAACACCTTTAGAGTATTTCAACATCCCTCACAAGGCTAACAACGTGAAATCAGCACACAAACCCTAAACACCACGCGACTGCAAAACCCAAACCCAAACTCCAAATGTTCAACAGTAAAAATGGGATGCAGTCGCGAAAGTTAGCCGAACTAAAGAAAGCCACCAGAACATACCCTGTGATCGTACTCGTTAGCATGACACAGCTGAAGCAACAACAACGTCACCAAACACGCCACCCCCAACAGGCCAACCCTACCGAGGGTAGCCATCATCTCCAACCCTAGCTCTCAAATCGCCTCCCGATCTCTCCCGTCCGTCGAACTCTGCGCTTCAAACAGAAACAAATTGCTCAGCTCCAACAAAAGCAACACCAACAATGCAACATCCCAAGCGCAACTAAACACGACTCCTATACCAATCCCAACAGATCTGTGATCTGAAACCCCAGATCGGAATGCAAAAAGGAAAATTTCTTCAAGGTGATCAAGGGATTCTTCGAATTAAGTTACCTGATTCTTCAGCGATGCATCGAGGCTGCAGAGAAGTGAAGATTGCGGTTGTTGCGAGGTGGAAGTGGAAGGGAGGGAGCGGGAGCGCGTGAGACCATTGTAGCGACGGAGGAGACAGACGTGCGAGTACGGCGATGGTAGCGGCGCGGTGCGGCGCGGCGGGATTGTGTCGTGGGCGTAGACGTGAGTATACTACTTTCGTACACGTACAAAAATTGCTGTAGCTAATTGAGGAAACAGATATTTTCAACAAAATTTGGACATGTTGTTTTGGTAGATGTAAACCACTTGCATAAAAAAAATAGAAGAAGAAGAAGAAGAAGAAAGGTTTAATCAAATTTTATTAGAAAAAATAATATTTAATAGAGGTGTAGACAAAAAAATTTCATTCTTCACTTAGATCTTTTCTATTGAATCAATTCTCCACCAAATTTAGAACTAACTACATGTTCTAAAAGCTGAGAAAGGAAAAAAAATTGTATTGAAATTTGAGGGTGTAGGTAATTGTCCTATCATTTTTTTACCCTGCTAAGCAAATTTTGCTCCTAAAATTCTTAGAGGATATGCCAAGCTCATCAACTATTTTAATTTGCAACCAATAACATTGTTTTGACTCTAGACTGCTTTTTAGAATTTGAAAGTGTCTAAAATCAAGAGAGCATCTTGTTTGAAAACAAATTAGTATTAAATTGGTGATAGAGTGGTGGTTGATTTTACAGCTTCCGGACTATGATTTTAATTTTATTATTTATAAATTTTTTTACTATTATGTTTTTGATATGCCCCAAACTTTAATACCTTTTGTCTTTCTTTTATAGCTTTTAGAATGTATTGTTAATTAAAAAATTTGGTGAAGTTTTGACTATGTGGAAAAGCACCTTAATGAGGAATGGTCTTCTTGTCTCGGATTCTACAAGTAAATTTTTTGGAAAGTTCTTCAATGGGTAGAATGAAAAATCCTTTTAGAGTTTTTTGGTAAGAATTTCAAGAATATTAAAATTTTATTGAGTGAAATGTTACTAACTACAATATGACTTCAAATATTTAAAAGTTTGTTGAAAAAATCTAGTTTCTCAATTAGTTATGGTAATTTTTGAAGTCACTATATAACTATAAGTTCCAAAGTTTTTATTTATTGTTTTTTCAAATAGTAGTTCTTGAAAGTCTTTATCCTTAATTGTCAAGCTAAAATTGACAAATCTTTTTTTTTTCATAAGCATTCTTTCAATGGTAAAATATCACTAGATGGTAAAATATAATTTTAAAAATTATAAATTTTGACTAAAATCCCTACGGAAAAAACAGAATTTGAACCAAGGATATAGTAGTATTGTGGAGTTTGTCAGGATGGGTGGGCCCTCTTATGCTTTTCTCCCCCAGTTAGAACCGATCGTGTTTTTTATTGCCAAAACATTCATCTACTCGAATATTTTTAATGTATTTGAGTGATTTTTGAGCTAATTCAATACCTTTCCATAAGTTTAAATTGTATAAAACATTATCATAATTCAACAGTTTGGTTATAGGCAAAAAATTTGCTAAAATGTCTTGCCTTCAAATCTATTGATTTGTTCTATTAGTGAGGGGGATTAGTATTAGCTACATTATTTTATTGGTATTAACAAAATTAGTATGATATAGTAATGTTTTGAATTGTTCTAATTAAAATAGTGTGACTTTTGTAAATTAGAGCCACGTGCACTAAAAGAACAAATTGATGTATCTGAAAGTAGTCTACCAACAATACATTGGCCCTAAGTGCATCTCCACCTTCACAAAAAATAAGAAGAAAATGATATTTTTGTATGAAAGTAGGCAATCAATGCGTGGGCTGACCAAAATGATTGTCTTTGGTATAGCAATAATTGCGTATTTATTGGGGTTGAAAACTTTGTCAAATATCTTTTTTTCTTTTACAAATAGGACATTGGAATAATAAATGATGAAGACTTTGTTTGCTTTTGCCTAGGAGGAGAGTTGTGATTGGTGGAATTTAATATAACAAGCACAAGTAAGGTAAATATGAAAAGTTGTGAACCATACTTTAAAAAGAGTGACTTAATACTTAGACTTGATGAATATTTGTTGGATAGGTGGAGATGTTTTAAGCTAAGTAGGCATTAAGTTTCTTTAATTTTTTGAAAAACAGACTTTTGCAAAACTAAAAATCTTGAATATTTACTAAAATTCTAGTTTTTCAAAAATCACATTTTATAAATGATCATAAGAATTTTGATAAATATAATAACTAAAAAAATAAAAATTCTTGGATGTTCTTTAGATTTGCAATTCAATTCTTACTACTGTCTGAATTCATTCAATTTGTGTGAGATCCCTTTACAAAAATATAATCTATTTATGTATGAATGAAGTCTAATTAGTTTGAACATTTGGATGATATTTAATCCCTAAAGATTGAGGTACATATTGGGCACAAGTTGTGAAAAAATGCAACTTTTAGGGCATTGAAAAAAAATTGAAAAAAAATAATTTTCTTCAAAATGCAACTCTACAATTTTGTATCAAACTACTATGAGAATAAGTGGAAAAAATTTCAAAAACTTTAAACCTACAAATTGAAAGATTAAAACATTTGAAGTTAGAATTTTTTATTTTTTTGTCTTGCATGACACAGCCAATAGACTTGAATTCCTCCTAAAGTGAGACTTTAATACTATATATGGTCAATTTTTTTATCCTTTGCATCTTGTATCATGTAAGTTACATACCTGCTAAATTTCAAAATTATAGGAGGAGTTTTGAACATGTTGCTTGAAGTTGCTTGGGCTGCCCCAAAAGTTTAAGGCAATATAACTTTTGATCTAGCACCCAATTGAAGTAATTAAAAATTATATTTCCACTGAAGGTATACATGTCCTTGTGTCAAAACTTGAAGAACATTCGTTAAGAAATGACATTTGTTATGCACCTACCTAAGATAACCTATGTACTATACATTCAATGATCATTTGGTCCTTTAAGATTAAATGAAAGAAATGAATAAAAATGAATACGGATGAACATACTAGATGAATGAAAATGATTATGAATGAATGTCGATGAAAGTTGAACAACAATTATAATTTTGAGATGGTATGAAAATTTTGTAGACCACAATATATTGAATTTTTTAAATTGTAAAATTCCATAATAATGGGCCTTACAAATTTGCATATTGTGTTATTGTGGCAGGGCATACTAATTGAAAAATCTTTAGTATTATCCATCGTTGAAGCTTGTTTTTGTTGACTTAGTTAGTGAGGAAAACAAAACTCATGCCACTTGTGTAAAAATTGCTTTAAGAAGAAATACTGAATCTAAGTCAATCCAATTGGTTATTATTGTTGCTTAATTGCTGCAACTAGCTACAACATTGTGAAGGACAGAGTTTAAAATTTAAAAAATTTATGTGTGTTTTCATTCATATATTTTTAGATATGATTTTTTAAATTATAATTATTACTTTATTACTTGAGATCTTTTCAATGGTTTATTTACAACTTCTATAGATAGGAAAGTGAGCACTTTAATCTTAAGAGGATAAGATGTATCACCAAGGTGCTTTGCCAAAAATAATTTGATTTATAGACCAATAGGTTTATTCAATAGTAATCAAAAAAATCATTCATTGGCCACATTTTGGCCTTTGACTATAGTATTTCAAGATTAACCTTGGAATGACAAGGCTAAGACTAAGGCAATCAGCCAAAAAATTGCCAAATTTTTTGGATGAATAGGTGTAATATTTATTTCTATGGTTTCTCTCAAAGTCACATTAAGAAAAATTTCAGCCCTCTAGAAGGCTGGTAAGGAATTGATTTAGGGAACCCCTTTGAGGCAATTTTAGAATGAGTAAAAAAATGTTTTTTTGAAAATATTTTTAATAAAAATAATAATAATAAAAAAAATTAAAGACCTGACGTGGCACTACTAGTGCCATGTCAGCACCCAATTTAAAAAAATTAGAAGTTAAATTAAAAAATAAAAATAAAAATTTCTTATTTTGATTTTTTTACATAATTGCACCGGGCGGGTGCAGAACTCGCGGCCTTCTGGAGGTCATAGTTTTTTCCTAATGTTCTTTAGCCAATGCAAAATTTGGTTGCTTAGGAATTAACCTTGTAACAATGTAGCAGCCTAATAGTATCAAATGGTTGACAGAGAATCCTTCTATATATAAAAGATAGAAGTGCAAATGTTCACCCTTGGAATTTTGTGTAAATAGGGGAAGTCTTGCATAGTAGTTTGACCTCCAATGAGCGCTCTTAGTATTTTTTTAAAGAAATGATCCACGCCGTACTAAAAAAGATGTTATCCACAATGACCAATCCAGTGTTCTGGGATTAACCATGTAATGATGTAGAAGGCAAAAAAGCATTCAATGGATGACTTTCTAGATCATTGTAGAAATGAAGAATGCACCTATTGGTCCAAAAATCAATTTTGAGTAGTTGCATTGGTCGTAAGCCGTTGTCCTTCCAAGGTTATCCTTCTAAAGACAAGCTAGTTTCCGTAGAACTCATCCTTTTTGCTATAGTGTGAATCATTTATTCAAAAAAATCCACACACTCATTGGAAGTCAAACTACTACACAGGAAGAACGGGGAGGCGTTACCCTCCCCGGTGTTTATTTCCACAGTGCAGCTTCACCCCCCCTTGACTTTCTTTAAACGGAAAGTCAAGGGGGGGGGGGGGGGGGGGGGGGGGGGGGGGGGAAGCTGCACTGTGGAAATAAATACCGGGGAGGGTAACGCCTCCCCGTTCTCCCTGTGCTATACAAGACATTCCCTTTTCGCTCCCCTTTTTGCACAGAATTCCAAGGATGAACATTTGCACTTCTATCTTACATGGAAGGATTCTCTTCATCGTGTTTGTCATTCATTGGACACTTGGTGTATGCAGGAGAGTTACAAATTTACTCTGAGTAATGCATAATTCTTCTAGATGTGTGATTCTGGATGAGTCACCAAGTACAAATCTAGAATACTTGTGCCCAACTTAGAGCATTATTTTTTGGTATCTTCAACAGGGCTTTTTTTTCCACTATACAAGTTGCGTTTCTGGCAGTGTGCCATTGCATTAAATTTGGAGGGACTTCAGAACATTTGTTGCTTTTTGTCAAAACTGGCAAAATTTTGCCCAAAATAAAAGCCCTGATCTTCAGAAGCTGCGCAGTGCACATTGTGAGCAAACATATACTTGTGCTGTGACCTTCAATGTATCTGCAAGATAATAAGTTTTACAGTATCCACTACTATTCAAGAGAGCTCAATTCATGTCAACTCTTCAAGGTCCACAATGTGACCTCTCTTTACTGACATCAACCGATTCATGATTGCATGGACCATCAAGGGCAAATCTTCCAAATTTTTGGGACTAGCCCCAAAGAGGAGGCGGTCTTGCATACACAAAAGTAACATGAATGTGAGGAAGTTTGAGTATGACGTTACTCAAAAAACAAATTCTGCAACAGACACAAAACTCTGCTACCGAAGCTGCTTCTTTGTATTTTATCACCTCCAATTCTTTGCAACATTATCTGCACAGAATCAGAGCTCGTAACCCTCTCTGCAACCGGAAACAACAGGCTACCGAAGCTTCTTGCATTTGTCACCTCCAATTCTTTGCAAACTTATTCTTAGAGAATCAAAGTTCGTAGCTACTCCTCTCTGCAACCCGAAACAACAGGCTACCGCAGCTGCTTCTCAGTGTATTTTGTCCCCTCCAATTCTTTGCAAACTGATCTGCACAGAATCAGAGCTCGTAACCCTCTCTGCAACCTGAAACAACAGGCTACCGAAGCTTCTTGCAGTTTGTCACCTCCAATTCTTTGCAAAATTATTATTAGAGAATCAAAGTTCGTATCCTCTCTGCAACCCGAAACAACAGGCTACCGAAGCTGCTTCTCAGTGTATTGTCACCTCCACTTCTTTGCAAAATGATCTGCAGGCACAGAATCAGAGCTCGTAACCCTCAGTCTCTGCAATTCGAAACCACAGCATGCTTCAGTTTCCCCCATTTTTCACCCTGCTGGCTTTTCTTCGTCCTTGGTTTGGATACCTCCTCAGGTCCCTGTCCGCCATGGTTTCCAGTGTTCTCCTTCAGTTTCAAGGGTCTCAGTTTGTTAAGAGCCTTGAAATCAAACACCTGGTGGCCTGAATCATCGGTCCTGACCTGGTCGTCAAATTGATGATCCCACACAATGTCTCCGTCCGTCACCGCGTACACCATCTCACTAAACACGGGCAGCATCGAGGACTTCTCCAGAGCCG
This sequence comes from Neckera pumila, assembly GCA_963969595.1. Taxonomy (NCBI): domain Eukaryota; kingdom Viridiplantae; phylum Streptophyta; class Bryopsida; order Hypnales; family Neckeraceae; genus Neckera; species Neckera pumila. The sequence goes on along the minus strand of OZ018415.1, from coordinate 19,389,719 downwards.
ACACGGTGGCCAGGAAGCTCACGTCTTGACGGATCATGGCCTGTCAATCACAGCGAAAATTGTCAAAAACACTGACATCATTTTTTCATTCATTGTCTGTATAATTTGAGACTAGCAACTTCAAATTGCAATGAATTGTTGCGGTCACATCGAGGAAGAGCTCTCACTTGTTGCAATCTAGCTTTCATTGTGAACATCAGATGAAATAATTGGATGATATTTTTCCAAGATGAAAACGTGACGGATTTTGTGACAAGGGTTGTGACAATGTGTACTTAGTATAACAGATGTGAAAGCGATGTGAAAGAAAACTTTCTTGTCAAGATATTAGCAAACAAGATGTAAGTGTCTTCATTGCATATTCGAGCACAAACTTACAAGCATTTGATTAAGCATTTGAGCCAAGTGGTTAATATTAGCAATTTGACTTTGTTTCGTCGATTTTTCTGACAATTGGAAGAGGAATCTAGATTTTGTTTGCAAATATTTCTCGAAAACCATATAAAAGTTTGAATTTTTGAGGTGCTGAATATAGATATCCTTAGTCTCTCATGTTCAAATGTACAATTTATGTAGGAATCTCCAGGGCCATGTTTTGCAACATGGTAGCAATTAGGTGTGCTTACATTAGTGGAAATCATGACGTGTATCAACAAAATATATTTCCACAAGAGTATATGGAAGATAGGTTTCTACAAAAAGTAGTTTTTAAGAATTAAAAAGAATTTTGCTATAATTTGAAAGATGGTGTTGGTTTGGTGTCTTATCAGCCAACTTAAACTTCTGCTAAAAAATGTCCCATTCATTTTGCGGGAGGATTATTTCTCATAATTCCCTCTTGGCGCGTGAATAAGCGTAATGTGATTACAGATTTTTCATTCACTGATCACATATTTCATCCATTTTTAGATGGGCGTTTAAATTGGATAATCTCCTCATTGTTAGGAATTTTGAAAATAAACAGGCATTCCTTGTTAGGCTTTGCCCTCCTCGTCAACTTGATTATTTTCAAAATTCCCTCCACCTCAGTGATTACCCTATTCATAATTACGTCAAAACAATCAAGAAACCAAAAAAACATGCATTTAAAGAGCAAGATGTACCTCTGCATCCATGTTGTAGAGAGGGCTATTTTCGTCAATTATATGACGAATAATGAGTCCATACTTGAGATATGAGACATGGGGTCGGACAAGCTTCAAACTCACTCCAGTAATGAAGGGGGCTGGGTGGTCAGGCAAAGTGATAAAACGTTGACAAACAAGCTCAAAGTGGCATTCAATCATGATCAGTTGCTTAGGGTCCACCAAATTGAGCCGTATCAAAAATGACCTGCCAAAAACAGTTACATATAACACTATACATCAAAGTTAATATCATCTAACGGTAGCCTCAACAAGAAAAATATTGGATGCATTTAAAGCAAAACGTCTTAAAAAAGGGGCAAAATGGGACAAGAACAAACATCCATAGCTTGAAAGAAAAGAATAAGATAGGAATGTGTTTTCTTTTCTTCCAACATAGCCTAATATACAAAGACCAATGAATTACATGGAACTAAATTAGGAGGGATTGCCATTTGAAGTAGACTTCTATACTCTTAAAGTGGACTCCTATAAAAATAAATTAGAATTCTACATGGAAGTGTGCAATAGTTGCAAGAGGAAAATGGGAATTGTTGGTCAGCAGAAGTTCCAGAAGAGGCTTGTGGAAAACAAGGGAAGCCAGTTTCCAACTTACAAAAAACCATTCTTATCATTGGACTTGAACTTTTTGGGTTGCTTTTAGTTTGACAACAAGGTTCCTAAAATCTAGTTTCTCCTGACTCACATAGAAACAAAATGCATCATTAAAACTCAACAAAGGCATTTCCAACTCTAGTAAGTTGAAAAATTCATTTCCAATTCCACCACAACATGGAAGTTTGCTCTTACTACCCTAAGAAAAGAATGAGGAAGGATAGGAAGTTGTACTTGTATGTTTTCTGAGCTTCATGTCCAGGAAGGTGAGATTCAGCCTCCGCATATTGATCATCTGTGATGAGGGCCACCATGGACCAACGCACTGGTTCGACAGGCTGAGAGAGCCGGTGAAACACTGCATGCAAAATACCAATGAACAGGGAGAACTGGTAGTTAGTGCATTATGAGCCGGTTTATTTCCCCAAATTTTCAGTTGAAAAATCAAAACTTCAATCAAATAACTGGGTCACTATTTCAGAAAATTTTCTACTTAAAGTAAAACTACAAGGAATAGCTGAAGATTATCAATGAAAAAACGTCTTCCAATTAAAAACTGTAGATACTAGTTAATTGGGTCAAATCTCTCCGCCAACCCTGATGTATACAATAGAAGCTATCAATTCATCATCCTAGCACTGGAATTAGATTGTAAAGTCTAACTCAGCTACATTTACATTTGTATTCTCAGTAAACTTACTTGTGTGAATGTAATCCTTATGTATTCAAATGGGCCTTTGACACCATACTCTTAACACACTAGTGACGATGGAAAAATCCCTCTCTTCGAGAGAGATTTGACTTAAAATGTCCACTAACACCTCCCTAGCAAGGTCTATTTATCAGTCAAAAGCAAACAGATTCATTAGAATTGGTTTAACATAAAGGAATTAGAGATATTTTCTTAATTTTTAAAGCAACTTGAAAGAATTTTTCAATTGCAAAAACATATCCAAAGGAAGTAGAGGCTCATACCTGCACCACTGAAAAACACAAACATGAGCTGAGCTAGGAGTGTATTGAGATTGGCCACAAGTAAGGCATACGGGGACATGGCCTCAATTTTCGCCCCTCCAAAAGTTGTAGACAAGGAGAAGCTGAAGATGAAAATGCGAATGCTCTTCTCTAGAAAGCCTGACAGGCCTCCAGCATCCCACCAGGGATCGAGTCCTTTGAGCACTTGGAGCCCTTCCATGTCCACCAAGTAGAACCCTGAGACTTGCAACACCCTACCTCAAGGTCAATTTTCAAAACCGAGTTGACGACACGAATTATTCTTTCAAGTTACCTTAGACCTACTAACAATTCAATTATACTCAAGGCTATTGAGGAAGAGTCTAGGTTGTCAGCTGAAATACAAAACTTTGATTAAAATATGAACTCAAAAAGATAGATATGAAACTCAAAAATGAGAGAAATTGAATGAGCATCATACATTGACCCACCTGTGAAAAGGATGCTCAATAGAACGGGACTGGAAAATATAATGAGCACAAACATGTAAAGAGGGAGCCTCAAAGCATAAATGTAGATGTCATAGGCTTTGCTTAGAAGACTCTCCTTTTGGCGAACCTGCATTCATACCCATCAACTTTCGGCTAAAACTTCTTCTTCTTCTGCTTTTTTTTCTTAAATTGATCCTAAACTTTTTCGAAAAGCAGCATGATTTTGGAGGCATCTCAGGACTAGTTCTAGTCAGTTGAATGGATACTCTTTGGCCATAACATTCAGGCTACATATTAACATTAATGTGAATCAATTCATAGTCTTCACAAAAAATTACTGACCACTAGAAAAGGAAGGAAGTTCCCTCGCAAATCAAGAATACCAAAACAACACGAAGAATTTTAGGAGCATGAGAGTCGATAAAACGAATTCTAAACTTCAATTCAAGGCTTGACGCATCAATTCCTGAGAAAATGTAGTCCCCATTTTCAATAACACCCTTGGGACACACATCTTGGCTAATTTCAGCTCGTACCTCCACTGCTTTAATAGCGGCTTTCCCTCGAGGCCCCCCATTCTCACAATCTGCTAAGAATTTCTTCTTCACTGTCCAGACACATACACACACACATCAATGTTAAGTCTTTTGAGTCTTTGTTTTTGCAGTTGTCTGTCATCGACAATGGAGAAGAGTGATCGAGTTCTCTCGCAACTGCTAAAAAAATGTCTTGAACATGCTACACCTCCAAATTCATAAACGAATCAAAACATCATTAAAAACTTGCAAGTCATAGAAAAGCTCATTGACACACCGATTCCATCAGTCGCATTTCTAAAAACTTTGACAGAACTTACCTGACGCCATGATCAATCTGCAGTCTTGAAACCCTCGACGCTAAAAGGAAATCCTCCAACTCACAAAGAGGCAGTCCATGTCTCACAGTGGCTATGAACTGAGAATCCGGGAAGCCATTCTGACCTTAAAAAGAAGCTCCTGAAAGAGAGGTCATCTCTTTCTTCTCTCCAAACAGACGAAAAGAGGAAGCAAAAGAAAACTAAGTAATCTTCGTTTCAAATCCCCACGCAAATTCAAAACTATTCACTACTAAGAGGGTGGGCCGAATTCCGAGGACGACAAACCGAAAGGCAAACAAACTGCGAAGGAGTGAACACAATTTGTGTGGTTCCAGGAACTACTAACACGAATCTTTTGAAGCCTTTTTAATTTCTGACCTCTCTGACTGATTGGGCTATGGCTAGTTTCAATAGAATTGCTTCGTGTCAAATACTGTCAAATACTGTCAAATCCTAAACTGCAGATCTCGAATCCCAGTGCCAGAACCTCAAAACCCTGTTTCAAATAATACCAGAACACTAAACAATCCTCACACGAAAGCTTCATCTCAATCAAAAGCTTCAAACTTGTTCGAATTTGTTAACTAGTAAAGCCTGTCAATGGCTTTCTGACAAGAACCAAGGCCCTGTGCTGCTTCGAAACAGAGAACAATGCAAACAATGTTACACTTACAAATTCTAAGAGTCCATGGGATGCTCTCTACAAAGGACACTTACAAAGTTTTAAGAGTTCACTAGATGCCGAATTGTAGACACAAAAAGGTCTGGATCCCACAGAATGGGAGATTTTCCAGGCTGAGGCATGATTCTTGACTGGGTGGGTTATCTTCAATTTCCGGATGCTCCAGCTGGATGTGTTGAACGAAGAGCTTTTCTTTGGATCCAAGTGTGAAGAATTTAAAAATTTAAAAATTTTAAAAAAAATCAGTGATGGGGGCCTACCTTGCTAGCACGTGTACAGTTTTGACATGGCTGTCGGTTCTTTGAAATGGGTCAACGCGTGATGCAGATTGGTCGTTGATTTTTGTGGTCTGATGGAACAGTCAACCCTCTCTAAATGCACATTCCATGTAGATTCTGAGAATTTGTCGTATTGGGAATAACTTATAGGGAGTGTTTGATTGGATGACTTCTTTATATTAAGTTGTGAGCAGCGTTTTTTTGGGGGCGAAATTTTGCACTTGTCAGACTATTTCAGCCTGTCGGACACCTTCCCTCCAGATTTGCTCCAGTGGTTTGAAGGCTTCTGGCGACACTTGTCCAAAAAAAAAACACTGGTTGTGAACACCCTGGTGACAGCAAGAGTCGATTAAGGGTATGTTTGCACTTGCTGTACTTGAGTGATGAGAGTGTTGTTTGCAATGTGAATCTGGTCCAGAAGTAGGTCTAAATTCGTTCCTAAGATCCTCATTGACAACGCTCTTTTAACACTAATTGAAAAAATATTCTTTATCTCTAAATCATGTAGAAGGATAAGGTACATTAATGAGGTAGGCAACCAAAGATTACGAGAATGACTTCCTAACAAAGGTGAATATTTCAAAGGAGCTAGATGCATTGGTTGAAATCCTCTGACAGGATTTGGAATCTAGCAACAAATCACGAAGAAAAAAACCATTAGACATTTTAGCCCTGTATAGAAATTCACTATTAAATATGAAATGACAACAAGGATGTATTATGTCCTTGGAATGATTTTAAAAAGGGTTGTAGGATGGAGAAAAAAAATTCATTTGATTTTTTGAGAGAGTTGCTTTAATGCATTTTAAGTGAATAGTCTTGAATATTCCCTCACTATTGTATTATTGACCTTTCAAAAGAAGAAGATGCTTGATCCATAGATCACCTTTAGCTATAGTGTAGTTTGGCCACTTCTTGTAGTATACTCTTTGATGTGAATTTAAGCTATAAAATGATACTTTTTGAATTTGAACCCAACTAATGGAATGAAGTTTATTAAATGTACTTTCTACTCCAATTTGAAAATTTGATATTTTATTGCAAATTGAACTTTAAACCTATGACCATGGTTTGTCAATTTTCTAATTCTAGATTGACACAATAACTTTGGTTTATACCATGATGTTATACACTAAAATATACATCTATGATGAAAATTTCAGATTCTTTGAACATATTTTGTACTTGATATAAATTTTATTCACATTTTCCTTGAAGAATTCACAATAATTTCAAATTTTCACCCAAAAAAAACTGGAATGTTTACGATTCACAAAGACATGTGATTTCATCTTTGAAAAATAACTATAAAAATTCTCATTCATATATAGTTGCAAAATGACAACAAACAGAGTGAAGGATTGTGAGGCTTGAATCCATGGTCACGGGCTTGTCCTTTCAGGTTAAAGACAGTGCAATAGGAGAACCTTAAAGACAGTGCAATAAGAGAAGGTTGAGGTGTATGTTTCATAACATTCTTGAACTTCAAGAATACATCTCTTTGCCTTCCGCAAAATTGTGCCACTGTAGAGGTAGCACCCAGCTTCATGTTCAATAATGTTATGTTCAGAAGAGTTTGTTTCTGAGAATTACTCAATGCATACAATTCTAATGAAACGTTACAAGAGGACAAGATGAAAACACGTCTAAATATGCTGACAAGTCAAATAGAGAGCAGAGTTTGATATCACAAATGACACTACCGGTAAGAAGGTGAAAGTGCCCATCAAATTTGCAAATGTCAGAAAGAGCACACCTAGTGTAGACAAAAAGTGTGAACGCCAACTTATAATCTAACCCAGGAAATCAACCTCCCTTTTCTCGACTTCATGGTTGTAACTTGTCTCCGATAACTTCAAGGAACCACAAGTAACAGACTAAAGAGAGAGCATGAGGAAGTCAACATATCGATAACGTTCAAGGAAACCCTGCCAGGAAGAGACAATACAAAAAAATCTATACAATTATACCTTTACAGAGCATCTTTAAGTACAGGGAAGTCTAATCACTTCCACGAACAAACTACATGTCGAATACCGATAGTCAGCTTATTGCAACTACGAACAAGGATCTGAAAAGCGAATGAAGTTCAAGTATATATGTACATATGATTCACTCTGGAGACCCTGGTTCTTTGTCAAATTCTTCCTGAATGAAGCAGTACCTGGAGTGTATTCAGCAATTCCAAGGCGTTTGCAGTGGATGTGAAATCAAACTGCCTCTTCCGCTTGCAGATTGTTCGCCCAAATTCATTATGAAGTTTCATGAAGTTCGGAGCACGGGCCTTTCAAGGATGTTAAGTAAGCAGCATCTATCTTGTCAAGGCCGTCAAAAAGATAACCAAACGGCTCCATTTTAATATAGCGGCCACTTCCTCGACGCACATTCAGATGGCCGTTCTCCCAAACCACGTTTCCTTGGCTGATGGTAATTTCAATGTTTCCCTGAACAGGATCAAATGATGGCTCATGTAAATTTTCGTAGAAACTCAACTATGCAACCATCACACTGTGTAATATACAGGTAGCAACTATTCAGTTCAAGTCCTTAAGAAGATCCTAAACGACTTCTTCTTAATCACTTTAACTGGATACACAATAGAGTTAGGCAAGAACAGATCACATACCTTCATGCTCCAGCCTTCATAAATATTGGTATCAATTCTTGAGTGATGTGTTTTAGCCGATATTGTGGTGGTTGCATTCGGGTTGAAAATGATGATGTCTGCATCAGAGTCTGGCAGCACTGCCCCTTTCCGCGGATAGATATTGAATATTTTAGCACTACCAAGGTCCACAACGCACACATTAAAGGGCCCACAATTAATCCCGGAGCGACTTTGTGAACCATATACTCTCGTGAATGGTTCTCTCTTCAATGATTATCATAAAATTTATAGAAACATTCAGAAACTCATATTGTGAAGACTCTTGAGCAAATCCGGGTCAATAAATCTTGTCACTAAAAGTGACAGACCCTTGCCTTTTATGAAGATTTCTGAAGGTTATTCCATTCTAATAGGTCATGCAAGAAACAAAAATACTCACCAGGCAGCGCTAGTAACTCGGACATAGTCCATGGCTGAAATTTTCCCGGAATTCTGCAATCAACATGTTTGATCACTTAATATCTAAGAATTCCGATATGTGGATATACGAATATACATTTTCTATTTGGCTGACACTTATGATATGCTGCTCGGTGAACAAAAGATTTAACATTTTAATAAATAACAGCTAGTGTGGCTTCTTGTAAGAAGCAGTCTAGGGTGAAAGTGCAGAAAGATAATTACCACCATAGTGTCCCATACAATATGCATTCGCTCCTCAATGCCTGGCACCAGCGGAAGAAATTAAAATCAGAAGAAGAAATTGCTGAGCCCAGACGCAGTAACGGATAACTATAAAAAATACCTGGCTAATACCAATTTTTGTCCGCAGCAAACCAGAGAGTTGTAGGAGAAGAAAAATTCCAGCCTCCACTAAATTCAGTGAAAAAGTGACACAATCTTCTTTAATCTGTAGGAAGTTTCAAATGATCTACAATAACTTACCATTAACGCCATTAGGGATTTTTCGAAAGTCATCTTTCCCGAGAGCCTTCTGAGTCGAATTGAAAGGGCAGTGATCTGTCGCCACCAACTGAGCGAGAAAAAACATGAGATACAAGGATGTTTGAGAAAGTTGACCTTGCAAAAACATAAACCGTAAAAAATGGGTAAGACTATAGCCATTCAAAAATTCACAATGAGGCGATAAAAAACAAACGCAAAGCGCGGACCTGAAGAACTCCTGAAGAAAGGGCGGCTTGAAGAACTCGATTGTGCCCAGCAGGTCGGATTGGTGGACTCATTACATACCTGTTTAGAACCTATGTCAGAGCCCATCTTTACATTGACAATGTAGCATGTTATATAAATTTAGGTATGAATACTTCAGCAAGGATCAAAAGCTCATAAGTCAGGATAACCGCGTACTGAGCAGCGATCTTGAAATCAGGGTCCCAAAGCTTTGAATCATCCAGCGCTAAGCCAGATGCAACTGGCTCCCCTATGACACGCTGCCCTGCAAAATAAAAAACGATAAAGCCTAAGTGAAGTACTTTTTCTTATTCTGTATAACGTGAACTCGCATCAGTACGCTGGTGTACAGGGAAATCAGAAGCATGCCTATCAACTGGAAGAAGCCTAGACCACAAGGCATGTATAGAGATAACAACACAACAGGTAGGACTGTTACAACAAGAATGAAAATGAGCAAGCGACTCTTTAAAAAGCTAGTCCCTGAACCACACAGCAAAGATAACACATACCAAAATGCCGAGCTCGAGAAACCTCGTTAAGAGCATCAACGCTCATAACATGAACAACATAGAGGGGTGTATTCACAAATTTAGCCAACCGAATGGCTCTTGCTGTTGCCTCGCCTTCAAGCTAAAACACAAAGGGTCCACAGTACGCATTTAGACACGACTTGGATAGTAATCAAATAAAATGCTTAGATTCATGTCGAACTCGAACGTTACCCATCAAATAAACACAAAGGTCCGAGGACGTATTCGACAAGATAGTTTTTGAGCAATGATACAGCAAAATCAAAACAGGACATCCTCGGGCAGCTTCAGAAAATCCGAAGTATTAGACAAACACTATTGGGATCCCACAGAAAAAGCTCTCAGAATGTACCACAGCGGGGCGAGAAAGAGGATGTCCTTCAGGCCCAGTGATACCAAGCTCGATCATACGTTTCTGGCCTTCCACAACGCCATCACCATTCTCCGCATGCACTTGTGGAAGAGCTCCAAGCTCTTTACACTTTTTAAACCCATGAAGAAGCTCCTCATCCGTAACCATTAACGCACCCTTGTAAGCCATGAAGAACTTAAAAGAGTTGATTCCTGTACACATGAGGTGAACTTTGGTATGGAAACTACAAGATGACAATCTTCACCTTCAATGTGGAGAAAAAAATCCGAAATAGCAATAGCCATGCGGGATGATTAAAAAAGTGTACCTTTCTCTTTGACAAGCCACTCCATGTCCTTGGAAACATCCGCATTCCATTTGGTAACTGCCATGTGAAACCCATAATCCATGCACGACTTCTCAGCTTTCTTGACCCAAGCTTCATACCCGGCTGCCAAATCTCCGTCGATTGGAAGAGCGAAGTCGATGTGCATGGTGGTGCCTCCAGCCAGAGCTGCCGATTGTCCGCTGAAGAAATCATCGATAGACTCTTGACCCATAAATGGCATCTCCATATGTGTGTGTGGATCTATACCACCTGAGAGAGAAGAAAATCACAAATCAATATCCTACCTTTTCTAAATCCTACCTAAACATCCAAATCCTTTTCTGCATTTCTGCACATTTACGCTTAATATATATCGTCGCATTAATACATTATTCACCTCAATTCCATCAAATTGGCCATAAGGGAAGGTTGCTTTTGTAAGATTCAAGCCTACTTTGGATGAATGAGAAGTTGTTTGGATAATAGCACTCTATTCATCATCCAGAATATGAACTTCGGAGGGCTTATGGGTTCAAATTCAAGGCACAGCCATACCTCCATCAAAGAAGTAGTACCAAATTCGCTTCCAACTAACTAATTAAGGTCGGTTAGTTAGAAGGACGTTGATTATCCTATTTTGTGTCCAAACTTACAAGGTAACTAGTAACTAATGGGAAATTAGGCTTTCGAGTAAGCTACCTACTGCTACTTGGTTGGTTGGGGAGGATTTCGCACTTCAAATCATTTGGAATAGGCACATTTGATATATTTTCCAAAGTCAGGGAGTTGAATTAACAAATCGGGTAAATTGTAAATTCAACAGCAGGAATGAACACCAGTTTGCCACCTAACACACCATGGGCAGTTGAGGAGTGCGGCAATTTAGTAACAAATTCCATAGGTCGGGGGCTAACAAGCTATATGTCCTACTAACTGCATCAAAGACAGAAATAGGGAAACAGCTTTGCTTTCTGAATTTTATAAGAAGTTATCAAAATTTGCAACTCTTCAGATTTGGTGCCCGATGAAGATTTCCGGACTTTGATCATGCAGTTGAAATAGGGATATTCCATAAAAACTACCCCTCTTTTGGCCACCACTTTAACCACAAGCCAATTATTTTTCTACATTATATTCAATAGGATTAAACTGTTATTACCACCGCAAGTATTGCTTAAAAAACTTTGACCTCAAAATTTCAATAATTGAAGTAGAAAAAGTACCAGGCATGACAAATTTGCCACTTGCATCGATAATTCGCACACCGTCAACTGCCTGGGCAGCATACAAAAAGATAAATTTGTGAGCTTCCGAAACACAAGACCATTCCACCGTAAACCGAACTAAATTCATCACAGCAACTACAAAGAGGCATGCTACATTATGGACAATTAGAACAAAGCACATTCGCTGTCAGGGAAACCTTTAGATGGAAAAAGCGTCGAAACCTTAAGATTAGGCGCAACAAGTTTGATAACCCCATCCTCAATGTACACATCTGCTTGTTGCTGATAATCCGCGTTCACCACAGTACCACCTTGTATGAGCAGCTTGCTTGTCTGCTTCGTGCACTCCAATCTTTCATTCCCAACGGTACAAATCTGCAATCATACAAATGAGTTCTCAAAACTCGAATCGAAAGGATACAGTATTAGATACACAAGAAGCTCTTGAACCAGTTGGACTCTAATGCCTAAATTCCTAAAACTTGCCCAGATTATGAATTATGTAGCACTGAAATCAGAAGCGAAATACGTATCATCATCCCACGCTGTAATAGTAACATCTGAGTTCTCAAAAGACACGGCACAACATGCCCAAGAAGCTCTTGAACCAATTGGACTCTAAACCCTAAATCCCTCAAACAAGTCTAGATGATGTAGAATCGAAAAAATGTCGTCAGGTTCGTGAAAAACACAAGGTAATCAATGATTCTCTGAATGCAAGTAGAAACAGTACTGGAAAATTTAAACAGTAACAAAAGGAAAAAAGCTTTTGAACCTCGAAACTCTAAATCCCTCACAAACAGGTCCAAATGATATAGAATCGAAAAATTGTCGTCAGGTTTGTGCAACAGTCAAGGTGATCAATGATTCTCTGAATGAAAGAAGAATGAGTACCGGAGAATTTGAACTGAGACAACAACAAAAGAAAGAAAACATGACAGAGAGATGAGTGGTGGCATTAATTTACTTACATCAGCTTGTGCATCAGACGAGTCTGCAAAGACGAGTAGCAACAAAATGGCAACGACGAAAACGGGAAACTTCAACATTCTGATTGTGGGCTTCATTTCCTGAAATTGCGAGCTCGGCTCACGGGCGTGATGGGCTTGCAATCCACAAACCTAAACCGCTCCAGCAGCGAGCACACTGCTATGGCGATCAGACAAGGAGCAATTTGCAATTTATTGATGAGTGGTTTACACCGAGACTAGAATAAGAGAAGGTCCAGCGGTATGCCACACAAGCGCATCTTAAGCCCATCCTAGAGTTTTTTGGATGAAAAATGTGCAATAAAAGCTTGACCCAGCCAACATATTGTCTTTGGCACAACAAAAATTGCATTTTTGCTGAGATCGACAACCAATGTTAAATTAAGCTAAGGTAAACTAGCTAATAAAAGGCAAACCATCCAATGCAATGATCCATTACAATTTTACATCAACTAATGTCATGATAGGATTTTTGCAATAAATGAGATTTGAGCTAATTAGGTTGAGTTAGTGGCCACAATCAAGCAGACCCATTATAGACTCCATTCCACTTTGGAGCTCTACTTTTGGATCCAATTCAATGATGTTGTGTTCTGATGTAGTTTTGATTGCAGGGTGTGCAATTGGAACTCAAAGTTTTGGAATTGGAGATGAAAGGGTTAGAATTGGGTAAGAAAGTCACCATTTAATGAATTCAATCAATGAACTCACCCATGCGGCTTCTACACATGGCAAAAGATTCACTTATTGTTTCATTATACAAGGGGTGCTTTGGGGATTTCCTCTAGAACCATGTAGGGAAGTAAGAGAGCCACATTAGAATCCAAAAGGACAAAAAGAGTCTTCCTTCTAGGAATTATGATGGGAAGCTATATGTTTTTGCTTTGACTGCGTATAATATATATTTACTTCCAAAAATGAGTTGACCAAAATACATGTGAAATTAAAATCTTGATTTGTTGTTCTTTTGCAAAATAATAATTGTGAATCCAATAACTGTAAGTATGCACAGTGACATTCTACAATGGGCTTCCTATCTTATATTTTGAAGGTTGTAAAGCCCTTAACATTGCAAAAAGCCTCTAATTGAAGGGGGGGCAAAAACAAGTGCCTTTCAAATGAAAGTAAAAAATAAATTGACCTCACAATTGCAAAGGGTGGAAAAAAAGGTGACCTAACATTTAAAAAGCTATCCTAAAATAGAAGGTCAAATGAAGGGCTCCCTTGGATATCCATTTTAAAGTTTTGGTCTCAAAATTGTTGAGAATAGATGTTTGGTCATATTGTTTTGTTTCAAATGATTATTTTTAATACTTGGCTTACAATCATCAATACTTGACAAAAAGTAATGGTAATTCTCGTAAACACAACCATATGCTAGTATATGAATATGGTTTTTCAAAATAGAATTGGATGAAGAATGAACGAAGCAGCAAAATGAAGCTTAGAATATTGGATGCAGCTATAAGTAGATCTTTATGTGGAAAAGAAATTGAAGCTTTATATTGATCTGGTACTTTCAACATTTGGAGTAGCATGAAGTACTATAGAGTAGTTGAATTAGACATAGACTAAGATTGATCATGATAGATTAGACGCACCTATATTCTAATAGATTTTTATTGGCTTCATGACTATATTTGAATATGTTTGAAGTTTCGAACATAATTTGTTGATTTATTGGATTTCAACTAAGCTTTATTCTATAAGTGATTTAACCCCTAACAGGCCAAGGCCTTTTTTCAGCCAAAAAAAATTCAAAATTGTCATTTCTATAGCAAAGAGTAAAAAAATTGATTTTTTTTGCACATATAATTATAGGATATTACACCTAACTAGTATGAATTCTGTAGACAAACTTTTAGAATTTTTGATTGCATAGATAGAAAGATATCAGCGTTTAAAGTGAAAATTAAATACGTTTTTCAGTACATTGCAGAACTAGATTATTTGACTTTGAACCTTCTTAACTTTAATTTTTTGCACTATAGAGTTTTGAGCTTTGAATCTTTGTGGCTAGATCCACCCTTCAAAATATAACACAAAACTCAACCACAAGGGCTAATGGTTGGTGCAATGGCAAAATAGCAAGAATAGGTGGGACGAACAAGAATTTCTTGCAATGAATTAGTGATTGTGTATTTTATTGAAAATGAGATTTTGCATTATTGTTGGCAATGCTCTGAAAGCATCCTCAAGGCACCCTCCAAACAACTCAAAAAATTTAACTTTTGACTAATGTGGAATTAAAACTTTTGAATACTATCATAGATAGTGCATCAAACATCACTTGAAATAGACACAAGAAAAATCAAATTTGGATACTGGATCATCAAAATAAACCTCATTACAAGCATTCAAGCTAAGAGCATTTGCACTGTTACTTGTTGGCCCCGCCCACAACAAGGCTCAATGTAGCAAGTTTTAGGGCCTACATATTTTTTTTGTGCATCCAAAAAGCAAAACTTTTGATGCAAAGAAACATTGATGCTAAACCAACAAGTCATGGTTCTTTGCCACATTAACATAAAGACTAGGTTTGCAGCTCTAGCAAGGAGCCACGAATCATTTGGACTTGAAGGGAGTGTTTTTGGATCAATGGTGGGAGACTTGCATCTTATCTTCCTTCCAAGCTTTTTTTTTGGAACCTACAATAAAGAATTGGCATATACTCTAGTCCAAGTGATGGTGCAAATGCTTTAAAAGACCAAATTAATAGAGGGTACAACAAATAATAACTAAAAAAATAAAATTATGCAAGTAATATTCTATATTTGCAAATAGACAGGTTTTTGGATCTACATTAAATGATTTTTAATAGTTTTCTAATGGTGGCATATTTGAGATCTATTTCTATTCTAGTCATGTGTTAGTAGAAGTGAGGATTAGAACCTTCTATACTTATGCATTAACCAAAAAAATCAATTTACATCTACTAAATCAGTATACCAAAGACTTATTACAATCACCTTTTTATACTTCACCAAATCTACCTTGGTATATTTATCAAAAATGCAACTTGAAATGTACAAAGTGCACCCATTTCAAAAGGTGATCATTTTTGTTGTACATACTTTAGAGTATCACTTAGGATGATCTTCAAATCTAAAAGAAATAAATTAGAACAAAGAAGAATGGAAACCCAGAGAACTTCATTTGGGTGGTTTTATTTATGACATTTAAATGCAGTTATCAATTTTGAATACTCCAAATACTAAAAATTTATTTATCAGTATACCACATGTACGATTTCATAATATTTTCAAATCCCAAGCATTAGCAGCATTTTCTATGATATTTGAATTGTTACCTTTGAATTGTTAGTATGGTAAAAGAATAGTAAAACTTTTAACAGATCATACTCAAAAATGTAAATTAACATTGTATTTTTCCACTTCAATTTGGCACATATTATATAGTTTAATATTTCAAATTTATTACACAAACTTATTACACTAAAGTATGTTTCAATGTAATTTGATAGAGATAGAATTTTAAAAATGTATATAATTTAATAAGGTATTTTGTTGATATATATAGAAAGAACTGTTATAATAGTAGGATTTTAATTACAAGTATGGAGTAATATAATGGAATGATACAATGCATTCAAATTTTCAAAAAATATTAAATAAAAGAATATAAATCCTTATAATTTGTAAGAAAATCAAATGTATAGGAATAACGATAGATTTCAGTTAGACTCCCTATGTACAACTTAGCCAAAAGTAGTAGAGTATTAAATTTAAGCAAGTGGTAAGTTTGTATTGAGTTGGATTTTTGATATTTCATATATAATAATCAATTCATTCATTTTGAATTATAAATATTTTGAATTTATGATAAAAATTTGTTACAATATCAATCAAAAATCAAAATCAATTGAAGATGATCTAATCAACTAATTTTTCTTTCAAAACACTTGGGTTGTTGCTCTATGTATCCTACTAGTAAAATCTAGGGAAGATTGAAAATTTTGGGGCCTTGTTTCCATCTCAAGAGACCTCAGCAATAGAAATTTGACTCTCATATGGATGTGAAAATTTGGAAAGAGCAATCCTTGGAATAAGTTGCCTTTCCATAAAGAATAAGCATGCAATGGAACAACCAACTTGAATAAAGCATAAAGTTAAATTTACAATGGTCAAAGAGGTAAGTTGATCACATGCACTAATAGGTAAGCAACTTCTATGAGAAAACTTCTATTAGAAGGTTTCTAATAAACTTTGCATTACGTGTAATAGTTTCTTCACAATTCTAAACAAAAGCATTCCAATGGGAACTATTGCAAAAGTCATAATAAATTCTTTCCATTTCCATTTCAATGATGGCATCTTAAAAAATTTACTTTGTAAAATTCACTCATTTTTTAATTTTGTAAAATGGATTGATATTTATCCAAAAACCTTCAATTCATTCTATTTTAACAACATTGCTAGCACGTGAACACATCAATATGAGCCTACGAGCCTTGAAACTAAGTGTAGGTTGGTACCTACAATCATTTGAAGGTGTTTATAACATATCTGTATATAACATAAATACATTATAATTTGGAAAGAAACCTATAACATAGGTACCTATACTATGGACACTTGTAACCATAGAAGGTGTTTATAATATAGACTCTAAGTTCAAAGAATTTATGCTCACATGTTAGCATTCCCCCTATTGTAACTCCTAAAGTCTCAAGGTCTTTTCTCATCAAAGTCCACTCAAAATTGTAATTTCTCTTGCAAAGTGCAAATTAATTTAGAAAATAATTTTTTTTTGCATATCTAACCAAGGGATCTACATTAGACTAATATAAGAATGTGTGGAAGGAATTTCAAAAACTTTGACAACATGGATCGCAAAACATTTCAATTTGAAGTAAAGATTGAAATACAGTAATCATAATGGTAAGATTGTTCTAGCAAGCAGACTAAACTTTGTAAAATGTTTCTGAAAAATTGTGCAAATTGCGTTATTGAAAATGAATCCTGAAAAATATATTTTTCAAAATGGATGCTTAGATTGTTCATAACTTTCTCATCATTAGTTCAAATAGAATGAATCCAAAAAATCCTTAACAAAAGTATTTTTTTTATGAGAAACAAAATTTTGAAATTCTTATTTTGACTATTTGCCCAACAATCTCCATTTTGGACTTAGATTGGCAAAATTTTTGCTTCTGGCCATTTATTGAAACAAAAATTATATTTTGATTATATTTCCAAAAAGCTGATGTACTTTTGTATTCTTAGAAAAGTTTCAAAAAATCACAATAGAAATTGAGACCGTAGAAGCCTATCCCAAATCCATTTTGTCTTCCAAAGAGACAATAGGACTTTGGGAATTAATTAACCCCGTAATTCCAAAGGTTTTATACGTCCTTTTGGAAGACAATTTAAGGTTTAGTTTGGTTTGATTTTTGTGAGCTCAATTTTTGGAATATCTTTTTCTAAAGATTTTTTTAAAGATAGAAAAATAAATTAGCTTTTAGAGAATATAATTTTATTTAAATCAACACCCGAGAGCAAAAGTTATGCAACTCAAAGCTCAAAATAGTCAAATTCTAGAAGCTTAAAACATTTATAAAAACTTGAAAAGAAATTTCGAAATTTATTTCTTACACTTTCAATACTTAGGAGTTCTTTGCTAATCAATGTCAATGACTAGTTCACAACCACAATCAAAAACACATATAGAAGCACCTTGAAGATGGAATCTATTAAAAACAATAGAGCACAATATGCAAGATGGATTACAAATTAAATTGGACTGAATTGAAAATTGCCTAAATGGCTTAATGCAAGATACAACTCAAAGTTTCTTAATCAAAGAAATTCATCAAGTTAAATTTCATAGACCAACCTATCTATATTCATTCCACATTGAAAATACCAAGGTAACATTGAAAATAGTCAATCATCTTAGTGTAGTAAATATTTGCGGCAATTTTCTAAGAAGTCTTGAACTTTTGACTTGGTAATTATCTAATCCCTAATATGTAGAATGTTCTTACTCTTATCATTGACAATAATTGAATACAATTCAATTTTTTTTTCATAAATATAATAAATTTGGGCCTTAACCCCTAAAGGACCGTTGTCCCTTTGGGAGACCAAATGTGTTTTTGGGCAAATAGCCAAATACCTATGGGCTAAACTTTTCTTTTGATTTTTTGAAACTTTTTTTAGAGATAGAAAATTTGATTAGCTTTGTGGGAATATAATTTTTTTCACAATCAATGCCCAGGAAAAAAAGTTATGACCAAATAAGCTCAAGTCAAAGGACGACGGGCAGCTTAGGCAACAAAAAAAAAGAATGGCAAAAATTTGATTTTTTTTTTTAAATCCTTTTTTTTCTCATAGACTATATTTTTGTCTATCTGGAAAGCTTTGATTCATTTCATTGGATTTATTATGAGAAAGTTATGGACATTCTTGTTTTTTGGGCAGTTAGAGCATCTTCTTGAAAAAAAAAACTTTGTAGGATTCATTTCTAAATGCAATTTTTCAAATTTTTCAAATTTTTCTTTTATTGCATGGCTTAGTTTACTTGCTAGAACAATCTCACCATTGGAATTAGTGCATTTTAATTCCATCTAAAATATATGAATATTTTAGATTTTCCTTCTATCTTGTACCTATTTCTACTTAACAATTTTTTTGCAGAATGATAATAAAGTTTTTTTGAATTTCTTTTTTCATAGTCTCTCAACTCAATTATCCACCATAAAGATTTAAAGCTCTAAACATTGTAGTGCAAAATTTTAAAATTAAAAATGTTCAAAGTCCAAAAATTTTGTCCCGCAATGTACTGAAAAACTTGTTTTTTTCACTTTAAACGTAGATATCTTGCAATAAGTGTGGTCAAAAATTATGAATTTTTTTCCATACTTTTTTATACTAGTTAAGTGTAAGATCCTACGTTAGATGTGAAAAAAAACATTTTTTCAATATTTTTACTTTTTGCTATGGAAACGGCAGCTTTGAGTGTTTTATAGGAGAAAAAAGGTCTTGATCCTTTGGGGGTTAAATAACTCTTCAACTCTTAAAAGTTCAAGAACTATATTTTTATTAAAATATATTGCAATTGTGGTGAAAAGACACAAAAATTATACAAAATAGTAGTCACTTGTCTTGTTTCATTTCATGGATTTAATGGTGTGGCATCATGACTCCATGGCTAAGTCGGGCCTAAGCGACTCTTCACACCTAGTGCACCCTATACTCGTCAATACAAAAATTTATATCACCAAATATTGGCTAAATTAGTGATTTGAAGGTCATCACTGAAATAAATACATTTGATTAAATTCATATTTTTGAGATAATTTATATTATTTATTTAATGGTTTCAAACTTGTTAGAAATTTATAGGTATGAATATTTTATGTAGTGATTGTTTTTTTGTTGTTACAACAAAAATGAGTTCAATTCCATTTTAAAAATTTAACCCTATCTACAAAGAAAATCATTCAAATTTATCATATTCACTATAGCCGCACCAAATTTTGGATTAATTATGATATTTGAAATATCATTTTTTAAGGATAAATCAAGTTTAAAGATGAATATTGGAAATGACCAGAAAACATATTTTAAACAATAATATATAATAATATATTATACAATAATATTGATGATGGACTTAAACTCTACTTATTGCTATTGAAATATATTATTATGCACAACAATGCTTTGAAAGGAGTGCTGTATATTTAAAATAATTTTACGAAAGTAAAACTTATGGCTTTAAGAAATGACATATTTTAACATTTGAAAATTTATATTTTGTATTAATCAAAATGGCGTTCATGGGATTGGGTAAAAATAAACCTTTAAAAAGAAAACAAGATAAGTCTTTGATTTTTATCATGACCTTTTTAATATTTTGCTTTGCTTTTCAACGTAGACAAGAATCTGGAAAAAATCTGGAAAATCCAAATAAATAACTTCATGTATATTTTTATTTAATACAAAATTACACAACATATTTACATTTCTACTCACACATATTAATACTTATCAAATCAATGAGAGATGTAATGAGAGATATAGATCAAAATCATAAGCGTGGGATTATGTATGTAATTTGTTATTTGACTGCTACCAAGTAAAAATGATGTGTAATGAATATTACTTGTTTGAAATTTTAAAAGTGAAACTTGATGATGATGGCAACATAGTCAATGTTTGATAAAAAAACCGTTTGAAAATGTTAGAATGAAAGCTATAATTCTCACAACTTGAGAAAATATGTTTGATATAGAAATAAAATAAACCATATTAGATGACATTACATGATTGATTGCAATGTAGTCCCTTTAAATATTATTTTGTGTCTATTTTGAAAGCAATACATGCAAATTATATTTTCTAATACATTTATAATGTGCATAAAGTAGATGTATTGTTTATATTAATTAGATTTCAAAAAATTTAATCACAACTATCTTCTCAATATTTAATACCTTCAAGTTTGTACACAATGCAATTTGACCAAAAGAACATAGGTCTAGGAAAGTTTTCATGATTTTTAAATAGGTTGAATTCCTTTTTAATTGCATTAGAACATGAATTAGATTAGAAAATTAGAATTGAATTTTGACTTGATTGATAATTTTGATATTTAATGTGAATGGCAAGATCTTATTTATTTTCTATATTCATATCATTGTATAATCAAATATTCAAAAATTAATTATAAATTTTTAATAATAAAGGGAATGCATCAAAAAAATACATAATAATATATAGGACAACTTGCATACAATCAACAATTATTAACGCCTAAATATTCAATTCCATTTTTATTTGGCCAAACATCCTTTGTGGTCATAATTAATTTTTAAAATTATGTTCAAATTTTCATCTTATATTTGTGTTATCTGAGACTATGATTTATCCACCAATATGAAAATATTTATTATTTTTGTGAAAAATTGTCATTGGTATAGTTTTGTAACAAAAAATGGAAATATATTAGTAAGAATAACCAAAAAAATTCAATCAATTTGAGACTTTTTCACAATAGACAAATAGCAATGATGAATAGGACCAAAAAAATCTCAAGTGAGTCATAAATTTTACATTCAAAACACCATTAGTAATGATTTTCAAGTCAATTATTGTTGTCAAGCTAAATATGGTGACTACTAAAACTGAGTCAATATTAAGGATATTGGTATTTAAAAAACCATAGCACTAGAATAAATATAGAAATTTAATTGTAAAAGTATGAATACAAATGTTATAGGAAGTAAGGTAAAATGAAACACTTCTATACACTTCTACAAAAGTTTGAAGCAAAATGCAATCATAGATTCAATTTTAAATCTCTTTTTTATATATAAATGCCAAAACAAATTCTAAAATTATTTTTTTCAATACCACAAAAATATCCACATATCTTGGCAAGCCTTTAAGCATGATAAGTTGTATAAATTTTATACAAAATATTTTATGAGACCCACCTTCACTAGAAAAATATATAAAAATTAGACCTCCATATATTTGAAAATTGCTTAAAACTTCAAATATGTATTGGTACTTCTTCAATGGAACTTGATGACTTTTGATCTATAGGTTGCCATATAAGCCACTACTCAACTGAAATTGTAATATTTTTTATATAATTGTCATTTGAAGAAATCATTACTAATTAATTAAATGTATATTTTGCAAGGCGCATTTTTTCATTTTTCATTATTGGCGCTCATCAATGATGCTATTACTTTAAAATTTCAACTCCCTCTGCACATTAGATTATATCTAATGATCTTCAATTTTTTTGTATTTACGTCAAAGAATGGCTCCAATACAATAGTGGTTGAATATTTTAATTTAATAAATATTCTACAAAATGGTCAAGAGTTTGGGGTATAGTTTTGGTCACAAAATCCTAGTACAATGTTTGCAATATTTAATGGATATCTCTGTTGTATTAAGTTTATTTAATCTTCATAATTTCATTACAAATATAGATTTGTCCGGATGCAATTAAATATACACATCATTTAGGAGTTATTGATCACCCATTCTTTTCACTATAGTTGGCAATAACTACAATAGTTGACTCTGTGTGTGTGTGTGTGTGTGTGATGTAACGAATATCATTGTAATTAAATTGTTAATTTTATGTAGTGTAATGCACTAGTTTATAAGTGCACCCTATAGTACTTAAAACTAAAATTTGAGGCATTTAAAATCCTTGTTATACGTAATTTTAGGGTTGATTAGTATAATATGTTCACTCTAACTACTGTTGAATACAATCTACACAAAGAACACATATACAAACATCATATATCAAACAATTCATTCAAAAAATCATACATGTACAATAGGAGGAAAAAAATACAAAATCGAAAAAATCCACATGTAATATTATATTGGATAAGCCTCACTTATACAACGCGTCTTTGAAAACCACCTACCACAGATCTAAGTTGGAGCAAATGAATAGGTAACAACCCAAAATGAGATGTTATTCATTAATTAGTTAATTAATTTGTAGATGGAAAATAGAAGCTCCTCGTGCGAGTTCTTCCCTCCTTCTTAGACTACCCCTTGGATAGATTTACAAATTATATACTATAGATTATTGGAGTATACTATATAGTAGTTACAATACAATAAGCTTAAAAAAATTGATGCTATCGTAACTTGAATATTTTTTAAATTACTAGCTCCAATATTTAAAATGTACCCTTTAATACCATACATTGTTTCTAAAGTAAGCACTAGTGAAGTATCCGGGAAGTGTTTGAAGTCTTTCAATCTTCTTTTCACTGCAATCTAAAAAATTGGTCACCAAAAAAATATGAGGTTAAAGGAAATAGTATGCATAACCCCAACCAATTTATATCTTCTTACAGTGTCTTTTCAAAATCACTTCTACAATTTTTTTAAATGTCTAATGTAAATTTTTCTCCGAAATCTAGTGTATTTGAGGCCCCTTTCCAAGAGCCTTCAACACTACGGAAGTCAAGATTGCAATGGACACCCTTGTACAAAATCTTGAATAGAAAAATAAAAATCAATTGTATTTAAAATCAAATTTTTGATATTAAAATTAGACTTCAAAAAGAATTTTTCAAAAATATCATACTACTAAAATCACAACGACCTCTATAATATCACAATTCAATTTTGAATAATATTATAGAAATTCAATTGCTTTTGTAATAGCCATAGGATACTTTCTTCTATATATTATGTATTCTTTTCGTGAAATATTTGAAAATCAAATGGATACTTCTAAAAAAATTTCAAAGAAACTTTTTAGACAACAAAACTATAGATAAATTCCATGTCTTCTTAAAATGTGATATTAAAGAATAAGGAAGCACCAACCGCAAGCGTTGCTCTATATATTCAAATGTGAAGATTCTACTTACATTGTTTACTTGATTAATTTATTCTTATTGCAATGTTTTCATCTTTGCAAAGGTTATTTTGTAAAAATTATGATATAAAGATTTTCTTTAATTACTGTATATTGCACTATATAAACTTTTTCAAAGAATATTGTATGAGGATGTCAATATTTTCATTTAAAGATTATACTTACTTTGTTTATCTACATTCTATCACATAAAAACTTGATGAAAGTAATATATCTAATGCACAGCAAAGCAAGCGCCAATCGCTAGTAAACTACTAAAAATAGCAACTTGGCTAGTTTTTAGTTAACTTCAAAGCATTGTCGACACTAGAATTTGGTGCCTTGGGCATTTAGGGGTTAAGGAAAAATCAATACCCGCATGATATTGGTATGCAAATACAATAAAAATTGGCCTTATAGTGTAGCATGCACTTACAAAATTGACCCTATAGATTTTCGCCTAAAATATATTGCTTCTATTCATGAGAGCCTAGGGTTGCTTATGAGTACACCTATTTTCAACACCATGATAATTTCTTGCATCACACTTCCAAAACGCTTTACATTTCTATATTTCAACAAGTACAAAAGCACCTGTCAGGATTTGGCAATTTGGATTCCACATTTTTTGGTGTTTGTCTAATACAATTTATCTATCGTGAGTATTCTTGTTTTGGTAGCCGTGATTTTTTTGTGTTAGGTTGTGTCTTTTTTGAATTGATGTATTTTTTGGTTGCTACAACTTTTCTCAATCATCTTGTTTTTCCAATCGATGATAATTATTGATGTTTTAGAATTAAACACTAGAAAAATAACTCTCTGCAGTTTCTTACAAAATTTTGAAATATTCCACCAGTTAGGCAATATAGAATAAAAATTTCTACAACCATTTGGACATTTCACATATAATATTTCAAAATTTCAGACATTTAAAAAGATGCTTTATTTATGAAAGTAATTGTCACATAGTGTACGATGTCCAACACAATTAGGTGCAGTTACATTAGCCATTGTGAATCCACACATCCTAACATATTTTAAGATGCTAAATGATTACCCTTACAGGACTTGGCCTATGACCACTGATTTTAAACCTCCTTGTCCGTCATTATGTTTGTTGCCATTTTGCAACTAGATATGAATGAAACATTTGTATTTATTTTTTCAGAAATGAATTCATGTGTCAACTACAAGTCATAAAATTTTCAAGCTTTATTGGGAAAATTTGAAAATTATTGTAAATTTATTATAAAAAAAAGTGAAGAAAATTCATATCAAATGCAAAATATACTCAAAAAATTCTGAATTTTTCACCACATATGTATACTATAGTGTATAATTAAACTCATGGTATAAGTTAAAGTTATTGGTTTATTCTAAAATTAAAAAATCAACAAACCATAGTTACATGCCCAACTTTTATATTGCTGTAAAATATTTAAACTTACAAATTTTAACCCTTAAAGGACGAACCAAGAAATCATCCTTTTTCACTATTGTATGCATTATTGGCTTAAAAAATTGCAAAAGCACGCATTGGAAGTCAAACTATTGTAGAAGACCTCCCCTTTTTACAACAAAAATTCAAAGATGAATAGTTGAACTCTTGTCCTATTAGAAGAATTTTGTATCGACAATTAAAGGTTAACCTGAACTTGGTAAGCTTCATTACTTGTATTCAAATTCAAAAAGTAAAATTTTGATGACTAAAAGTTCATATCAAAGAGTAAATAGCAAGAAATGACCAAAATACACTACAAGTGTAGTCCAAAGATTAAACATTTTCATCTTTAGAAAAGTCAATGATACCATAATGAAGAAGTTTGCAAATATTTTCATTGAAAATGTACTCAAGCAACTTCAAAAAAAGAAGGATGAAGAAAACACTTCTTCCATCCGATTCTACAATCTTAAGTGAAGTCAAAATGTCCGCAACACCCTTTAAGGGTTAACTAAGAAATTCAGATCCTGACCCCAAATCAGCCCTAGGCTCTCATGCTCATGATCAAATTGCGTACATTTTAAGCGAGAATCTGCCGGGTAAAGTCAGATATTGTAAGCAATGTTTGCAAATCAACGACAAATATTCTTTTCACTAAGTAAAAATTAAGTTTGAGATTGTAAGCTCAAACTAATCTTGAGACATCCAATCACTACAATCACTTTAAGGACTCGGAACATGCCAAGCTCCATTGCCAAGAGATGACAATCAACTCTTCCTCAAGCGAATAACAGAGAAGCGATCACTAAAATATCTAAATTTAAGGCCTCAAGCGGTAAAGAAAATGACATAATGAAACAGCACTAAGCTTCCGACAATACCAAACACCGGAATGAGAGGACCTCCAATTAGAGTGGGTAAATGAGACCACATGCATAAGCAAGCAAACAAACGAGCAGCAACTTCCATATATTGATAAGACAAGCTGCGGGAAAACCACCAGAAACAGGAGACTAATCTTGAGAAATATGTACTAAGTTACGCTAAATGAGGCCGCAAGGGTACGTTTTATCACCACGTGGCAAGTGCCTGATAGTGGATAAAGAATAAATATTGAGAGGACCGCGGCTGTCCAGTGGAATAACGTACAGACAATTCACTCGAAAATCATGAGTTATCATGACCGACTTGCCTTCCATCATCCTTCTCCTCACTTGAGGAATCATTCCTGTGGGTGATGTCACTCTCTTCAGGTAGACAAGGTGAGGTGACCATTCCTTGTTCTTGCAGAGTCAGAAGCGAAGCCAAGTCATGCATCGGTGCAACCGAGGGAGCTCCGTCAGAAGATGGTGGTCTAATATCTTCATCCTTGATGTCAACAGGCGACTTCCCCTTGAGATCAACCGTGTCGCTGGTGGTGGTGGGTGAAGTCTCAACGGTCTCCTCCTGCGAAGATCCCGAGGCCATTTCTGGAGGGATGCTGCTTAATTGACGTTGCAGTAGCAAAGACGCTTGCAACTGCTTTTGCATAGCCTGCAAGAGTTGATAGGGAAATTTTCAGAGAGTTGAGAAAAGATCAATAATATTTCAATTAACAATGCAACAAAACGGCATTGAACTGCCTTCACAACCCTGCGACTTCACCATATCCTGTGTAGAAAGAAGTACCTCAATGTACTGCTCCAATTGACTCAGTTGCATCTGAAGCAAGGATGGCGGGGTGGAGGTTCTCGTGCTTGGTCCAGTCTGAGGTTCTGAATCTGCATTGGCAGGTGGAACTTGTTGCTGGGGAGCCAACGCAGCCACAGGAACATACCCTTGCATGTACATTTGACAATACTGAACTGAAGTATTTAACTTCTGTGCTACAGCAGCAGAGTGGCCCTGGTGGTGCTGTTGGTTTGAATTTGCTTGCCCATCTGAGGTACCACTTTGCCCTGTTTCATTACCAGGCGCTGAAGAAGCACTAGTGTGGCCAGGGAGAGTAGCACCACCTTGAACTACCATATGCGCCTGGGGAATCATGGGTATGTAAACAGGACACCTGCACATAAACCAAGAGACATCGTAATCATGATTACAGAATCATATGCAGGGCGGTCTTAGGAAAAGTAACGGATGCTCCTTGCCCGTTGGAATCATCTTTGTTTCAAGACACGAAATGAAAATTGAAAGGCATCTCAATCCCCCTACATAAACTTACGATTTATACAAAATCAAAATCTTCTGATTCTCACACTGCTGTCGTTAACCTAATCAGCACTGCGATAAGCACCTAATTTGGCACACTAGGACCTGAAAGTGACAATATGCAGCAAGCAACATCACCCAAAGACACCTCTTAAACTGGACTTTCTGATGTGAAAATGAAACGAAATCTAATGTAAGTGGGTTGCTTAAAGACATCCATTGTCTGGACAAAGTCTCCGAGGGAATCAACACCGCAGAGATTAAGGAAATCTATGAACGTCCTCTGAAATGAATAGAGCAATTCTTGTGCAAAGTTTTCGCAAGTAAACAATTATTGATCCATTCCTGAATTTGAGCCCTAAAATGTGACCATGTGTTGCCGAGCCATTAATATCATTGAGTAGAAAGACGCGCAACAATATACTCGCTCGCGATTTCCTAGGTGTCTGGAATAATGAGACATGACATACCATGCCATAGCGCCAGGCTGCAAAGCAAGACCAGTAGCTGCAGGGCGAGCCTGATTATTAGGAGCTGCAGCATCTTGCATATAGGGTGGCTGTCGCATGTAAAAAGATGGACCAGTTCCTGGCCATTGAACAAGTACTGGCCTTTCAGGAACGCCACCTTGTCCTGCACAGCACGTTTAAAGATAATTAACGCAGTTAATTCTCCGAAGCATGAGGAATGCAGAAAAAATGAAGCATTCATGACAATATGTACGGCACCGGACTAAACTAGTGATTTCTTCCTTAGTCTAGTTGGAGAACAATCCTACAGTTACTCTCGAAATAAGCAATAGCACATGGGCATAATCAAACTAGCAATAATGACTTAACAAACCTTCGACTGGTGGCTGGTCGTGCTGAAGACCGTGCTGATGAGCGGCTGGAGCTTCCGTCGCACTTGCCGGAGCAGTTTCAGAGGCAGAAACAGGAGCTCGACATGTGGGGCAAGTTTGCTGCCGCTCAAGCCAGGATCGCAAACAGTGGACATGAAAGAAGTGTCCACATGGTAGTTTCTTAGCGGCAGACATCTCCTCTCGACAAATAATGCAAGTCGCATCACTACTGTACAAACAACAAGCAGTCGGTAAAGGCGTAGATGTTCTTGCTGTAATGAAGAGCGACAAAGGTGCCTGTTCTTGGTCCGAGTACTAGAAATAGCTGACGGCATACAACAGTCACAACTTATAACATCCTCCAGAGAACTACTTGCATTAAAACCAAGTTCATATATTCAGAATGAGAAGGTTTCAAACATGACGTCAAAACTAGGAACCATACCGTCCAAGTTCTTCCTCAGTCGCATCAGGGAATCGATCGTTCATGTTGGAGGTAACCTTACGGTATCGTATGAAATCAGCAACTCGAGCTTTGAAATTCCTGAAGGTTTCGTAAAGCTCACGTACAAGGTGCAGAGGAAGACCATAGTGACTACAATCACAAACAAGCGACAACAATATGAGAATAATAGTCATGAATATGCTTAGATGCATCCAGAAATCAATAAAAAGTGTTCTAGGATCAACCAACCTTTCACTAAAAAGCAGGGACAACTTTTAACAACAATATTTACATCATTATTTCCCAAACAATAAATAACCAGCCAGCAAATTGTAACTTTTAATACTATTCATGATCAAGTATTCGCACGAGAGAATTGGCCCCTACTCCATGCATTTAGTAAAATTTTGATATATTTGAATAGAA
Organism: Neckera pumila; assembly: GCA_963969595.1. Taxonomy (NCBI): domain Eukaryota; kingdom Viridiplantae; phylum Streptophyta; class Bryopsida; order Hypnales; family Neckeraceae; genus Neckera; species Neckera pumila. The sequence continues at coordinate 19,360,773 of OZ018415.1, read as the reverse complement.
TGCATGATAATGATTTCAATAAGTCTTTGAAATAATTATTTTTTTCTAGTTTGTTTCGTTTGTTGTTAAGTTTTTCCATTTTTTGATGTCTTCGAAAGTAATATATTTGAAATGCACCAGAAAACACAGATTGAACATGTCATAAGGATAGCGTTGACTTACATGAATATCACAAGAAAGAAGAACAAATATAGAGATAGGTGCAGCAGGTCTCGCACAAGCTCAAGGTAGAAGATGTATACAGCTTTATTGTCCCACTGTCCCTCCATCACCATGTCTCCCACGTATAGTACATATTTCAGAAAAGTTGCTACCGTAGATGTTGCCAAAATCATGTACCTGCCAATAAAGTGCAGCACGTAAACGGAGAATTCCGTCAAGGAATGCTCTCATACTCAAGCTTCAACAAAGTTTACTTTCTGATATGGTGTAAGGACATCTATGCCTGACCAATACGTGTAGAGGATAGTCACATCATTACTGAAGAGACGTAAACGCCTGTGATAATTCTAATCCAAAGTTATCGTATAATCATATATGGTCTCCAGATGACTGATGCATTACTAAAATCCTCGTTCTCTTTAAGATCGATGCAGGAGGACATACTAAAATTGTATGTGCAATAGTCTCCAATAGAAGCATTAACCTGAATCTCAGATATTCAGAAAAAAAATTCTGGCAACTCTTCTGCCAAGCACAGATTTAGAACTCAGCTACGAGTGTGAATATGAGGTCAAATTATGTAAGGGAAACAGCATTCACATCCATGACAAAAGACAGTTAGATTACTTACTCAAATGCAAAGAAGAGAGACACTGATGCTTTTCGTGTCCGCAGAAGTTTCCCAACCGAGACCTGGAGAAACAAAATATCGAGGGCTAGCAGGAGTGCCATGAACGTGATTATTCGGAAATGTGAAAGCCTCGATACAGACGGTGTGGTTTCAATATACTCCACTCGCTTCTGTGAGAGCCAGTGGAAAGCCTTGATAAACAGAAGGACAGTGATCATCGCCACAAAGGTGACATTGAATTCCTCCCTGAAAATCGTCATAGCAAACAGAATCTCCATAACCTCACGCCACGACTGCTCATTCAAGCGCTCCACCTCCGCCTCTCGCAAGCTTCCCAGGAACACAGTCTTGACTGCTTGCCAGAGTATGCACATTAACACAAGCGCCATGTTGAGAAGAAGAACTAGGCTGATCTTCGAAGTCGCCAGGTACAACATTGCGGGGTAGAACTGCTCTCTACTCCGAAACGCATGAATGATGATGGCCAACGCACTCCCGGCGCTAAGCGCCGCATACCGCCCTAATTGCACCATATTCGCAATTCCTTCACTCCGGTTGGCAAAAAATCGTCTTCCTGAATCTCCGAATTCTCTCCGTGTCTAACTAAAACCAAACAATTTGCCTCCCTTAACACAGGCTAGTTGCTGAAAAACAAACTCCTTCAACACGACATTTGCCATCCACTCCCACTACCGCATCGGTTTCCACACCTGAAAATCTCAACTCTCACGGCCCTACACTGCTCACATCCCCAGTCTCCACCCTCGCCATTCCTCGTAAGCCTTCTCATCACTAATTCAAATTAAACACATCACTCCTCCAACCCTAACCACATCCCGCTCAGATCCAAAAGGATCACCGTCAAATACGCCCTCGCATACAAAAAACCAAACCCTACGCCATTACTCAACCAAAAACATCATCACAGACCACACCAAAGACGTTCAAGCCAACACAAACACGTCCATCAAAACACACCACTCGCCATAAGAAAAATCATTCACCGATAAAAATTTCACATCCACACATGATGAATTCTTCACGAAACCCTAATCTCTCCACAATTCCGCTCAATCAAAGCCCTGACACCGCAACCGAGGCAGAATTCGCCTCCCTGCACCAAAGTCAGACACACTCCTTTTGAGACAGGATTCACTCCCATTCACTTGACCTAAACCCCCGCAGAACCGAATGGATTTCTTCTACCCAGGCGCCTACACAAGAGTAATAGGACCACACATCGTGAGCTCCGAAAAACCGCGGATTCAGCAAACAAAGCAGACTGGCGCCGAAAACTCGCCACGAAAAAGGATGCGGGCTTTGAGAGGGGGCTCCGAGGAAGATGATGGAACGGTCGTAGGGGATGGGGGAACGGTCTTGGGGGGGTTGGGAATGGTCGTGGTAATGTTTGGAACGGGCTTAGGAGAGGTGGAACGGTGGTGGGGTGGAAGGAATGGTCGTTGGGACGAGACGGAACGGTCGCGAGAGTCGCGTCATTGGGTTTAAGGGAAGCCAGTGACTACGCTGGCAGTGGTTCGGGGGGCCAGTGGGGAGACGACACTTGGCAAGGGAACGTCATTGGCCGGGAGCTCAAAGGAGTTCTGAGTTATTACGAAGCTCCCAATTTGTACTTCAATTGTACAGTAGCTTCTGCTCAGTGCTTCCCCTTGACTATTTTTCAATCGACTACCGGGACCCTACATGAGGGTCACATTAGAGGGGGTTTTTTTCTTCCAAAAAGTGCCACATGTCATCTTGTGCTTGGTTGAGGGTGACGTGAACCTTTCAAAATTTACCATAGAAAGTCGATGTAAACATTTCCTTGTCAAAATTGGCCCACATGTACAAAAATCTCACTACAAGTAACAATGTTTACTCTTGGTGTTAGAAGTGATGTTTGGAATGTGAATCCAGTCCATAAGCAAGTCCAAGTTCGTTTCCTAAAACCCTCAATAACAACACTCTTCTATACCAAGTGCGAGTATACCATTAAACTAATTTATCCTATTAGTGCATGTAACATTAATTTGCTAAAACCACACTATTTGAAAACTTATTTATTTCATTTAAGCTAAAATATTGAAATATCGTATTTTCAGTTTCTAAAAATAAAAATAAAATTGTAGGTGACTGTAATTTTGCACCCTCACTAATAGCACAAATCACTTGAAGTGAAGGAGAAAAATTAGTGTCTCTCAAAATCAATGTTATTATACTACTTTTTTTTGAGGAAATTAGTACAAATGATAATGTCTCATCCCATCACTTAATTAAAGTTGTGTGACTTTCATAAAGCAGTGTTATATGCACTAATTTAAAAATGAAATTAGTCCACAATAGACATTAATGGACAATAATTGATATAAATGATTATATTAATCTAACAAAAGATTGCTTTCACTACAAGAAAAGGCAATTCTAATTGACATAGGATTAATTGGTTTCTATTGATTGTGAAAAAAATGGAATTTTGTATGTTGATCTGGCCAATGCATTCTTGACAAAAATAGCAATCAATACAATTGTGTTGATTTTGACCAAAAACAAAATTTGCTTAGTTGATTCAGCAATCTGTTGAACATCCTAAAAATAGAATTTCAGACCTCATTTTGGCATAGTAGAATAATTTTTTTCAAAAACTTTGAACTTAAAAAAAGTGATAAATCAAGCTAACTTTCATCTCCAAAGATCCATTTGAGATGTTGAGCCTCCAATCAAGTTATGGACAAATTTCAAAGAAGAGTTGAAAGGAACATTTTCTTTGACAATTTCAAACTTCTTCTTTGAAATTTGTCCAAAACTTCACGATTGGAGGCTCAAAATGTCAAACGGATCTTTGAAAATGAAATTTGGCTTGATTTCCCACCTTTTCTCAGTTCAATGTTTTTTGAAAAAAAAAATTCTACTATGCCAAAATTTAGACTAAAATTCTACTTTTACCACAATTCCTACTATTGCACTTAACTATGAGCTTACACATCCCAATTTACTTATCCCATGTGGTTGATTCTACCTCTTATTCCACCACTTGTATAAAGAGCTTGTTTTCTCATCTCTATTAACACCATGGTAAATGATACTTGAAGTTCATAATCGAGAAATATTGAATTGTTTTTAGTGTTGAATTTTTTATTAAAATTTTAAAATTTAAATTTAAATAAAAATAAAAATTTTAAATAAAAATTTACAGTCTTATACATGTGGCTGGTCTGCTAATGTGGAGCCTGATCACATGGCAGTTTTGGCTTATGTGGCGTATTTTGCCTATGTCAACAATATAAACTGTCTAAACCAACATATATTTTTTGTTTTTCCTATTGATTTGGACACTAAATATTCTTGTAGTGTTCTTAAATTGTCCCAATATTGTGTGTATTGGTTCAAAATTGAACCAAATCAAATAGAATATTTATTTCATATCTAACCTATTTTTAAAGTTCTTAAGTCCAAACATTGTATGTGTTGGTCCAAAATTGAACAAAATTAAATAGAATATTTATTCCCTATCTGACCTATTTTTGAAGTTCTTCAATTGGGCGTTTTTCATTTTTCTAGGTATTATTTGTAGTTTACTTCTATATTAGTTGATGCATTCCAATATACAAAAATCTATATTAATTTCCATAAGGCATATTGAAAGTCTAAGAAAGACTGCCATTTTCGTAGTAGAAATGTCAAAACTAGAATGACAACTAGCTTCCTACTACCCTATGTGAAGGTCAAATTCAAACATAAATTATGTATTTTTTGGAATGTTTAAATGTTTGAAATATTATAAGTGAAATGTTTGAAATGCTGCAGAAATTTCTCATCCATATTGCCTAAGTTTTTGAATATTTTTGAAAACCTACATCACACTTTAAACCCCGCATGATAGATTTCCCAAAACAATAAAACCTAGAAGTTACCAAATACAAATAAAATTAGATGCCAAAATGCCAAAACACTAACACCAATAGTTCTAACTGTCTAAAACAGTTTGCTCACGAAGAAAAAACTATTTTGGCAATCAGGCCGAATCAAACCTTCACGTACAGTAATCAAAACTTGAGGACAAGTTCAGTAATAAAATTCAAATGAAAAAGAAAGAAAAGTTTTAATGCACAAGCTCGATCTTATCTCGAGCATTGTTAATAAGGAGTGTGCAATTAGGGAGGTTCGAAGCTAGGGTCGACAAAGGGCCTTATCCAGTCGTCTTTCGCCTTCCTTCGCCAACGCCTCACCCGTGCTTCCTTTCAATCCATCGTTCGAATTTGCCATAGGAATTTGCCAAGCTGCGGAGCTATGGCGTCGGCTACCGCGAGCACGGCGTGCTCCCTGACTTCGTCGACTTCTTCCTTCGCTTCGCTGCCATCCCACAATGCCACTGATGTGTCATTCTCAGGTTTGAAGATAGTGCCGTCTTTGGGCCGACGCACCACCACGACGAAATTGCAATGTAGCTCGCGTGGGAAGAAGGTGGTGGCTATGGCGGTGACGCTGCCCGTGTTGACGTTCGAGGGGGAGTCCGCGGGGGAGGTCGGCATGGATTTGAGGACCGCTCGCCCTGAGACCGCGAAGTCTGTTGTGCACCGAGGCGTAATTTGCGAGATGCAGAATCGTCGCAGGGGAACGGCTTCGACATTGACCAGAAGCGAGGTGCGAGGCGGAGGTCGCAAGCCTTACAAGCAGAAAGGAACGGGTAGAGCTCGCCAGGGCTCCATTCGGACTCCTCTTCGTCCCGGGGGAGGAGTGGTGTTCGGTCCGAAGCCGAAGGATTGGTCGATTAAGATTAACAAGAAGGAGAAGCGGTTAGCCATTAGTACGGCCTTACAGTCGGCTACTGTGAATACTGTCGTCGTGGAGGATTTGGATGAGCAATTCGCCGTGCCGAAGACGAAGGAGTTTGTTGCGGCGTTGCAGCGATGGGGGATAAAAGAAGGGGAAAACTCCTTGCTGTTTTCCTTGAACCCGTCGGAGACGCTCGTGAAGTCCAGCAGGAATGTAAGTACGTTCAAACTCTTGACGCCCCGGAGTCTGAACCTCTATGATGTCTTGAGGGCCGATAAATTGATCCTCACCAAGTCGTCGGTGGAGTACTTGGAACAACAGTATGGCGCTTCGACGCCATTCGAATTTACTGTTGGAGACGGAGAGGGGGAGGGAATCAGTGAAGAGACAGCTGCACCTGAGAGTTAGGGTTTCAAAAGCGCAGATGAATGCTTCGGTTCTTAGAGTTAGGAATTACGGTGATTGCCACAGGTCCTGGGCTAACCAAATTGACTTCAAGGGTGCGAGTGTAGCAGTCCCAGGTATCTCTGGAGGAAGCAACTGTGATTCGCTTGTCTTTGTCTCTCTAATTTTTCCAAATTTTGGTAATGTACTTGATCATCAGGCATCAAAGTCCTCAACTCCTTGCAATTATTAATTACATCATCTTTTCCTCTTCTTTGAGAGATCTTCCACTGCTTTGAACCAGCGTCTTGAACCTTTGCTTGAATGCATAGAGGACAGGATTTAGTCTCTCATTCTCAAGGCATTGCAGGTTCATAGCTTCAAGTTTTCTGAATTTGCGTTATGGATCCAAGAAATTTGTCTTTCAAATTTGAGCGAGAAGCGCTTCTGATATGTGATCTGCGAGCGCACATGACCTAAACCTATGTCAATAAACGGAATACGAATTTGAAAGATGTCGTGCATGTACCTAAACATTAAATACGGTAAAGACGTAGTGTAATTCATCACCGAACCTGCAGAAATGATCAGATCGAGGAATCCAGATCGAATTCTTCTGATTGCTCCGGGTACGCGTATCCACTGAATGTGAATTTCCCAGAGGTCGCCATGACTCACTTAATTCCGTTCCGTTCTATGCGACCTAGTTTTTGACCTTGAATGCCCACTTACTATCACCAAAACTAAAACTGCCACATACTATAAGAGCTTCCAATGAGAGTTGAAGCCTTTTCTTCTTCAAGGGTGTTTGTTTAAGGGGAGTCTAGTGGCATGTGTAAGAACCATATGCTTTCACAAAATATTAGTGGAGTGCCTTAAAATTGTGAAACAACTTTGGGGGTTGGATTTGAAATGAGATTGCGAATAACCCATCAAAAAAATTAGAATTTGAGAGCTTGTATCTTATATGCCATTGGATTTTTGCAGTAGATTGTAATGCACAAATAAACAGTTTTTCAAGCACCACATTGGTCTAGTGAGGGTATACTATTAGTGTGATTGTGAAATGAGAAGAAGAAACATATTTGTCAAGCATTTATCTGGGCAAGTGCAGTTTTTAGAGTATCCCTACCAAGGGGGCTTCCTATCTCCATCTACATTTAAATGAAGGGGAACAAAGATGGAGATAGGAAATGTGAGCCTCCACTAGTCATTTCCTACATGTTTAATGATTTGCTAAATACAAGTAGTTACAAGTGAAGATGCAATTGTACAAATATTAACAAGGTCAAATAAACAATACCAACACAAATAAGAGAAGCACACATTATGCAATAGGAATAAAAACTAGTATAGGGTTTATTATTAACGAGGTCAAATGAACAATACCAACACAAATAAGAGAAGCACACATTATGCAATAGGAATAAAAACTAGTATAGGGTTTATTATTAACAAGGTCAAATGAACAATACCAACACAAATAAGAGAAGCACACATTATGCAATAGGAATAAAAACTAGTATAGGGTTTATTGCATATGAGTTCCGTATCTAGCTTCCTATGTAAAGAATTAAGACTCCCCTTCCTATAAATGTGTATATGATGTGGTAGGAGTAAAAACTAGTTTAGGATTTATTGCATATGAGTTTTGTATACATCTTCCCATATAGGGAATTGGGACTCATTTTCCTAAATTTTAGCAGTAAAGCATGCTGGTGGGGTTTTTTTTTAGAGAAGGTTAGAAATTGCCAAGTACGAAGCTTAATTTATTTCTACAAATTTTGTTCTATACAAATTGTACTGGATGTGAATGCTGATTTTCCATCCAATTTTATTCTGATATGGTTCCCATTACCTTTCCTTGTCTAATACAATGTAGAATGTTATCATGGAAGGGTTGTGCATTCTTGTATAAAATTTTAAGCATGTGCTTTTCACCGCTTTGCAATAAATTTAGTTATATACTTTTAACTAATTGTTCTATATCTTAACCTCCAAAAGATGGAGGGTGTTTTTTGAGAGACATTGTCAAAAAATTGTGATTTTTTGGTATGTTGATTAAAAATGAAAATGGATTTTTTTTTTAAACTTCAACTTGGAATAAATTATTTCCTTGACACAAGACTGAGCCCCTTCACTATTGAATAGCAGGTCTTCTAAGACACACTCATGCAAATTTTAGAATCAAATTCAATTTCTAACTTGTTTTGAATCACCTGCAATACAAAGAGGTATAAAAATTTATATGCTAGCAATTTTTGAAGATATCTTGTGCATTGAGAATCTTTTGGGGAAAATCTAAATTGTAAAAATATACATGACACCACCTTCTAAAAGTACAAATGTATTCATGGTGGGAAAAAAACTGACCTACAGCTAACAAATTTTTTTGGTCTCCCTTTGTCCATGGTCTTTGAATAAAAACATGAAATAGAATTCATTTTTCTTTGGAAAAATGGACTGAAATCATGCCTCAAGGCTTTGCTTTAGGGTTAATGTACAGTCAAGTCCAGTTCATTTACAAATTTTTCATTCAGTTTTCACTAAAAAGTTCAACAACTTTAAGAAGCTCTAGTATGTTAAAAAATGAACCGATTTTGAAACCACAAATTGCGTTGGAACTGCAATGAAGTGCAATTCAACTTCATAATAAGTGAAAAATGAATAATTGAAAATCATACAACAATTTGGATTCCTTTTATACACTATCTACCATTTCATAGAAATTCTTTGGAAGATAGTCACAATTTTTTTGCATTTGGGTGAAGAAGATGAAAGAAATCATACAAGCAATTTAAGCGGTATGAAATTAAGTATCTCTTAAGCAATTATGAAGGTTCATTTCTTATATGTACCTTTGAATACAAGTTGTAATTTTCACAAATGTTGGCAATATTAGATAGTACTTAGTGTATAGAAAACATCAAACTCTTTGTGTGATTTTCAATTACATATGTGTGTTTGTAACAATGATAAAATACACTTCAGTGCAATTCCAACGCAATTCAAAATTTGAAATTCCATTCATTTTTTAGAGCGCACTAGCCTCCCAAAGTTCTCATAATCTTAGGAGGATTTGTAGTTCAGCTGGACTTGATTGTAATTTTACATTAACACAAAAAAAGAAGGCAATAAGGCATGGTGGGAAGCATGATAAGAAGAAACCAAGGCTAGAAAGAGATCAATTATATTTACTGTTATTATTCACAATATACTTGTAAATAGAAAGAATTGTGGAGTTTTTGCCTTATAATTGGATAGTTCATGTTAGAATAGACTCATATTTGGATTTTTTTTGCTGTAATTTAGTGAAGAAGTTGTTTAAATTCTAAAGGATTGGCCTATGTCTAATCATGGATTCAAACTTGTCAATCCTTATTTCTATTTGCTACCATTTTGCAACTAAATATGAATGAAATTTTTTACATTTATTTTTAGAGAAGAAATCCCATATCTTTTATAATTGCTAAAAATTTCAGATTTTTTGGAAAAAATATGGAAACACCATAGATTTTTTAAGAAAAAAGTGATATCAAATATAAAATATGTTGAAAAAATCTAAATTTTCTAGCATAGGTGTATTTTATATTTTAGAACATCATAGTGTAAACCAAAGTTATTGTATCTTTTTAAGTTCAAAAATCCATAAACCATAATTATAGGCCCAAAATTCAAATTGCAATAAAATATTGTACTTAAGATCTTTTCAGATATTCTATTTGGAGTAGAAATTTTGATAAACCTCCTAACTGATGATCAAATTTTAAATTTGAGTTGATAAACTTCATTTCATTAGTTATCGAATTTGAAATCAAGTTAAACTTCATTTAATCTTGTTATCAAATTTAACTTGATATCAAGTTTAACTTCATTTGATAATTGTAATAAACTTCATTTTATTAGTTGGCTTTAAATTCAAAAATATCATTTTTATGGCTAAAATTCACATAAAAAAGAAAGAACAAGAATTAGCCAAAATACACTATAAGAAATGTCAATAATGCTATAATGTGGGAATATCCAATACTATTCAGTGAAAATGTATTCAAGAAACTTTTCCCTCCAAATTGGATGAATTATTTTCCATCCTACATTCTCAAATGAAGTCATCCAAAGGACAAAAATTTGTCCACAACATCCTTTAGAAGTAAAAAGAATATTAAAAGAGAAATTGTTACAGGTGTTAGAAGCATTTAGAAAACAAGAACATACCTATTGGTCCATAAATTAGATCATTTTAGCAAAGTACTTTGGAATTAGGTATCGTCCTTTTTAGTAGATTACCTTGACCATTTTGTAACATTGTGAACCAAAGCTAAAGGGTCCTTTTTTGCTTCTAGAGGAAGTGGGAGCCACCCAACAAGGCAATTTCCCAACTAGCCACTGGCTCTCTTGCAATTTTCCACTCATCCAATGAAACTAACATTGCAACTTCCAAGCCATCCAATAATTTCTCTAGAGATTCTAACTAAATTCTTTTCCAAGCATCCATGGAGGCAATAATCCCGGGTCTCTTGGGGATGAAAGTGAAAGCAAAAATAAAAGTTGTACGTTTCCTTTTTGAGCGTCACCTTGTCTCAGCACCGCCATGGCCATGGACGCTTTTACGTGGCCCTTGGTTCCGCCTATAACGTAGTCACGTTCCGCGTTTCCGTGGCTCCCACTCCGTCGTGTTTGCCTCCCACCAAATGCGACTGTCTCCCTGCGTTGCCGTCTTCTCCGCAGCCTTCCTTCGCCTTTCCTCGTACGCCACCTCCCGGGGGGCTGGCCCTCTCGCAGCCCAACGTCTGGCCCTTGGGCACCCTAAAACGAAACTACACTCGCATGCCGAAGCCCCGATCAGTGGTGACTCATAACCAGGGTTACGTGGTGGCGTGGATGCAGCATTCGCTCATTATTGTTGTCGTCGTCTTCGATTCAGGAAACGTCACGCATCGAGCCCATTCGCATCCTTCTCTCTGGCCGGAATTTTGCAACTTCGGAACAGGGGATTTGGTGCTCTTGCCGGAATTTTGGACTTCGAAGCAGGGGATTTGGTGCTCTTGCCGGAATTTTTGAACTTCGAAGCAGGGATTTGGTGGAGCAGAGGATTTGGTGGGTGGGTTGCAAACAAACAAAGGTTTGGTGGGTTTGGTGTTCGTACGAGGTTTGAGATCTTGTGGATTGAGATATGGCCACCCTGGGGTTTGTGTTTCGACTGCAAGCGGGTGCGGCAGGGGAGGTTTGCCAGGGTTGTTTAGGGTTGCCGCAGACCGTGACCACCACTTCCCGGGGTTTGGATGGCTCTTGCGCCCCCTCGTCGTCTGGGTTCGTGAAGTTTTCGCATGGGTTTGTGAAGAATTCGGGTAGTGTTCGATCCGGCGTTGTTGTGAGTTCGGTGGCCACTTTGCGAAGCTCGTTTGCGGGGATTGTGGAGGTTCCGAAGCGGGGGAGAAGCAGCTCCGGGAGGTTGTGGCGTGTGGAGCACGCGCGGTCGCAATCGGGGTTGGAGGAGGCGCCTTTTCCAATTGAGCAGGATAGGCGATCGTTAGAGGTGACGTATTTTAGCGAAACGAGCCCGTCGATACGGAAGGATAGGGCGGATGATCCGTCTTTGAATAATCCTTTGCTGCGGCAGCACCGGTTAGGATGCGGATGGTTCGCTGTGGTTTTGGAATGGGAAGGGGTAATTGTAGAAGACGACTCGGAATTAGAGCGGAAGGCGTGGACTGCGCTCGCGGAGGAAGAGAGCAAGAGACCACCCCCAGCGTATATGCTGAAACGAGCGGAGGGAATGAAGAACGAGCAGGCGATTTCAGAGGTGTTCTGCTGGAGTAGGGATTACATACAATTGAGGCGCTTGGCTATTCGGAAAGAGGAGTTGTATGAGGAAATGCAAGGGGGCGTGTATAGGTTGCGGCCAGGGTCGAAAGAGTTTGTACAAACGCTGAAGATGCACAAGATTCCAATTGCTGTAGCCTCTACTAGGCCAATGAAGTATCTGGAGAGAGCCATTGAAGCAGTTGGCATGGAGGGTTTTTTTAACCTTGTTCTTGCTGCGGAGGATGCGCATCGGGGCAAACCCGATCCTGAGATGTATTTGTATGCAGCTGAGCGACTGGGATTTGGGAGCGTGCCGGAGCGTTGCATGGTGTTTGGGAATTCGAACTCAAGTGTGGAGGCCGCTCATGACGGACGCATGAAGTGTGTGGCTGTTGCAGGGAAACACCCTGTTTATGAGTTAAGTGCTGGAGACTTGGTTGTTCGGAGGTTGGACGAATTGTCCGTGATTGATTTGAAGAACCTCTCGGATTTGGATTCACCGGAGTTTCAGATTCCGGAGCTGGAGCTGGAGCTGGAGGTGGAAGAAGAACCAGTTCTTCCCCAAGTTGCCACTAAAGATTGGTAGATGCAGAGATGGCTCCAGGGCACCGTCATTTAGGCGCTCAGCCGACTGTATATTTAGAAACTAATTGTGATCTTAAGAAAATTTGTACAGCATATTCTTCTTATTCTTGTATCAAACTTTATTACTGCAACTGTATATACAGAATTTGAAACTGCATGCTTTGCGGCAGCGTTGGATTCTTCTGGCGATTGGTTTTGTCACATTTCTCTTTCTGCGAGATTAGTCGACATATCGTCTCTTCTTGCATTTTCGTCGTTCGCATTCGAGTTCCTGTGGATACACTGACTTGGTGGTTGAGTTTGGGGTTTGGAACTTCACACGGAAGAAGGCTCGATTGTCTGTGTTGAATTCCCCTGAAATTATGTTGCCATGAGATATTAGTTGGTGGAATGTGCAGAGTTGGATGCTTCTGACGGGAAGCGATATTCCTTTTCCGGTGAGTTGATTGTGAGCCGTATACTCTTGGTGTTTTCTGCAAATTAATTGTTGTGGTTTTTGCCTGGTTGCTCACAAAATGAGGCCACTTCTGGAGATTATTCCTTGCAGTTGTGTCCTTGTGATTATTTAGAGTTGTCGAAGGCTTTTCATGTTCCTGGCTTTTCAAAGGTTCACCTAGTAGGATATCAATATATAGGGTTCAGGTGTGATTACGCGTGACTTCGGATCAGTGAATTGCTGGTTGTCCTTGTTTAGATTCTTGATCAATCCTTTGCTTATTGCTCTGACTCTTTAATTTGTTCACACCTTCCATGTTGCAGGACATCTGACTGGGAGATCATGAATAGGGATGTTGTCAACGTACGTTTATGTTTCGTGGAGTTGCATTGCACCCTCCTGTCCAATCTTTCCCACAACGGTGATGTTACACTGCACTTATGTTCGGGAATGAATATACTGTTATAGGTGCTTAACCCCTAAAGGACCAACATGCGTTTTTTGGCCGTATAGAAATTTTGGGCAGGTACGTGTGACTAGAGATATCCATATTTGAGGCTGAAATTTTAATAGAAGGTGGGGGCGAGGAATATCTTCATGTGTACCAAGTTTCATGACATTTTGAAATACGAGTCAAAAGTTGTAACCTAATATGTTGCTTTTTTTTGTAACCGGGCAGTTTGGGCAGATCAGAAAAAATCATTTTTTCCGGAATTTGTTTTTTGAAATTGGTTCTCTACATTTATATATACTTAAAAAGCTTTGATTCATTCCATTTCAATCAATGAGTCAAAAGTTATGAGGGTTTTTGGTTTGCGGGCAGTTATGGATTGTCTACTCTAAAAAAAAATTTAAAGTCGTTTATTTAACTCAATTTTCAATTTTTTTGGAAAAAAAAAAAAATCCTAGGATGTAAATTGATTATTACAACATTACAACCATTGGGATTGGTATTTTTAAATTCCATGATTAAATTTTTAACAATTTAGTATTTTGGATCATTTCTATTTCTTTCTACTTACTATTTTTTTCCTATATGTTGTACAATTCCAAATGATGTGAAATTTTTCAAGCATATAGACAACTTGTTTAGAAGACCGAATTCAAAGAAACACCACCTTTATCGGCATTTTTTCATTGAAAAGTGAGCTTGCAAAGTGCAGCTGCCCAGTTTTGCGCAGGATTGAAAAAATGATTTTCGAGACTTTGAATGCTTATATCTTATGATCCACACGGTGGAATTTTCTGAAATTTTTACCACATGTTTTCAAAATATCATACTACAAGATCCTACGGTTACATGTGTCAAAAATTGTTTTCTTCCAAAAATTTGGTAGTTGTATTAGAAATGGCAGTTTTGGAGCGTTTTTGGTGAGAACATAGTCATGAAACTTTAGGGGTTAACCATTCCAGCCAAAATCTCCTAGCATAGGTCTCCTAGCCAGAATCTCCTCTAGATATTTTCATGGCAAGTTTCAACAAGAGTATCATACCTGTTGTCATCAATCTTTAACATTGGATTCTATTGTGATAACTAAATCCTGCAAACCAATAATTCACTGAACGGTCACTTTCTAACCCATTATTGTTGTGCACATCAATCTCTAAAGAGTAGAGCTACGGTAACTTACTCAGCAAATCGAGCAAAATAACTTATTTAACTAAACATTCAGCAATATCACTTGTTCAACTAAATTTCTTCCATTTTAATTTTTTGGGGTTTCACAAGGTGCTTATCAACACTTTCCATGGAAGGGGGACAATTGGTTAACAAAACGTAAACAGTATCAGAGGATATTAAGCGGTTATTATCACCAGTGGGTGAAGCCCTCTAAGGTTGCCTTAGTTGGAAGAGATGAAGTTTCAGAAGCTTCAGTCTTCAACTCAAAGGAAGCACAGGATGACACCATACTTTGCTGACGGACATGAATGCAAATTGCGTGACCCCAGTAACTCAAGTTATGCTGAGTTGGCTCCTCACATTGAAACAGCACCTTCTTGCCTAATTTTTTGTTTTTTAGTTTATGTTTTGGGGTGATACTGAGAAGCTGCTCACCTGCTGCTGGAATAATTCTCAATTGAGTATTCTGTAATTTATGTATGAATTGAGAGTCACAGTTTCAATAATGGGGTTGGTATTCTCGGTCTTTACAACCACACTAGGGGTAGTCACAGCTCCTTCATCCCATTCCGTGAAAGTCGAGAAGAGGGATGTGGCCTTTAGTAGTTGGCTCACCACAGCTTGCGCCGGCTCCTTTCCATGAAGGTTGAGAAGGGTTGTTCTCTTCCTCCACAGGACAAGAACGGACATGAAGAAGTTTATGCAATGGTTTTTTTACCACCTTCTGCTCTGTGATTGGTTTGCCGTGGTTGCCGTGGTGTTGTGCAAGTGAACCTTGTCGGAGATTTCATTTTTGTTGCAAGAGGGGGGGCACAGCCCCTCCACAAAATAGGGCTCTCCATTGGCTCCCCATTTATGTGCCTGAAGAATTTCTCAGAGAAAATGTCAACCTCAAAGGTGCTGTGACTACCCCTATTGACACTTGATCTTGGGGAATACCTGAGGCATTGCACTTCTACAGTATACGGTAGACTGAGCAGTGTTTTCAAATCGATGTCTGAATGTGAAAAGATTTCTAAAGAGTTAGAGCGACAAAAAATGTGAAAAGTAGTGTTAAATTTGATTTTTTTAGCACATTTAGCAGTGTATTCTGCAGCTTCAGCTACCAATGAAAGTCGTATTTGGAACCATTGATATATCGTTGTGAAAGCAACTCTGCTTTGGAGTAAGGTATACTAAGCAGATTTGCTATCTGAAGGAGGCAACCCATTTCTGACCACTTAAGCAGTTGCACATATCTGCAGGGCGGGTTTATTTAGTGGGGAAATTTTTCCGTGTATAGAAATAGAGTTTAAAAGGTTTCCATAATTTTCCAGATTTTTATTTCTCAAAACAAAAATTATTGTTAATATTTTAGTTGAAGATTATGTTCAACCAATACTGGTCATATAGACCTTTGTATTTTTGACCAAGGGCTGGTTGTAATATTGAGAGTCTTATAGCTGATCATAACGCGCCACAATTGCATGGAGAATTGTGCCATAGTTGATTACTACTTGTTTCTTCCTACACCGAAAGAAAGCGCTTTACATTGCCAAAATGGGGAGGTGTGATCAAGAATGGGTTCCTCCCATAGGTACCTTCAAGAAGCTATTTGTCAAATCATGTGTTTTTCAAAGATTGAGAAGTTTGAAATAAGCAATTTGCAAGTAGAATCAAGACATTCAAACAAGAAATGTTTTTTCTTGTGATTTTTGCAAGTTTGTTGGGACTAAAATTGGTCAAGCATGGGTAGATCCATGCTAAAACCACACTGATGTGTCTTTTTTCTAAGTGCATCATTGTAATGTTAAATTTAAAGCATGGACAGATGGTGACTGATAGCATTTGGTTGTTCTACCTTGTATTACTTTTAGACTACAAGCTATTTGAACAATAAAACCTCCAAATTATATAGAATACTAGACATCATATTCTAAACCTCTAGGATTGAGTTTTGAATAAATTGAGTTATTGAGTTTACTTTTAGAGTGCTAGATAAGGAAATTTGAACACCTTCTAATCCATTCAGGCAAGGATGAATTGGAATCAATAGCAAGACTAGCCACTGGAGAAAAAACAAAATATTGGGAAAAACACATATATATAGACCAAGAAAATGACCACAAGAATATCCATCAAGTTTGCTTATTCCAATCATTCACAATTTGTTTGCCCACAAACATTATAACTATTCTCAATTGTATTTGGAATATTATCAAGTTTGCTTGTTCCTATCATGATTCAAAATGATTGTAATTTTTTATTGCAACTCAAAGAATAGAAACATCAATGTAAGTTTGTGTACAATTATGATACGATATATATAAACATTTCAAATTGATTTTGTATAAGAAGCGTACTTTCATTAAAGGACATTTGAGGCATCTAGAACATCATTTCAGGCCCGTTTCCAATGCTATTCCGATTCTGTGAACAACCGGTATGGGTTGTTAGATATTTTTTCCCAAATATCATTCTAAGCAATTTCTTTTTTTTTCTTTTTTTTCTGAAAATGACGTGGCATGCATTAGAGGAAATCTAGACTTTGCTGAGGGTTGCTAAAGCTACAGTAAAATGTGCATCTACAGGAAAAAATTATATATATATATATGTATATATATATATTTTTTAATTTATTAATTAATTTATTTTAAATTTATTTATTTATTTATTTATTTATTTATTTATTTTTCCTCAAAAACGCTGTCAAGGTGTGTGCCACGCAAGACTGGGACTAAATTTATTTATTTATTTTTTCCTCTGGATTTGCACATTCGGTGGCTTGTCAGATGGCCCTCCACAGGGCCCAAACTTTTTGTAATGTTATCAACCACATCAACCAATTGCTTCCCCTGCGTTCCCGCAGTCTGGAAATGCAAGGGAACTCGCAGTCTAGGAACGTAGGGAAACTCGCAATCTTCTAGAGGCCTCAAATGTCCCTTGATGAGATGTCATGCTAAGATACAAAAATATTTGTACTTCAAATACTATGGGGTGTTCATTGTATGACCTTACCAAATTAAAGTATTAATACAATAATACATTAATACATTAATACATTAATACATTAATGTATTAATATATTAATGTTAATGTATTAATGTTATAAAAATTTGTACAACAATTTGATTGTGTATATCTCTCAAAGTTCTTTAATTTAATAATTAATCACTGAAAATACATGAGTTTTCAAATTCAAAAACATTGAACATTTTGTTTAAAAGGTGGTTATTTATAAGAAATTATAAATGTTCATATACTTTTCAATCTAAAACAACCACAATCCAAGTTTTTGGTCATTACTACAAGAAAACATTCCTGAGTCTATCGATTGCTTCTTTGAATTTGCAACATTGCATGCTCCAGCTCTACAGCCAGCCATCAACATATATGTCAATCTGTAATTTAATTAATAAAACAAACCAACAGTTCAAAGATATAATTTTTTTAAAAAAACTGATGGCTTTCTAAATCTTAAATAAATAAGTAAACATACTTTAATTTATGTTAGTCACACTAACAATCTTATTCATTCCTTACCTTATCACATATTAAAGTAAGTATGGAAGATAATGAACTGGGTCTAGCAAATAATGATTTTCCAATGCATGCAACTTTAACTAACAATACTAGTTGTACAATGGAATAAAAACAACTAAGACATTAGTAGTTAAACGGTACCTGAATATTATAATGCATGTTTCTTCATTAATTCATGTTTTATAATTATTTGCATTTTAATTAATAAATAAGTATCAAAAAATTTAAGTCATATATTTTTTTACTTTTTTTTGTTTTTGTCTAAATTTATATTAGAAATATCATAAATCAATAAAAAAAATTTGGATATAGTTAGATGATGACAACAAAATCTATCAATTTGCACAATTATGAATTAGTACTTTTTCTCGAATTTTATAAAGATGTCATGTACAATCATATTTTATCATTTATCAATTAAAACACTTAAATGATAACATTTAGTCATAGAAAAAGATTCATTGAAAATATTTTGATATAAATATATGAAAAAATTCAAACTCTAATATTTCATGTATAAACTATGTGATGCATAATTATTAATTATATGTGCAGATTTTGTAGATTTTTAGAACATTCATTTTTAAAGAAACTAGCCATTGAGTCTTTTCTTGCACCAAGTGTAGATAGTCAAATTGGAACTCAATTTTTGAATTTTTGTTATACATTTGTGTGCATTTGTTGGATGTTTGACAGGCTATTGTCTAGTTTGTGTTCTTAATTTGATCTTTTTGGTGTTAGATATCCAATTGGAAGTGGTTTGTAAGGTTGAATGATGTAGCAGGTTTCAAATAGTAAATGTGGTCAAGCAGAAAATTAATCAATTTGTTAGTCAAGGGTGGATAATGTTTGCATTTCAATTGGATGAAGTTAAGTCTAAATTGGTAGTTGACAAGTCATTAGGTTGTCTCTTTTTCCTCTGGTAATCACCTATTTGATTCCTATTAGATAGCGGTTTCTAATTTCATTGTCACCCACTGTTGAAGAATGTCCAGTGTGCGTCCCAGCTTGCAGTGCTATATTTTTGTTTGTTTTTGAGTGTGCGTTCAAGTTGGATGCTGTGTGTTAGAGTTTATTGGAGTGTGATTAAGTGATGTGATGGAGAATTGTTTGCCTCCTAATTAGGGATGTTTAGAAGATGGAGTGTTTATGTGAGATTAAGGAAGAGATGTGAAATTGATTTTAGATTGATGTTGTGAAGATATTTTGTGCCAAATTGGAGAGTCATTGAGTAATGCGGTTGGGATGCTCCAATTAGAGAAAAATGTGAGTTGAGAAAGAGGAATATTTGAGATGTTAGTTTGTGATAGAATTATGGTAGAGATTATAATTGTAAACAGAACTCTAAACATGTAATGGTGATGTAATTCACCAAATCAGCTAATATGATATATTTTTAGAGTGAACTTGTATTTGTGTGTTTGTGCTTATGTGATGCAATTGAGTGTGATGTAAGTTTTGAACAATTGAGTTGGAAATAGATCTCTAATTGGAATTAGAAGCTTAAGATCATTTTTGTATCGCTCTTAAATCCCTATTGACAAGCCTCCTTTGGAATGAACATTTTATATTAAAAAAATAATTTCCTAGTAGGTCATTATTCTCCTTCAATACCAAGTTCTTGCATACAAGAGTCTCATTTAAATTAAAAATCACTTAAAATGATGTCATGTTAGCTTTATCAAGTGAAAAGTGGCCTTTTATCATTATTTTTGGAACATTTAATTTTTTACAAATACATCATCATGAACTTCAATTCAAGGTCATTACAATGGTAGAATGGTTTCTTTTTAAGGATATTGTCATAATGTAGTTTGAGACTAAAATTCTACATCAAAAAATCGTAATCAGTTTTTGAAAAGTACAATATATGACACTTAAGTATTCTCTTAAACAATTTGTAAAAAGTCAAAATTTTGATGTACTTGAAATGTTGCAATATTATGAGATTCAAAAATATTACACTTTGGTTGATACTATCAACAATTGGACATCATACTTGATGTAGGCATTAAAGTTTATTTGACATGCAAAGTGCAACAAAAGCACATTTTTTCCATAAACACTTACGCCATATTTGAAAATTGATGGTCTTCCATGAAAACAATAATACTCTTTAGTACCAAAATTACAATAATTTGAATCCATTGTCGTGTGTGCGTTGTAGAAAGGATAACAAAAGTAATGATGCAAAATATTATAGTGCCAGTTCTTACTACTATGTAGATAGTTCATATAGGAGCACAATCTTTAATTTTGAGCTTCAGATTTTAATAATGAATCGTATATGGCTAAAGGAACACCACTAAAAGCCTTGGGTGGTACTTTTTGACCACTATCAAAGACTTCATTACCAGTATTCCATCCTCCTTCATTTGCCATCCTATTTACCATATTGCCTAAGAATGTCTTGCTTCTAAGTTCTTTATTTCCAAAGTATACAATATATTTATTACCTTCCAACAAATCTACAATGTTGACTAAATCTTAATAACATGATGGCAACTAAATGAGACCGTAGGTGTAGGGCAGCTTCGCCCACTACCAAGGCAAATAATTAATTAATTTCAAAATTTAATGTTCACCATCTCAAAAAGGAATTTTTTGAAATTCAACTTTTTGGAGAATTAAATTATTGTAGTTTCGCCTTTCATCCAACCTTTAACCTAGGTTTTCTACCTTAACACAACTCTTGCCCTCATACATGAGTATCTTGTACAACTTTTAAAGCCACTTAAAGTGTGTTAGGAAGTGAGAACACAAGCTCTTTATACATTTAGGATGGTAGGAGATAGAACAACCCATGTGGGATATGTAAATTAGGATTAGAAAGAGCTCAACCATACATAGTCAAGTGAAAAGTAGGCATTGTGTTAAAAGTAAAATTTCAGACTTCATTTAGGCATAATAGAATATTTTTTTCAGAAAACTTTGAACTAATAAAAGTTGCTAAATCAAGCTAAATTTTATCTCCAAAAATCCTTTTGAGATTTTGAACCTTCAATCAAAAGTTATGGACAAAATTCATAAAGGGGTTAGAAAGGACATTTTCTTTGACATTTTCAAACATCCTCTCTAAATTTTGCCAATAACTTTTGATTGGAGGCTCAAAGTTACAAACGGATTTTTGGAGATCAAATTTAGCTTGATTTAGCAACTTCTATTAGTTCAAAGTTTTTTGAAAAAGAGTATTCTACTATGCCTAAATGTAGTCTGAAGTTCTACATTGAACACAATTCCTGCGTTTCGACAATGAGTAATTCTCATACTCTCATCTCCAAATTGTCCCATATCCTTTGAGGATTCATAATGGAAAGTGGATTTCATTATAAAAATAACTTCTCCACCCTTCATTCTCATAGAAATCCATTGAGGTAATTCCTTCACATTGTCATCAAAAAATTTCTTGATGGTAAATAGCACATGGACTTTGTGTTCAATTTTAAATCTAAATTTATTTAATTTTTTGCTCATGTAATTTCTAAGTATTTCGCCATTTATTTCATTTCATTTTATTTATTTTCGCCAAATGTTTAGCATAATTTCCAAAATATTTTGCCATCAGTTTTCTGAATTATTTTTAGGCGAAGCTGTCCTACACCTACAGTAGTGAAGGTTTACTTAACCCCTAAGTGGTTTTGGGTGTCTTCCAATGCATCTATACATACGGTAAGTGCACTGTACACATCCTTGCATGTGAATGGTTTACTATCCATTTAATTTTTATTTATTTTTGGTTGAATGCGCACTGAAGTCTTCTATCGAACTACACACTTTCTAGCTACATCGGACATGTTACCAATTTTGTAAATATATTGTGAAGTTGTGTCTCTAGTACACGTATTTCTCTAGAAATACACACTTTTGCGTGTTCAACAACAAGCATTGCAACATTTTTCTAAAAACGTATGAAAATCAATGACTATTGCACCTTCAATTTTGTAGTATACATTTTTGACCAGTACTTAATGGAATTTGGCGAATACAGGTCGTGTATGAATCCAGAGGACACAATGTGTCCTTGACACCACTTAGGGATTAAGAGAGAGGGGGTGAAAAAATATCAATGTTCTTGTAGTCTTCCAATATGCAATTATCAGTTTGAAAATGACTCATAGCTAAAGGGATTGTCAGTATAGGTTCATCAACTACAAATTTATGAATAAAAGAAGATGAAAATAGAAGCATATTGTAACTATTAATTTTAATTATACATGGTTTACATCAAGTGAGCCAAGATACAGAGCATTTTACATCAAGTGAGCCAAGATTGCTCCACAGAAAGTTGGATTCCAATACTTGAACATCATAATTTTAGAAGAGTGGATGCCTTCCAATGTCCTAAAAATGGAGGTTCACCTAAAAAAACTCATTTAGATTCAATTTAACTAAGATCAAATTTATAGAATATAATCCAAAAAAAGTTTTGTAAAAAAAAATATTAATATCCGACCCGCTAAAGGCAAGCTCATGGGTTAATCTTTTAAAATGAGCGTCATTCTCTACTAAAATTTTATCTTTTCTTTTCTAAAGAAATTAAAACGTTCAATCTATGAATGGACTTTACAATACTCGAACAATTCTTTGTTATAATTCATGATTTTACACATGCTCTATTAAAATCAAAGGTTAAAAATTCTCAAAATCTAATTGCATAGGTACCTTACATGAGGGTCAAATTCAAACATAAATTAAGGATTTTTTGAATTGTCTTGAAATTCTCAAATATCATAAATGAAAGGTTCCAAATTTTTTTTTCCATATTGCCTAACTTTGGATTGTTTTAAAAATATACAAGAATTGAAAAGAATAACATTTCAAGTGTAAAATTCTAAAACATTTTTTTAATGATGATCATCAAGTTGAAAAGATGAAACAACCAAGAAAAGATATGGTAATAAAAAGCACATTAGTTAAAAAAGGATACAAAAACATTAAATAAGAAGTCGCTCCAACCAAAATAAGACGAGTCATGGTAGACAAAACCCTCCAAAATTAATGGCCTAAAGTGTCAAAACCACTCAACATTGTAAGCTAAAGAATTCTTAAAATTTATTGCTCAATTTGACTTTAACCCCCAAAGGACCGAGGCCTTTTTTCTACCAAAAAACTCTCAAAAGTGCCATTTCTAGAACAAAGAGTAAAAAAATCTAAAAATTGTTTTTCTTTGCAAATCCAACCATTAGATCTTATATCTAACTAGTATGACAATGTGTGGAAAAAATTTCAGAATTTTTGACCGCACACATTGCAAGATATTTGTGTACAAAGTGAAAAAAATAAGATTTTCAACACATTGTGGGACTAGATTTTTTGACTTTGAACATTTTTAACTTAAATTTTTGCACTACAGAGTTTGAAGCTTTAAATTTTCATAGTGGAGAATTGAGTTGAGAGTCTAGGAAAAAAAAAGAAATTCAAAAAACCTTAATTTTCATCTTTAAAAAAATTGTTTTAGTAGAAGATAGTACAAGATAGAAGGAAAATCTAAAATATTAATATCATTTAGATGGAATTAAAATGCACTAATCCCAATGGTGAGATTGTTCTAGCAAGAAATCTAAACCATGTAGAACTTTTTTTTTTGAAAAATTGCAAAAATTGCATTCCAAAATGAATCCTACAAGTTATTTTTTTCAAGAAGATGCTCTAATTGCCCAAAAAACAAGATTGTCCATAATTTTTTCATAGATAATCCAAATGAAATGAATCAAAGCTTTCCAAATAGGAAAAAATATAATCTATAAGGAAAATTTTCTTAAAAAAAACCAAATTTTTTGCAAAATTTTTTTGTTGCCCCTTCTCCCCTGTTTTGAGCTTATTTGAGCATAACTTTTGTTCCCGAGCACTAATTGAAAAAAAATTATATTCCCACAAAGTTTATCAGTTTTCTATCTTCCAAAAAGTTTAAGAAAATCACAACAAAAATTCAGCCCATAGGTACCTGCCCGATATCCCATTTGTTCCCCAAATGGACAATGGTCTTTTAGGGGTTAACATATGATATGTTTAAAACATCCATATGCACATCATTTATACGTTAAAGACCACACAATAGTCTCAATTTCAAAAATTGTGAAGAAGTATTATAAAATTCAATTTTGAATAATAATTCAGTGATGAATTTTAATAAAAACTATAAACTTTGATCTTTAAATCATATCCATATTAGATCAATTGTTGCGCTAATTTGTATTATTCAAAATATTTTAAAACTAAAATAACCTCTCAAATAAGGCTTCAATTTGTGAGTTTTTGCTTGTTAAAATATATTGATTTTTTAATCCTGATGCATCGATGTGCACCAGAGTCTAAACCTTGAAAATTCACCTTAGTTTGTAAAAATTGAACTTGGAGTGCACAAGATCAATATCCAAAGTACCAACACTCATAAAAAAAATCATCCTTACGTTCAATTTCATCATAGTAACATGATTTCTTAAATTTTTGGCTTCAGAGAATATCAAATTAATGCACTCGATACAAAATTAGTACATAATATTCACTAGCATGTGTTGATGCTGCCTTGGTTCTATAGTGATGGTGTGCTTCTACATCCTCCACGTGTCCAATTCATCAGTAGCTACTGATGAAACATTGTTGGAGTGTGGAATATATCACACCATCACTATAGAGCTACTGAATGTTATAGTATTGATACTTTAGTATGCAAATACTCATAGTCAAGTGACAGTTCTTTTTGTTGCTTAGTGTAATGCTGGAAAAAAATATTGCAATATTTTGCAAAATATTTTGCAAAATATTTTGCATTTTTGAATGGATGAAATTGTCGAAATTCATCCAATTTTGTTTTTAAAGGGATGAATAACTAATGTTTCATCTATAATGTATACATTTACAATTATAAATAATTTTATCACTCCCGCAAAGATTGCAATGTATTATACTACATTAGAAAATAGAAGTTAAAATCTTTACTCTTGTGAATATTATTACAAAATGTGACATTACATACTAAAATATTGTTTTGGGGGTGTAAGAAGTCAAAAAGCTCCCATAGAATTAATTATTGGCCCCAAAGATATGAATTCTTTTAAAGATTTTTTAAAAATGAAATGCCACTTTTTTGGTTTCATCTATTATTATATTAGAGTTATTTGTAAAGTACCCAAAACTGGGGTTTAAACCCCGTAATTTTGGGAAAAGGCAGATTTCGGACAAAAAGTCGCCTGCACCTGACATACCCAATACAAAAGTAGGTACCAAACTTTCTTTTGCACCCAAATTGACCAAAAAGAAGTTTCGTCCGGACTTTGCTTGCGGGGGTGTGGTTGCCAAGCGTCGGGAGGGCAGAGCAGTGGTCTCTCTCTCTTGGGCTTCTACAATTTATGCAAAGGATCAAGGGGGAGGGGGATGACATCACCGGGTATATCCCCAAATATCGCAGAACTCCCCATCTGTTGGCTGGAGTTTCAAAATTCTAGCTGACTTTGTGTTTTTACTCCGTCGGAGGAAATTTGTGAAAAAGTTTGCTCCAAACTGGGGGGACTTTACAAATAACTCTATTGAATGCAAACTATTTGATGATTTCATCCACAAAGTTTTCCATCCATTCACTATTACTAAACCCTAATGACACCTCAATTTCCCAATTAGGGGGAGGCACAAACTCACAGTAGCGATTACAACCTTCAATTAGATTGGGAAGCTCGTGTTTGTCTACAATGGTGGAGTAAGAGGTGTTCAACAAACTTGCTCAACTGAGAGACGAGTTTCTATTTCCAAAATTCACGTCGAGAGTTTCTATTCAAATGCGGGGAGAATGGCTTGGCAGAGAGTCCTAAACTCTCCTTAATTACATTGCAAGTTAATTTGACAAATCTTTTCAGGGGCCATTAAATTACAACAGGATCCATTCTAAAGTTTCATGACTACTGGTGGTGTCACAAAAAAAGAAAAGAAAAAATCACTGATAGGGCAATTCAAAGTGCACTACAAGTGTACAGAATGTCTATAGGCTCACCTTCGAATGATCAAAAATAAAAAATCATGATAAAAAATGATAAAATATGATAAAATATGATAAAAAATCATGATAAAAAATCATGTCATCTGTAACTAAGGTGTCCACACTCACCTTTGAATGGCTTGTTATCAGTGGATTTGACAATGCGGGGCAGTGAATTGAAGGAGCTAGTGCCCTCGTTTCAGAGCCTTCATCGTCCTTGGGCCTGCATGGGATAATCGGGAGCTCTATCTTGGTTTATATGTGTGTGTGTGTTATTGAACTGCAAAATCAATTGCATTGTGCCTGGTCTTTCTCCTTAGTTTCTATCATTCCGCATCCTTTAGAAAGGTTTACAAGCGACTGCAAGATGAGTGCTAGTGCATCTCATTCTGGTACAGAGTCGGACGCATCAGAGGCAACTGCAATAACGATGGAATCGGAGGTCGAGGAAACTCAAGTACCAACAAACGCAGAGCTGCAAATTGCGCTGAAGAATTGGAGTACGTCTTCGGTGATCAAGCTCAATGCCGGGGAGTTTGCGAGAGAGTATAAGCATCCCGGGCGTCCAGAGTGGGAGTGCGTCATCTGCAAAGAAACTATCAACAGAACTCCAGTGTACCAGGTGACATACCTTACTATGTATCGCAGCAAACATAATATGGTCTTATTGTTCATGATACGGAGGTTTAGCTTGTAAAAGCGATTTTAATACTCCAAAGGAAAGTTGTTTTCACAATGGCATACCAATGGTCCAAAATATGATTTTCATAGATAGCTAAATAGACTGCTAAATGTGCTAAAAATTCAAATTTAACACTGCTTTTCACATTTTCTGTAGCTCTAACCTTATGTAAGTCTTTTGACATTCAGACACATTTGAGAACTTACACTGCTCAGTCTCTTGTGCAGAAGTGCAATGTCTCTGGTATTCCGCAAGATCAAGAGTCAATGTGATTGTAAAGACTGAGAACATCAACCCCATTTTGGAAACTGTGACTCTCAATGTACACATAAACTACAGAATGCTCAATTGTGAGTTATTCCAGCAGCAGAAAAGCAGTTTTTCAGTCTCACCCCCAAAACGTAAAATAAAAAAACAGCTACAGCTGATTAGTTGGAAAACAATTCTATTCCCTATGCTAACAAGAGTTGTATTGTTTTCCAGTGCCAAACAGGTCACCTAGCATGCTACTCGTGCTCTCGGAGAGGCATCAATTGCCCTTCATGCTCAAGGCCAGTCAGTCGCATCAGGAATTTAGCAGTTGCAAAGATGATCAATTCTCTGGTGGTTGCCTGCAAATTTTTCACGTTGGGCTGCAACGAAGTGATGAAGTTCAGGCAATTGGAGGAGTCAAAGCATGAGGAGAATTGCTCCTTCATGCCTATGTTTTGCCCAATGCCTGGCTGCAAGCATGCTGGTATCAAGAATCTCCTTGTACAGCACTTGCTATTTGAACACAACATCACCTCTCTGGTGGATGTGGGAGAACGGAGGTATTCCTATGGTGGCTACTCATTCTATTCTGAGGATTCAAAAGAATTTGATTTGGATTCCTCGACTGCTTTGGTAATGTTGAGAAATATGCGTTTCCAGGAATTTCATCTTCTCCATCACCAGTGCACAGCGATGGGCGATAGAATTGAAATTACATCTCTTGCGAAAACTTGTAAGCGGCGGTTTGAAATCGTCGTGAAGGTCGGTGAAGAGCTCAAATATTGCTACAAGTCTTTTACCACATACTAATGTTCAACCAACTGGCGGGCTGCTCATCCCCAAACAGTCAGATGGTGGCACTCTGAAGAAGCGCTGCAAAGTTAGTATGCCATAGTATTGTGATTATTTAGAGTTGACGAAGGCTTTTCATGTTCCTGCTTTTCAAAGGTTCACCTGGTAGGATAACAATATATAGGGTTTAGGTATGATTACGCGTGACTTCGGATCCGAGAATTGCTGGTTATCCGTGTTTAGATTCTTGATCAATCCTTTGTTCATTGCTCTGACCTCTTTAATTTTGTTCACGCCTTCCATGTTGCAGGATATCTGGGATGTTGTCAACAGGCGTTTATGTTTCGTGGAGTTGCGTTGCACCCTCGTGTCCAATCTTTCCCACAACGGTGATATTACACTACACTTATATTCGGGAGTGAATATACTGTTCCAGCCAGAATCTCGTAGCATATGTCACCAGCGACTTGGGTTCACGGTGACCCAAGCTTTCCTTGCGAAGCTGATGGGAGGTGCTCCGCATTGTTTCCGCGATCCCAGATTGACAATAGACAGTTGAACGTAAGTAATATAGGGCACGGGTACCTTGTCCTGTACAGTACAGTACAGGAGGAAAGCACACTTATGATTAGTTCCAATTTCTAGTTCTTGTTTGGTGTCTATCGTGTTAGGCAATATTTTTCCGTCTTTGTCTGCTTTCGGATGAGTCTTCCAGATGGTAGGGTTCTTGTGCTGTATTTCTACCGATGATTGTTGCACCCCTAATCCTTTTCTAGAGACGTGCAAGTAAGTAATCTTTCTGTTACTCATGTTGATTTCTGTTGCCACTGGTCAACCAACTTATATGACGCTCTCGTTTTACGTATTGGGTGAGTTGAAATAATTTTATGCTTTTGATGTGCATTTTGGCTCTGTTCGTACTTTCAGCCCGGATGGAGCATTGGGGTGATAGTGAGTTTCTGATCATGTAGTATATATCGTATAAGGCAGTCACAGTGAGTACATGCAAGGTGTGCCGCCTGAGAGATTTTGAATTACTGCGTCAAGAATGGCGAGAGGCTTACCGCTTACATGCCTGATACGATATGGTTAGAGTGGGTTTTCTCTTTTGTAGCAAAGCTGTCAAGAGCTTTCCAACAGGCTATCATCATCTTTTAGAGTTTTGCAAGCGTTTCCAAAAAGCCGTGATCCAGCAAATTGTACCCAATACCGGAAGTCTGAGCAAGACTCCAAGAATCAGCTGCGTACTGTTGTAGGGAAGAGGTTTTCCAACAAGCCACCACTCATCAATGGAATCTCAAAGATGAGTATGTAAGGTAGGATGACCCATTGTTGACCCTTTGGTTGTTGCACATTTTTAGGCTTATCAGATCCACAAACTTATGTTTTGCAACAAAATGGCAAATAAGGACTCATTTTTGAAGAACAATCCACTCATTTTTGAAGACAAAATAATACAATGCAGGTAGAGTGCAATCTTTCATTGTTGTCCTTAAAGTTGAGACCAATATGGTCCATTTGGTTGTTATTGTCACTCTCTTTGTTCCACAGACAGCTGATAACCATGTTAATCTAAAAGTGTCCCTCAAGATTGTAGAATGATGAATGAACCTTTTGTAATGTGTAGAAGGTGCATGGTGCTGTTCATTGAGTTCACAGAATAGGGATTCTTGAATCCAATTCCAATTCTTTATTTCCATCTTGCAATCCCAATTCCAAACTAAGTAGGAGACTTACAACATTAGGAGGCAACAAAGTAAATACTACATTGCATGGTCTACTGTTCAGGATTGCAACTGAACTGGAGACAAGAATGACTTTGTCTACTTTGAATATCACTTGAATTTGTTAGTAAGCCTATAAAGGTACCAAAAGAAGGCTTCTATATGTGCATATGTTTATCATGAATGACATGTGAAGGTGACTCTTATAATGTGGAGGTATATAAGCACATAAGAAATGGATCATGGCAATTAAATGAAACACATTGGAAAAAGGAATAGCAAGTTATGAAATTAACTTGAGCAATAGGAGCAATTGGTTTATGATTTTATGAGCTTATACTTAAGAAAGAGGTGGGATATAAATCAAAAGACACTTCTAGAGCCATGATTAGTCTATCTAATTGCATTATTTTTGTGATCTACTCAAAATGAAGTTTCACAATACATCAAAGATAATAATTGTTAAAATTCTTTATATGTATGCAAGAAAGAATAGTTCATAAAATTTTCCAAGATGGTAGCTAGGTTCTTCTCTAATATATGCTTTTAGGAAAAGAAATTTAAGGAATTTTCATCAATCTTGGACTAAACAATTGATTGGCTTTGTAACTTGTATTTAAAACTTGAAATCATTATTTCAATTTTTTGAATAGCTTTGTATTGAGATTCTCTATATAAGTCACAAATCAATTTAAAAAAATATTGTCAAGTTCCTTAGTGTTTCTTTCAATTCACCACAAATTTTCAACTACATAGTATATCAAACTTACTACTAATACTTACGAGAAAATTTCATGTTTCCTATTTTTTATAACTATTCTAACGTTCAAGATATGATCTCTCTTTGTTTCACAAATCACATGCATTATTCTCATTTACTTCAAATGGTGTACAATAATTTTGCACCTATAATATTTACATTCTTATAATATATAAGAAAACAACATATTATAGTACTTGGATGGATCATGTATGGTTGATAGGCTCAATTTTGTGTCACAATGTTGAAAACTGCAAACAGATGACTCATTTTCAAATTGATATACAAGGCACCTCCAATTTTTTTTCTATAAAGCACTTTGGTCTAGAATAATGAATTTGATGTCCAATAGTTCTATGAGTTTTTTATAATTTTTTATATTGTATGTAAGCACAAGAGACTTTTGAATAAAAAGTAGATGTGACAAATCTATTATCAACAAAAGTTGAAAAGGACTTTTTTTACTCCTTCGATTAAACCAAATGAATTTTAGATACTATATTTTTAATAGAGTTTGAATTAATGTTTTTAGAAATCAATGATTTTTGATGTAATTCTTCTTTATGTATTTGCTAGCAACTTTTGTAGTGACCGTTTTAACATTGAATTTTCAAAAGTCATTTTTTCTTAGCCAATATTTTTTTCCCAAACTATTTTTTCGTAAATTATAATAATTTTCAAGGTCTATCAGCGATTGGAGAACTAGGCCCTTTAGGAATTTTTTCTAAATTTATTCCTGCAGATGAAGACGGAAAGAATGTCAGGTAAAGACGAACATGTCACCACTTCAGTTTGGTGAGAACGACCATCACCATCAATGCTGATTTGCGGTAAGCAGTTCCAATTATGAAGGCTTATGGAGGAGATGGGAACCATCGATTGCTGTTCAGGACAAGCGGTTGCGATCAATCTTTGCGTTGGTATCCTTAATTTTGTATCTCTGCACAGTGCAGTGTTTTCCAACTTTATTTTTTGTGGTTTTGTTTGTTTTGATGGTTTGCTAGACTGTAGCCCATGTGTGTGCTTTAGCTGGCATTCCGCGGCGTTTTGTTGGATGTGGAGTGCTAGGATGCTGTGAATGCTTTATTGCTCTGGATTTCTTCCAATTTCTGTGGGTTTTGTATAGGGCAATGGCCCTCGTCGTCAAGAATTTTGCCAAAAAAAGGTCCTCCTTGTCGGGCTCCGCCCTCCTCGTCTGCCCTTTTTTTGGCAAAATTCTTGATGACGAGGGCCATTGTCCGGTGTAATCGATAGGTGGGCAACGGATTTTCTTGGATGAGATAAAGATTTGGATGAAGATAACGATTTGGATTTTCTTGGATGAGATAACAATTTGGATTTTGAACGGGACGAATCCCAACGGTGGTTTACGCACATGGGTTGCAATTGATTGGATTTAAGGTTGAGCACGTCTATTTCAAAGGTTAATTTAATGGGGCTAGGAGAATGCGGCCCGAGAAAAGGAAAGTAGGTCCGGCCAAAGGATCAAGGGCCTGCAAAGGGGCAGATGTAGTTGAGCAACAGAGAAAGTGTTGAACTAGGAAGCAAACTCAAGTGCTTGCAACTAAGGTAAAAGACCCCATTGCGGTCAAATGGCCCATTATGGACACCTAATGATCCTATTGTGGTTTTTCGTACCACAATCAATGCCTTACATGGTAGTTACGGAGTAATTAGTGACCTCAATAGGTACTTCCAACTTTTCAATGTAAAATTCTTTGTAAAAACTAATTTTTTAGGTCTTCCATGTTTGAAAACGTTGTGATTGCATTGGGTAGGAAGATGACCATATTGGATTCAGATTTTGTTGGTCATGAGGTAGCCTACAGACGCCTATGGGCTGATCACTTCAAAAATTCAAAACTAATTCATATTTGGTCCAAATAATATAATTTCAAATATCCTCATTGTCTCTCACACTTATCTTTGTGTGGAAAAAAATTTGAAAAATTTCAGCAATGGTATGAAGGCATACTCCTAATTCTAACCGCAATGGGGTCTTTTACCTTATTGTTGAGCCAATGTTCTTGAAGTGAATATATTGGCCAAAATTGAAGTCACTGAGTTTTTTTCAGTTCTAGTAAAGGTCCTCACGACGAGGTTGAAGCTGTGGTAAAGAGGTACATTTGCACTGCTCTTTTAGATCTAGAGGTCACCATATTAGCTAATGTTGAACAAGTGGTCATTTTGTTGAGGAAGAATCTCTCATCTAGGCTTGGAACTTCTTATATTGGGACTAATAAATTTGCTATTTTGAGATATTTTAGCACATGACCAAGTATTACTAAAAATAGGAAAGAACCCATACTTGTGTGTGCAGATTGTAGGTACAAGGGACTTGCACCAAATTTGGCCGGTGGATGGAAGGAAAACTAATCGCTTGCTAACTAAGAGCCTAGTTTGTTTTTGTTGTTTTTGCCTTCATTGTAAGTTGGACTAATGCAAAAACCTTGAGTGAACTTGTGGGTGGAAAGTAGAAGCCTTGATTCTAGAGAATACAACCCATGTTTGTGAAGCAATTATTGCAACCTATACATGATGATACATAGTGGACTAATTACGGTGCAAACGGGGATTACTTGGTATCTTGTGTGGAGCTTGGGCAAAGTTTTGCCACTCATGCCAAAGAAGACAATGAGGCAGGAGGTGATAATGTGCACAAAGGTAGCCTATACTGTCAAAAGCACTTTATGTGCACTTGAGGCCAAGAATTTGAAAAGGATGATTTGTGTATAGCTGGACTATACTATTAACTACAGTATGAACAAAACTATGTACTACTTTGGAAGTCAAAGATTGCCCACGTCCATACTTGGCAATTTTGGGCAATAAAATTTCCTACAGAGTCACAAGACCACAAAGTATCGGGAAACAATGTGATGTAAAGACTTGGCAGTCATGCCCAAAGTAGAATCTGTAGTGCATTGGCTTCTTTAAGTTGAATATATTAACTCCCTTCATGTTTTTTTGGGTGGGTTCTTTTGTAGTGTAGTTTAAAATAGGACAATCATGTTGCAATAGGTAGTTACTGAGGTTCAACTCCTCCATGATTGACCTAGTAATATTGTTGGCTTCTTTTTGGTTTAGTGGACATGTCTTTGGATGCATGGAGATTGTGGTTCAGGTATTGATTAGGTATTGATGAGGCATGCAAGAGGCTATAGCAATGATCAATGCAATTCTTGCTTTTGTAACTTTTTTTTGTAAACATGATAAGATTTGGCATTGGAAAGAAGCCATGCACATATACAATTGAGCAACATCTTCATGTGAATGTAAACAGAGCTTGTTTTGGCAATAGTATGAAAATCATATTGAGGACCATTGGAATGTTGTTGTGAAAACAACTCTGCTAAGTTTGGAGTCTCATTTGGAGTATATTGCTTTTGTAAGCCATTTGAACAAGAAGACCTCTAGTAGCCATTAGGAAGAAAACATAATGTATGAAAAAACATGTGTATGTAGACCTATCCAAGAAAATAACTACAACAATACCAACAAGTTTGCTTGTTCTGATCACAATTTACTTGCCCATAAACATTACTAGCTGTGGCTTACATTTGTGCCCTCAAAAACAAAAACAAAAACAAAAATTGTTCTTAGTTTGGCAATCAAATATATAAACATTGTGAAAATCAAATGAAATAACTGGTTGATATTTTTCCGGGATGGAAACATGACAGATTTTGTGACATGAGTTGTGACAAGGGTCATGACACTGCATACTTAATATAATAGAAGATCTTTTGAATTGTGATTGGAATACCTTCAAATTTGCTTAATTGTTCCTATCACATATCACAATTCAAAATTGTTATGATTTTTTTGTATAATTCAAATAAAGAAAAAATAGGGCAAGTGGGTATACAATGATGATATGACACATGTAGACATTTCAAATTGATTTTGTATAAGAAGTATACATTAGATGCCATGCCAAGATACAAAAATCTTTGTAATTCAACACTACTAAGTGTTTATTGCATGACCTTACAAAAGTTAAGGATAACATATTAATGTTAGAAAAACATGTAAAATTTTTTGGTTGTATACATCCCTCAAATTACTTTAATTTTCTAAAAAATTGTTGAAGGTACATGTTTTCAAATTTAAAAAAACTAATCATTTTGTTTAAAATGTGAATATTTAAAAAAAAATCTAAATGTTCATCTAATTTTAATCTAAACCAACCACAATCCAGGTTTTATAATTTCATGTCTAAATAATTATATTTTCAAATTACTTGTCCTTCTAAATGATGAGAGGAATGACCAAAAAATAAATGAATACCTCCAAGAAATGTTACACTTTAAAGATATCCATATACAACTTATAATAATGTCAAACATATAAAATATTTTCAAATTTGCATCACATTCTTCTACAACTATTGTTGTGTGACAATTGTTGGTGCTACTAATAAGTTAGAATGAGGTGAATTAACCACTTTAGCTACTTTATGCATACGAAAATATGCTAAACCAGCTATAAAAGCTGACGAAAGGAACGAAATAAAACTCATTGCTACTGATGCAGCTTCCTTATTACAAAAAATGGAAAAGTCACTACTACAAGAAAACATTCCTGAATTTATAGATTCCTTCTTTGAATTTGCAACACTACATGCTCCAGCTCCACAACCAGCCATTAATATATATGTCAAAATCTGTAATGTAATTAATAAATCAAACCAATAATTTAAAGATATAATTTCAAAAAATCTTTGATGGCTTTCTAATCTTTAAACAAATACTTATATTTATATACTTTAATTGATATTAGTCACACTAACAATACTATTTATTATTTACCTTATCACCTATTAAAGTAAGTGTGGAGGATGATGAAGTGGGTTTTGCAAGTAATGATTTTCCAATGCACGCAGCTTTAACCAACAAAACTAATTGTACAATGGAATAAAGACAAACTAAAACATTAATAGTTAAAAGGTACCTGAATATTTCAATGTGTATTTTTTCATCAATTCATATTTTATAATTATATGTATTTAAAATAGTAAATAAGTAACAAAAAGAATTTAAGATATATATATATTTTTATTTTGTTTTGTTAAACCAAATTTATAATAGAAATGTTGTGTATTATGTAATATTACAAAAGTTCCTACATACTTAGATGATGACAATAAAGTATATCAATTATAATTATGTAATAAAATCTCTATTAGCAATTTTTAGAAGTGTCATAAAGACGTCATTGGGGACGTCATGCACAATTATAGTTTATCCTTCATAGAGAATAGTTTATCCTTCATAGTGAATAATGACAATATTCAATTTTACAAGAAAGTTCATTGAAAATATTTCTCAACAAATATATGAAAAATCCAAACCCTAATATTTCACTTATAAACTATACGATGTGGTGCATAATTATTAAAGTACACAACTGTGTGTATTTTGCGAACTCTTAAAACATTTATTTTTTAAGAAATTAGCCCTTGACTCTTTTTTTTGGCACCTAAGTAGTGCATAGTCTCATTTTTAATTAAAAAATCACTTAAATGATGTCACGTTAGCTTTATCAAGTGAAAAGTGACATTTTACCATTATTTTTAGAATAACTATAATTTTTTACAATACACCTCCATGCACTTCAATTCAATAGTAGAATGACTTTTTTTTAAAGATAATGTCATGATGTAGTTTGAGACTCAAATCCTACATCAAAACATTGTAATTAATTTTTGAAAGGCATAATACATGACACTTAAATATTCTCTTAAACACCTTAAAAATTCAAAAATTTATATGCTTTGAAATGTCGCAATATTATAAGATTCAAAAACATTACAGTTTTGTGGATACTATCAACAATTGAATATCATACTTGATGTGGGTATTAATGTTTATTTGACATGTAAAGTGCAACAAAAGCACATTTTTACCATAAACACTTACGCCA
Source organism: Neckera pumila (assembly GCA_963969595.1). Classification (NCBI taxonomy): domain Eukaryota; kingdom Viridiplantae; phylum Streptophyta; class Bryopsida; order Hypnales; family Neckeraceae; genus Neckera; species Neckera pumila. Next base: position 19,324,753 of record OZ018415.1, on the reverse strand, counting down.
TATTAGAAGAGTTGATGGCCTTCCATGAAAACAAACAATAGTCTTCAATACCAAAATCACAATAGTCCAATCCACTGTCATGGGCGGTAGAAAGGATAACAAAACTAACGATGCAAAATATAATAGTGCCAACTCTTAATACTATATAGATAATTGGTATAGTAGCACAATCTTTTTGAACTTCAGACTTTGCTAACGAATTGTATATAGCTAATGGAACACCACTAAAAGCCTTGGGTGGTACTTTTTGACCACTATTGAAGACTTCACTACCAGTACTCCATCCTCCTTCATTTGCCATCCTATGTTCCATATTGCCTAAGAATCTCTTTCTTTCTTTTCTTTTAATTCCAAAGTGTACAATATATTTACTAGCTTTCAACAAATCTACTATATTAACTAAAACTTAATAACATGATGGCAACTAATGATAGTGAAGGTTTACTTTAAGGGAAGGGTGTGTGAAAACTATCCTTGTTCTTGTAGTTGTCCCAATAGAACCATATGCAATTACTAGTTTGAGAATGAATCATAGCTAAAGTGATTGTTAGAGGTTCACCAACAACAAATTTCAAAATGAAAGAAGATGGAAATTGAGGCATAGTATCACTACTATTAATTATATATGGTTCAAGAGCATTTTACATTAAGTGAGCCAAAATTGCTCAATAAAAAATTTGATTCTAATTTGTAATAAGTCATTATAGTTTTAGAAGAGTAGATGAATTCCACTGTCTTGAAAATGGACGTTCACCTAAAACCAAACCAATTTTTAATTCAATTAAACTAAGATGAAATTCATAGAATATAATTGTCTACATAAAACATTAAAATATCCCATAAAGGCAAGTTCTTAGGTCAACCTTTTAAAATGACCTCATCTCCACCAAAATTTTATTGCTCTTTTTTCAAGCAAATGAAAAAATAAATAAATGATTGAATGGACCCTACAATACTCAAGCAATTTTTTTGGCTATATTTTATGTTTTTTTCATGATAGTCTATTTAAAATCATAGGTGATAAATTTTCAAAATCCAATTGTGTAGGTATCCTATACAAGGGTTAGTCTCAAGCATAAATCAAATATCTTTTGAAATGTCTTGAAAATTTGAAATAATTAGAAATGAATTAGAAAAAATAACATTTTCAAGTGTAAAATTCAAAAATATTTTGTTATGTATGATGATCATCAAGTTGAAAAGATGAACAATCAAGAAAAGACATGGTAATAAAAAACAATAAATTATAAAAAGACACAACAACGAGAAATAAGAAGGTCTTAGCAACCAAGCAAAGTAAAGTATTCATAAAATTTGTTATTGAATTTGACTTTAATGTATGGTATGTTGGAAATATTCATGTGCACATTACATATGACAAAAAAAATGTCATTTATTCCTTAAAGATTGTAGCATTGATAGTATTGATTTCAAAAATTGTGAAGAAGTAATATAAAATTCAATTTAGAATAGTAATTCAATGATAAATTCTATCCAAATTTGTAAAATATGATCCACAAATTATATCCATATAGTTAGATCAATTGCTGCACTAATCAATATTATTCAAAATATTTATATTAAAATAACCTCTTAAACAAGGATACTGTTTGTGAATTTTTGCACATTAAAATACATTGATTTTTTGCCATGATGCATTGATGCGCACTAGCTAAAACTTTGGAAATTCACCTTAGTTTGTACAAATTGAACTTGGAGTGCACAATTTTAGTACCCAAAGTACCAACACCCATGAAAAAATCTTCTTAAAGTTCAATTTCTATATAATAAAATGAAAACTTTAAATTTAGATTTTGATGAACATCCAATGAATGCGTTTGACACAAAATTGGTGCATTGTAGTGTACATATACATATAGTCAAGTGGCAATTTTTTGTAACTTAATTGTAAATTTGCAATGTTGGAAAAAAATATTGCAAGATTTTGCAAAATACTTTGCATTTTTGAATAAATGAAATTGCCAAAATTCATCAAATGTAATTTCAAAATTGGATGATTGCAACACATTTGGATGAATAGCTAATGTTTCATCTACAATATATACATTTATGACTATAAAACATTTCATCACTTCCACCAAGATTGCAATATGTTATACTACACTGGAAAAATGGAAAATAAAATCTTTGCTCTTATATATATTGTTGCAATACGTGGCACTATATGCCAAAATGTTATTTTCATGGGTGCAATAAGTCAAAAAGTCCTTGTGGAACTAAAGATTTGCCGCAAGAAATATGATTTTTTAATGAAAATAGTGGAATTTAGTAAAAATACCACACTTTTGCTTTCATCTATTATATTGAATGCAAGCTATATTATGATTCTATGTATATAGTTTTCCATCCATTCACTATTATTAAACCCTAATGACATCTTTCAATTTGAAAAAGTCATGAAGTCATGGTAGTCACAACAACCTTCAATTAGTTTGGGAAGCTCATGTTTGTCTACAGTGGTGTAGTAAGAGAAGTTTAACAAACTTGCTCAAGTAAGTGAGAAGAAAGTTTCTATATTCAAAAGTCATGTTAAAGTTTCTTTTCTAATTTGAAAAGTGGCTCGGAGAAAGACGGGTGATTGACAAAGACACCTGCAAATTTTGTTGCTTTTTAATTTTGGAATGCTATAATTTTTGAATTGTAAATCCAATGCCAAAATAAAAAAAAGTTGTTTCTAAATATTTTGCTAAAATTTATATTTGTTATTTTCAAAAAAAATTTAAATCTTTTTATATTTAATTGTCGATTTTGTTATTTTGTCACACTTTGACGTTTAGGGTTTATTAAAACTATTGAGCGGTGTAAATTAATGATTTCTGTGGTATATTCTTATAGTAGTAAAATATGTTCCTACCAAAAGACATCTAAATAAACATTCTTTTATGTCCTCTACATTTGTGCAAACAGGCCTCGTTTGCACACGCTCTTCTAAATATTAGAGATGGTTCTGACCTAATTTTTTTGGTCAGATTTCATTAGCAAGAAGTCCTTCCAAATGGCCAATATTTTCATTTCTTTGAAAATTGTTTTACTTTTTTTCTACAAATTAAAACGTTAAAGTACAAATTTTATTTCCAGAATTCTATGTCCAAGAAGTCGTCCCAAAAAATACATACTAAGTTTTGATGTTTTAATTTTTAGTAAAAAGGAAAAACAATGTCAAATAAACAAAAAATTAGACATTTAGAAGGACTTCTTGATGATGAGATTTGACCAAAAAGGTTAGTCAAAACCATCTCTAATATTTAGAAGTGTACATGCAAAGGAGGCTTGTTTGCACAAACGTGGAGGACATAAAATAATGTATTTTTAGATGCCCTTTTGTAGGAACATATTCGACTATTGTAAAAATACACCTCTAAAATTGCATATGAAAATCATTAAATTAGACCACTCAATAGTTTTTAAAACTCCTCAACATCAAAGTGTGACAAATTAACAAAATTGACTTCTAAATATAAAATGATTTTAAAATTAAAAAAAAAATAATGGATACAAATTTCACCAAAATATCTAAAAATAAATATTTTGGTTTTGGCATCAGATTCATAATTAAAAAGTTATTGCGTTCTAAAATCAAAAAGCAACAAAACTGGCAGGTGTTTCTTGCAATCACCTAGCCCTAAACCATGAGTCTTCTAATGAAGTTGCAAGTTGGCAAAATCTTTTAGGGGTCATTGCATTGCAACAAGATCTGTTCTAAAGTGTCATGACTACTAGTGGTGCCACCAAAAAAACAAACTAATAGGACAATTCAAAGTGCATTACAAATGTACTAAATGTCTAATTACTCAAAAATCATGTCTAATTTATGTAATAAGGTGGATACATCCAAAATTGCATCTTGCCTAAAATTGCCATTGTCACATATATACATCTCCAAAATCCATATATGCATATGTTGCAAAATAGATTTTAGAGCTACCAAAAAAAATTTGACCCTACCTAACTTTGGCATACGGTTCCCAAATGCCACATTTGTTGGTGCACTGGAACCTCCTTTCCCTTGCCAACAAGCATTAGAGAAAATTTCAAGCCTTTGAAGGGCTACTCCACAGCCCTCAAAAGTACCCTGAAATTTTGTTTTACGGGGTTGAAATTTTTTTTTTCTCCTATTTTCTTGCAGATGAATTTGTAGTGATAGTAGCACAGGACCCAATTTTACGAGTAAAAAATTAATAATTATTTTATTTTATTTTTTAATCTTAATTTTCATTTTATTTTTTTAAAAACAAAACAAAAACAAAATCTAACTATTTTGGTGAGTAGTTAGCCAAGTTGACTGCTCATCGGGGGACTTTTTCAGATTGACAGGCTAAGCTTGAAATAGCTTGGCATGTCAATCTGAAGCAGCCCTCCGGAGGGCTAATTTTTTTTTCCTAATGAAAATATGAAAAATGTAACAATCTAAAGATATGTTCACACTTGATGTTAAAGAATGTTGTCATTGAGGGTCTTAAATGAATTTAGACCTATTTTTGGACAAGATTCATCGATTGCAAACATCACCCCTAACACCAATCGCAAACCTATCTTAATAGTAGTAACTAGACACAGTAGCAAAAAGTAGCGGTTTTGCAGCTTGTACACCTTAAGAGGTTCACACTCAATCCACCTCAATGACTTGATGTCAATTAATGGTTTTGAAAATGCGTGTGTGTGTTTGAATGGACTCTTCCATAGCTAGAGCCCGTGTTTTGTTGGAGTTTACAAACAAACCATGTGGCACCACAGAAAGGCGATACGTCATCTTATCTTATGGGGAATTTCGTTAAAATGGCGGTATTTTGTGTGCCACTTTGACATCGTGCCATTTGACCATCTAGGACGGCCATAGATTTCAGAACGACCGTTCTGAACCATCTAGGACTGGTATAGATTTCAGAACGACGTTTCTGAACTGCAAAAGCGCCAAAGTTCTGGAATGCCGCCATTTTAATGAAATTCGCCATTCTTCTAAACATACTATCTTTGATTACACTAGCTCTGTTAGTTGGGAAGTAATACTTCTATATCATCGATCAGCATTCCCTAAGAGTCACAGACAGTGATCTGGGAGTGCGTGCCTTATCTCTGTTCTGTGTTTATACTTGTCTGTCCAATGCATGATCGAGAAATACAATCCTTCCAGAATCCAGATGAGGCTTATTTATCAGCAGTTTGCAATGTAGTAAGCTTCGTCGGCTCGGCGATGCTCTCGTGCGATAACCTTCTCCAGTATTTTTGAAGCTATTCGTAATTAGAAAGGTTAGCCCAAGTGATCACTGCTTAAACTGCTTGAATGAGCTGTGTCTTGGTTTACGTGTGTGTCTGACTTATTATATTGAACTGTGTCTGGTCATTTTCTGTAGTTTAATTCTATCATTCAGGATTTCTTAGGAAGTTTCAAAAGAGAATGTGAGATGAATGCGAGTGCTTCTCATTCTGGTACAGACATGAACGCACCAAACTAAGGCAACTGCATGCAGTGAAAGCAGAGCTAGATGGAATCGGAGGACAAGACCTGTGTAACAAGAACTCAAGTACCAACAAAGGCAGAGCTGCAAGCTGCGCTGACAAATTGGAGTGTTTCTTCGGTGATCAAGCTCAATGACGCGGAGGTTGAGAGAGAGTATAAGCATCCCAAGTTTACCGAGTGGGAGTGCATCATCTGCAGCAAGCTTATCAACAGAACTCCCGTGTACCAGGTAAGATAAGATATCTTACCTTCGCAGCAAACTTAATTTATTTCCAAGATTGTTTGAAGATCGGAATCTCATATATGAGTGCTTGATGTAGTTCAGTGCAACATACATGATGCCCTTCATTGGTGATCGATATCAATTCAAGAACAAAGTTCATTGCAGATCTTAAAATCTTCGTGATGTAGGGCTTACAGAATTTCGTAAGTTTGTTTGAAAGATTATTGTTGTAAAAGTGCAATTCATTGGTCAGTAGAAATCCAATCTGGTGCGCTCATTTACAAAACAAGCATTATTTCTAGTCAATTTCAGTTACAGTGGGCATACATTGTAACTAAACTGTATTTCCACAAAAACCGTTTGTGTTGAAAAAAATGTAACCTCGCTACAGCACTATCTGTTCCAAGAAAATTTGCAAAATCTCAAGTATTTTAATTAGCTCCACCAAACAAACTAGTTCCTTGAAAAACCTGAAACCTCTTTTGAGTTTGCAGCACCTACTAATATTGAGCCCTCTCTAGTAGGATAAATCATTTAGTGTAGTGCTTGAATAGCCACAGCTGAGTAGTTGAGCAGTACAATTCTATCCCTATGCTGACAAGAATTGCATTGTTTTCCAGTGCCAAACAGGGCACCTAGCATGCTCTTCATGCTCTCAGAAAGGCATCAATTGTCATTCATGCTCAAGGGCAGTCAGTCGCATCAGGAATTTGGCAGTTGAAAACATGATCAATTCTCTAATGGTGACCTGCAAATTTGCCAAGTTGGGTTGCAATAAAGTGAGGAAGTTGACGGAATTTGATTATCCAAAGCATGAAGATAACTGCTCCTTCATGCCTATGTTTTGCCCAATGCCTGGTTGCAAGCATGCTGGTGTGACGAATCTTCTTGCTCAGCACTTGCTCTCTGAGCACAACATAAGCTATCTGGTGGATGTGGTCGAATCGAGTTATATCAATTGTACCGCATTCTCAGACTATTTCAGGGGGTACATGACGGATTCAAAAGAATTTGATCTGGATTCCTCGACTACTTTGGTAATGTTGAGGAATACGCGTGTCCAAGAATTTCATCTTCTCCATCACCAGTGCACAGCGATGGGGGATAGAATTGAAATTACATCCCTTCCAAAGTCTTCCAAGAGGAAGTATGGACTCCTCGTGAAGGTCAGTGAAGAGCTGACATATTGCTACAAGTCGGTGTCCACCTCCAATATTCAACCAGGTGGCGGACTGCTCATCCCCAAACAGTCAGATCATAGTGGCACTCGAAAGAAGCGCTGCAAAGTTATTGTAGGCTGGACACCAGTAGTCTGATCTGGAATGGACTGTAGAAAATCAAATTTGTGACACCAACTTACTTCGTCTCATTCAACTTTGAAATACTGAACTGAACTTGTCAACACATTTCATTTTAGGAAGCTGGTTTTGAAACTGAGCATGCCAGTAGTGAAACGGTCGTCTTTCTTTGACTTTCTCGATGCCTTGTGGATATTGATGTGGCTTGCAATCAATGCTGGAATGCAGCAACTACTACCGTAGAACCACAGACTGTAATCTCTAGAGGTTCAACAGGTCAATTGAGCCTCATGTATTTTGAGCACATTGAAATGGACTAAGCAATTTGTTCAATTTTGTTCTTATTTTTCCCAGCACATGCAGTGTTCTGGTGATTTCGAATTTCGCCCATCTGAATTTCATTTCTCGTAATTTGATCCAATTAATTGCCTTCAGTTTCTACGAAATTGTTGGGTGAAATTGTTGCGTGAAATTGTTGGGTGAAATTGTTGGTGATGGCCATGTCGGCCTTGAGGAGATTGGGTGTCCTTCAATGCAATTTATGATGCTGATCTTTCGTTCCACCAGTGCTGCAGAAATACCACTCACTGGATTCATGTGCCTCAAAGGCTTGCTTGATTGACAAATATACAGTAGCTTCACCTTTGTTATTACCAATGCATACCTGTTGAATGTTTGCCGAATCTCAGTCACCCAATCTCCTCAGTCCTGGGCCGGTAACTGGGCTGTGCAACAGTATGTGCGAGTTCACGCCTTTTTTTCCTTTTATTTCTTTTCTTCCTATTTTACTCCCCAGCGCAGAAGGGCACACAGCAGTTAATATGGAATGTCAAATTCGATTGCATCCTAAGAAAGCCACACGGTTCTTAGACAGAAATCCTTCAGAAATGGTCATTCCTTTCTGAAACATGAAAGAAATCCATCTGAAAAATGTGGAAGTAAAGGTATCCATATATGAGAATCTGCTGCTCATAGCCTGTTTCTGTTATTTACTTGTTGGTGGAGCAGTCGGAGATTGTGAGCTTCTGCAAGGCAAAGAAGAATTCTCTACGTTTCTGGTTTTGTTTGTGAGCATTCCACTCTCTGGTTTCTAACTAGACTTATGGAGGACGAAGGCAGAGGACATGACTATGTGTGGCCTTGAAATCCTCAAGAGAATTGCACTAAATATACCAAAGAAAGTACTCAATCTTGAGTGAGAAGCATGAAGGTCAGGACTTCTAACAAGAGCCTAGACTTTCATTCAAGAAGTTCAAAGGACCAAGCATGATGATTACTCAGGAAAATTAAAGCAAACGGTTGGTCATTGGTATTGGCTACCGATCAAAGGTGGCTTAAACAGGGCTCCGCAATTCTTTTGTTCCTTATCAATATTTCCGTTGCATCTCTAAATTCTAATCGAATTGCATATGGCTTTAGTAGTGCTAGTTAGAACATAAATGGAGAGAATGCTAGGTCATTAGAGAAATTTC